>JBBMOL010000083.1:0-1200000 GCA_037954665.1 Laguncularia racemosa
CATCGCTCAATGTAAACATTTATGTAGTGCATATCTATTTTGAAATTACAACAAATAATTACCAGTTAATTTTTTAAGGCCGTCGGTCTCCATGACTGTCAACTGCATTTATTAAAGTCATTGATGAAAGGTCCTTGATGTACGTGAAGAGAAGGCGTGCAATGGCCAGTGTCCGAATCTCAAAAAAACCATGAGAAGACCTTATTGAAGCACTTTTTTCTCAAAAAATTTTAATTAGATTATTAGTGAAGTTTAAATGAGAGAATTTAAAAATGTGATAACAGTGATGTGTACGGTTATAAATATAACCATGCATTCATAGTGAGTAAATTTTTTGAATTTACGTATGGATTTACGTTGAAAGATTTACTAGGATGGGCCTGTCCCATTATAACACAGCAGAAATAATATCTTTTTCAAGCTGAAAGATTTATTAGGAAGGTGAGCATAATCAAGATCATGCTCTGTTATCCAGTTATGTCTTTCACTCCTATTGTAATAATAAGTTCCCCTTTTGTGTAGAAAGGGCCTATATTAAGAATGTGATTACTTGAGTTTGCGTTGAAGCTTGAGGGTGCTTTGGCCAGTGCCTACTCCTAATATAGGGTACGCACATTACATGGATAGTGGATTGCAAGCTAGCTATCTGCAATTGGATAACACCTACTCAAAAGCTGGATGTTAAGAGCTGCGGCCACTCCAACATCAAAATAATAATAATAATAATAACTGTTAAAATTTGTTAAAAGAGAAGAAAGTGCGTATTACATAATTTTTTCAATAGCAAAACTTGTTATGATGTTAGACATAGTGAAGTCAGGTGCATATATATATGTGTTATGGGTTTAAATCCCATCAAATTCATTTCATATTTTAAGTTATGTTTATTTTATGTTATTTGCATTCTCATTTTGCTTTTTTTCTTCCTCTTCTTCTTTGTTTTTTCTTTTCACAATAACTAATAAAATTAATTTTCAATCATCAAAAAATTATAAATAACTTAATAATTTTCGATAAACACTTTATATTTATTAGCAGTTCTACCTTAAATTGTAATTATATTGATGCTAATACTACAAATGTTTCCTTTTTTAATATAAAGTATTAGTAAGTAGTTAAAATCATATTAACTTATGAGCTATTATTATTTTTATTATTATTATTATTATCAAGAAATATGCCCCCTAAACTGTTAGTTAACTATGATTAGACCTTTTTAACTTTCAAAGTATGAGTCTACCTTCTCAAAACTTTTTGAATATATGAAATCAAACTTTGAAAGTTAGGATGTCTATTGCACTTGCACAATAGTTTAGGTAGTACATTTGCAATTATCTCTTAATATTATGATACTAAATAAGGATTATTGAATAATTGATAGGCTAATCACTTATATGTATTTTTGTAATACTACTAATGAAACAATGTTGCAAAGTAATCATAAGGAAAAAATGTCGAATACTTGTATATCATGTTATTCCCTTCATTGTACTTGAAATATTCTATTTAAATAATTTTGTGATCTACTTTTGTTAGTAAAAAACATAAACAAGTTTTATATAATAATTTCATTTTGTCATAACTGATAGCTAAATTTTAATTAATTTATATGCTTCCATAAAAAGGTTAAAAGTTTTTGTTTTAACTTTTTACAAAGTGTACTTGAGATCCTGTAATCATTTCCTAGCAAAAATTAGGGAAAATTGCAAATAATCCCTCTAAACTTTGACCATGATGCAAATATACTCCCTAAACTTTCAAATATTATAAATAACATTCTTAAACATTAATAAATTGGCAACACAAATGACACTTTCTTTTTCTAATTTAAAAAAAAAAAAACACACTAAGCTCAAGGTTTATAGGATATTAAAGCACATCTTAATAAGTTTGAAAGGCATCTTCACACCAAGGTCAAAATTTATGGGGTTATTTATCGATTTATTAAAGTTTAAAAGAGTGATTTGTAATATTTAAAATTTTAAAAGGTATATCTATACACGAGTTAAAATATAGGGGGGTAATTTGCATTTTCCCCTAAAAATTACCATGGGTATACTTGTTAAAGAAATACTTTATATACATATATATAAAGACATATTCTAATTATTATAACAAATAGATATTTTTCTATGAGTAACTTTATGTTGACTTACACAAAGTAAGTCCAACCCTTTCGATTGCAAGTCCTATGTTAGTTCCTACAAGTAAGAAGCCTCATGATGGGTTGCTATGCTCTCTTTGAGTTTGAAATATGGCAACCATCAAAGATACAATAATGACTTCATAAATTATTAAAAAAATTTCATGGAACCCTATTGAGAGAAGGGAAAAAAAAAAACACTAAAACTTTATAATATTGTGCATACTTATGCAAAACTAGAGGTATTTATGGTTCAGTTCAATTCAATTTAAGAGTTGAGCTGAATTAAATCGCATTTAAAAGGATTAATTTAAATCTTTAATGAATTCAATCGCTTTTAATGGTTTGGGATCCTGAACTGAACAACTTAAAATATGGTTCGATTCGAACCGCTCCTAAAAATATCTTATTGTGACTAGTAGTATTAATAATTATTGGAACTTTTTACTAGATATTGATATTTAAACTACAAAATATTATACAAAAATATAAGTTATATAATATTTTATCATAATAACATTGCATTTTAATTAATACTAAAGACACACTAATCTACTTGAGAAATAAGAGATGAAGATGAAGGAAAAGGAATGGAGTATTGATATTAAAAGTATAATGAAAGTTGATAAAATAGAAATGGTAAATAAGGTTAAACAAACATATTAATAAAGTTTAAAACTAAAAAATGTCTCATAACTTATTTATTTTTTTAATAAGAAGTAGTTTGACTCGGACTTAAGCGATTCAATTCAATTCAATTCTATTCTATCTCTCAAACCAAACTGCAAATTGTTTGAATTATCTCTAAACTAAAATATCAAAGAATCTTATTTTACAATTCGATCAATTTTTAATTTGATTTAATTTAATTTAATGAACAGCCACAGTTAGGAGCAATTACATAAAAAAAAAAAACTTCCTTTAATAATATTTTGTGTGGTTCTACTTTGAAGAGAATACTTCTATAAATTCATCAAAATAGAAAAGTGGAAACTTAATGAAGAAAAAAGTCGAGTTAATGCGATCAATACGTATGAGAAATCATAAAAGAGGTAATAAGGCAGTCCAGACTCCAGGATTGGATTAATAGTGTTGTAAGATGTACAACTACTCTAATATTTTATAAAGTAATTACATAAAATTTATATATAACGGATAGGGTTTTGATTTTCGTAATAAGTCATGGATTTGTGATTATGGTAACGGTGAAAAGGCAAGTACGATACATGAATTTGCCTTCGCTTGCGTTGTAGTATAGTAATTGAAAGAAACTGGCAGTTGGTGTGAGGGCCAGGTCTAGGCAAGTGAAGCTAATAAATGCAAGGTTCGATTATGGCACTGAAAAACAACAGAGAGGTAACCAGTGAGTAGATGATGGTCATCATCATCATCCTTCATGAGAGACCCGGCTGCGGTCTGTTGCTTGTCTCTTAAAACAAAAATCAATTTGATTTGATTTTTCATGGTAACCACTCTACTGTTCATGCCGTCACATCTTTTGCTTTTGTCACTCGATGTCCCACCCACCTTCACTTCCTTTACAAATATTCATGTAAATGATGATAATTCGATTCGCCTGCCTCCATGCAGAGGCGCCCATTGATGTGCTTGCCTGTCAATATATATATACTTTTTGAATCGGTAATTTCAGTATTAAGGAAGAATTTGAGGAGTAAAATTGTGATTTTATTCTGTTTTATTAATAATAATTATTTAAATTATTTTTTATTCGTTAATATATATTTATTATACTTATTAATTAAAAATATTTTTTTTATAAATATTACTATATAATATTCAATTGTGTAAACATTTTTAAATACAAAAATAAACTTAATATTTTATTACTAATTCTATTCCATTTCATTCCATTTAAATTAATTTTATTCTATTTCATTTCATTTCAAATCATTTTTATATACCAAACGTAATAAAAATATAATCTAATTATCTTATTGGACTAAAGAGTGAAGAATAATGCCTAATTATACATAATAAAACTCAATTAATGCTTGATTCTATTGAGAGAGGTTAAAAATGTATACAAGAATCTTCATATTCATGAACCCAATTAATCCCACTACATTTTCTCCTTAACAAATGATTCTTTAGATGGAGTGTAAAAAAAATTAATTACTTAAAAGAAAAAAAAAAGCCTTCGCATTTGTTGAAGCGCATATAAAAAGTGGAAATAAAATATTCTGGAGCTTAAATATCTAAGACGCATATTGGACACTATTTACGCTTATATTACTACATGCGGTACCAATATTACTTAAAAATGATTAAAGATTGTTTTAAGTTGTTCATCATATTGCATTGTTGATAAACACAAAACAATTCGTTTTTCAATTTAAAAAGTGCAAATTATATGACATGTTGCTATAATTCACGAGCTTATCATCTTAAAAGGAAATGCCACTTTTCCTCACAAATTTAGGAACCTCGTTTTGTTTGCAAGTCTCCTCATAAAAAGTATAGGGCATCTTGTCCCTAGTTAACTGTAATTTGCACAAAAATGTGGCTGAAAATATTAAGGAAAGTAATATTGCATACGATATAAATTTAAGTGCAAACTTAACTTCACCTAAATTGAGCTTTCTCATAAAGAAGTGCTTTATAAAGATCATTCATTATTCAAGACATGAGTCGTATATATAATAAGCCTTCAATTGAATAAGTTATAACTTACTGATACTTTCTTTAAATGAATATAATGAGCCTTTATTCAAGCAAATGCCATGAAGTAGCCTAACTTAGTGGTACTTGTCAAGACAATTTCCACTACTTATTAGTAAAAATAACATAATTGAAATACCAATAATTCACTAAGGTAAGCATCAAGCACTGAAAAAAGAGTATTCTACCACAAGCACTATAACAAATCAAACTTTGTAGGACAATCAAACTTGCCCCAATAACTCAACTAATGAGGTGATTTAGCTATTAGACCGGTCACAAGGTATACCTTATAGGTAGGGTGTTATAAAAGATTATAAGGACGTTAATAACAACCTCAAAAATAGGTGCCCTAATATATAGTTTTTGGGGCAGTTTGAACCATCCTAAAAAATTATTGAACTTTTTCACTAGTCAACTCTCAAAGAAAGGCTAGACAGAGCTTTGGCCAAGACTTCAATTCCATTTCCAAGAAGCTCCGAATTAAGCCAATCGACGTAAAAGAATGAAGGATAGCTTTTCCTTTCGGGTAGACTGACCAAGCATGGAATGGGTCCAAGATCGAAATAGAGAGCTTCCCTTCCTCCTGCTGGATAGAATCCGATTCACTTTGATAGGGCTAGGCTGGCCTTTTTACTAGTGAATGACCTAGACCGTAACTTGACTTTGGAACATAGTTAGAAAACTTTATATTATTCCACTAAGCACTACCACGCTAAGCCTTGTTAAGCCTTCTGGGGGAATATAGCTCTTTTCGGTAGCCTAATAAATAAATTGGTTCAATGATCACCTAATAAATAAAAATAAAAAGAAATTGTAACAAATTCCATTATTAAAAATATATTCAACTATCAAAGCAAATATAAAATTCTCAATACAAAGTACTTCCAAATTTTTCCCACAACCCAATGAGACCTGGACATTATTTTTCTCATTGTCAACTCAACAAACAATTTGAAAAAAAAAAATACTGGCTAAAAGAGTAATAATGGTATTCTTCTAATGCCCAAATGCAACAATGCACTGAAAAACTCTTGTGAAGTCGAAACTAAGCCATATGATTCTGAATTAAATTATCTTGGTAACACTCCTACAAGTAGCAGAGAAAGTAAAACTCAATTATTATTATTATTATTATTATTTTGGCCAAGAAACTCAATTATTATTGAGAAAGGAAAAAAAGGGGGAACAATGTGAAGTTGCGAATTACAACTAGTATAATTGGCTAAGGACACTTGTTTGGAATACCTATTGATGGATAAATCAAATGAAGGCCCATAATCAAACTATAACCCACATGATTTGTATAGTTGTCACTACAAGCAACACTACATCTAACATGGAGCGGAAAACATTAGTTACATGTAACATATGGAACCCTGCTACATATAAGGACTAACACTTCTGAACAAAAAAAATACCAACCACTCTTATTCCTACCATTAAATTCTATATAATTTTTTGAATTATGTGTTTTATTAAGCTTGCCTCAAATTTTGCCTCTATTTGAGTTTCATAAAGGGCAAGCTCAGTGATAGCTAATGGAAATAGCATGGTAACTACCAACATAGCGAAACCATATTATTCTTATTTGGGGTCAAAAACACCAACAGCAATCAAAAGTTTCAAAATGTTAGTATTTAGAAGGCATCTCGACATTGACAACCAGAATGCCTTTAAGCAATCAAATAGTTAGCTGGCGTATGAAAAATATGATATAATCTCGAGTGAGGATAACCAATTGGGCTTCACAAGTTATTATGGTGACACAATGACAGCCCCACACTGTTTTAATTCTTCACCACTCCTCTCTACCACATTCTGTGCACACCTAATTTCATTGCCCTTATAAAGTACAAATATGCAACTAAATCTCCACATAAACTTTTCATTCCATACTCCAATTTCTTTGGCGGACTAATATAAACTACTAAAAAGGATAACTACAATATGTAATCAAATCTCGATAAGTGACAATCACGTTAAGGGGTCAAATCCAACAAAAAGATTAATTTACCACCTAAAGAACAAAA
This sequence comes from Laguncularia racemosa, assembly GCA_037954665.1. Lineage (NCBI taxonomy): Eukaryota > Viridiplantae > Streptophyta > Magnoliopsida > Myrtales > Combretaceae > Laguncularia > Laguncularia racemosa. Next base: position 6,856 of record JBBMOL010000083.1, read on the forward strand.
AAGGTCAATGAACTTTTACATTTAACTAGTGCAAACATCTACACAATTCATAAATATCAACCAAATCCAAAAGAGTGTTGAATTCTTATGCTTCCAAGACTAAAAAAGTAGTATGGCCCATAATATTTCGCATATGAAGAAAAAGGAGTGGCCTAATTGGTGTACCCACAACCCCAACCCCATTTGGATTATGAAGAAGCTAAAGATAACTAACCCACCTAAAGTCAACCCCATTGTTGCTGGAAACATCATCCATCGTGCATACATTCCAAGAAAGGCAAAATAAGTTGCAATCTGTAAATGATTAATTCTAAAATCATCTTAAGGCAGCATTAGCAATAAGGTAAACTAACATAACAATTGTATATCACCTTTGTAGACCTCGTCAATTGATTGGCTTATGAAGTCCAACCAATTTAATGCCCGATATTTCAAAAGCTTTTTCGTTTTCTTTTCATTTATTTGCAAATCAAAGGCCACACTAAGTGTTAGGGCCTCACCTTATGACCTGAATATGATTTTTATCTAACTTACCATGCAAGGAAAAACTTGTTTAACCACATTTTCAGTCTCTATTTTTCTAAGATTCACTACCTTCCCAGTAGAACTTTTTGCTATTACTTTTTAAAACAATGCTTGAACCATTCATATTCACATGTTACGGGATAAAAAAAAATACTATGCTGGTTTGATATCAAAATATTAAATAAGCAGTAAAGATCCTTACATGCATATCTATAGAGTCATTGAAAATGAGTACATATCATCTTTTAGGAATGACAGGAAATTGTTGCAATTAAACTATTACGCTCGAGATATATGATACATCTAGTTTCCACAAGAAACTAAATTAAAAGCAACAACAAATAAAAGGATTGCATATATCCCAAAATTCCATCCCTTCCCCACTATCAATATAATGGCACAAGAAATTATAAACTACTTCATGAGAAAAATATATTTCCCCTTGAGGCTCCACTCGATGCACCCTACAACTAATAAACAAGAAAGCAAGCTATTGGAAAAATATTTATCGTTTGCCAATGTTATCACTAACCAATAACGTCGTCCCCATAAAAAAGGTAATAATCATGTACAAATATATCTTTAGACTTTGATAACATGCAAACTTATCAATACCAAGGTTTGTATTATATTATGAATAAAATAAAAAAAGTTAGTTTTCTAGTTTACAACCTAATTTTTAACTACAATAGTAGTTATGGCGGAACTTCCTGTATGCTACCCACCCAAAAGAAAAGGAAAAATCAACAATGTGGGTTACTCAAAAATAGTAAGTAAAGGACTAATAATCAACACTCTTAATGAAAAAAGATATCATATATTATATATACATGATGTATAAATATCAATAAGATTTTAATATATATATTTTGTACAAAATACATGTAGTAATTATTTTAAAAACTATCATTTTTATTATCATGCATATCAAAATCCTATTCATATTTATATATTAAACGTACATAATGCATATCATACATCAACTAATGATTTTTTTCTCAATATAGTAAAAAGTGAGATCTTTATTTGATTGGTGAAGACTGATAAACTAACCTAATCATAATTCACTTATAAAGAGAATTTTGGACTAGTAAATGTTGATTTTCAAAATGGCATAAGATAGCATTTGGTTTGTAATACTGTACAATATAAAGAGTACTAAATAGTACAAAACAAGGAAAACAAGATAAAAAAAAATTGTACCACATTTGATATATTTAGTACTGGACAAAAATTTTGTCTTGTCTATTGTTTGGAATTGCAACATACTGTACTAAACATGATTTTTTGACAATTATACTCTTTGTATAATATCATGGTCATTTAATTACATTTTAAATATTATAAAAAAAAACAATTTGAAGAGATTATTTAATTCATGTAATTTAAAAAATTATATAAAATAATAAATGTAAATCCATTGATTGAAAAAATTAATAATTCATATTATAAATTACAATCATTTGTATTATATTTAATAATATAACACATTATAAATATTATATTAATAATATTTAATAATTGTCATAAAAAATTATAAATTATATTTAATAACCATAATGTTAATTATATTAAATTACAATAATTTGCCTTAATATTTAATAACTATAATTTTAATTAAATTACAATATTTTAATTCATATTGTAAATTCCAATAATAAATAAATTAAATCAATATCCTCAATATAATAAGTAATAATATAAGAACCAATATTAACAAACTAGTATCATTATCAAAATAAAGTTCAATACCCTAACACTTTTTTGTCCTGTACTCCAACACATTTTTATACTGTATCTGATATAGTATAAATTTTAGTCATTTTGTCCAATACTCTAATACTTTTTTTGTTTATTGCTTAAACCAATTTTTCAAATCAAACGAAGAATAAATTTTTGTTTAGTTTAATACTACGAAATATGGGAAACCAAATGCTACCTAAGAGTATGTCTTGAACATGACTACAGAAAAGTGGGTAAACAATCCGATTCACAAAATGAGAGTGCACCATACAACTCAGAAAAATTATACTTTACGGGCATCACTAATGAGCCAATATTCAACCTAATAACAATCAACACCTAGCAAAACTAAGCATAGATTCAAAACAAGTCAAATATGTACTTAACCACTGTAAGCAATAATAATCTGCGATAGTGGAGCGAGTACTTACGATCATAGAGTATCAGTGGTGAAGAAAGAGAGGGTCGCCGATGGCTTGGAATAGTGCGACGAGTGCGGTGTGTCGTTGAGAGCAGTGGCAAAGAGAAAGAGGGACACGGTGTACGTTGTAGAGGCATGGCCAACGTGTTAAAATAAGGAATACAAGTGAATAAGGAGAGGGGGTCAGAGGAGATGTATATTTAATTACATTTCCTTTTTTTCCTAACACTAAGTGGGCGGGGTTTTTTTTTTTTTTTCATGAAAATAAAATTTTCTCCCATGTAATTGTGTTGTGCCGCCTAGAAGTTATTGTCCATCGCTATAGGTACTTTTCGGGGCAGTTTCTCAAGGCGCCTTAAAAGCTATGTTCCATAAAGTCAAATTTGTTGTAGTGGTAGCTGTAATATGTAAGGGCTTACTTGAGCTTACTAATGCCAATCAAGGAGATTAATCTACTGATTGACAGAGAAAATACAATAATTGATAATAGAAATTTATTTAAGATAAGCCTTACGTGCCAAGTACTTTACTATAGGACAATGATAGTGGCTTTGATAATATATCAAGACTTGCCCAAGCTTAGTGGTGCTTGTCAAAAGATTACTCCGCTACTTAACACCAAAACTGATAAGAGATGCCAAGATATTAATTGAGCTTATAGGTGTATAGAACATATATATTCAAATTCATCTAAAGCATTATCGTAGCAAGCAAGCATCGCAATGCAAATTGAGCATTGCTAACCATGTGTCGTCACACAATATGAATGTTGCCCGAATAAAAACAAAAGAAAAATTCTAAAATATTAAAAAAAAAAAAAAAGATCCACATTTTACGAGTTGGAACATACTGATTTCACTCCATGATTCTTTGAACAACCATGAACGCACGCAGATGCTGCAGAAAATTATCTGGATTGTTATCTATTTAGAGATGTCAATCCTTCGAAAGCGTCAACTCATCTGCAATTCAAAGCAGAATACAAAATGGGGGATAATCGATACAAGCACTGGAAATATTCTTTTGGCCCTTTAAGCAAATGACCGTGACGAAAACCGAGAACAAATTTCAGCAGCATTACTTGTCTTGAGACAAGATTTTATATACACCTAATTTAAGTTGATATTTAGCTCAAAAGGCTAAGCTGTGTATTTATCACTTAGCATCCACACCCTTTTTAATAAAGTCATCAATTAGATGTCTTAATTAAATAAAAAATTAAAGAATAAGGTAAGGTTTCAAAATTTTTAGTTTCACAATTAACTAATCTAAAAAATTACATATGATAAAAAATTGCTTACACAATCACTTCATCTCCATTGAGTTAAGCTACTCACTTAGATTATCTCCAAATCAAACCCAAAGTTTCATATCACACGTGACAGTGATAATAAATGTATAAAACAGAAAAGTGATCGTTAAGTTCAACAATCAACATGTTACCAAAGCAAGAAATCTTGAATTCACTCATCATTTAGTTATTTATATTTTAATGGACCTGGGTTAATGTCTAAGCCAATACATAAGGGAGAGTGTGCAGTGCCTATCCCGATGATATTGGAATAAATCGCGTAGCCACAATTTATTACCACTTAAAACATTTTTACCAAAATATAAATACTTATAGCACAACTTATTTTTTTAATTTCCACGTATCTAAATGTTTCGGTGAAATGATTATGAGTCCACACCCTACACGACATTAGAGCATGATGTCATGACTTCAAATTAATTTGGTGTGGACCCACTTCAATTTAATCAGATGGTCCATTAAAAAATGTTAACCCATAAGTGTGGAAAATAATAAATAATAAATAGAAAAATTAAGAAGTGCTCTAAGATGTCAGCTTAAAAAAACCAAATAAAGTGATTTCTAGCATTTTCATGATTTTTATTTTTAGAATGTGTAATCACTATTAAAGAATGAATAGTTTTTTATTTTAGGTTTAAAAATTGAATAAAACACCCGTTATCAATCTTACAAAACACTCATCAAGACAAATCCAATTTCAATTCAACCGCTTTTTACATGGGCTGATTATCATTTACTGCTGATCCACTTAGGCCTTCACATATAGTGCAGGTGCTAAACAACGTAGCCTGGTAAAAACACAGGCTTTCTTAATTTACAAATCTTGTAAGATACGAAAAGAGAAGTCTCTGACAGTACCGGATTCTCTAACATCTCCATCCTCATCTCGTTTAAATTCAATTGTCGTCACTTTACCATCAGAAGTAACTCTTCATACACAACTTTTAAAATAAAGTATTCTTCTACTTTTGTGAACAGGCGTCTGCATGAAGTAAGCAATATAAAAAATAAATATTATTCCTTTGAATGCTGGAATTTTTTTTTAAAATAAATATACGTCGGATTCTATATCAATTGTGAAAGGTCTAAAAAAATTCTTTGAAAGAAAAAGGAAAAAAAATTGAAAAGCTGTTTCATTAAATAAAATTAGCAAGACCGTTTTTATGGATAAAAGTAAAATAATTAATGCTCCTGAAATCGCATTCGTTGCACTTGTCTATAACTACATATGACAACAGTCAATTTGTTAATCTAAATTTTACCATTAACATTCATTTATATGGAAAAAAGGACATCGAAAAAGCAGAGGTTAAAACACGATGAAACTATACATGGGTCATGTGTTGTCTTTTCAAAAAAATGGAGTGGACAAAAGAGATGGGGAATCGACGAGTACAATACATTTACATATCAACATATACGTCTGAGGAAGCCAATCAATCATGTCAAAGCCTAATTTGAACCCCAATTTAACATTTTTTCTTTCTTGAATAACAATTTTGATTTCGATCAAGGATTGAAGAACGTATCTCCACACTTGCACTTCCATGTCATGGGCTTGTAGTTGGAAATATCATCCCCTCTCGCAGCAGCAGCAGTGAAATGAGTCCTCCTTGATCTTTTTATTCTGGGGACGATCCTTTTGACTTGTGGGACAACAGGCACTTGAACAGCCTCACAATGTCCACAAGATTTGCATCTTCTTTCACACCTCGGAGGCCTTGAACCGATCAACGATCTCATTACCATCTCCACTCCTTCCTCTTCTTTACCTTCTTCTATATTCTACTAGAACGGCACTCACCCACGTCACGTGTGCTCAAAATAAATAAGATAAAACTATTCAATGTTAAATTTAAAACTATATTGTAACCAACTCAGGTTTCCTATATTGTAGCCTTAAAAAGCTATATATAATATAGGGTCCGGAATAAAACGTTATAGCTTAATAATATCATACCATGATTTATTTCTCAAATTAAGTTTTCAAAATCAAATCGAATTAAAAGAATGTGAAAATAGTTGATTTCGGCATGTTTACCTTAGTTGTCTCATGGAGCTTAGAAATCGACCTGGCTGCATAGGGGAAAAAAAGGTTGACAGTTTAAAAACTAGGATACTGACATATGTTTTTCATGGAAAATTGCATAACCTATGAAGCTAATGAAAAGCTTACCTTGCGCATGGCATATGAGTTGGAGTGAGATTGGCATCAGCAAAAGTAAAAAGGAACATGTCATTATATTCAGATATCTATTTCTGTGGCAGCAAAAGGGTTTTCGAGACCTGCCCATTTTCACTCTAGGAAAATTCTTTTTGTTCTGGCTATACTTAACTTGTAGCTAGTAAACCGGAAAATTGTGAATGTGAATGTGATTGAGAAAAAGAACAAGATGGGGAAAGAGAGCAGTCATTGACAACAGTCGAAAGGAAAAGAAAGGAAAAAAATTAAGAGAGTGAAGACGATGGCAGGACTTGAAGAGAAGATGATGAATACGAAAATGGACCTTTTATGGAAGTTTCAGTCATTGAATGAGTGACCCCCCCCCCCCCCCCCCCCCCAATAATGCTCCATTCTAACTAATTTAAGGGCTGAGAGAGTAAGTAACTCTGATAAAGTTTTAATTCTTTACCTCCTTATGTAAGTATGACATGCATGCACCGTCTAAAAAGAAGAAAACAATAACGGATGGCCTCAAGTTTATCTCGTTTCACGAGCCGCTAGAGATATCAAACTGAGCAAATTTTTGCTAAGAAACAATCATGCCCTGATTTGTCAAAGAGATTATAAAAATCCTTTTACACGTTTTAATGAGGTGTAATGTTAACGCGTGCTAGCTTCTAGCTTGCTTGCTGTTCCAAATCAGAGTTCCTTACACTTTTTTTATATATTTTTACCCAAAAAAAAAAAGAAAAAGAAATAAGCATAAAAAAATACGTCTATTAACAAATATCTTAGAGAAAAATATTAATTTTTCTTTTCAATATATTTATCCATTCCAGTAAAGCGTCAATTGTATGAAACTTATAACTTTTTAGGTAGATGCTCATGTTTACTTTTCTATTCCTTAATAGTTTTAGGACATTTATTAATGGTTCCATTATAAAAATCCTGATTTTTGTTTATTAATTGTGCACGATGCACTTGTATCTGATCACTGTAATTTATTATTTATAAACCTTATCTTCTAGTATTTATATATTTATATAACTTATAAAAAACATGTACATGAAAAGTTTCGGAACTGTAACATCATATGCAACACTGTTAAATTAAAACAGTTAGTCTGTAATAACTTATAAAATATTTCTAAAACGTTAAATAATACATTTAACTGTCAAATTAGCTTCCAAAACATACTCGTGGGAGTAACCGAGATATTTATATATATAATTAAGTTATTGTACGAAAAAGCGACTGCTATGTCTGATAAACATCAGCTAGGAGGGAGGGATGGACAACTCATAGACAACGATAAGAGAGGTGGAAGATAAAAACAAAAAGGTTGCAGAATTCGAAGGCGAAAGAAGTAATGGAGACACATGACAAATGATAGAGTTTTCAGCACAAGCGGACAAGTATGGCTTTGAAGAGGGGTTGGGATGGTTCATGTCAATGTTGTTGATGATATGTTTGCGTTCATTGCGCTTTCGCTTTCTTTCGAATTCCTCTCCCGTTTTGTCCCCAAGCCTTTTTGGTTTCGCAATTATTTTTTACTGTTAATAATAGTGCCATTTCCACACGCAAAAATCTTTTTAACATTCTATCAATCTATATATATATATATATATATGATTTGAAACTATGTATAAATGTACACTTCTATGACATAATAAAGTATTATATAGCTCCCAAAGACAGTATAGGGTCCTAGGTTATTAGTTTTTGCTATTCTATAGCTGTACGGACTAAGACTGTAGGCGTAGAAACTACAAGTTTTACGAAGATGGTTAATTTTTAATTTTTGACGGAAATTACTTATTGAGAAATGGTTAAAGTTCCCTAGTTTAATGACTGATTTGTATCAGTGACGTTCATTATATTTTTAAAGGCACTGATTACTAGTTTATAAAGGGAAAAATGGTGAATGGAAACATAAAAAATCTCTTTTTTATATACTGTGTTTGGTAATTTTAAGGATAGTGAAAATGATTGGAAATTGGTGGAAAAAAAAAAGAAAAAAAATGGATGAAAATGTAGGTTTTATTTCTCATTTAGATTTATAAGAAGGAAATGTGCCATGAATAGATAAAAATATCATCAATTTTAGTTATTTAATTTTGCTTTTAAGGATATTTTAATAATTTTACTTCATTTTCATTATTTTCTATCACTTTCTCTCTATTTTTGGAGAGAAAGTTATTAGCTATAAAAGTAGAAATATTTCCACTAATTTCCACCATTTTCCACTTTCATTTTTAATAGCCAAACATAATGTTTCCTTTAAATTCTATCCATTTCCGTAGTTTTCTACCAATTTCTTCTTTACCAAACACAATGTTAATCTTCTAACAAGTTTCATGTGGCATTCATCAACATATTCCAATTTATAAGACTTTTTATGCAAAAGAACTTGTATGTAGGATTTAAAAGAAAAAATACAGTTAAACACTATCAAAATCATATAAATAAGTATCGTTTATGCTTTATCTTTAGAATATAACATTATCAGATGAGATTTGAGGGGGAAAAAACCACCAAATTAAACTTGTATGGTTTAGTAAGCATCCATTTCTAGACTTTAGAGCACTCATATATGGTCATTATCAATGGAGCTCTAAGTGACTTAAGAAGTTTTATCATATAGAAGGATTAATTTCAACCATATGCACTCATATAAATAATTTATAGCTTTGACGCTTAATTGATTCATTTTGGAATTGGCTGACTTACTCCTCCATTAAACAAATTTGTTTACTTGTTTATGTGCACTTTTAGACATGGCATATGCACAATATAATTATTTTTTTTCTCGTAATAAATAGATCATAAATGTCTATATTTTCAATTATTATGAGAAATAAAATACTAATCACATAAATGGTCTTATCATGAGCACAAAGCCTTTTACTGAGCTAAAATATTTCTTAAAAGTGAAGCAGTCCCATTTTCATGCTCTAGATTAAGGGTGCAATAGCTTTGCTATAGATTTGCATTAACAATAGAAATATGTAGAGGCTTCTAAACACTAAGTATCTTAATATAATTTTATTTCAAAATTTTGAAATATCTCCCAAGGGCTAGTATCAAAGAAAACTAAATAATTCTTCCCATATAATTTGTATTGGAAAAGTAAAATATGAAGTTTGTTAACCAAGACATAAACTTGCATAAGGGTTAGTTTATGCCTTCATAAGGGCTATCACAATAACCATTTTCTTGATATAAGTCATATCCTAAATTATTGAATGGATCTATATACGAATCTTCACCTAAAATATATGAAAAGCCAAATGGGAGATTTATGAAACTTTGCACATAACCACTACACCATATGCAAAAATATGTTGTAAGGCCCATGAGCTTAATATTATTAAATGTTGCAAACATTTCATTTAGGGAGGTGTGATAGTAAATGATAAAATTAAAGCACAATCCTTACATCCCAAAATTTGGAGTAATTTAAACTCCAAACATCAATCACATAATAAACTCAACACAAAAGGCATAGGCTTTAGGAATCTCAATGCCAACAAACCTCAATCCTAAATTACGTTATCCCGATTTCACTACTGGTATTAACAAATGAGCTACTACTCCACTATAACCCTCTACACCGGTGTCCCATACCACTTTGCAATGATGACTATAGCTTCCCTCTAGGAACTTAGCCCATCCTACAATTATCAATCAATTCACAACCTACCTTATTACAAGTAGTGGTTCAACACCTAAATACTTTAGCCATTTCATTCTATATGAATTTTCCCTCATTAGACCAATGACACCTAGTCTAAATCCACTTATCTAGAATGGCTACCGGCCTCAATGCAAGCACAAACGTCACTCACATTTATAAAGCCAAAAAGTTATAATCCATTTTAATCTATCCTACATGCACATGCATCATACAACAATAATCACATTTAGGACCCACTCTAGTTCTTGTAAATCAATTAAGCTCAAATCAACTCCTATAATTAATTCAAATAAAGTGAATGCTTAATTATGTTATAAGATTTTAATTCATAAGATTATTGTTTGATTCCATGCTTAATAAGTCCTAAGCTTAATTTAGCTTGTCAAAATCATAATAAAAGTAAACTAGATCAACCTACTTTAGAAAATGGTTAAACCATGCACACTTCTAGAAAATTAAATTGACTAAGTTAGTAATTCCATCAACCGCTTTCAAGATTTAGTCTACTAACTGTTAAATTCTTAACTAGGTTGCTTCAGGAAAACTTGGTTAGCTACTTTTAAAGTTCGGTAAATGGAATTGTGAATTTTCTCGGTCATTTTTCTTGTTTTTCAAACCTTATAAAGTCCTTTCAAAAAAATTGGTCAAATTTTTCTTCAACACGTTCTTATCTTCTAAAAGCTTAGTCTTTTCTTCCATGAATTGCTTTTAAGGAAAAACATATGACATAAATACTTCCAATTGTATAAACCAAATAAAAGTTTAGATTAACTCCTAACTATTAACTCAAGTTTCTTATTAATGTGTGATTATAATCCTTATCCTATAGAGATGAACCCACAAATGATGATCATCTACTAAATGGCAACAATAAAGTTAAGAGTAATACTAAACTTGAATAAGTTAGAAAAGATCAATCTCCTTCTTGTACTCCTTCCAAAATTGATTCCTTAGTGACCAAAAAAAAAAAAAATTCCTTTATCCATAAAAGGATTTATTAGGGTTTTAGAGTTTATTGCTCTAATTAAAAAAATTGAAAGGATAGGGTTTTATAAGATCTTACCAACTTAGCAATATCCTTGTAATTTTTTTACTATTAATCACCTTAAACACATGACAAAAGATTTTCTATTAGAGAATTATCAATTTCCAATGGATAATATAGCAAATTAGAGTTTATTAAGGATTTTACCTTGATTGTACACTGATTATCCTTCAATTGTAAGTGAGATGGATATGCTGGTGGTGTCTCTATAGTAGAGTAAACTAGTGAAGGCAAACTTAAGGCAAGGTAGTGACATGGGAAGGGAGCAGAGTGTGAGCTAGGTTTCTCTTTTTATGCTAATATGCACGTCTATAAAAGAATCAAGGTATTAGGTCCCCATTTAGAGTAAAACTCTAGGGTGCAATTACCTTCATGCCCCTAGCATTAGAATATTTTTTTGAGGCATTTAATGTTACCCCCTTTCTTTTCCCCCTATGATAAGTTTCTTCCTCAAAATTTACTTGGATTATGGAACAATTATGGATACTTTGCCTTGCATTTCTTTCTCAAACTTCCAAGTAGCTTCCCTTTTAAAATGATTATTCTAATGAACTTTCACATACTTGATTCTTCAATGCCTAAAGGTCTGCTCTTTTATATCTACTATCCTCACTAGATACTTTAGACATATTAAGTTAAGTCATACCTCAAGCTACTCTAGCTTAACCACTTGATTTAGATCTAGTTTGTACTTCCATAGTAGGGATACATAGAATACATTGTGTGCTTCAATAAGGATAAGCGATAGTGCCAATCTGTAGGCTATACTACCTACTCTTACTAAGATTTCAAATGGTCACACACATATAGGACTTTTTTTTTTTTTTACCACTGAGTTGCACTACACCCTTAGTAATTGGAATATTTAAGAAGGTGAGATCTCTAACCTAAAATTCCAAACATTGTCTCCTTTTATTTGCATTGCTTTGCTAATGGCTCTATGCTACTAACATCCTCCATTTTATCACTTGCACCTTATCAAACTCTTTTATACTAGTGCATGTCATAGAACCTACCTTTCTACTCATCTCAATGTTCGAGGATGCATGCTTTTTCACTTATAATACTTCATATGGAGTCATCTATGTGGTTACTTAACTATTGTTATAGGCGAACACTACCAACAATAAATGATGGTCTCAATATTCTTTAAAATTTATGACACAAGCCCTTGACACAGATAAGATTGTATGGTTTTTTTCTAATTAAATATCTATATTTGGTGGAAGGTGGTAGTAAACTATAACTTAGTACCTAAGGCCTTATGTAAGCTTCCCCACAATCTTTTAACAAATCATATGTCCTTGATAGACACAATAAATATTGAGACCAACACAAGTGTACTATTTCTCCAATGTGCAATTGCACTATTTTCACTAAAGAATACCTTAAAACTCTAATAACTACCATTAGCTCATCCTCTATAGTAGAGAACACGATATTAAGCGAAGGTGGGGTCATCTAAGTAATAGCATAATGTCTTAAACAAAACATAAAACCTATCAAAGATCTCTTTTTGTCCAAGTTTTATACAAATCAAAACCGATATATCTAATATAAATACAAGAGCTTTCGGTGTTTCTCTCAAATATCGTAACATCCATTTAATATTATCTCAGTGACCTTAAATATGATTACCAATGCATACTCAAAATACACAGATTGTCATGGGTGTCCAAATCATAGTGTATATAATACTACCTATAATGCTAGAGTAAGGGATACTAGTATAATTCGTCGACTTTCCTAAATAGCTAAATTTAGTGCCTTAGGGAACAATCTTGATTTTCAATCAAAACTTGCATTAAAGCCATAAAAGTTAGACAAAGTGAGTTTGTGAAATTACTTTTCTAAATTTCAAGTGTAAAAAAATTTTATTTGATAAAATATTAGGTTTCAATATTTTAGGATTTATCACTGTAGTTAAAACTCAAGTAAAATGTAAGAGATGAACCTAAATTAACGACACAAATCATAAATTAGAAGTTAAAATAATTAAATGGGTTCAAGAGATGGCAAGAAACTAACTAAAGCAACCTAATACATTTGATAATAAATAAAAGGTCCTAAATCAATTTCTAATGGATGAAACTCAATTAAAACTAATAGAATTAAGCCTAAGCCCATTTTCTTCCTTCTCCATTAAGGCCTACATGTGAGACTTATACTATAGTTGCTCAATTTTCAAAGAATCTCACAATTTTTCCCCCAAATCCATATCATATCTCCAACACAACAAATCCCTAAAATCTTACAACGTATTTATGCAAATCCCACCATATCACACTAAATCTAATATAAATACCTCACCTAACTCTCTCCCTCTCATTGTCCTACTATTCCTCTTTCCCATTCCATTTCCTCTCTTTAAATAACTCAAATAAACTCTCAAAAGATTATCTATCACCATCTAATTTCCTTCAACTTCTTTATACCCAAGAGAGAAAAGAGACCTATATTATCACCTTTAGGACCTTAATGGGAGTCCTAGCTATAATTTAGTACCAAATTCCATACTTAAACCTATTAAAGGTTGATTCAAATAAGCAAAACATCAAAAACCATCGAAATAAGAAGACTATCTTGTATGTGCATGCGCACATGCAATGGGTGGTTTGATGGGTGGGCATTAAGGCCTTCTAACACACTTTGTAGCCAATGCAGCACTAGAGCACTACTATTCACCACTAACCTTATTATGTAGGAAATTTTTCATTTTTTTTTTCAAAAATATCAAACCCTTTTAGAAATGTACAATTTTGTTTTTGGTATTTTAGGGTATTTTTTCATGTAGAATTATGTGGTATTTTTAGAATTTTAATTTAAGGTATCAAAATATGGTTTCTTAGTAAAAATATTATTTTTAATGCAAGGTAAATGAATTTTCAAAAATGTAAACGTTATTATTTCTGACATAATTTTGAATATAAGCTACTACGTACATGTAGAAAATTTTCATAAAGTTAGATTTTAAAAAACTATGAGTTTATTATTTATTATTATATATATATATATATTTAACTATGACTTTATTCAATTTAGTAAATTAAATAGTTTTTTGCTACTTTTATTACATACTTAACCCTTATTTAGTGTACTTTGGGATATTTAGGTGTTTAAATGGTTAATTGGAAATTTAAATATTAAATAAATGATTTAGATTTTAGATATGATGTTTTGATGTCATGTAAGGTTTGATCAGTTATAAAAAAAAAAGTAGCAAAGTTTGGTGATTATTTTGGGTGATTAAAGTATTTTGCTCAAATTTTGAGTTTAAAATAATCTTAAAGTCGATCAATAAACCAAAGAGCATTTTTGCAAATTTTGTTAGTCTATTCAATCCTAAACTTATAATATTTAAAGAGCTCTCAAAATAATGATCATAATGATATAAAGAACATTAAATTCTAATGAAAGATGGAAAAGTCAGAGTAGTTAGAAGTTAAGTATTTTCAAGAAAGCTTAAGTTAGAAAATTAGAGTAACTCAAGACTCTTTTGTATCTCATAGGTAATCTTGAGGTCAATATTGGTGGACGTTAGAGTTTGGAACCTCGACGACCTTACCGAGTGTGCGTGGCATTTCATTTGAGCACCCCCTTCCTTTCTATGTTCTAATGTAGTTGAGATAAGATTAAACAACTACTTACATGTTTAGTAGAGCTATCATGACTTTACTCAAATAAATCACATAACTTAGTGATATGAGTTGATATTGTAGCTCAATATGTTCATTTGTGATAATGGTTTAATTTAAGAGATGCCTGATTCCAATAACTTTGTTTGATTGTGCTTAGTGAGTTTGTATTAAGTTGTTAAGAGATCTCATCGATCAAAATGGTTAAGTATACAAGCTTACTCTTAAAATATTAGATATGGATTGTTGATAGTAGTTAGTGTTGCATATACATGCTTGATATGAATGATTCACTAGTTTAATTGTTATGTTATAACCCATGCTTATTGAATATGTGCTCGGTTGTTATCAACCTTCAATAGTTGCACCATGGCATTCGTGGCATGGCATGAAAAAGATCCAAGAACCATATTTTTATAACGCTCAATTTTAAATAAAGGACCTAAGGGTCTCATTTTTTACAAAAGCTTAGTTTACAAAACTTAGTTTTATAGCATATAAATTTGTATGCTCAATTTTAAGCTACTAAGTGTTGCTCATATATTTTGTTTGGAAGTTGCCAAGTACTGCTTACATATATTTACTCAAAAGCTACCAAGTGTCACTTGCATATTACTTGGAAGCCACCAAGTTCCAATCATATTATATTGCTCAAAAGTTGTCCAAGGGTCACTTATTATTTACTCAATTAGAATATTAGCTAGTGTATGTTATCTACATTAGTATGGCATAACATTGCCTACATGCGCATTAATTAAATATTATAATTGATATGTATTTGGAAATGCCTCTATTGCCACTTGTTGTTTATTATTTACTATGTGCTCATATAACTTTAATGTTGAGGGGTTAGTTTTATTCTAATATTAGATTATGAAGATGGAGAAAATGTTGGAGCTTAGTGATAAGTGTTATAAAATACTTATTGATTTGAAATATTTACAATAGTCTTTTATTTAATTTTCCTATATTTTGGATAGATATTGCACTTAATTGGCCTTTGTTTTGATTTCAAAGCTTCAAAATGTAATTCTTGATGAAATGGAAGCAATATGTGTAAAGTGTATGAAATTCAGGGCAAAAATATCAAAGATACAATATTAGGAAGTATGACGTAGAGCACTACATGGTTGTGTTTAGGGCTATATTGAATAGAGCAATAAATTAGTTTGAAGAAGTAGTCATGCAAGAGGTCGTGCAGAGTCACACGGCTAAGTATACGCTTGTGTTAGAGGACGTGTTGAAAGTAAAATTTTGATATTTTCAAGATGAAAGAGTACACGAGACTTAACACAACTATGCCATACCCATACCAAGTAGAGATTTAATTTTTCAAACTCAATTTCACTTTCGCAAAGAGTTATTCATTTTGAAGATTTAATTTCCCTTTATGAGAAGCTAAGTTTCCTATTTTCTAGAAAAGCCGCTCATGCCTATTGAAGCAATATTTCCTCATTTGTGAAGATTTTAGTTTTATTCTAGGAAACTATAACTTTTTTAGACATGAAGAGTTTGATTTATATAAAATGGGTACATAATTCTAGCCAAAGATATATCAAGTTTTAGATTAGCAATAGCGTAGTTATAGATTTTACTATTATTTATGTCTTATTGACGTTCTTCTTTATATACTATTTTTATATTTTCATTTTTAATTTTAATATGATGCTAACTTAATTTTTTTTTTGTACTTGAGTATAATGAACTCTAAAATGAACATATAATTTCTAGTATATTATTTAATGAAATTATTGTTACTCTTGTGTTCCAATTATGTACTCTTCATTATTTTCAAATTAATATTACCAACGTATTAGTTTGAAGTCTAATTTCATTCATGAAGATCGAAAGATCCTATGTTTGAATAGATCAAACATAATTAGAAGGAATTACATGCAAAACTAAAAATAGAACGACATAAATCTTCTGCATTAAGGTCAAACCTAATAATAAAATTCACAAATTGAAGGTAATGTGATTCTACGGGTTTTAATTAAGAAGAGATTCTAATTAATCAATCTAAAATTAAAAATTAGTATACTAAAAAAAACTATTAGTTCAATATAGAAATTCTCACGGTTCAAAAATATAATAATGAAATTGAGTAATAATTAGTTAATTGTATTAGTAATTCTAAGAGGATTCAATATCCCAATACACTTTTAACAATAGTTGTTTTCTAAAAACTTACTCATTACTTCATTCGATTTTCGTGATTAGATAATAGAAGAAAAGATAATTACTAGTAATCATAGTCTCTATGATATCGATACTCAATATTTTTATCTACTATATTATAAAAATCTATAGGTGTACTTCCTTAGAGGTCTTAGAATAGTTGGATAGATTGATATCAAGTTTTTTATGCCAATGTTAGGGATTAGGATATTAGGAACACCTATATCTTATTAATCTAATCATTATTTATTTTACTACTTATTCTATTAATTTCTAATTTCTATAGTTTTTTATTTTTCTTCTTTTGTTTTTGCTAAGGGGATGTTGTAGACCAAGTCAAAGATATTGGGTTCTAATTGAAGAATCTGACGATAACCAATATACTAACAAGGCTAATAAACAAAGTGACATAACAATATTTGATTATGTGAGACCATCGCTTACAAGAGCCAATTCAATTGTTATTAGGCCTCCAATTATGTTTAAAAACTTTGAAATTAGACCTAACATTATTCAAATGGTCCAACAGTTTGTTCAATTTGATGGATTGCAAGAAGGAGACTCGAACACACATTTTGTGAGCTTCTTAGAGATTTGTGATACCTTTAAAATCGATGGGGCCATGTTAATGCCTTAAGGCTTTTTCCTTTTTATTTCATAAATAAAGGAAAAAAAAATAGTTGAACTCTCTTCTTAAAGGTTCCATCACTACATAGGACTAGATGGCAGAAAACATTTTAGCAAAGTATTTTCCACCCGCCAAGATTGCGAAACTATGAAACAATATCTCTTCTTATGCTTAAATAGAATAAAAAACACTTTACAACACATGGGGGGATATTAAGTTCTACTAAAGAGATGTCCATACCATGGTCTTCCATTGTGAATGCACATCCAAATTTTCTATGGAGGATTAAATCAAACTAACGGGCAGATGATTAATGCAGCCGCCGGAGGAACTTTGAATAACAAAACACTTAAAGAGGCCTAAAATTTGATTGAAAATATAGTCATAAATAGCTACCAATAGAATGCTACAAGGGCAATACAACAAAGAGCAGTAGAAGTTTATGAAGATACTATTATAGCCTTAATAGCATAGGTCAAAGTGCTAAGCAAGAAGATTGATGGGATATCCATGATACAACAACCAGGTCTATTAGATTATGTTTTTAACTTTAATGAGCATGTTAATAATGTAGGAAACTTAAACATGTAGCAGAATAATCCCTATAGCAACACCTATAATCTAGGTTAGGTGAATCAAAATAGAAATGTTCTACTCGGATTCCAACAATTACATCCTTTGCTGGAAAAGAAGCTAAATCTAGAAGATTTGATGTCAAAGTTTATCCATACCTTTGAAACACACTTCCAAGTTATAGAAGTGTCATTAAGAAACCAAGAAGCTTTAATCTGGAATCTTGAAAATCAAATTGGATTTATTGCAAAGGTGGTTTCTAAAAAGCCATAAAGTACGTTACTAGGTAATACTAAAACTAATCCTTAGGAACGGGTTAAAGCAATTATTTTGAGAAGTGGAAAAGAATTGTAATTTAAACAAAAATTAAGCGGAAAAGAGGATGTGAAAAGAAACAATAAGTAAGAGAAGGAGGAAGAAAAGACCTTAAAGGTAAAAGAATATGTTCCAAAAATCTCTTACCCTGCACGACCCAAGAATGAACACTTAAAGGAGAATAATAGTAAGTTCTTGGAACTTTTTAAATAACTTCACATAAATTTACCTTTTGTTGAGGCTTTTTCACATATATCTAAGTATGCAAAGTTCTTGAAGAATTTAATTTCTAAAAAGAAATTGGAAAAATTCTCAATAGAACTTTTAGTGAAGAATGCTTTGACATCTTACAAAACAAGTTACTAAAGAACTTAAAAGATTCAGGGAGTTTTATTTGTCTTGTTTGATTGGTGACTCATTGGTAGAAAACATTTTGGCTAATTTAGGAGCGAGTATAAATTTGATGTCATATAAATTATTCAAATGACTAAGATCAAGAGAACCTAAACCAACTAAAATGAGTTTGCAACTTGCCAATAGGTTTGTAAAAATCCCTAGAGGCGAAATTGAAGATGTGTTGGTAAAAGTTGGTACTTTTATCTTTCTAGTGGATTTTTTCATTCTTGATATGGATGAAGATATAGAAGTATTACTTATCTTGAGTCGACTATTTAAAGGCACAACGAGGGCGATTGTTGAAATAGGAGATGGTAAATTAATTCTTAGAGTTAGTGGGAAAGAATTAGTTTTAAAAGTTTTGATGTAATGTGAAACTCTTTTGAGCATGACAATACCTATTATTTTCTTAACACAATTGACCTATTTGTTGCCAATTGTGTGCAATAATACATTCATGTAAACTTAATGGAGTTATGTCTTAGTCAAGATGAGAAAGATAGTCTACATGGGTTTAAACAAGATAAATGTGAGAAATTCAATCTTTAACCCCCTGATTAGAAAGCGTGCAAAATATCGAGCTAATAACGTTAAACAAAAGTGCTTCTTGAGTGGTAATCCAAGCTTTAATTAGTTTAGTTTAATTTTGTTTTTTTAGTGTTGTTTTATTTTTTATTTTTTTAGTTTTAGTTTATACCTAGTTATCTATGGTTTTTTTTTCTCTTTTATTTTATTTTATGCTTTTATTTCTTTTTTCTTTTTTCATTTTGTAAGGACTATTGTACTTATTGGCTAGAAAATTATGTCAAGATACAGTTGAACTAATTAAACCGAGAAAGTATTAGTTTACTTTATTTCATTTCCCATGGTTTATAATTTGTTTATTTTTATCTTTTGTACTTATTTTGTACATTGGGAACAATGTACAATCTTAAGTGTGGGGGAGAGGAATAACAAATAAAAAAAAAATTAAAAAGCCTTTAGTCTTTACCAAGGAGTTACTAGATGATAATTTATCATTTTTAATAGTAATAATTAAATAAATTGCATTTATAATCTTGTGGATTATTGGGATGTTTTTTTCAAACCCTTGATATATTTTTATCTTTTCATTAATGAACTTAAAACACTGGATTAAAGTTAAATTGTGAAATCTTTATAAATCAAAGTTACACATTATTTAGGCTTAGAATTTAAAACTCTATATTGGAATAATATTACTAATTAAAGATTAGGAATTCAGGTTTTTAAACATACTCTAGTATATACTTATCTCATAGAAGTTCTTATGAGTATTATAATCTTGGATAACTAAACTAATAAAATTTATCTTTTGAAGGTTATTTCTATCAATTAAAAGTCGGGAGATAAAAATAAAATAAAATAAGTTAAATAAAGTTTAGTAGTGGCCTCATTGACTAAAGTAATTAAGCTCGCGAGGTACTCTTCAAGGGATAACTCTTGTTAACTTAAGTGATGAGCTTAGGATCATCAGTCTAAAGCTCGCTGCATGGGTTAAAAGAAAAGTTCAAGAAAACTAAACTAATTAAAATAAGCAATAAAGTTAATGGAGGTTCGAAAGGGTATCTTAAAATTTAGTAGTCTAAGATCATTTGGTTTGCGACTTACTGACTGATGAAATTACTCTATGCTATTTTTTTTTAAAAAAAAAGAAATAATAAGCTCCTAGTAAATATAAAAATTAGGAAAGGATTTTCAAACAATAGATTGAGTAAATTTTTGTTCGACATCATGATACTCAGAGGGATGAAAAAGGTTAAGTATATATCTTAGATAAATGAATGAAATTTTGAAAACCTTTTTCTTGATTTGATCATGTTTAGTATGATGTTGGGTTTATAAATTTATGTCTAAATAACATGATAAACTTTGATATTGCATAAATTAGCTTTTAAACTCTAATATTTAGTGTTTGAAGTATATTGAATATGATTGGGTAAAAAAGATATTGAGGGAAAATAATTTTACGATGAATGCAGTTTGTTTAACTACAAATTTAGTGATTATTATCTAAGGTAATTGATAAAGAAAATTTGTCTTTTATTTTTAACGTTTATCTTTGCTTAAGGTCAAGTAAAGACTTAAGTATAGGGAAATTTAACAAGTGTTACAAAATACTTATTAATTTATAACATTTACAATAGTCTTTTATTTAACTTTCCTATATTTTTTTATGGATATTATATTCAATTAGCCTTTGTTTTGATTTTAGAGCTTTGAAATGTAATTTTTGATAAAATGGAAGAAATACGTGTAAAGTGTATGAAATTCGAGGCAAAAATATCAAAGATACAAGATTGGAAAGTATGACACAAAGCACTGCACGGCTATGTCTAAGGTCATGTTGAATAGACCAAGGAATTAGTTTGAAGAAGTAGTTGTACAAGAGGTCATGACTATGTTGAATAGAGTAAGGAATTAGCTTAAAGAAATAGTCATGCAAGAGGCCATGCGTGCAGAGTTACACAGCCAAGCATACATCCGTGTTAAAGGGCATGTTGAAAGCAAATTTTTTAGATTTTCATGATGAAAGAGTACACGAGGCTCAGCACAATCGTGTCATACCCATTCCAAGGAAAGATTTAATTTTCCAAGCTCAATTTCACTTTCCTAAAGGGTTATTCATCATGAAGATTGAATTTCCCCCAATGAAAAGCTAAGTTTCCTATTTTTTGGAGAACTCGCTCTTACCTATTGAAGCGATATTTCCACATTTATGAAGCTTTTGGTTTTATCCTAGGAAAATATAACTTTCTTAGATGAAAAGAGCTTTATTTATATAAAACGGGTATAGAGTTTCAATTAAAGATATATAGAGTTTTAGATTAGTAATAGCATAATTATAAATTTTACTATTATTTCTATCTTGTTGATGTTTTTCTTTATACACTATTTTTATATATTTTTTTATTTTAATATGATGCTAACTTAATTTTCTTTTATACTCAGGTATGATAAACCCTAAAATGAACACATAATTTTTAGCTTATTATTCAATGAAATTATTGTTATTCTTGCACTCTAATTAAGTGTTCTTCATTATTTTCAAAGTAATATTGCCGATATATTAATTTAAAGTCTAATTTTATTTGTAGAGATCGAGAGATTATATATTTGAATAAATCTAGTATAATTGGAAGGAGTTACATGTAATCCTAGAGATAGGACAACACAAATCTTCCGATTTAGGTCAAACCTAATAGTAAAATTCATAAAACAAAGGTAATGCAATTTTAGAGATTTTCATTAGGAAGATATTCCAATTAATTAACCTAGAATTAAGAATTAGTAAACTTGAAAGAGCTATTAGTTCAATATAAAAATTTTTATAGTTCAAGAATATAATAATTGAATTAAATAATAATTTTTTAGTTACATTAGTAATTTTAGAAGGATTCAATATTCAAGTACACTTTTAATGATAGTTGTTTTCTTAAAATTTACTTATTACTTACATCGTTCAATTTTTATAATTAGATAATAAAAGAAAAAGTAATTACCAGTAATCATAATCTTTACGGGATCAACACCTGATATTCTTATCTACTATACTATAAAATCAATAGGTACACTTGCCTAAAGGTCTTAAGATAGTTAGATACATCAATATCACTTACATATGAGGTGGGGATCTTGAGAATGAGGATCGGTTTTTATAATGTAAATATAAATTGAAAGACTTTGATTAGTTTATACTTTATTCATGTGACTCCATTAGACTTTGTCAATGTGATAGTATGATGTTATGTGTTTAAAAAGATGCTTTTGTGCTATTTATAATTATGTAATATTTGTGAATTTCAATATGCATTTGATTTCTAGTTAGCTTTATCTTCAATTCAAGGACAACATAGTTGCACCATCTCTTGGGCGCGGGTATGTTGACAAATAGACCCTAGGAGATGAGGCACCACATCTAGACATATACATCAACTCGTCCTCTAACTATAATGATCATTTTACAAATGACCAAAAATGGACGGCATCATATTGTATAATGTGTGTCAAAGTGTTCAAGTACCTTCTATATGTACCTATACCAAGACAACCATCATCTATCTAACTGTTTGTCTCTCAAAATCTCCATAGCCATTATCTTCTATAGGTTTTGCCTCAAAGCATTTCGAATCACCATGAAAGCAAATCACACCTCAACCTTTAATCTTCCCTCTAGAATTACCATATTTATTAGATATATTTCCTCTAATAATCAAATCATCTATAAACTCATTGCCTCTACATCCTATATGTAGTTTAATAGATCTTTCTTAATAAATTGTCTTCGAAGGCCAATGAATCAAAGATGCAAGAGAGCACAACAAAATCATCATAGACTTACTTCGGTGTATCTCAGATGAAATGCTAATAGTCAAACTCAATTGGGTGGCTATCCTTTGTCTTCACAAACTTAACTAGAATCATTTTGCACTTGCCACAAACCTAAATTTTTTTTCCAATCATTTTTCTTAATGTCGTACTTGACCATGTGTAGATCACAAGTATGCACCACAACCATGATCTTATTGCACTACAATAAGACTTGGGTTTGTATGGCTTTAATCTCACCTCATTGTTGCTTTAGTTGATTTGGCTTGCATTTTGCTCTCACTACTTAGAGTTTGATATTAATTTGTTGTAACACGTAGCAACATTGTCATGAATTTGCTAGAAGCCGCCCATCCGAATTTCAATTACAAATTAATAAAATACACAATAACATAATATGACAAATAAAGAGAAAGACATAATTTGATATATGGATTCAAAATATAAAACCATGTAAAAGAGTAAGGCATGCTTCATGATTGAGTCCCAAAATAAAATTACAGTGCTCTCCGTCTTAATACACTACAATATAATATGTGTAGAGTTATAAAAGTCCTAACATTAACACTCAATACAATAACTTATTTAGACACTAGGCTAGGATAAAACAAGAAATTGTTGTATTAAAAAAAAAAAAAAACTTTTAAGTCGGTCGAGTATGGCCCATGCACAATCAATTGCAAGGGTATGGCAATTGATCACCCCTTTGGCTTGTCGCATCTTTGCCTCCTTTCTCCCATTTCAAGTCTCTTGTAAATTCAAACATGTGTCCATACATGCCTATCTCCCTCTTTATGGAATCTTCGGTATACTTCTCGACATACGTTTAGTGCATTCAAGCTAAATATCATTCTTCGTCGAGCCATGACTTACTAGCAGAAATATCTATTAATGTTGTACTTTTTGAAATTTTCTGTATATGCATGTATCACCAGGGACTCATAAAAACATAGAAAAGAGGTGTTAGATGGGTCTCATCTCAACAAGGAATATCAAAATAGCAAATAAAGAGGGGTTGGGTAGTCATAGGGAACATATCTAGACAATAAAAATCCGTTGTATTGGTAAGATATGAATTGTAATATGTATATAAGTCCTATGTTTTCATAGTGTGTAAATATTTATTTAAGCAAGGAAAAAAAAGCATAGATACCTTTTATAGGCAGCACGATGAGACGTAGATGGTGTTGGCCACAAAAATTAATTTATTTCTTGGAGGTAAAAAGACAAAGATGAGGAGCCATGGATGTTTTTTCATCGAGTGGTGACAGGTAAATGAGCTGAGATGCTATTATTGTGTTGAAAATCAAAGAGAAGGACTGGATAGAGATGTGGGTTTATATATTCATGTAGGAATATATATTTCCAACATATGTATCAGATGACATATAGAAAAGACGACATGACAAAATGGTTTAGCACATTGGGATTCATACTAGAAGTTGACATAGGAGCTTTAGCTCTAGGGATTTCCTTCTATTGTGCAAAAACTATCTTAAATATATCTTTTCGATTGAGGAGTTAGCCAAATTGGCATGCAACACATTACAAGATTTATGCCCTAATGAATCTAGTTTATCCTGTGTAAATGAACTTGAAAGCGGTTTATGTGTGAATTGAACTCAAAATAAATAGCATGCAATTTATATCACAGTTACTCTCATATAGAATTATAAAATTATTTCTATTTGTATGGTTATAGGGTTTATACACGTTACATATGTGTATATTTTTTGCAGATTCATTTTGATAGAGTTTATAAGGAATACAAGCACCATTTTTTGAGCAATAAATTGTTGTGATGTCTAAAAGATCTAGTGTAACTTCATTGAATTCATCACTGAAAGAGCTACTTTGAGGTTTTCCATTTAATCTTTTTCTACATTCCTTGTTCAACCCCATTGCTAAGCATAGAATAAAAAGAAGGAATATCTATCCTTTTGTTTGTTGTATTGTGCATGAAGAGAGACAATGGTAACTTTTCTAACAATTAAACTAGTTTTTTTTTTTTATCAGCATATATTATGACATTAAGAGAAGGGAGATTAGAAAACCGATATTCATATATTAAACTATAGAGGTTGACTTTTAGCAATAGATTGATTATTTATCCTCATGTAATTAGAGTTACTTCATTTTCTGACAATAACAATTATTATAACATCAAATATAAAACTATGTAAAGTCAGCACAAATGATCCTTATACACTAACATTTTCTTAGGGCCACATTACATGTACGTTCCTTCTAACTATATTACTTAAATTATCAAGACCTCCTAGCTAGAATAACTCAAAATGCAATTCTTAGCATTATCATGACATTTTGCAATTTATAAATTGTACATACCTCAGCTTTATGGGGGGGGGTGGGCGCGGCAATAATGTTTTATAGCCAAATGATTGACTCGAGTTGTTAAGCTTGTATTGTTCGGTGCACAATGCTTAGTTTTCAATTATTACTTACCACAATCACTTGTTGGTTGGTGATTTATAACTATGAAAATGATCCATAAATTAGATATTATAGGCTTGTCAATGCTGTAACTCAGAAGATATTATTGGGTAGACATCAAGCATGACTAACAAATATCGATAAAAGTGCTTTTACTATAGAGTGCTATTAAACAGTTTGAAAAACAGCCTGAAAAATTTCAAGCACAATAATTTGATATTCAATTCCTCTTGACGTCATTCAAATCCACTTTGCATTCATAAGACTATTCAATATGCAATTCTCAGTTTAAGTTTTGGATTGTTAATTTTTTTTTTCAAGATTCATTTGTATAATATATTGGTTTATTTAACCTTTAGAGTAAAATTAAATCATAAAATATGATTTTAGTTATTTTATTAGTCTTGAACCAAATCATATTAGTTTGATTCAGATACTTTTTCACATTACAAAAGTTTGATTTGGTTCTTTGTTTGAATTATTAATCATTCAATAAAAAAAAAATTAAGTTGTGAAATCTCGTATTGCAACTATTGGATATGTTTACAAGTCAATATTAGAAGTGTGCATTATGCCAATTCAAAAGTGTATTGAGAATACTTGTTAAGTTCTCTAAATTAGTTTTGATGTTAACAAAAGAGGAATAATATGTAACGTATGGTTAAGCTTGTCAGAAGTTGTTTCAGAAGATAGTACGTAAATTTTTCTAAATTGAACAAAGAGACAGAAGTTTGTTCAGAACCTTCAAAAGCGTTATACAGACTATTTTTGTTCTGACAGAAGGTTTGTTTCAAAAGTACTTTCAGAACCTTCATAACAGGAGGACAGTTAACAGATTTGCTTCAGAAGCACTTTCAGAATCTTCCATGCCTGTTACGAATTTTTTTCAAATTTCGCTCTAATTTTTATATCGATGGTTTTTAATAAATTTCAAGGCCTAGCTTCACGTGTCAAGTATATTTGGGTAATATACTTGATGTGTACTAAAGTTGGATTTTATATCATGGGGTTTTTAATTTACATAAAGTTTTTACAAGATTTTATTCAAAGATTTTATTTTATGATAAAGTGAGATCATATAAGATTTACAAGTTTTATCAAGATTTAAATCTAGATATTTGTGCTATATTTTGGGAAATCCAGCAGTTACAAAGATAAGGATAAGAAATATGGTTGTTACACGAAGATATGGTTCCACAATATATGGGATATCAAGATAAGGTTCCATAATGTGAGGGATATCTTCAACAAACTTGATCCAAGGAATATCTCCAAAGAAGATCTCGGTCAAACTGATTTATCCAAGCTTATCCTCATAAAAAATATCACGAAATGCAGATTCTCTCCAACAAGTTCAACTTATTTTTGAAATACAAAATTTCAAAAATAAATTCAAGCTTGTCACGTGGAACTCCATGAACGTTACATCCTCCAACAAAGTAACCGCTATGATTCTCTTCATAAAAGGAGTGTTCAGTTCAAATAAAAAAAGAGAGAACGTTCTTCTGAAAAAAAGCACACGGAAAAGAAAAAGCTCATACATCTTCAAGCGCAAAATTTTTTTTTACATATACATGTGATCCAATTTATAGAGGAAATTTGACATTCCTCATTGTTATTGTAATTCCTTTCTTGTATAAGGAATTGATAGTTGTTTCATTACTGTAGTTTAAGTGATTAGCTTAGTGAAGAAGTTAGAAAGACTCAGTAGTGAGACTTCGCCTTAAAAAGGCTTATTTTGTATACTTTCAATTTGATTGATATAGTGAAACACAACCGATAAAGACAATCGGGACCCCGGCGTGGAGCTGGAAGAGAGGACTGACGCTCGAGGCGGAACCTCTATAAATCTCTGAGCATTCTATGCTTCTCTACTCATTTTATTTATTGCACATTATTGTTTTTCATTTTTGTTGTTCACGTCATTTTGTTAGTCAAGAGATTTTGAATTATTTGCAAAAATTGAAATTTTAAGTAATTAATCAATTCACCCCCCTCTTGATTAATCTAATTGGGACCAACAATTGGTATCAGAGTAGGACTCATCTATTTTGAGTGATCCAAAATGGTTGAAAATAATGTTGCAATTAATCGAGCTCTTTACTTCGATGGCTCAAACTTCTCATATTGGAATATGAGTATGGAAACTTATATTAAAGCTAATGATTATGATTCATGGTAGGTCATTTCACTTGAGGACAATGTGATCACCTTGAATGGAAATTCGACCTTGTCAGATTCCGAGAAGAAAATTATCGAGAAGAACAACAAAGCAAAAAATTTGTTACTGACTACTATTGCTCCATCAGAGTTCTATTTGATATCATCGTGTGCAAGTGCAAAGGAGATTTGGGATATCCTATCCAATACATATGAAGGGACTAATACCATCAAGGAAACCAAGATAAATGCTTTAATTCAACAGTATGAATTATTTAAGTTTAAGTCTAATGAAGATGTCAAAGATGCTTTTAACAGGTTTACAGCTATTACAAATGAGCTTGCATCACTTGGAAAGAAACTTCTAGATCCTGATCTTATGAGGAAAATGCTAAGAATATTGCCACCATCTTGGGATGCAAAGAAAACTGCTATAGAAGAAGCTCAAGACCTAAACAAGCTAACTCTCGGTCAATTGAGAGAAAAGCTCATGGCATATGAGTCTCACATAAAAACCACGCAAAGAGGAGAAGACGGCACCAAAGGAATTGCGTTTAAAGTCAAGGAAATAAAGCAAAATGAAACTGAAACAGATGATAGTGACGATGAGAAAGAAGAGGACATCAGTCTTCTAGCACGTAGACTCAACAGGCTGCTCAAGAAGCAAAGAGGTAAGAAATTTAGTGTTTTCAAGAAAAGTACTGAATATAAGCATAATGATGCAGGAAAAGCTTACAAGGAGAAAGAAAAGAAGAAAGAGAAAAGGGAGATTCAATGTTATGAATGCAAAAAGCCAGGACACATCAAATATGAATGTCCAACACTGATCAAGAAAATGGAAAATTATAAAAAGAAAAGTCGTGCAATGCTAGCAATGTAGAGTGATTTAGAGGACACAGAAACAAATTCAGAAGAAGAAGAAGATGAGGCAAATCTTTGTCTAATGGCTAGTTCTGAGGTACACTCTGAATCTGATGAAGATGTAACTAATACTGACATGCTAGTAGAAATAAGTAAGCTATTAAAGGCACTAAAAAGGGCTGATACAAGATTAGCTAAGTATGAAAACGAAATAAAAATTCTTAAGAATGAAAAGGAAGCAGTAAAGCAAACAAATACTTTACTTGCTGATGAAAATGATATCCTAAAACAAGAAAATAAATCCATGCATGTGAGAATTGAAAAATTAAGAATAGAAAATCATCTACTTGAAGTAGAAACAAGTGACATGAAGGTAAAGATTGATGATCTATCCAAGTCGTTGAAAACTACCTTTAAGAAATTTGATGAAAGTGACAAGAAATTGACCATGTTAATTTCTTCATAAAGAGTTTCAAATGAAAAACATGGATTAGGATATGAGCATTGTTCGAGTTCAAAATCGAATCAAAATACAGTTTTTGTTAAGGCTAAACAAGTCTTAAGTGATGAATCCAACAACAAAAAGTACATTTCGAATACAAATAATGTTAAAAGAAGAAATACCAGAGACTTTTACACAAGTTATTCTGACAAGAGGTATCCACACAATGGGCACTTTTGGTCTAGAATGTCACGTGGGTCCCAACCTTGTCTACTCTGCCGAAGTTAACCATGCTAACGGTAGACTCCTTGGCTTTGTTACCTCTTAGGGGCCTTTGTGATGATGTGACTCTAGGAGGGTCTATTGTCTGAAGTCTCCTTGATGTGGTGGCATTCTCGATTCGACACCCTGCTACCACTACTTCTGCAAAGCTGGATGATGTCTGGCCTACCAGATCTGAGAAGTAAGTCTTATCTAGAGTGTTAACGAAGATGAATGTCAACTCCTTTTTGGAAATTGGGATCGCTACCCTAGCAGCCTGAGCTCTGCAGCGCTGAGCATACTCCTTGAAAGACTCAGTGTGTCTCTTTCGAAGACTTCCCAGGTCGATTACCGATGGGGTAACTTCAATGTTGAATTTGTACCGGTCATAGAATGCCCGAGCAAGTCTCTCCTAGGTATTGACCTGGTTGAAGTCTAGGTGTGCATACTAGACGAGGGCAAGGCTTGTAAGGCTGTTTTGGAAGGTCTGGATCATGAGCTGGTCATACTGGGCATACTTGCTCATCTTCTGTACATACAGCCTTGTATGCATCTTGGGACATCCAGTGCCATCATATTTTTCAAATTCTGGGGTCTTGAATTTCTCTGGGTATACTTCCTCCCCATATACTGGTAAGATAGTGATCCTTGCCTGCTCAAAGCCATCAGGCCCCTCTATTGTCTTCATCTTATTAGCCAGCTGTTGAAAGAGCTTCCTTTCCATCTCCTTTTTCCTATCCTCCATTTCCCTCTTTGTGTCGTTTGAGGTTGGACCAAGGTTGACTTTCAGTTCATATTCGAAAGCCGGGTTGAG
This sequence comes from Laguncularia racemosa, assembly GCA_037954665.1. Taxonomy (NCBI): domain Eukaryota; kingdom Viridiplantae; phylum Streptophyta; class Magnoliopsida; order Myrtales; family Combretaceae; genus Laguncularia; species Laguncularia racemosa. The sequence goes on from JBBMOL010000083.1 coordinate 36,827, forward strand.
GTGGGAATCGATCTCTTCATATTCTAGAGGTTAACCCTCTACTACTTTCCCCTTTCTGGCCCCTGAGTGTTCTTCCTAAGTCAGTTGGGTAGTGCAAAGGAGGCTAATTGTGAGGATTTAAACTTAAGCAATAATGTTAAAATTAAAATAGTATATATATATGTATGTGTGTAAGGTAAAATGAAAGTATATATATATGTTATATGCTAAAAATAAAGTAAAATATATAAAATAATAATAATAATATGAATTATATGGGCATATATATATACATATATGGAATATATAAATATGTAAAAAAAATGTACACATTATATTATATTATATTATATTATATTATATTATATTATAGCTAAAAAAAAAAGAAAAAAAAGAGAGGAAACAAAAAAAAAATGCAAAACAACACCCTCATTCAATGTCAACAAAATTAATTAATATCACATATATATAGACATTAGAATAGAGAGAGAAGATAAAATAAATAATCAAAAATTAGAAGAAAAAAAAAGGAAACCAAAACTCTCTCCATTTCATCCGAATTTTTTGGGCAAATTGAAATTGAAATTTCCGACATGCAATCATCAGGATAGGAAGAAGAACAAGATTGAAGTAGGATGCAACAAGAATTTGAAGAAATTGAAGAAAAAAATCAAATTAAATAGGGAGGATTTTGTCTGTTCGTTCGAAGGGGGTAGGGTAAATCTGCTGCTAGGCCAAGTTAGCGTTAAGATTTTTGGTGGGAGAGGATTTCGGCCGACATAGTGGTTGCCGGCTTTGGTGGCCGGAGGCCGGTGAATGAAGCAGCCTCCTGTAACGCTTGAAACTTCCTATTTTTTTTAAATATTAAATGTTGATGACAAATTATGATTTTTGGTATTCTTGCATAATTTTGTATGAATATTAATTTGATAATTTTATTTTTCTGAAATTTGATTCACAAATATGTGGTCCTTAAGAAATGCTCTATTCTGGTCGTAAATTAAATTGGAAACTAAATAGATCAATGATGTATTTTTGATGTAATGTTTAATATATAAGATCCTTATATGATTTATTAGATCACCAAATCAATAATTGTTCAAATTGGAGTTGTTTTCTATTTTTAGTGAATTTTTCAAGTTAATTACCCTGTTCTGGCCGAATTAAATCCTTAGCAAAATTAGGGAATTTGATTTGATTAGTTGAATTTGATGTTCAGTTGAGGTTCATTGAAGTATAATATGATTTTAAGAAGCTTAGGTTAGTTACGAAACAAAAACGGGAGTATTCGATGCAAGATCGTGATAATTTAGAACCATACGATTCAATATAGAATCAGATCGAAATTTAATTACATTAATATATAATAGAGCGTAGTATACCCGTATGTATATGAATTAGAAATTGTAGGAAAATGGTGGATTATACGAGGTTAGGATGGAATTTAGGGGTTTGGAATACTGAATTAGCAATTTAGGGTTCTATAGAGCGAATGAGGTAACATTGATTGGTATACTGATGATTCAGGTATTTCTGTTAAGTAAGGAGGACAAAGGAATTTGGCCGGTGCGACTTTTTGGATTGGCATACATTGTTTCAGGTGAGTACCCCCTTAACTCCTCTCTTGGGTACAAGTGGTTGATAATGTAGACTACTTGTTGTTGGCTGAAATTACCCTGTACGATCACTTACTGTGATCCATATAGGAGGATTGTTGAATTACATTGGTTTGCTGATGGCTGGTTGTGTGTCATGATATGATTGGATTATGAGAAAAAAAAAGGGAACATTCTAGAAAATCCTAGAATGAGAGTTGGGTGCGGGATTTGATTATACTATTCCTGATTGTATGTGATGTAATAAACTTAAATTATTGAATGCTTAATGATTGTGATGTAATGCTGGGATATTTTTAGCTTATTAGATGAGGTTTATATGACTGGTTGAGTTCATACTATTGCTGTCTTGGTAGCGATGAAATATCTAAATGGATAATAAAATGGGGTTTAGGCTATAAGTACCTACTAACCCAAAACACTTTATGTAAGAAAAGTCTTGTTCCCTGCCTAGTAAGTTTGTGGTACGACCTTTGAGTCGACCCGGATGGGTTTGAGGCACGGTTGACGGACCGGCCCGGTTCAGTGACCTATGGGGATTTGGTCACCCCTTTTGTTCGAGGCAGGTGAAAGGCGAGCTGAATGTTTCTAACTAAAAAGAGTATATAAGGATGTCTTAATTGGTTGAGAAAACATTAAGTTTTGAAAAGTACATGAGGGTAGTTTATCTACCAGTTGACAGGCTTTTCCTAGATTAACTGAAAAATATTTGTAACCTGTGAGTAAACAGGAGTGGTTGAAATGGTCTCCAATGAGAAGGTTATGAGTTTAGCAAAATGGAATTACAGGGAAAATATCATTAAGTAAGATCATGGTGATGTTAAAATGTAATAAATTAAATTGGGTTTCTTACGAGTATAACTTTGAGTTGAAAACTTACTTGCTTGAGTAATCACTTTCGAGGTATTTGATAATGTTGTTGATTACTATTATGTGATTTTGTTGTTTGTTTTTGCTGGGTTGCTTGATTTTATACTCACTTTGCTTCTTAAGAAGTTGAGGGGTTAGCGTTTTTGCTAACCTCAAGTACAGGTACTGAAGAATAAGTTGTTGGAGACTCGGGTTTTTGGAGAGCGTCAATAGAGGCAAAGAAGCCCTTAGTTCCATTTTGGAGCCTCTGTTATTTGTAATAAGATTGTCCTGTACATGATGTTGTAGTGCTTGTAAATAAGATCCATAGGTGTTAATCTTCAAATTGTAATGTAAATATTTGTGTGTATAAGGTTGGATTTGTAATCTTTTGAGCCACTTAAGGCTACAAGATTAATCATGGGCTGTGCCTATTTACCGGGAATGCAGATCCCGATGGTATATATATATATATGATGTATGGTGTGATAGGAGATTTTAAGTACATGTGTTTAGATATGATGTGGATATGAAATGATAGCGCTGTTAGCGCCATTTTACAGGACGTTTATAAAATTTCATACAGGTTAGAGTTATAGGTTCAATATTAGCAGAATTTGCCTTATCTCTAATTCAGAGATGGCATTGCAACCCACCTACAGGTACCAAAGATAGTTATAGGAATTTTGGAACAGGTTCACGAACTAGACCTAGTAGGTGGGTCACTACACTAATACTCTCAATCAGGAGGTGGACTTGTGCAGCCAATTGCTAGACTGTTTGTTCTAAAGATACGATCCTAGGATCTGAGGCGGTATCAGCACTAGTGTTGTTGCGGTTGTCGCTGTTGTTACCACTGTTTGCCATTTTGGTCTTTGAGCGGGTGCAGATTGGGCTCCTTGGAGGGTTCAGTTGTTTGGGAGCTATCTTTGATACTTGGCATGCATTTTTCTTAGTTTAATGCATGTATGTAAATATGATGCATGTGTCACACAAATGCTAAAATAAATGGGCCAACAATCGATTAATGATATAATACTGAAACTTTATTTTTATTAATATTGGAAACTTGGAGTTTGATACTTGAAAAAAAATGAAAAAGTACAATTGTAATCTATTTTCTAGTCCTCTTCTTCTTCTGCTGTGTAGGCGCCGGTTTTCCGCTGATGATAGCTTCCAATTCTTTAACTCTAGCTTGGGTCTTCTCCAGCTGAGCTTGTAAGGCCTTGTTCGTTTGATCAAACTCTTTGAATATGCCTTTCCAGATATCCTTTTTGTAGTCTGCAACTTCAAAGTATACCTCCATCCGAGCCCAAACTTGTTTCAAATAGGTTCTCAGCTCTAGGTCTACCCTGTCTGGCTCAGGATGGGTGATATCCAAGACTTGGTATGCCCTTTCTCCTGTTTGATATAGCTGGTGGATCACGAAATCCCTGGTGGCTCGATGCTTGCCCACTTTGCCATCCAGTTCTCCGAGGTCTACATTAGGGCTCTCGATTCAAGCTTCCCATAGGGCTTTGACCTCTGCTAGCTTGGCAAACTTCTCGGCTACCAGCAGATTTGGGTCTTGATATTCAAGCGTGATTGCTTCTAGTGATGGCTGATAGACTATGTCTTGGATGGTACTGAACTAGCGGACCATCGAGTTTGGATGATAACTTATACATCTGCTGATACCGATTAGAGGAACGGCCTAAAGGTTTCTATAGGTTATGATGACTTTATTGCAGCAACTCCATCTAACTGTCCATAGGATGTCGTCGACATTGAAACTTTTGAGCACTTCTACCCAACTATGGCTAGTAAGGTCATCGGGCAGCTTTATCTTTTCTATGCATGAGTCCACAAGGTCCACTTATTAGGCTAAAGATTTCCGGACTTGGTTCAACCCAAAACATTTGAGGTGGCTCACAAACCAGATCAGGATGAGGTTGATGTTTGAGCGGAGGATCCCGTGGCCTTTCTTCTTGACAAAGTTCAAGTTCCGGATCTATTCAGCCAGTAGAGCCGGCATATAAGATTTCCCTTCCAAGAATTGGGCCACCAGCTCTGCGACTCTATAATGGACATAAAAGGTTCCAGTGGGGAAAAGTATGGTAGCAAAGGCTACCAAGATGAAAGCACTCACCCTCCTCTGTTTGTAGCTCTTGGGGTCCCCGCATAATATGTCTTTCCTATCCCTGTCATCTTCCCGGGCTATGAACCAGGCTTCTAACTCGTCCATCCGTTGCAGTTTGCTAAGGCCTAATTGATTGCTGTCTTGCGAATACCCAAAAGTCTACTGAAAATACCAGCCTCAAGATCTGGCACATATACCTAGTTAGTTAGTGATGGGGCCTGCAGAAGTTAGGTGTATTCTTCCAAAGTGGGAGTGATCTCATGTGGCCCAATGAAGAAAGCTACGGGCTCTACTTCCCATAGATGGAGGATATCCCGTATCAAAGGTAAGTTCATTTCCATCTTCATCAGTGAAAGGATGGGCCCTATCTTTTGTTGGATGAAGGCCTACTCTTCGAGGTTGTACAAAGTAAACCAATGGTCCAGTACCAACTTTGGATCCAGAGGTTTGCAAACTCGGATCTCTTTGCGGAAGAGGTAATCGACTGTAGAACTAGCCATCTATTACAATAGAAATCTTTAATTACAAAAACTTTTTACAAAGTACAAATGATGTTATTACAGGGAAATGTATCTGAACTCCAGAAACAGAACAAAAGTATTACATCATTATTTAATTGCTAGCCCATGACTTCATGTATGCAAATAGGTAGGTTCTAACAAGTCTCCAAGCTCTATGGCCTCCCGCATTCTCGAAGAAATGGATTCCAGGTCATATCGAAGCATCGGGTGGGGTAGCCTAATCAGTCCCGAACGGTAATCATATCACTTCGCCCAAAACCTACACAATGGCGCCCCGTCTTAGGGTCCTAAGACGACCCGGGTTTGACCGTATCTATTCACACGATTACATGCATGCAGACTCAATAGTAAAAGTAAATAACTGAACCCTAAATCTAGTTAAATCCCTAAAAAGTTAGCAACAATATAACAATCAAAAGACATTTCTGGAAATAGAGATTTCAGAAGATTCGGGTGGCTAGCCTACTAGAGAGAAGTCCCTAGTGGAGTTGCCATCCTGTAGAGTCTAATTTTTTATTTTCTCATTTTTCATTCCTAATCCGATTTATACTAGACCCTATACTTATCTAATATAAGTCCTCGACTTGAACTAGAAATTTCATTTTATTTTGGAGTCGCCACCCAACTGAAGTTAGGAAAGATTATTGAATTAGGACTAATTGAGCAGATTAATCTCAATTTAGACAGCTAGTCAACGAGATTTCCTCTTTTCATTTTTGTGAAAGAGGAAAGGAAAAACTAGAGTTGCTAGACTTGGAGGCTAACCTATTAAAACCTTAAAGTTACCACCTTATTCTTCTGAAATATAATTCTTATCCTAATGTCTTTTATTGTTATTTATTTTTTGTTATCTTTTTTTTGTGTTTTTGAACAACTTATTCTAATATGAAAAAATGATTTTTTATTCTTTTTAGAGTTGCCCCAAATGGTTGCCTACGTACCTGCTATTCAGGATCAAACAAACTGTAGTTCACTTTTCATGAAAAACTTTAGTGTGTTTGTTAATTTTGATTATGAAATTACTTTTGGTTTACATTTTTATCATTTTAGTATTTTTTGGAAAAAATCTAAGCCTAAGCTTGATTATTTTATTTTTTGAAAAATAATGATTTAAGGAAAAACTAATTTTGGATTTATTTAAAAAAAGCATTTTTCTAAGTGATAAAAAATTTTATTTCCCTATTATTAACCTACCTCTAATATTATTATTATTATTATTTATTATTTATTATTTTTATTAAATAATTAATTAATAATTTTTTATTTTTATTATTTTATATACCCTAAACTAAAAATCTAAATTCTATCATTTTTTCTAATATATATTTTTATTTTTTATGATTTTTATAATTTTTTTGTTATTTATTCTATCCTAAACTAAACCTAAAAAAAAAAACTAATCTAAATTCTAACATTTTCCTAATATTATTATTTTTAATTATAAATAACAAATAAATAAAAATTCAATAAATAATAAAAAATCGTAAAATCCGACTTACTTGGGTTTAGATATGGTGTGCAGGTTAGGTCGGTTGGGTCGGGTCGAATCAAGCCGAATCGGGCGATGGTCGGAGATCGTCACAAGCGGCGCTCCGGCGTCCGTTTCTATCGATTAGAGGGTATTTCCAATGTTTTTGAGGACGAAGGACTCAATGGTGGCGGTGGATTTCTCCAAAAGCCTCTCCAAGTGGTGGTTCAAAGAGGTGGTCGATGGTCGTGGGTCGCGTGAACTTCGACGGCTCCGATCTCTCTTATTTTCTCTCCTTTCTCTCTTTTGATTCGTGCTTTGGCTTCCCCACATCGTGCTCTATTTATAGGCACGAGAAATCGAGCTGGATAAGCTCGAATTTCCTCCGATTGAGATGAATCAGATTTGCGGTTAAAACCCTCCTCCGATTTGCCTTTGATTCGTGTAAATCTTAGATTTTGTTGTGATTTGATTCTAATTGGATGATGTTTATCTCATTTTAGCTAAAGATCTGTTGGATTTGTATAAAAAATCAAATCAAAACGGCCGGATTCCATTTCTCCCGTTGCCGACGACGATTTCGGACGAAGGAAGGGGATGATCACGCACCCGGCGCGTGTGTTCATGTCGGCGAATCAACTGCTAACACGTGTCCTGTGGAGGGAAAAAAATTTCAAAATGTGGAATGCATTCCCCGTGATTAGAACGCCTAACCGAGCCCCTTCCCCTACGCTTTAGGCCATGGTTCGGACCAGCTGGGCTAGCCCATTTACTTGTTTTTTTTTTTTTACGCAATTTACATATATGCAATGCAATTTTATTATTTTTATATTATTTTGAAATTCTAAAAATTTTTAAAAATTATTTAACCCCATTTATTATTATTTCTACAATTATTTTCCAAAATTGATATATTTTCCCTATTTATTTTATTTTTTGAATATTTTTCCTATTTTTGCTAAATTAGAAGAAAAATTGAAAAAAATTAAAAATTGATCATTATTAATTATTAGGGTAAAAAATGGGGTGTTTACAATCTATCTTACTACTTTAGACCTATAAACAAATATACCCATTAATTATATAGTATTATGGATATTGATATCAAGTGTTGATCCTACAAGGATTATGATTACTAGTAGTTACTCTTTTTGTTGTTATCTAATCTGAAAAATTTAGTAGAGTAAGTAAAACCAAACAACGAATAAGCTAAAAAGAATAACAATCATTAAAAATGTACCCGAATATTGAATCTCCCTAGAGTTACTATTATAATTAACTAATTATTATTCAATTTCATTATTGTATTCTTGGATCGTGTGACATCCTAATTGAATTAATTGCTCTTTCGAATCTACTAATTTCTAAATCTGTGTTGATTAATTAGAATTTCTTCCTAATTAAAACCCCCTAGAATTGCGTTACATTTGATCTATGAACTCCTTTATTAGGTTTAACCCTAATTCGAAAGATTTACATTGTTTCATCTATAAGATTGTGTGCAATTCCTTCCAATTATACCAGATCTATTCTAATGTACGATTTCTTGATCTTTATATAAGAAATCAAATTTTAACTAATATACCGACAATATTAAATTGAAAACAATGAAAAGCAAATAATTGGATCATAAGATTAACAAATAATTTATTGAATATTAAATAAAAAAATTTACATATTCATTCTATGATTCATCATGCTCAAGTACTAAAGAAAGTTTAAGCTAGCAACATATTGAATCTAAAAGCTACAATATAAAAAGAATGCATGAAGAAAAGCATCAAAACAACAATACTAAAACTCTATCACTATGCTACTATCAATATACAATTCTCTTCCCTTTCTGTTGGAAATTCATACTCTTTATATAGCCATTAATTTCTGCCATTCTAGGAAAATTTTAGCGTCCTAGAAAAAATCCTAAGAATCTTCATCAACTAAGAAATATTAATTCAATAGGCAGTAACGACTTCTACAAATTTTAAAAAACTCAGCTACTCTTGAAAGGAATCAAATCTTCAAGATGAATTGCACTTTTGGAAAGTGAAATTAAGCTTGGAAATCAATTTTAGAAAGTTGAATTTTGGCTTAGCATGGTCATAGCACAATCATGTTATTGCCTATATACCACTCTGTTTCAAATATATCGAAAAATTGCCTTCAACACGCCCTTCGACACACACATGTTCTTGCTCATATAATTCTACGTAGCTGCTTGCATGACTATTCCAAAATAATATGCTTTGTTCTGTTATACACAGCCTTAGACATGGTCTTGCTCTTCACCATGTCATGCTTTCAAATATTGTAAAATTGATATTTTTGCTTCAAATTTCACGTAATTCTTCTATTAAATCATAAATTACATTTTAAGCTCTGAAATTAAAATAAAGAGTGATTAAGTGCAATATCTATCAAAAATGCAAGAGATTTAAACAAAAGGATATTATAAATGTTATAAATAATAAGTATTTTATAACACTTATCATTTACTAATATCAATAATTGATGATTATACAATTCAAACAATTTTAAATTCAACTCAAATAAAAATAGAAAAATCCTTTGATTAAAGAGTAATTTCAAAATATTAGGGTTAAATTTGCTCTAAAATAAGGAATGAGTTTTTTGTTTTGTTTTTTTTCTTGCTTAGCTAATAACTCTATAGATTCCAACCAACTCTTGATTAGTTAGTGAGGAGTGTGATTTTATTTAATTTAAATTGAAAATCACGATGTAATAATAATATAGGTAGTTAGTTTAAAATAGATAATTTCAAAATAAACTACCCTTTTTCATTTCTAATTTCTTTCAAATAAAGAGAAAAATGATATTGGTCTACTAATTGTACCTACATTAATTTTAACCTATTAGATTTGAATTTAATTTAAGTAGACTAAGAATAAATCATAAATAATTTCTTAATTAGGTCCATAAAATCACAAAAGACATTTCGATTTTTTTATATTTTACATAAATGGATTTTCCTATACCAATATGATATTCTTTTAGTTTTTATCATGTATAGAATGTACTTAATGTGTTCGAGCATATCCAACAAATGTATTAGAAATAATACCTTCGGATGGATGTAAAGCTAAGCAAATTGCTTCTCCTCTAAGAATTGAAGATTATGCTGGTTTAAGCGTATAGGGTTATGGTGGGAAACAATTCAGAGCATGGGTCTAACCTATTAAATACACTTTAAATACAATTGATTTTTTTTTTAACCAACAAAAAACTATACTAAAAATAATCATATTAATATATGTTTTATATTTTATCTTGGGAATGCGTTTTTTGGTCCAAGTTTAGCTTTATCTTATTTTTACCACAATTTATTTTCTTTGGTTGTAATTTTACCAATAGTGGTAGGTTCTTTTATTTTCTTTGTTCCTCATACAACAAATACGCTAATTTGAAAATATACTATATGTATCACTTCTTTAAAGCTCCTTTTAACAACATATACATTCTCTTATTATTTCCAATTGGACGATCCATTAACTCAGTTAATGGAAGACACTAGCCTAATCTACCCTATGCAAAAGTTGCATAGATTCATTATACTTAAGGGTGGGCATGGTTTGGTTCAGTATAGTTCTTCTCTCAAACTAAACCAAACCATATATTACAATTCAATTTTTTTCCTAAATTAAATTTAACTATATGGTTTGGTTTGTAATTTTTTTAAATAAAAAAAAAACAATCTGGTCTAGTTCAGTTCATGGTTCAAACCATTTTTACATGTGTTATTATTTTATATATATATATAAGTTAATAAGCATGAAAAATTATACTTATATAAAAAAAATATTTAATCTATTATCATTTATCCAATATCATTTATCATCTTCAATACCCATTTAGTAATTAAAAAAAAAAGTAAGTTACTTGAGGAAAATCAAATAAAGAGATGAATTGAATAAGTAATATAGAATTCTCTTTTTTAGTCATTCATTCTTTAGATTTTTTTTTTCCATTTTCTTTCTTTCTTTTTTAATTTCTCATAGTTTGATTCATACTTTTTTCACACCTAAAAAAAAAGGTTCAATTTGGCTAGTAATTTTTTCAGACCTAAAAAGATGGTTCAAATCTAATTTATGGTTTGGTTCGATTTAATTTAGTCCAATTCACAATTCGATCGGGTTTTTTTTTTTATCTTAATTCTACCTAGTCATTTCATTTCTCGATGGTAGTTGGGAATCAAGAGTCAAAGCCCCTTTGCATGTTGAATTTGATGATTCATTTGGTGGTTTGATTGAAACGACAGAAAATAATTAGCATGACTCAAAAACCAACAACATACTTATGTAAAGTATCACAATCTAAGAGTTTAGAGAGAGCATGGAGGAATCAACTCGAGCATAGAGTATAGTGAGTGGTATCGGGAGAATAATTTGTTCTAGAGGTGTAAGTACTCTAAAAGCCGGTTCAACATCCTATAAATAAGCTGGTTGGAAGTTGATGCCACTCTCCTGATGATGGTTACAATAGGCTGAAACCAATTGAGTTAGTTAGTCCTCTCAAGCACATCATGGCTAAACCTAGAAGGCACTTCTAAAGTAAAAGATAGGCTCAAAACAGATCCTATAAAGATAGGAATGAGAAGGTTATCTCAACATTCAAAAATGAGATAATTATGTAGACTAAGGGATGGTCAAACATTGCACGGGTATTTTAGGAGGAGAGAACCTCTCGTCCTATGACAAGTTGTATTAGAGGATAATTTTTTAAGCTTCATCAAGCCACCTAAATGCTATCCAAGAGAAGTAAAAATTGTGTACAGGTAGTCTTGTTGACAAAAAGGCTCGTGTGAGAGAAACTCGAGAGGAGGGGTGATCACTAAGAAGACGCCATTATGAAAAAGAGAGGCAACTGTATTGTGAGTTAAGACTTTTGTAACAAGTGCAACCAAAATAAACACAAAATTAAGAAAAGTACAACTATAAGCCACTCTACCATTAGGCAACTAAAGAAGAGGAGATCTCAATAACATAAATGAAGAGTAAGAGTGAAAGAGGAAGGCATGTGGAAGCCCAAAGTCCTAGACAGAGAAGACTTTAGGAGAGTTTGCCAATAAGAAATGATGGTAATCTATTGGAAAAAAGGGGTAGTGGTTGGAGATTAACCTCATGATGAGCATGTTACGAATTTAGGTGAGAGAAAATGTCACGAGCCATGACATCAAGTGGAATGTGAGGAATCAATTTAGGTAAAAGTATAGTGAGTGATATCGACAAGATAATTTGTTTTAGAAGATTAGATACTCTGTTTGCGAGTTTGACCTCCTATGAATAAACTGGTCGAGAACTGATGCTACTCTCCTAATAATGGTTATGACAAAATGAGAAACCAATTGAAAAGGTTGGTCCTCATAATCATAAAAAGGTGTGATAATGTTGAGTGAAAGCTTTCCCCAATAGGGATGTAAGCGGGACGGATTTGGGTCGGGATCAGTAATCCCATTATCCTATGGAGATTCCCAAACCCTACAGGGTTTTTTATGAAATACCCACTACCCTTCCCAAACCTTATAGGGTTTGAATAAGTAACTCGAAACCCGTCCCAAACCCGTTAGAATTTAAAAAAAAAAAATCTATTATTAATTTAAAATTTTTACTTATTCATTATGATTATTTTTATAAAATATAGCTTATGTTCTTAAAAATAAATAATATTTGCACTTTCAATGTATTTAATTATATGTATTTTAATATTATTTGAAAATCTACATGTTGATAAATAAAGTTGTCGATGTAAAAACATTTTTAATTATAATAAAATAAAATTACTATACCAATCGTGTAACTTAATAAATAACACAAAAAAATACAGTTAACAAGTGTTAATAGAAATAAAAAAATTCTAAACACATATAGAAAAAACATTAATCTTATATTTTTGGGAATTCTTACTTGACAATTGATTCTCAGTGTCTTCAAATCCCATCTTCTTCATTATCTATTTTTGAACCTATTGAAAGGGAGAAAAAACACCATAAAACACATTAGAGATTATACAAATAATAGTTGCTCCATGTATGAAAGAACTTATTATTGTATAATCAAAATTTTTACCTCTTATCTCATTTGATAACCAACTTTGACTGCACATTAATGCTTCTATTGTATCAGGATTTAGTCTGCTTCTATGTGAGCTAATTACTCGTCCACTAGTACTAAATGCAGACTCAGAAGCAACCGTAGACATAGGAATAGCCAACATATCTTTAGCTACTTCTTGTAATGTAGGATATTTAATTCCATTTACTTTCCACCAGCTAAGAATATCAAAATCATTAGTCCAAGGTAACACAGCTTCTTCTAAATAGCAATCCAATTCCGACTTGACTTGGCCATCAGTATTAATAGTGCTCAAGAATTGCACCAACCTTGATTTTCTTGAAGAATCGAAAGGAACGGTTTGGGTAGTTGCTAAAGTGTTCCCAGAAGAACTACTACTACTACTATTCAAACCTTTAGAAAGTCGAGATCTACCCCTTGATTGATATTCATGAACTAACTCGTAACAAATGTTTCTAATATTTCGAATCTCTACAGATGCATTTACTCCATAAATAGAAGGAAACACAAAATTCACGGCCTTCATCTTAAAACGTGGATCCAAAATAGTACAAACAGTCATAATGATGTGTACATCATCCCAATATTTTTCAAACTTATCAAACATTTTCCTCGCCATCATTCTAGTATTCACATCTAAAGAGCCTTTCCATTCAACCAATGATTCTCCAATCTCAAAAACCTTTTCAAAATAATAATTTGCAGTTGGATATTGGGTACCGGAAAAAATATTGGTTACCTCATAAAAGATTGCTAGCTTCTGGAAAATTGCTTTTGCTACCTCCCAATCATCATCGGTGGAAAGACATTTATAATGTCTATCCATAAATTGAACTCTATAAAAAACTTCTTTGTATCCAATAACTATCATCAACATGTCATATGTAGAGTTCTACCGAGTTTTGCAATCTAAGGCAAGCTTTCTATCATATGGAATATCCAATTGCTTACATGCTTCTCTAAATTTCTTGACTTTTGATGGTGTTGCCAACCAAAATGCAACACTATCACGGACCTTTTCAATCGCACTTTCTATCACGGCCACACCCTCCTTTACAATTAAGTTTAAAATATGCGCACAATAACGCATGTGCAGGACCTTTCCTCAAAGAATTAACTCATCTCTTCTTAATTTCATGGTCAAAGTTGTAATCATTGCATCATTCGTAGAACAATTATCTACAGTAATTGTAGATAATTTTTGATCTAATCCCCATCTCATCAACAAGTTAAACAAACAATCGACAAGCACTTCATTTGTATGTGGCATTGGAACATACAAAAAACTGCACGAAAATATAAAAAACCTCAATATAAGATAATTTTCCATTATTGATTATGAAAAGATAATATAAGTAAAGAATCTTACTCCATGAGTCGATTTTGAAGTCTCCAATTATGATCAATGAAGTGTGTTGTGACAGTCATGTACCCTTTTTTCTGATTTGATGTCCATAAATCCATTGTTACTGCAACTCGAGAATTGAGTGCTTTCAACAACACTCTCAATTTTTCCTTCTCTCCATTATAGATGTTCATGATATCCTTTTTCATGGTGTTCCGACTAACATGCTTAAAAAGTGGTTGCATACTTTCAAGAAAATCCTTGAAATACTCATGCTCAACTATTGAAATGGGGTATTCATGAACAATTATTGCTTTTCCAAGTCTTTGCCTACAAATATCTTGATTGAAAGTCCAATTTCCTATGTTCAGACAACTCTCATTCTCATTTTGTTGTTTCTCAATGGATAATAAGCATTGCCTTATGTCTTTCTGCTTCTTCATTTGTATACACTTCTCCAAATGATTACGCAGATGTTTAGTTCCTTGTTTACTACCTGCTTTTAGTGTTTTGGAACAATGATTACAGATAGCAACATCCTCCCCATTAATCGTTTTTCTCACCATATCATTCCATACAAGAGAAGTCAACTTACGTTTATTGGGATTATCACGTTGATCGGCATTGCTTCCTACTTGAGAACTTGTTGTGCTTGTGGGATTTGTTGCCGGTGCTTTTGTTTCAGATCCAAGTAATGGTAATGGACCTTCCTCTTCCTCAACATCAATGGGATGTGCATCAATGGGCATATCAAATTCGTCCATTTCTATATTATATAAAAGTAAACAAAAATAACATTCATCTTCAACATAAATACAAGTGCCAGCAAGTATGAAAACAAAATACAAATAAAAGAATCAGATGCATAATCCTCCATCTGTGACACCACGACAAGACATTAAACAGAACGAATACAAAAGTTTTGCAGATAAAACGCATTATGATAAATCATGTGGCTACAATCACAAAAAAAAAAAAAAAGATATAAGCACCCTAAGAAATGAGTATTTGGGAGAAACAATGATCAAATAAAGAAAAATTCCCATAAAATCAAGAACATAAAAATCATTTATTATTTTCAGGATTGAGGACCACTATTTTGAGAGAAGATATCAACTTGGATTGAGATCGGATAAGAAAACACGAAGAAAAATGCTTTTTGGAAGGAATAGGGGAAGAACACGGCCGTGTGTCAAGGAAACAAGCCCACAGAAGCACACACGGTTGAAGGCACGGTCGTGTGTTAAGCTTGGAAAATCTACAGAAGCACACACGATTGAGTACACGATTGAAGGCACGGCCATGTGTTGAGCTTAGAAAATCCACAGAAGCACACACTGTTGAGTTACGGTCTGAGACACGGCCGTGTGTTATTTGCATGGGTTTTACACACACGGTTGTGTGAGAGAGGCAAGTGACAAAAAATTAATATGAAGGAAAGAGAATTCCTAATCCAGTAACCAATTTTTTACATTTTCTCATTTGATCTTCCTAGAGAAGCCTATAATAACAGAAAATAGTATAGCATCATCATAGCTTAAAAGATAACAATCTCCTAATACCTGACAGTGCGAGCGAGTGCAATGGTGGCCGAACGAGATCGAGCTAATGCTGATGCGTGCAACGGGCGACGACAGCTTACACAGGAGGAGGGCGACGACGAGAGCGAGATCAAGTTCCAATTCCAGCTAGATCTAGGGTTTCTACAGTTGCATCTTAAATTTCGAGTGGAGGTAAATCGTACACGTCGAGTGGAAGTGGACCGTGACTGTGAGTTGAGTTAGGAGTGGATCGTGGTCGTGGTCGTGCCATCGTGGGTGGGTGGCTTGGCTCGGTGTGTGTCACCTTGTCTATGTGGTGAAACGTGAAAACGAGTGTCGGACACTTGGTCTCACACTCTCACTGTTGCTACTCTATTCGCTATGTAATATGTATGTGTCTGTTTGCAGCACAGACATATGTGCTTTTTGGAAGGAATAGGTAGAGAGTACGGTCGTGTGGCAAGAAAACACGCCCACAGAAACACACACGGTTGAAGGCACGGCCGTGTGTTTTATGAGAACTATACTGTTCACTATAGTAATCCCTTAAATTTTTTTATTAAATATATAATAATATAATTTATTAACTAAATTATATATACATACATATATATATATATATATATATATGTTAACGGGTTTGGGATCCCAACGGGTTTAACGTTTATACCACTACCCTTCCCAAATCCTACAGGGTTTTTAAAATGAAACTCATAACCCGTTCCAAACCATATAGGGTTTTTAGTGGGACGAGTGGGTCGGGAACCCGATAAAACCCGTCCCGTTGACATCCCTACTCCCCCAATGAGGAATGGATTCAAAACAAATTTAAAAAAAATAAAAAGGAAAGATTCACTCACCACCAAAAAAATGAGCGCAAATATAAAATAAAGGATAGTTGAGACCCCCGGAGATCTCCAAAAGGGATTAGCCTCCCATCCTTCAACACAAAGCAATAAAATTAGCATCAATATCAGATCACATAAGCTTATATCGTGTATCTGACTTGGTATTAGCTACCAGCAGAAAGAACCAATCACCTACATAACATTTCTATGTAGAGATTGACTTGCTGAAACTTAAACTCCACCTAATTTACAATATTCAATGAATAAAAAAAAAAGAAGCTATGAGTGACTTAATGGGGACATCGTACCACAACCTAAGCCTTCTTTTCCAATTCAAGCATTAGCCTAGGGATAATGCAAATTGGGGTTTGCTCCAATCTGCAAGGAAAAGCAAAGCATAAATCAAACTTGCAATTTCCCCTATACCCAGGGAAGAAAAAAAAAAGGAAATTATATCATTCTTCTTTCGCAATATTTTGGTTCAAAAAACATAAAGTTTGGGGCTTTATTTTTATCGGAAGTAATTTAGGGTTTTGAAAATAAAGTTACCATTAGAAAAAAGAAGAAATTTTTTGTTATAATGACATTTTGGAGAGTTTTGTGTGATTTGAATTCCGACAATAAGCAAACCTGAAAATGGGTTTTAATGGGTTTGATTGGTGGATTGATTTGTTAGTTAGCTGGTCCCGCTTTTTCCTTAGCCTTTACTAGAGAACTAATGTCCATTTGAAGTCTCCTATAAAATGAGGAGGGCTTTGAAATTTTCAGTCACAAGTCTGTTTTCCAAAACCCATCAGAGCGAAAAGAGTGCTCAGGTAGTAGATCACAGTCTTGAAACTCCCTTTCTTTGTTATATTCTCTAGTTTTTGGTATAACCCATTGCGTGTAATTTCGTTTTGAAGGCATCAAGAGAGAAAATGGGGAACAATCAGAAGAGCTGCACTGGTGATAATTCAGAGGTGCGTGTTCCTTTTTGGGGTGTTTGGCTTTTTACATCTTGTGATTCAATAGCTTTTATGATTTGAAGTTTATTGTTGAGGGTTTTCTTGTTATTTAAATTAGAATGATCTTGATAGTGTTATCAGAAATTACCTCGTGTTGCTACATGATCTGTGTTGGTAAAGTGAATTTTGTATACAATTAGTTGTCTTGTTACATTATAGTGCCCGCCACCGATATCAATTTTTAGAATATGGGGGTTCTGCATTTGATGAAGTGAATCCTTAAAGCCCGAGTTTAAATGGTTTTGTGATATTAGTTGAATAAATTTTTGTTGTTTTTGTCTTGCAGAGATTGATTAACATAATGCAAAACCATGATTTCTCTGAAGGACTGTTGGCATGGCGACCCAACTGTTGTGAGAGCTTTGTGGTCCCTGCAGAGCCTAATAATCTGGAAGGGAAGTTAGAAGAGCTAGGTGGTTGTTATGCCGTGGTTACAAACAGGAAAGAATGTTGGCAGGGCTTGGAACAAGATATCACTGGCAGAGTGTCTTCAGGTTGCACTTATACAGTTTTGGCATGTGTTGGAGTATCTGGACCTCTTTATGGACATACTGATGTGTTGGCAACTCTCAAATTGGAGTACGCTGATTCACCTACAAGCTATGTGTTTATTGGAAAGTAATGGCTCCTACTTATATCTCTCCTTTTGTTTCAAATTATCAGAGAAAAGGTTGTTTAAGAAAGATATATTTACACGCAGGGCTTCGGTCATGCAAGATAGATGGGAAAAGGTGGTAGGCACGTTCAACTTGTCAACTATGCCTAACCGAGTTGTGTTTTACCTTGAAGGACCATCTCCTGGCATAGACTTGCTCATAAAATCAGTGAGGGTAACTTATTCAAGTTCAGTTGAATGTGAGGTAATAACATATCTAGTCTCCATCTTACTTCTACTGTTAATTTCACACCATTAGGAGCCCCATGAGATAAAGATACTATTGTCTCTGAATAGTGATTATATATCTCTTGCTTTTTAATATTGAAGGGAGTGGACAGAGTATGCATCGGTGCTGGAGAAGATAACATCATCTTAAATCCTACATTCAGTGATGGATTAAATAATTGGTCTGGAAGGGGTTGCAAGATTGTCCTACATGATACTATGGCCGATGGCAAGATTGTGCCACAATCAGGGAAACTTTTTGCCTCTGCTACAGAACGTACACAGAGCTGGAATGGGATTCAGCAAGAAATCACTGGGAGAATTCAGCGAAAACTTGCCTATGAGGTTTTGGCTGTGGTTCGAATATATGGTAATGTTGTAAGCACCAGTGATGTGAGGGTTACACTTTGGGTCCAAAAGCCGGACCTTCGTGAACAATATATTGGTGTAACTGGGTATGTAGCGATATATTTCTTCCCACTTTTGCCTTGTCTTTTTTTTCCCTCCTTTTCTTGTTTTATGTGAAATTGCAATGAATTCTCTCTTTGATTCCTAGTTTTCTTTGTTTTCTGTGCTACAATGGAAAGTTTATATTACATACAAAATATAGTACTATCTCATTTTTTAATGCCTTCTCTTGTTTCCTATGAAGAGCAGCAGCTGAATATTATTCTTCTGAGCTATTGCATCCGATAAGTGGACGGCTTATACAGTGTTCTTTAAATTGCTGAAAAATTCTTTTGGTTTGTTTTGAAGTGGTCAAGCAACAGATAAGGATTGGGTACAGCTGCAAGGGAAGTTTCTACTAAATAGTGTACCATCAAAAGTAGTTATTTATATTGAAGGACCCCCTGCAGGAACAGATATCCTTGTGAATGGTCTAGTCCTGAAACATGCAGAGAAGATCCCTCCTTCACCTCGGCCTACTATTGAGGTCAGTATTAAAACATTAATAGTGTGTGTCAAATCCATTGTTACCTTAATGTTTACTGTTCCAGTGTGCTTGGAGGAGTCTTTTCCCTGTGTTTGAATCTATGGTCATTGCATTTTATTTTGCAGAATCCAGCTTTTGGAGTAAATGTAATAGAGAATAGCAACCTATATAATGGTACTAATGGCTGGTTTCCGCTGGGTAATTGTACTTTAAGCGTTCAAACTGGCTCGCCACATATTCTTCCTCCAATGTCTAGAGATTCACTTGGGCCTCAAGAGCCACTAAGTGGCCGTTATATACTTGTGACCAATAGAACACAGAACTGGATGGGTCCTGCACAGATGATTACTGATAAGCTCAAACCCTTTTTAACATATCAAGTGTCAGCATGGGTTAGAGTTTCTGGGGCAAGTAGTCCTCAAAATGTTAATGTTGCATTTGGTGTGGATAATCAATGGGTGAATGGAGGGCAAGTTAATGCTACTGATGACATGTGGCATGAAATTGCTGGGTCATTTAGGATTGAGAAGCAGCCATCAAAGGTGATGGTTTACATTCAGGGTCCTGCTCCTGGTGTCGACTTGATGCTTGCAGGGCTTCATATATTTCCAGTTCATCGAGAAGTGAGATTTAAGCATCTGAAGAAGCAGACTGAAAAGGTAACTTTTACGTTTATGTTTTGTGCCTACTAGTCATGTCAATGAAATTTAGGGATCGTAGAATTCTATATTTGCTTTGTTGATTTCTAATGCCGGAAGCATTGGAGAAATTGGGTTAACCAATATTTTTTCTTATAAAAAGTGTTATTTAATATCTTAAATATGCAAAATCAGGAGTTATACTTTCAGAGAAATTGATGCAAGGTATTTCAATGTCCTTTATGTATTGGCCTTTGTGAGTTTCATAGGTGATCTTACATAATCTCCTTTAGTTTAACAGACATATGCCAGGTGACAGCAGTTGATTACTCTGGACTTCTAGTTTTTGGTTGCTTTTGTTCTGGTTTTCAGTTTACAATATATACATATCCTGTTCCAAGTGTGCATCATCTGTGCTACTGCTTTATCAACATCCAATGCTCTCTCAAGGTGACATGACAATTAAAATAAAGGGAGGACTTATCTTAATAATATTGCTGGGTTTTGTTCCGTTTTTGCTGGTTTTAATGCTCTCGCTTTGTACTCCCTTATTATAAAAATAACCAAATCATTGCTATGCAGATCCGCAAACGAGATGTTGTTCTAAAGTTTTCTGGGTTAGATGCAAAAAGTTTGCTGGGCTCTGTTGTGATAGTAAAACAAACACAAAATAGTTTTCCCTTTGGCTCCTGTATCAGTAGATCAAACTTGGACAATGAAGATTTTGTTGATTTCTTTGTGAAGAACTTTAACTGGGCTGTTTTTGGAAATGAATTGAAGTGGTACTGGACAGAACCACAAGAAGGAAACTTCAACTACAGGGATGCTGATGAGATGCTGGATTTGTGTAACAAAAACAACATCCAGACCAGAGGTCATTGTATCTTTTGGGAAGTGGAGGCAATGGTTCAGCAATGGTTACGTTCTTTGAACAATAATGATTTGAAGACAGCAGTTCAAAACCGCCTAACTGGCCTTCTTTCTCGTTACAAGGGTAAGTTTAAGCATTATGATGTCAACAATGAGATGCTTCATGGATCATTTTATCAGGACAGACTGGGGAATGATATCCGTGCAAGCATGTTTAGGACTGCCTATAAACTAGACAACTCTGCCACTCTCTTTGTGAATGATTATCATGTTGAAGATGGATGTGATCCTAAGTCTTGTCCAGAAAGCTACATTGAGCAAATCCTCACCTTGCAAGAACAAGGTGCAACTGTTGGAGGGATTGGAATTCAAGGACATATTGATAGTCCTGTGGGGCCTGTCGTGCAATCAGCTTTGGACAAACTCGGCATTCTAGGCCTTCCTATATGGTTTACTGAGCTTGATGTTTCATCAGTTAATGAATTCGTCAGGGGAGATGATTTAGAAGTAATGCTCCGTGAAGCTTATGCACATCCTGCAGTGGAGGGCATAATGCTGTGGGGATTTTGGGAGCTGTTCATGAGCCGAGACGATGCTCAGCTGGTGAATGCAGAAGGAGAAATCAATGAAGCTGGTAAAAGATACCTTTCTCTCAGAAAAGAGTGGTTGTCCCATGCACATGGGAAGGTTGATGAACAAGGAGAGTACAAGTTCAGAGGATTTCATGGGACATATGAAGTTGTACTGGTTGCTGGCTCCAGGAAAGTCACAACAACAATTGTTGTTGAAAAGGGCGAGTCGCCGCAGGTGGTGTCAATAAACATATAAGCAGTAAACGGCTGTTGTATATGGGAAGGTGAATGTCTCTATATATGTCACTGTCACTGGTTTAATCTTCTTACAAGAAGTTTCTTCACTCTTTTCCGTTCTTTGCTGTCTTGTTTGTTTATAAGATCTGCTCGAAAATGCACTGGACATTTTCAGTAGCTATTGTATACATTATTGATGATATGTACAAATCATATTAAGGATGCTTTCCTGGAGCTATGTATAAAGTATTACTTGGATCTAATTAGGACTTAAATCATTTTTTTTTCTTTTATTATTCCTCTCTCCAAAAGCTGTATGTATTACATTTGTTGGAGGAAAGAATTAAACATGAACTATTTCAATGGAAGAGCGATATTTATATTTAGGGTTTTGGGCAATTAGTATGTAAATCTTATTTTTAACATCATATGTGTAATTGTATTCGTTCAGTGAAAAATCATACCATCAGCATCACGATTGAGCCATATTTATGTCATGGACAAGGATATTTTTCAAAAGGAATAAAAAAAGAGGAGAAATAAAACTTTTCATACAACTAACTTAGTCAGAATACAATCAGAGCATTGCTACAGTAATTATAATTCATCTTTTCATGCTAATCGAAATTATTTATTAGTAATTAATATAAAACCTAGAATCTATGATGCTCTATATTAAAATTGTTCATATATTTTAATTTTTTTTTTAATGTGGAAGATACTAAAATTCAGATTTAAGAAATTTTTTTCGAAGATCAATTTGCATAATCAAAATTTGAATTAAGCATATAACATGGTTCAACTAACCTTTATATGGTTTAAATTTGACACAAAATGATAAAATAGCGAAATTACATTGATTATTGGAATGTACGGGTCATGTAGATTCTTTCTTTTCTTTTCTTTTTTTAATTTTAAATTAAAAAAAAGAAAGTATTTTGACTTTTTGAATAAAGGAAAAGGAATAAGTGAGACAATTTAAAAAGCCATCTAAGATGATAAAATTTAATATCCCCATTATGCTATAGACCATTTTATTTGTCGTCCTAATATGAAGTGAGTCGTGAAAATAATATATTAATTTGACTAAATACCTAGACAATTTTGCGGTTTTTACACAACCAAAATTGACCTAAAAAATTGGAATTCGAGCTGATTCGACCAATTTTTTTAAGGAAAAATGCTCGAGTTTTTACATAATTTATTCTGATATATTAAATATATAAAAAGTCGTTCTAATTAAGTAAAACATATGATGAAAGACTCGTAGAATAAAAACTCTAAAGGGACAAAACCTATCATTCCATTGATCTGTAAATCCAAATGAGACATAAATCAAATCATTGCTATTTTTATCGAAACGTTTTCACACCTTAAAAGTATGTATATATATATATATCCAAATATAGATAATTTTATAAGATAATATTTCACCTCTTTTCATGAGCACAAGTACCTAATGCTCACGTTTCATAAGCCAACATTAAGGGCCCAATGACACAATTGGTCTCAGTAGATCATCAGAAAGAGACGCACGTAGTGTGTAGCTGTAGAAGCCAGGAACTTGTGCTCGGACCTGATCTTATTGCAAATGGGCTGGATAGGGCGCTTATGAATCAAGTCTCTAAGATTTTAAAACAAATCACACCCTAAAAGCATTTTTCTTTCTTTTCTTTTTTTCTTAATAATTACAACGGAGAAACGGATCTAAACCCATATTATATGGAAGGATAGCGCTGCCAACTGAGTGACAAGACTTTAGCAAGGAGGGTTGCAATGAGATTTTTGTTAGGGATATTATGGTAAATGGGCTGGAATTGGGCTCAGGAGTTAATTCTTAAAGATGAAACCATGTAACATCAACGAACACACAAAAAGGTTGGGGGTCGGGTTGCAATCAGATTTTGTAAGGGACACAGCCGCTAAATGGGCCCTCATTAGATTTAATTAAGATTCGACCGTCAATATCAATCAATAACTGCAACACCGATGTAAAGTTAATGTTTACCCAAAAAGTGTGGCTCTACTCGGTCTCCAACTAAATCGCACTAATATTAACTGCAACATTATTGCTCAAACACCACTAATTCTACGCTAATGGTTAAAACTTCTATTAACGTGTGTCTTTTAAATACTTCATAAAAAATTAATAGATAAACTTTTCAGATTTTAAAAAATGATTGTACGATATATGAAAATTTAAGCATGCAAAAGAGTAAAAAGTTTTTCCTTTTAAGCCTTTTAATAAATGCTTAAAAATACACGTATAATCGTCTGAAAAAGAAAAAAAGAAGAAAATTGCAGGACGTTCATCCATATATAATAGCATTATCGCCAGATCGAATATCGGTGTCATTGCCAAATTATGCATATATCAAATATCAATATCATAATCAAATCGAGCCTTGACTGATTCTAAGTTTTGTAACCAATAAAGGATTGATCATGTCAAGATCATTGAAGGCCTATGTTGGACCCACCTTAAGTAAATGCAAATTCACGAAAACGAGGTGCGATTTTGGATCACAATCCGTACCGCTATTGAGTTATTCGGGTTTAGTCAGGAAGATGAGTTTGCTTGAATAAGATTGATTTAAGTTTTAATAAGTGGGTTATGCCATTATAATCTTAAATGATTCTTTATTAACAAACTAACTTGACCATTGACATGATACAATTTAATAAAATATGACGCATTAATATAATCAAACCCCTTAATAATTTGTTTCTTTGTACATTAGTAATATGATATTACCACATAATTATAATGCATTCCTATCCTTTAGATGTATTAAAAAATATAGCGAGTGGAATATATTATCAAAGTAATATATAAAACGAAACTATTATCTTATATAAAAACACAGTAATAACTATATTATTGTATACATATAAAATTATAACATATGTTTCATATGGTCATAATATGATTCCATTTGATGTATTTTAGAAGAAAGTTATATATATATATATATATATATATATATATATATAGCCATTATGCATAGATATTAGCAAATAAACATTATTGAATGATAGGGTTTAACATATCTTTAATAATTTTCAAAGTCAAAACTTTATATTCTTATTTTTCATTTTTGACATAGGTCAGCTAAACATGTTTAGGTTACCTTATTAAGTGTATTGACCCACTTGATTATAATATAATCATACCAATAATTACTACTATTTTTGAAACACAGGATAAATAATCCAGGTGGAGTTTAATTTGAAGTAAATATCCATCGGACACAACCACAAATGAAATTAATCGTTCCCCACACGGAGCATTTTAAGAACAACAATGATTAGTGACTCCAGAATTAATACAGGACCCACTAGGAAAGAGAGAGAGAGAGAGAGAAACTTTATTATCCAGGGGATGCCCCACTTATCACATCATTGATAGACTCCCACCACCATCTTGCCCTTTCTCTTACTATGATGATGAGACCTAAAGTGGACCCTAATCCATCAAAAACAGTCTCATCCGTGTCTCAACTACATGGTTCAATGGACCCCAAATACCACATGGGTGCATAGTGTGCCTTGCCGGACTCAACCTCTTTTCTACTTCCTATGGCTGAATTTATGAACGTACTAAAACTAAAGTTGGATAGGGGCTAGCTAACTCGAGTCTCACCGCTACGACTCGCAATTCGTGTTACAAATGGTGGCTATATCGTATTTTATATTGAATTTATATGGATATAAGAGTATAAGAAAGTGAATAACAATTTACATATAATCAGTTTATATTATAAGCTAATATATATATATATTTTTTCTAATCTTATCGATTGATATTTATATTATTATATTTTATACAAAAATACCAAACTCCTACAATTATTTGTGAGATAAAACTCACACATGATAAGTTCATATATGCATTATTATTGGCGGAATTAAATTATTTTCTATTCGTAAACTCATAACGAGTGATATTTGTGTGTGCAAAAATTATGACATTTGGATTGTCGATTGTTACATTCGTTTTGTAATCATTAGCAGCTTTGTGATTAACCTGACCATCTGAATAATTGAAGTCAACATCATATTGGACCAGCAACATTGGATTGATTTGTAACATTGTGCTATATACCTAACATGATTAAATATGTCATTTGTTGAAGGTTAAATATGTAATCATGTGTAACTCTTGGTTGAGCAGCTTCCACTTTTCGCACTAGAGGATGAAATTAGGGTTAGCCAACGATTAGGTTTTTCTAGTCCGGTTGAATCATTTTGTTGTAAATGTATTTAATTTTTGTCCTTTTATGTGGTATTTCTATATTTGCTATCTTGAGGGGAAAAAAAAAGTTTCACCATATTACATTGCTTTTATTTTTTGAAAAATATAATATAATCCTTTTCTTTAGATTTTAGCAACTATCACATGCCAATCATTAGTGGAGTAATGGTAAAAAGCATCTTCTTGTGTCTTCTTTCTTCTAGTACGGTATTTATAATTTATCCTTATTTTTATCTAATATTTACAAACAATTGGTATGGAAAAAGAAAAAAAAAAGAAAATAAGACATCAAATCAGATAATAGAAGATATCTAAAAGAGGCCTTTAAATAACCAAGCCAAATATTAAAATTTCACAAAAATTAATTTATATTTAAAAAACATTCAAACACTTGACAATTAACATAATAAACAACTAATACAATTCTAGAGCACAATGAATATTGGAGAAAACATGGACTAAAAAAGTAAATAAATAAATAAAAGATCAACAATAAATAAAATATTAAAATAATTAACAACAAATGATAACGACATAAATATTATAAGTAAAACAAAAGTTCTAATGAGTGAAAGATCATAATATATAATGAAATTCACATTATATATTATAAAAATATTGCATTCTAATATCGTTTAAATAATGTTGTGGTAATACATATATCCAATATTATAATTTGGCGACAATATACTAATTATTAAGTATTTGTTGCTGACAATATATGAATGCATGTATGTAGTTATTATTTGGATATATCGCACTTTGATCCCTCTCAACTTTTATGTCTGCGTATCTATTTTTTTTTTTTCAACGAGTACACTCATCTTGAAAACCCCAACAGCAACCCCGCCAAGCCACCCGCCCACGCCACCCCACCCCCCGACTACCGCCACCACCAAAAAAAAAATATATAAATAAATAAAGGGAGTACATTCACACCTTATAGCTCCACTTTTAGTAGCGGTGATTTGATTAACCCTAATAATCATCATAGACACCTATCAAAAGTCAAGTCAATTTAATAAAAGCCTTAAAAAAAATATTTTATAAGATTTTTATTTGATTTTTATATATCATTCAAAATCTTATAAAGTTTGAGGTCACATTTTGATACTTAAAAAAAGCTTAATAGGAAAGTTGGCCTGATAAAAAAAATATTGATAATAATATTTGATCTTTACCGACATAAAATATATACTCTACATTAGTTCTACATTATATAATACATTTAATCCTCAAATTTCATTTATATATAAGTTAGTAAAAATAATTTTAATCTTATTTAACTACTTTCTACTATATTTTCTCTTTATCTCATATATACTTTATGAAAACTTAACCCACCCCTATAGTATTCATGATCCTATAAAATCAGATTTCAATAATATGAGTAAAACCTTATAAGATTTTTATAAGGTTTTGGAAAATTTTAACCCCTATAAGATGAGTTAGGGTTTTTATAAATCCTGTTTTCAAACTCGCTCTGGTTATATTTGCAAGTATAATGCAATTTAACCCTTATCATCTTGAAATAAATTATCATTTATTTAATTTTACTTTATTTCTTTTTCCTTTAAAACATTATCAAATTTAAAATATTATAGTTACCCAATAAGTTATTTCATGTCCATTCTATTCTATTCTTAGAGGATTTCATTTGACTCTTTATACAATAAAGTTTTAGCTTATGAATGTCTTCAATAGGCTTATTAAGTGTAATGTAAAAAAGAAAATTTTTTATTATTCTTTGATATTGTTATGCTATTAATGGAATATTTAGAATGCTGACCATTAAGAAATACAGAGTAGATATATATATATATATATATATATAATTGAATTAACATGATAACGAAAGTATATAAAATAAAAAAATTAATGTAAAAAAAAGTAAGGATTAGATATAACGTTTAAGATTAGGTCAACATCATCTTAGAAAGAGTTATACTCTCTTCGTAAATGTTGCATACAGCATTTGGCAACTTATGTAGTCCACATCATCTAGCACCCATCAACCTTCTCATACAATAATTAACATATGCTTTAATTTTCCTTTTGTCAATTTATCTGCAACCTTTTATAATTATTTTTAGCTTTCATTGGAGTAATAATAGGAAAATGGGTGTCAATCAAGCGAACCAGTCAACATTTGACAAGATGGGGGAGTGTGAGGGACCCATGCGAATCAAAAGTAAGAGATGCAAGAGAGGAGAGAGAGAGAGAGAGAGAAGCAGTGCCAGAGGGGTGAGGGGTTGGTATGTCTGGACCACCAGGCGCATCGGGAAACAACTCCCGCGCTGTTTTCGCGAGTCTCTCATCCGAACCACCACTCACTGACTTACTCTGCTCAGTCAGACTCAGACGACAGACGAAGGACCCCAGACCCACAAACTGTTACTTATGAATGACACTCCACACGCATCAACTTCACTTCATTACTCTGCCATCACTTATCATTTTTATTTTTTTAATGATATCACAGTGTCCTCTACTGTTGTCCTGTTCGATGTCTTGTAACTTCACACTTTCAGTTTCAGTTTTTTTTGAGTCATATGTGGTTCTGGCATTATCTCTATCTTTTCTTATCACATCTAACGTACTACTGTTACATAACAGTATTATTACGTAGCACTACGACTAGCTGTCTTTTACCCGGCCTGTAATTATACATAAAGTAATATTTACGTCTATTACTAGGCTCTGGACTTCCTTGTCCAACATTTTACCTAATTTTGACTGGTCCCGGGTAGAGAAGTAATGTTTGTACCGTGATGACTTCTGGATTGTTTGTATTTAGATTGATAAAACCGGCCAAACATGATTATATATCATTCATTTTTTTTCTATTTGGTTTTCTGTGACTTCTGTATTGTTTGTATTTCAGATTGATAAACCGGCCAAACATAATTATATATCTTTCATTTTTTTTAATTTGATTTTCAGGTGAAATTACAGTGAAAACTTTTGCAACACATAAAAGACATGTCTCTCCGAGATTTCAAACATACGGGCTTATTATACCATGAAAATTATTTAAGTTTATCTCGTAGGAATAATGTCAACTTCATATGCTAAAATAGTATCACAATCACTTTTCTATGTCAACTCATCAAATAGTGATCAGTTAACAACAAGAATTTTACACTAACTAAGAAAACCTTATTTTAAGTATGATAAGTTGGCTTGTAGTAGTAGGCTTCCAATAATACTCAGGCACTACAAACTGAATTGACATTGCATTTTGATGGCACATTTTGCCACATCAACGTCTTTCCTCAAGGGAACATATGCTAACTTTTAGAATAGTGAGAGTATTGATTCTAATTTTTAGTAGGCATCCCATTTTAATCCGAGACTGCTCGGAGATTTGACATTCCATTCTAATAGAGGGGTTGTAAGATGAACCTAATCTGTCATGAACAATCGGCCTCCGACACGAATGTTTCGGATGTGCTTCGCTTTTTGTTTTGTTTTGTAATCTGTATGATTCACCTAGATCACCAATGAGTTGAGAGGATATAAGATTTGTACCCCCCTGTTATAGGTCAGTAAGGGGGGCGTCGCTATAAAGGTTTAAGATTGTCAGACTACATGTAGCAACTCCTGAATTGATTCACCTTATGTACCCTTACCTATAAGAGAAGGTAAAACGGATTATTCTTGTGACAAATGAGGAGTTTGAGTCATAAGTACAGGTTTTGCAAGGAAAATAATAATAATAATTCATATGAGATTATTTATAATTTATTTGAAGTGTTTAGCAATTTTTTCTAATGAGCACTTTCAACAAGAGTGACAAACTGCCTCCCAAGAGCTAGACTTTATCTAGGATTCTTAAGAGGTGAGTCGTGACTAGACATAAGACCGGTTCAAAATTGATCCAAACTTAGCTATCACTCGTCGGATCACGGTTTGGGACAAGGGTGAATCAGAACTAGCCCTTGGTGGAAAGGATTAGGTCGATTAACGTAAACTGCCGAGTCATGGGGCAGTTAAACTTATGAATCGGCCTATTTTTTTTTTCTTTCAAAATTTATAATTCATTTGCTGAATTTGCCAGTTCAGTGGGTTCAATAGGTGAATCATCTTAGACCTGTCTAATCGACGGGTCCATTGATGAGCTAGACTAACCCTATGGTTTGTGAATCGGACGGGTTGGTTCAAGTCCGGTTGGCAAGTCAATCTGGTCCATGCCAATGTCTAGTTATGACACAAATTGTGTAATTGCTTGAATCTTTGATATATCAATTAATTATGTAATTTCCGTATATTTATACAAAATGTTTTATATCTTTTCCATACAAATTTGCTTTTTCTATCATGTAAAGGATATATAGTTATTTCAATAAATGTACATATTAGAAGTATAACAAAAAATAGAGCTCTCAAAAGATTGATTAAATATGGATAGATCCTAAATCCTCAAGGTGTTACTCTTGTTATGGTCGGCGTATGAAAGGAAGTTAATGTTAAGGTCGACGCTCACTAATAATAATAAAGTAAAGTTAAAAGAAAAAGAAAAATAAAGGCATAAGATTTATCTTGGTTCACTCGTTAACTAGGGTTATGTCCAACAGAGGATTTCACTATAATTAGCACCTCACTATCTCATTTTCATCACGCAATTATAAGTGAAAAAGAGAATATATAGTAACAGCTATTTATGGGCCCAAGCCCAAACTTTTAATAAACAAATATGGGTTTAATTGCTAAAAGCCCTATAGTATCTAGGGGGCACTGCCCCCTTGAGACTCCCGCCGGGGCGGCTTCCTTGGACCTTTGCTCGAGTGAGTGGGACCTACGTGCTTTCCTATCGTTGGGGAGTATGAGCCACACCCCAATATTCTCCCACTTTGTGAATACTTCCCATGCCTTTTTAAACCTAATATAGTTGTACACCATTCAAATTTTTCTACATTCATTACCTTGGTAAAAAAATCTGCACTATTCATCTGTGTGTCAACTTTTCCAGCATTATAACTTTCTGTTCTAATTTCTCTCGAATGAAAAGATTTGAGTATCAATATGCTTTGTTCTTGCATGAAAACCAGGATTTTTAGCAAAAAAAAATATAGCACTTTGGCTATCACATCCAATCTTCACTTCTCCTTGTGTAAAACCAAGCTCTCTACACAATTTGCTTATCCAGACCACTTCCTTAACAGCATGAGTAAGAGACATGTATTTTGCTTCAATACTAGATAAAGCAGCCGTGCTCTGTCTCTTGCTCATCCAACTCACAGCTCTGCCGAATAAGGAAATAACATAACTGCTGGTCGACCTTCTGATATCAATGTCACCTCCCCAATTAGCATCAACAAGACACTTTAGTTCTAATGCTTGCTGTTTATTTGAGCTTTTCATGCCTTCATAACATAACTCAAAATCAAATGTACCGCGAAAATAACAAAAGCACCCTCTTTGCAGCTATCCAATGCTCCTTTCCTAGATTAGACATATATCTGCTCAATACTCCCACTGCTTGAGCAATATCTGGACGAGTGCATACCATAGCATACATCAAGCTCTCCACTATGCTTACATATGGAACTACTGCCATCTCTTTTATTTCCTCTTTAGTCTTGGGACATTGGGACGTTAATAACTTGCAACTTGTGGACATAGGAGTCTTTACTGGCTTACAGTCTATCATATTGATTTTTTTCAACACATCTTCAACATATTTCTTCGAACTTAACCACAACTTTCCATTCTCTCACTCCCTTTTTATCTGCATGCCCAAGATGAAGTTTACTGGGCCTAAGTCTTTCATCTCAAACTCTTTTCCCAACAGTCCATTCACAGTACTAATCATACTCATACTATTCCCAACTAGTGGCATATCATCAACATATAAGGTTAAAATAATGAAATCACCATCTAACCTCTTCACATAAACACAATGATCAGCATCACAACGAATAAAGCCAATCTTCAAGGCATAGGAGTCAAACTTCTAATATCACATTCTTGGAGATTGTTTCAGGCCATATAAAGACTTGTTTAGTTTGCAAACGAAATCTTCTTTTCCCTTGACTACAAACCCATCTGGTTGCTTCATGTAAATATCCTCCTTCAAGTCACCATGTAGGAAAGTTGTTTTTACATCAAGTTGCTCTACCTCTAGATTGTATGCAGTTGCTACAGATAAAACATGTCTTATAGAATTTAATTTAGCAACTGGAGAAAAAATCTCACCATAATCAACTCCTTCTATTTGTGAATATCCCTTCGCAACTAGACGATCTTTATATCATTCTATATCTCCATTTGCGGATACCTTCTTCTTGAATACCCACTTACAATTAATTGCCTTCCGATCTATAGGTAATTTTACTAAATTCCACGTTCTGTTTTTACCCAATGAGTCCATCTCATCTGTCATGGCTTTCTCCTATTGTTTTGCATCTTCAGCACTTCCTGCTTCCTTAACATTATTTGGATCATCACCTGTAATAGTCAAAGCATAATCTTCATTATTGGCAAAAAAATTATACCTCTCAGGTGGTCTTCTTTGCCTATAGACCTCTTTAAGGCCTGTTCAGGTGGAGCTTCAACTTCAAACTCAGTATCAGAATCTACAATATCATCTTTTACATCAGGCTCATCAATTTCAGAATCTGAATTTTTTGTTTCAACTTGTGTAGCCCCTGTCTTTCCCTATAAACTAACATCTAACTCAACCGTTTATGGTTCTTCAGGAGCTTGTGAAACAATCCGATTTATTGTAGATTTTCTGAATACCACATCTTTGCTGTAAATGATGTGTTTAGCATCAAGATTCCATAGCTTATACCCTTTAATACCATCTTTGTACCCAATGATGATGCACTTTTGTGACTTACTTTCAAGCTTAATCCTCTTTTCCTTAGGTACATGCACATATGCTTCACAACCAACTACTTTAACATGGGATATATTTGGCTTCTTCTTGAATGGCGCCTCAAATGGTGTCTAATCCTTCAAAGCCGATGTATGAGACCCGTTCTTTAGATAATACATAGTAGCCACTACTTCTGCCTAAAATTTAGTTGCTAAGTTTGCACCACTTAACATACTCCTTACTTTCTCCATGAGGGATCGATTAAGTCTTTCTGCCACCTCATTTTGCTAAGGTGAATATGGTGTGGTTTTCTGCCTTGCTATACCATTGGTTACACAAAATTGATCAAATTTTGCTAAACAGAATTCTCTTTCGTTGTCAGTTCACAACACTTTAATCTTTCTATCAAATTGATTTTCTATGAAAGCTTTGAATTCACGAAACTTTTCTAACACATCATCCTTTCTTTGCAAGAAATATATCCACACATATCTAGAATATCATCAGTAAAGAAAACATAATACCTTGATTTTCTAAACGGTGCTAAAAGTGAAGGACCGAAAACATCACTGTGAACTAAATCCAGAATCCCTTTTGCTCTCCCTCTTATGGATTCAAAAGATACCTGATTCTGTTTTCCATGTAGACAATATTTACAGAATTCGAAACCTATTGAGCAGCTTAGGATTCCATCTGCCATCTTCTTTGAAGTAAAGGTCACCGATCCTTTCTCACCGATATGACCCAATCTTTGATGCCACAGCATTGCGGAATCTTCTTTCACCTACTCTGTGATATAACTCTCACCATTAATCACTATGCTTCCTAGCAATTTCCACAACTTTCCACACCATTCGCCTCTAGCAATTACCATAGAGCCACGGGTTAGCTTACATGAATACTTATCGTTGATGAAAGTAATACCAGCATCTGCCATAGTTTCAACAGAAATAAGATTCTTAGTAAGACCAAGAATATGCATCACATCCGGAAGATTCTTGACTGTCATATCCTTCATCTTCAACTTCACCTTTCCACGACCAACAATATCAAGCGTTGAATCATCTCCCATTCGCATTGTACGTCCTTGATATGATTCATAACAGCATAACCAATCTCTATGTGATGTCATGTGAAAAGACACTCTAGTATCAATTATCTATGCACTGCGGTCAACCTGAGATGAGTTGCAGATGAGATACATGTCTCCCACATTACTGTCATCATCTTTCTTTGTACTAGACGATGATGCATCATCTCACTTCCCTGGACCCACACTTTTGCTTCTATAATCCTTCTTCAAGTGTCCCGTTTTTCCACACTTTCAACACTTTATTTCAAATCAATCGCGACTTTTAAATCTTCCTCTGGACTTATTCCTACTAACAAATCTGGATTTGAATCGTTCACTATTCCTTCCTCTTACGAAAAGAGCATCATTTGTTGCATTATTAGAGCCTGCTCTTCTTATCTCCTTAGACAATAAAGCTGACATGACATTCTCAAATGACAGCGCACTAACACCAGTGCCAATTGAAACAATTTTATGTTCCCATGAATTAGGCAACGAACATAGCAAAGTACATGCTTTATCCTCCTCATCCAAATTAACAACAATAGATGCAAGCTGCCCACAGATAGTATTAAAATCGTTTGAGTGTATAGAAAAGGAATCACCTTCACTCATCTACAGGTTGTATAGTTGCTTCAGCAGAAACCACTTGCTTACGAGCAATTTGCTTTGATAAAGGCTTCCCAATTTAATCCAGAGATCCTTCACTATCTCTTCAAAGGTCATGTTCACCAAGATGTTATCAACGAGGCATAGCCAAATCAGGCTTTATGCTTTCCAATCGCTGTTGATCCACACCTTTAATTGAGTGGATGCAGTCGCAATCTCCTCCTCCTGTGCTTTCCCCTTGGTAATTAGCTCAGGTTTATCTTCTTCAAATACATACCACAGATCTCTGTCCATAAGAAGAGCCTCCATCTTCAACTTCCATAACTCGAAACCCTTTCTGTTGAACTTCTCCACTTCAATTCGTGATTGACTGGCCGACATCTTCCCAAGATTTGATTTTTTTTTTTTCTTTTTGGATCTCTCTTCACTAAGAAAACCCTAATCTCAAACCTCGCTTTGATACCAGCTGTTAGGGCCAACGCACGAGAGGAAGTTGATGTTAGGGCTGACGCTCACTAATAATAATGAAGTAAACTTAAAAGAAGAAGAAAAATAAAGGCATAAGATTTATCCTGGTTCACCCATTAACTAGGGCTACATCTAATAGAGGATTCTACTATAATTAGCACCTCACTCTCTCATTTTCATCACACAATTACAAGTGAAAAAGAGAATATATAGTAACAGTTATTCATGAGCCCAAGTCTAAACTTTTAATGAACAAATATGTGCTTAATTGGTAAAAGCCCTTTGGTATCTAAGGGGCGTTGCTCCATTGAAACCCTCGCCGGGGCAGCTTCCCTAGACCCCTGCTTGCATGAGCGGGACCCACGTGCTTTTCTATCATAGGGGAATATGAGCTACACCCTAATAACTCTACCATCACATAACTTTTGAAAATATGAAAATAATCTCTAAAGTTTTGCTAGTATCCTAAAATTGTTTATAAGAATTGTTGATAAAAGAACTACAAATAGTGTTTTAAAGTGTATATATAGACATTTTTAAAAGTTATAAGAAAGTGAAGTTATACATTAAAAGTTTAGAGAATTTATTTACAGCTGATTAATAATTTAAGAAATGCATTTGCAATTTGGTTGATGGTAAATATAGTAATTTGCATGTAGCTAATAAAATAGTTATCATATATCATTCTTATCATAGATGTTCTATGATTTTCATATTTACAATTCCAATAATTACTTGATAATATATAATTTTAATTAGATTATATGAGTTTAAAAGACTCCACCCCTCGTCTCTCTCTCTATATAATATGACATTGACATACAACTATCTTTTTATGACTTATAAACATTTTGACATGGAGCACTAACTTGCTCTCTTTATAGAGTTTTTTTGCTAATACAATTACATGGTTTTTATAGTAAAAATAAAGTTTTTGAAAGAAAAAATCAATCAATAAGTATATCAAGTTGTGCAAGAAGTATAATATGGTTAGTGCAAGGTTACATTGATAGGGAACTTAACTAGACACTAGATTATAATGGATTTACTTTAAGTTAAGTTTTCAAATTGAGGTTTGTGGTGGAAATTAATTTGATCAAGTACAATTGCTAGCTAACACCATAACTATCGGATAAGATTACCAAATGGAAATCATAATTTCTAAATGCATGGGATTATGATTAGGGTTTCTTTTGGATTATCAAAATTTTTCCTCTAAATTATATTTGGCATTACTATTTAGACTTTAACCAAATTTTATAAAACTTGCTTCTTTTTTGAGTTGTTAAGGATTGTTGAATAGTTTTCTATGATCCATAGTTGAATAGCTAATTCTTCTCATGAATCTTAAGATTCTTTTTGTAGCAAAAACATCTTTCTCATGTAGTTTTCTATAATCCACAGTTAAATAGCTTATTCTTCTCATAAATTAGCTACTTTAGTTAAATTTGAAATTTTTGCATATGTCTTTGTTACTATATAACTTTAACCAAATTACAAAAGTGTGTTTTAGAGTTAATCAAAACTATATGTCCCATATCGATTTAGCTAATTCTAGAATGAGTTCATGAAAACTCCTAAATATCCCTTGAGTAGTTCAAGCTTCAATTTACATGAATTTGCTTATTAGATAAATATTATACAAGTCATGAACCTATAATAGCTAATACATCAAATATTCAATAAACTCAATATATACAAGAGTCAATAATCAAACCAATCTATCAAACAATATTGCAACCCTACAATGCTAATTTAGCTCATAATGACTAACAAAAGCATGAGAATAATCAAAATCCATTGAGCAATTCAAATTAAGATAAAAGAAGAAACTAGAAAATGGGTTCAATCTCCACTTCGTCTTCAACCCTATGTTCCCTAATATTTCTTGATGAATATTGATGCCTAAGATGTTCTAGAATCCAAGAATACTATCTAAGATTTACTATACTAGAGTAAAGGTGCAAAAGCAAAGAGAAAATGATAGTAAAAATGTGCAAAATTTTTTGATGGTGTAGAGTGTTATTCTTAAAACCCCTAAGGGTTTAGGACTTTGTTTGCACAAATCCAATGTGGCATCTAGATAGCTTGGCTAATGACTCCATTTTTCATGGGTTCAAAGTGAGCATCTAAATGACTTGGTTTGTTAAGCTTCTCTAATTTGAATGACATAGATCATAGCTCTATTCTTTCTTCTTGGCCAAACTTTGTTTGGAATGTTTGAAGTGGCATCCAGATGGAGTACTTGACTTCTTTATTTGGCTCGAGCTCTAGCTAGCTATCTAGATAGCCTAAGTGGTTGTTTAAATGAAGAGTTCTTGACTAATAAAAATTATAGAGTAGCTAACCTTCACTTTATTTGTTGATTACTTCACTTCAAATCCTACATTTGATATGTCTTGTGTGCATTTCTTCATTTTTTTTGGTTGATTTCCCTATAAAAGCACATCAAAAAGTGCATGAGTGCAATATAGAAATAAGGATAAATGTGGCAATTTACACACTAATCAATTACCCCAACTTAATTTCTTGCATTTCCTCAAGCAAAACAAAATCTATACTTTAAACACAATCCAAACTACAACAAAAACACTCAAGTTTTACCACCATAAGTAACATAAATTAGAAAAAAAAAAGAAAAAAAAAATCTCTAATTTATCTATTGAAGCTTTAGTGTGAGATGACTCATTTGATTAGTTTGCATTCTTTTTTTGTTTTTGAATGCTAAGTTTAGGTAATTTCATGCTCCATCCCTACTTAGCCAATTGAATGTTTCAAAAGAACTAAATATTGGGTCAAACAACTAATCCATTCACAATTTAGTACCATTGCACTGTTTAAACCAAGTTTCCATAACTCAAAAGTAAGTTAAACATCCATTTAAATAAGAAAGAGTTGCCCATGCTTTGTATACTAAACTAAAGTGTATACTTCCCTTTTTTACCTTATTGAGCATGGTAATATTAAGTAAAGGTATAAAACTTCATTTCGTCCCCTAATTGGTTTCATAATGATTTTTATTTTTTTCTTTTTCAACACTCATGCTCAATTTTTAGGACCATATTCTTCACATTTTCCCACATAATTGATTTTTTTTTCTTTTGGTATTGATAGCACTTATTATTTATGTAAAATCACTTATTAAAGCCTCCAACTTTAATTGTGCTTTTGCATTTTTCAATTATTTTTCCTTTCCTTTCATTCTTTTTTTCTTTTTTTTTTTCTTAGGGATAAAATAACTCCTAACTTTATTTATTTATTTTCTTAAGAAAACTTTCAAAAGGTAAACGATTTCTGCAAAATCTACTAAAGACTACCAAGCTTCTCAAGATCTCTAAGTAATGAATATATACTAAAGTCAGCTTAAAAATGAAAGTTATAGTTCCCGCTTAATGGTATTACCTTAATCATGAATTTTGAAGTCTAAGTTTAAAAAATGAGTAACTAAATCAAACACGAATTCCATCACCTAATTTCAATCAAGTGATGAATGCTCATTACATGATCAAGTTAAATTTGTGCAAAAAAAAAAAAAAAAAATTAGCCCAAAATTGCTTTATTGGAAAGAAATGCAACTAATTCAAAAAATTTGGTGCATGTTGTTAGTGTTACCGAGTGATGATGCTAGCCAATCAATGTAACTCAATCGTTCATATATAAGAATTAACAATACCTAACCCTAAGATTAAGTTTACCACCAATCAACAACAAACTGGGATGTATTCTATCCAAACTCCATACTTAACGACCCCCAACTACATAAAACTCCATACAACTCACATCTCATCATTGACCTTGAGGATAGACAATGCCTTCATTGTTTTAATTTAAAATAAGAAGAAAGAAGAGGGAAAGGAACGAGGCTCCTGTAGAGTGATGATTAATAGATCGATAATTTTCCACCACTAATGAACACTCTATGATTTGCCACCATGTGCTAAAGTACGTTAACACTTCAATAGATCACTTGGTACATGTTTATAAGCCATGGATTTTGAGATATTGCACATTGAACAATTATGTCATATACCAAAAACCAAAACAAAAATGAAACATAAACATGAACATAAAACAATAGGAACTAAAGCAACCATGGATAATATAAAAGGAAATAATGGGTTACCTTACTTAATGCTTGACTTGAGGTTTTCATCCTAACTTTTCTTTAATGCTCATCCTATATCACAAAGATGTACTACTTTAGGATGCTCCTCTAAATTCCCAAACATCAAAGTAATGCTTTAATAGGTGCCTATTGACCTAAAACAGGTCACTCATGTCATCTCTGATCCTTACAACTCTCTAGAAGGAGGACTTAGGTAATCATAAACAACCATGATCACTTGTGCTCGAGCTTATTGGGAAATAGCTTGAAGTGAGAGTTGTACAATAAAATATTTTGTTTTACTTCAAACTCTCAATTAAGAATTCTCTTATCATGTTGCCTTTTTGTTTTTTTCCCCATAAAGCCTAGCTTTCTCAAACGTCTTACTGCAAAACTCATCCAACTCATTTATTGAGCATCATCAAGTTTTAAGGACTAGTCCTTGCATGATACACTAATCGGTTTCTCCAAAATTCACTTCAACTTTCTATTGGATAGCTTTAACTAACCATTTATTTGGGTTATAAGATGTGACCACCTTATGTGGCACTTTGTATTTTTTAAGAAAATTATCAAACTACTTGTTACAAAAGTGAGTATCCTCCTATATGATAATCATGGACAATATGTTGAATTTGGTGAAAATATTCTTCTTAAGAAACTTAGAGAACACACTAGGAATCATTTATAGGGAGAGAAATTGCTTCAATGCATTCAGCCATGTAGTCAACTACAATCAAGATATACTTGTCTGTAAAGGATGTGGGGGAATGGTGCCATGACATTAATACCTCAAGCATTGAACAATTGAATCACCAAGATTCCATATTGTGGCATTTTGTGTCTTCTTGAAATGTTTCCAAACCTTTAACATCAAACATAAGCCAACACAGTTGCTGGATAGTCTTTAAATAAGGTGAGCCAATAAAATCGACGTTGCAAGACTTTTGATGTGGTCCTCTCAAAATTGAGATGTTCACTAACTTCCTAACTATGGCAATGGTTTGCACTTAGGTACACATTGTCGTGTAATTTTCAAAAAGGTACGACTCATCCCAGAAATAATGTCAAGTATTTGACAAAACTTTCTTCTAAATAAATATAAACCAATATTTCTAGTAATTATTGTATGTATTGTCAATATTCTATTAATAGGTACATGAGTTGTCAATTAGGATTTAGGAAAGTTTTTTTTTTTTGTTATATTGAGTAGTTGCTGTTTTTAAAGAGGAGTTACCATATTTGTTGGCCACATTAAGTTATATATATGATAGGGAATGAGAATGGGAAAGGGGAAAAAAAAAGATTTTTCACCACTAAATTACTCTCTTGCTTTGCAATCTGGTATGGTATTAGAGCCGACAAAAGATACGCTACAGCTGACAAGGATGACTGGTGGCGACAAAACCGGAGGCTATGCTAAACCACAACAGAAGACGATCTCTCCTTATGACATTACTTCGCTGGATAATCCAGGCCTTTTAATCACCCAAGTGCAATTAAAAAGAGAAAATTATGATGAATGGGTGCTTTCATTCCGAACTGCCTTGAGAGCCCGGAAGAAATTCGGGTTTATAGATGGAACAATCAGAGAGCCCGATGAGAAGTTGGAAGATCTCAAAGATTAGTGGACAATCAACTCATTATTGGTGTCTTGGATCAAGACCACTATTGAACCTACACTACATTCTACGATTTCTCATGTGGAAGTGGCATGAAACCTTTGGAATAACATCAAAGATTGGTTTTCCATTACCAATGGACCACAAATTTAGTAACTAAAATCCAATCTTGTAGAGTGCAAACAAAAAGGCAAAACCATAGTCGACTACTATGGAAAACTCAAGAAAATTTGGGATGAACTTAGGAATTTTGAACAACAACCGACTTGCAAGTGTAGGAAGTGTACTTGTGAACTCGGTTCAGTCTTGGAGAAGTGATGGGAAGAAGACAGAGTGCACCTATTTCTTATGGGCTTGGATGAAGCTGTATACGAAATGGTGAGGTTAAATATTTTGGCCCAGGAACCATTACCAAATTTGAACAAGGTGCATTTAATCTTCATCTAAGAGGAGTGAGTTAAGATCATCGATCGTAGAAAGGAAGAAAAGAGTGACATCATGACATCAATGGTGCTGGCAGCTCGAACAAAGGTTGATGGAAAAGAAAAAGGAGCGGTGTGTTCGCACTACAAGAGATCGGGGCATGAGTCTAAAAATTGTTTTGCCTTGATTGGCTATCTGGAATGGTTAGGTGACCGCCTTAAGAGCGATGGTAAAAGTAAGGGTCGTTACAAAGACTAAGCTTTTGGTCGTAGCTGCAATCGACGGAGCAAGAGCACGGTACGAGCTAATGCTGTGCAGATTGACCTAGTAGCAGCAGCTTCCGATAGAATGTTCATGGCAGAATTAGAGGTATCCCCCTTACCTAGGCTGAATGGCAAACATTGGCAAGTGCTCCTCAATGTGCTAAACAAGTTGAAATTGGCGACATCCGAAAAGATGACTAGTAAGTCTTGGATAATTGATATGAGGGCCTCCAACCACATGACAGGTATGATTAAGGAACTTTGTAATATCAAAGAAATCCCACTGTTTCTTATGGGATTGCTAGATCGAAATAATGCTACAGCAACCAAAGTGGGGTCAATACATCTCATTGGAATTTTTTGCTTGAAAAATGTTCTTTATGTGCTAGGATTAAATTGCAATTTGATTTCTGTGTCACAACTAACTAATCATTATGATTGTCTTATCCAATTCACTAGTCGTTTGTGTGTTATATAGGACCGCACTTCAAGGATGTTGATTGGTGCGAGTGGAAGATGGAATGGACTCTACTACTTCTGAGGTAAACCGTAGCAACGAGCAATGAAGGCTAAAGCAATATACTCTCTTAATCTCTTGCATAAGCGTCTGGGTCATCTGTCACAGCAAGTTACCAAGTTAGTTTCCGGAGTTAGTTTTAAGACTAGTGATAATAGTTTGAATAAACTTTGTGATGTATGTCAACAAGTAAAACGAGATAGAGATAATTTTTTTTCTTAGTAAACATAAGGCTTTGGACATCTTTGAACTCATCCATTATGATGTATGGGGTCCTTACAGAACAACTTCTTCTTGTGGTGCCTTTTATTTTTTGACAATTGTTGATGATTATTCCTGTGTTGTGTGGATTTATTTGCTTGTTGATAAGGTTGAAGTTTCCCATGTAATGAAAATGTTTTTTCCAATGGTACAAAGACAATTTGATAAATAGGTTAAAATTGTTAGAAGTGACAATGGGAATGAATTTACTTGCATGAAAGAGTACTTTCTTAACTAGGGTATTGTTTTCCAAACCTCATGTATAGGAACGCCTCAACAAAATGGGAGGATGGAAAGGAAGCATCAACACATCCTGAATGTAGCACGAGCATTGCATTTTTAGGGATGCCTTCCGATTCAATTTTGGGGACACTGTGTACTGATCGTTGGGTATTTGATAAACAAAACTTCATCCTCGGTTCTAAATGGAAAAACCCCATATAGCATATTGTATGGTAAAGACCTTACTTATGATCACCTATGTGTCTTAAGGTCCCTGTGTTATGCTCATGTGAAAATGGGGGACAAGTTTGCTAGTTGAAATCGGAAATGCATTTTTGTAGGGTACCTATATGGGAAAAGGGGGTGGAGATTATATGATTTGGAAACTGGTGGCTTCTTTGTTTCTTGAGATGTTATGTTCTCAAAAATTGCATTTCCATTTGCTGACAATCATGATCTAGATAGTGGTAATGTAGAGAGTGTCGGGATTGTGGAAGATGATTTTGAGGAAGGGAGTCTGCTTGAAGCTAGGGGGGTAGCAAGCTGGATACTACCTTACCTGCTGAGTAGCAGGACATTACTGAGTAGAAAGCCTTGGTCCAATAGTGAAAAAGAGATACTGGGTCGTAGACATCAACAAAAGGAGGCTTTGGTGTGACTACGTGATTATGTTACTCACACCATTCAGAACTTGAGTCCATCCATCCCACCGCCTGCATTTCGGCATACTTCAGGTTCTCTTTACCTAATAACACACTATGTGAATTGTAATAATTTTTCTATGCGACATTGAAATTTTCTTGCAGCTATTACAGTGGAGTGTGAGCTATTACATTATTCACAAGCCGTAAAAGATAGTCGTTGGAGGGATGCTATGAGTTGTGAAATAAAGGCACTTGAAGTTAACCAGACATGGGTTGTTGAAGAGTTACCCACTGACAAGAAGGTTCGTGGGTGCAAATGGGTCTACAATATCAAATACAATTCCGATGGCACTATGGAGTGACACAAGACTTAACTGGTAATTCTTGGCAATCATCAAATCGAAGGTATTGACTATACCAAAACTTTTGCTTCGGTGGCCAAGATGGTCATAATTCGTGTGTTTCTCGCTATTGCAGCTGCTATGAATTGGGAGGTTCATCAAATGCATGTTCACAATGCCTTCCTTCATGATGATCTTCATGAGGAACTATATATGAAATTACATCCAAGATTTCGAGTTACGGCTTTCAGGAAGGTGTGTCATTTATGAAAATCGCTATATGGGTTGAATCACGCACTAAGGTGTTAGGGTCTTTTAGGGTCATGCCTGGCAGTGATATCGTTGAAGCAAAACCATCGCCTAGCAATGCCGACCAACACGCCTCTCGTCGACCTGGAGCCGTATCGCTGTTTAGTGGGGAGCTTGATGTATTTGTGCTTTACCAGACTAAACTTGTCCTACAGTGTTCATGTGTTGTCCCAATTCATGTAGGTACCTTGTGAAGAGCATTAGGAAGTAGCTTTGCGAGTGGTGCGTTATTTGAAAGGTAATCCCAGTTAAGGCATACAAGTTGATAGGAAATGTGATCTGTAGTTGCATGGGTGGTGTGATGCTGATTGGGCCGGGTGTCCTCTTACACGTCGTTCTCTTACTGGTTGGATGGTGTTTCTTGGTCACTCCCCGATATCCTGGAAGACGAAGAAACAACATACAATGTCGTGATCTTCGACTGAGGCGGAATATCGCTTGATGGCTATGGCAACGTGTGAATTGAAATGGTTAAAGGCCATTTTGGCAAATCTTAGGGTATGACATACACGCTCTATGTCTCTCCATTGTGACAGTCAGGCTACTCTTCACATATCCTAAAATTCGGTCTTGCACAAATAGACAAAGCACATTGAAGTCGATTGTCACTTTGTCTAAGATGAGATTGTTGCTGGCAATGTTAGTCCTTTGTTTGTCACGTCTACTGTGCAGCTAGCTGACATTTTCACGAAGGCATTGGGTAAGCGTCAATTCAAACATTTACTTTGCAAGTTGGGCATTCGTGATCTACATGCTCCAACTTGAGGGGAGTAATGTG
The DNA here is from genome assembly GCA_037954665.1 of Laguncularia racemosa. Classification (NCBI taxonomy): domain Eukaryota; kingdom Viridiplantae; phylum Streptophyta; class Magnoliopsida; order Myrtales; family Combretaceae; genus Laguncularia; species Laguncularia racemosa. The sequence continues at coordinate 81,049 of JBBMOL010000083.1, forward strand.
TGTATTGTCAATATTCTATTAATAGGTACATGGGTTGTCAATTAGAATTTAGGAAAGTTTTTTTTTTTTTGTTATATTGAGTAATTGCTGTTTTTAGAGAGGAGTTATCGTATTTGTTGGCCATATTGTGTTGTATAGATGATATGAAATGAAAATGAAAAAAGAGAAAAAAAGGTTTTTCACCACCAAATTATTCTCTTGCTTTTCAATCTGGTAAAAATTAATCAAATTAAAGTGGAAGGAAAGACTTATAGTTCGCTTTGGTTCACTGCTCGGCCCAAATTCTTGTTAGCAATAAGTATATATTTGTTATTTAACCCATGAATATGACTCTTTTCCATGTAACATGCTTGTTAATACACGTACTTGGCAAGATGGGAACACACCTTTTCATCCTACTGAATTGCCTTTTGGTTGCAAAGAGATTTTGGCACGATCGCTGGTTTCCAATAGAGCATGTCAAAAAAGAACCACATCTATAAAATTTAATATCTCTATCCATTTTTTTTAGTAAAGTGAAAAAGGAAAACAAATAAAAAAACTGTCCTTTGGCTTTTTAAATTAGAACAATTTCCTTTTTTCTCAATTGAGTTCTTTTATCAAAAGCTAACATGTCCATATCCCAATATAAGAAATAAATTTACATGAGATTCTTTAAAGTGTATGTAGTTAATTCCATGAAAAGAATATTTTAGGCATTTATCAGAATAAGCAAAGTGCACATGAATTCCTTGGTTTTGAAGTAGATTAAGTTCGGTTTCGCAAAGTAATGTGGGAATATTTTGACTTTACAGAAAAAAAAAAATGCATGTGAATTCACAAAATAAGGAGAGACAAAGAAAGGATTCTTACATCTTTCTATACTCTGAAGCCACTATCATCAATGTGATGAGTCGATCATACTGATGTATAGAGGTACTGTCAAGAGAATCTTAGCCTAAGAGCATTTTGCATAACTTATAAAAAGCACTATGTTACAAAATTAACTAGCTTGACTCCATTTTGATTGTGACTTGTGTTCATGGAAGTGGATAATATAAATGCAAGTACTATTGAATGGTGGGAGGGATATAATAGTAGTTTATAAGTTTGAAATAGTAAATAATATATAGTACTAATTAAAAAAATTTATGTCAAATTATCAAAGAGTCATTAAAATATTTCTCTTAACAATTGATTGTTGTTGAACTAAGATGTTGCAAATGATACTAAAACCAAGAACTCAAAGGATGGTCTAATGAGGATAGAAGTTATTATAGCTAAGTAGTTAAAAGATTCATTAGTCATTTGTTGGCTTCAATATTAACTATTAGGTGGGGAAATTGCATTAATTATGACTTTGAAGAACAAAAGATTTTGAACTTTAGATAGTTTGCTTCTTCATCTACTTTTCAAGGAGAATGATTGGCATTTGGGATGTAAACAGGTCGGGTTTGGAACAACTTTATTGAAACCCGAACCTGACCCAGTAAAGAATATCTATGCTCAAAACCCGCCCCGACTCGATAGTTTTTTTTTTTAACTCGACTCGATTAACAAATGACGCGACCTGAACTCGATCCAAATGGTAATTAAATCTTTTTTTTTTTCATTCTTCAACTTATTTTCATATGTCATTTCTTTAATTTATTATTAATCTATTTGTGATGGAAAGAAGAGAGAAATTAAATATAAAATTATAAAAATAAAATAAAATATAAAAATGATAAAATAAAATATACTGATTATAAATTATAATAATAATTTATTATTTAAAAAATCGAATATGATTTTCCTTTCGATTTTTTTTTTTTAGATCCTATAACCCAACCCTAAACCTTATACCTAAACCCTATAAGATCTGACCCTATAGGGTTTTTATCGGGTCGATCAAGACGGATACTCTATTAAGACCTGCCTCGGTTGCATCCCTAATTGGCATCGGTTGTTAGGACGTGCCACAAAAAAAAAAATAGAGGTCTTAGGTCCTACATAACGTAACTACTTATCTCATTCTTGATCTAGCTCTTGAATTGCAATTCATTTATTAAAATTTTATAATCAAGAAATTCTAACATGGTTTCTACTTTGGCTCTTTTATAATGAAGAAACTCTACATAACATAACTACTAATAATATGGCTCATTTACATCATATAACATAATCAATTATTTTATTTTTTCAAGTATTGCATCCATTATAGATATAATCAATAATATTCTAAAAGAAATGCTAGGAAAATAGAATAATTGAACTTTATAATATAGGTCAATATTTTAATTTAAGTACTAATTTCTTTTATTAATACTTCTTTCAAGACCTTCAATTTCAAAATTGAAGTAAGATCATCAATATTTAAATGCTAAAAAATCTTTTTTGAAAAATTCAACATTAATAGAAAGTCTTTTTGAATTATCTTCATCCAAATTTTTAAATATTTGTGATTTATAATACCAAAAGAGTAGTTTTATATTATGCACATTATCTAAAATTATTTTCAAATATTAGAAGTAGCTCAATCTATCAGTATGTATAAAAATAGTTAATAAAAAAAAATAGATTTGTTATCGAATGGTCACAATAATTCATTGTGATCATAGTGGCAAGGTTACCAAAATAACCTAGTATGGCTAATATCCATTTTAGAACCTACCACCCATGCAAGGTTTAATATATTTTAAGATCCTATAATTTCCATTTCTTGTACAAAATAAATCAATTTTTCTTTATATTATTCTAAAATTACAAACCTCTACTTATAGTATTTATAGATATACATTAATGAGGAAATATAACTATCTTACTATATTAACTAATCTAAATCTTTGATTCCATGACTTTAGGGATCATAGAAAATCTCCAACTCATATCAACACTCCTTCTCAAGTTGGTGCAAATATGTCTTCTATGCTTAACTTGCTAAGAGAGCTATGAAACACTTTGCTTGAAACACCCTTTGTAAGAATGTCGGCCAATTGCTCTTTAGATTTCACAAATGGGAACTCCACTATTTTCTCCTCCAATTTCCCTTTAATGAAGTGTTTGTCAACTTTAACATACTTTGTTCAATCATGCTAAACAAGATTTTCTGCAATTTCTATAGCCGCTTTATTATTACAAAATAGTCTCATTGAAAGCTCATATTAGTATCCAATTTCTTTCATCAGGTCTCTTAACCAAAGTAGCTCACATAACCTCTAGCCATGCCACAAAATTTAGCTTCTGCACTTGACAAGGCCACAACCTTTTGCTTTTTACTTCTCCATGTGACCAAGTTTCCCCTAACAAAGGTCAAGTACCCCAAAGTTGACTTCCTATTTGTAACACTTCCAAACTAATCTGCATCTGTATAACCATCTATACAAAAATAATTATGCTTTCTAAACATGAATCCTTTTCTTGGTGAGTTCTTTAAGTATTAAAGAATTCGTTTCACGACTTCCATATGTTCTTCACTTGGATTATGCATAAATTGACTTACCAGGCTCACAGCATAAGCAATGTTAGGTCTTATGTAGGATAAGTAGATTAGTTTGCTTACCCATCATTGATATCTATCTTTATTTGTAGGAATCTGATCTGGATATTCTCCTAGCTTGTGGCTTTGAACCATTGGAGTGTTTACAAGTTACAATCAAGCATTTTTGTTTTAGTTAAAAAGTCAAGAACATATTTCCTTTGTGAAAGGAAAATTCCCTGTTTTGATCTTGCTACTTTGATTCCAAGAAAGTATTTAAGACCACCAAGATTCTTCATTTCAAATTCAATTGCTAGATGCCTTTGAAGCCTCATGATTTCCTCCTCATTATTTCTTATAACTATCATATCATCAACATAGATTATCAATGTTGTTAACATCCTTTCCTAATGTCTTAGAAACGAAGTGTGATTAGAATTACATTGCTTATACCATAAATCTTCATACTCAAGTTGAATCGTCCAAACCATGCTCTTGGTGATTCCTTTAATCCATATAATGCCTTCTCCAACTTACATACAATTCTAGTTTGTAAAGTAATGAAACCTAGTGAGACTTCCATGCGTATTTCTTCTTCTAAATTCCCATGAAGAAATGCATTCTTTATATCAAATTGATGTAATGGCCAGTCTAGATTCGCAGCTAGTGATAGAAACACTCAGATTGTATTTAATTTTGCTACTCTAAGAATGTCTCTTGATAGTCAATATCATATGATTGGGTGTATCCTTTTGCAACAAGTCTCACCTTATATTGATCTATTGTCTTATCTGCTTTATGTTTAATAGAGAATACCCATTTGCATCCTACTACTTTCTTTTCCTTTGGTAGAGATACAAGTTTTCAGGTGTTGTTCTTTTGTAGTGCTGCCATTTCTTCCTTAATTGCTTCAATCCATTTGGGGTCTTTCAAGGCTTCTTCAATTGTATTAAGAATGCTTTCAGATGATAATTAATGGACCAGATTTTGGAGTGGTTCTGACAGTCTTTTGGTATTGATATTATTAGCAATTGGGTATCTTATTGTACCTTCTCCATGATCTGGTGTGTATTGATTTGGTAGCTTGCCACGATTATTCCTAAAGGAAATTTATAACCATGAGAGGGATCAAGAGATTGTACCTCAAATTTATTCCCAAGAGTGTGGTTATTGTCAAGAGCATGGTCGGTTGGTACTAAATTAGGAGGGAATTGTTCCAAAGAGTGTTCTTGAGGAGACTGTTCAAGAGGGGGCTGTTCTTGCTCCTGATTGTATTCATTCCTGATTTTAGTGCTCCCTCTTTCTTAAGGATTATTTTGAAGAAAAAAACAATTGTCTCCATCGTGAAAAGTTGAGAAATCTGGCCCCTTTTCCAATCCATTATTCATATCTTGCTCTTCAGTAGCTAGCTCCCCTTGAAGAGGAGAATGTGAATTTGGATTCTGAAAAAACATTTCTGTTTCAAGAAATGTAAAATCCATAATGACATGAAGACACTTAGCACTTAGATGAAAGCACCGGTATCCTTTCTTATGTGTAGCATAGCCCAAGAAGACATAGCGAATAGCACATGGATCAAGTTTGGTTCTTTCATTTTTTATGGAGATGGACATATACTACACATCTAAATATTCTTGTAGGGAGCATTATAATTGAGGGTAAAGCTTTATGTTAAGTTAAGACTTATAATGGAGCCTTAAAGTTCAATACCTTGGATGGCATGCAATTGAGCAAGTAAATTGTAGTGGTTACTACATCTATCTAAAATCTTTGTGTTGCATTTGCAGTAACTGGGAGCGCTTTGGTTGTCTCCAAATTATGTCTGTTCTTCCTTTCCATAACTTTGTTATGTTGTAGGGTATGAGCACAAGTTGTCTCATGGTATATCCCATGAGTTTCGAAATAGTCATTTAATTCTTTGTTGACAAATTCCCTACCATTATCAGAACAAAGTACCCATAACTTAGTTGAGAATAGAGTTGTAATCATAACATGAAAAGTTTAAAATATCTTAGCAACTTCATTCTTGTTTTTCATCAAGTATAGCCAAGTCATACAAGTGCAATCATCAACAAAAATCACAAACCATTTTATTCTTGAAGAAATTGAAATAGAGGTAGGTCCCTAAACATCTAAATGAACTAACATAAATGGTTCTTTGCATCTTTTTGGACTTATTGGATAGAATTCTCTATGACTTTATGCCAAAATGCAAGATTTGCACTTAAGCATTGTATTAGAAAAAAGTTGAAAACAAACTAGGAAATAGATGTTTCATATAAGAAACTAAAGGATGTCCTAATCTTCGATGTCACAGCCAAATTTCCCTTTCTCTTGTTTCATCTCTACTGACTTTGTTTGCTCTACCACTACTGAGATCCTCTATATAGTATAGCCCCTCTCATTTAGTACCATGACCAATGATCTCCTTGGTGAGAATACCCTAGAATAAACAAAAATTTGGGTACATTAATGCACAACAATTTAGTTCCTCGATAACTTGTCCAATTGAAATTAATTTATTTGAAAGAGATGGAATAAGAAGAGTGTTAGATAGTTGTAAAGAGGGTGAGAAAGACACTTTTTTAGCCTTAGTCACTAGGTGTTTTTCTCCATTTGTATTCATGATACAAACCCTTTTTAGGTTGGTGGTTTTAACAAAGTCTTGAGGATCAAAGGTCATATGATCCGTTGCTCCGAAATCAATGATCCAACCTTGGTTACCTGATTCATTTTGAGACATGGAACAATTTGCTATTGTTGTAGAAGACTCCTCTTGAGGAACAAGAGAAAGATGAGGTTTAGTACATGCCATCGGCACATTAGTAAGTGCTGCATGGCTTGCTTCACTTTTCCTCTTTGCCTTCAATTTATGCCACCAATCTAGATATCCATGCACCTTGAAGCAAGTTTCTTTTGTATGCTTCATGTTTCCGCAATGATTACAACCATTTTCTTTAGTTAGAGTCTTTGTCTTTACGTAAGAACCCCTTTTTCCATTAGAAAAAAATATGAAGTGTAGGTTACTGATGTGAATTTTGTCCTCCTTTAGATATCATTGCTACGCTAGAGGTTAAGTCTTGTTTTGTCAACATCACCATTTGTCTCTAATCTTTATCGAATCTAATTTTAAATTTTCTTTTTCATTTTTTCCTAACTCGATTCATACTAAATCCTATGCCTATTTAACACGAACCCTTAACCTAAACTAGGAAAAAATTTTGATTTTTGCTTTTTTTTTTCTTTATCTATTTGGAGTCGCCACCCAACTGAAGTTGGGAAAAATCGTTAAGTTTAGGGCTAATTAAGCGGATTAATCCTAACTTGAACACTAGTCAATGAAACCATTTCTTTAAAAAAAAAGAAAAGAAAAATAAGAGATTCTCAATTCGAAGACTAACTTATTAAAATCCTAAAATTACTACCCTAACCTTCTAAAATTTGAATCATATTTTATTTTATGATATCCTTTTTAGCATAAATAATAAAAAAATAAAAAAGAACAAAATAATAACGGTTATACTAATAATGATTTAAAAATATATATATTTTTTATTTTTTAGAGTTACCCCATAAATGTGCTTATGCACCTTTTATTCGGGATCAAACAAGTCGTAGTTCGTTTGTTTATTAAACTTTAGTGTTTTTATTTAATTTTAATTAAAAGAAAAAGGATCGACCAAATTTACGTTTATTACCATATTTTTTATTTTTATTTTTTAAAAAAAGAAAAATTCTAAACCTAATTTTCATTTATCAAGGTTTTTTTAAAAAAAATAAAAAACTATAAATAAAAAAAAACATCAACTTAATTTTTATTAAAAAATAAAATTTTCTATATGACAAAAAAAATATTATTATTAGCCTTTATTAAGCTTAGATCATTAATTAAATTTATTAAAATTATTAAATTGATTCAAAACTAACTTCATTAATCTTATTTATTTAACTAAATTCTAATTATCCTAAAAGATAAAATCAAACATATTAATTAATATAATAATAAAGACATCACTTACCTGGATGTAGGTCAAATTGTGGGTGAATTCGCGGTTCGATTCAAGGGTCGAAATTTCGGTCAAATTCACGGGTCGGATTTACGTGCGTGGGCAACAGTTGGAACCCTCGTTAGTGGCTATCTCCGGTGGTTGTTAAAGCATTGGGAAGTGTCGGCCGTGGTTTTGCTAGGGCAAAGGACTCGATCGTGATGTCAATTCACACCTAAGTCGCTTGGAGACAGCCGCTTGATACGTTGATGGCGGTCGGCGGTGGGTTTCAAAACCCCTCCCCACCCCCCCTTTTTCGTTCAAATTGATGCAAAGGACAACCTTTTTCTAAAACTAGAAAACCTCAAGAAGCTATCAACACCTAATTTGCAACTCAATTTTGTGTATAAAGCTTTTAATCCTAAAGAGAATCTAGAGGATGGTTATAGGGTTTCTAGAGAGAGAAAGCTCCGGCTAATGCTTGCTAAGGTATGTTTTTTGTGATTTTTCTTCCTCTCCTTGTTTATGAAGTCGAGCTCTATTTATAGACTCATTAAACCAAGCTTAATAAGCTTGAATCACCTTTGCCGTTGGATGCCATTTTTATCCCTTTGAGATTTAAATTTATCTCTTCAAATTTATTCGTTTCTTGTGATTAAATCTGTTTTTTTTTTTTAGTTATAAGTGATAAATGTGTATCAAATTCGATGAAAAAGGCTTCGGTTCAGTTGGATTTACTAATCTCCCACGCGCGTATCTCTCCTCAGCAATTTTTAGTCGTGTTCCAAAGATTAAAGATGACTATGTGCTAGGCACATGATCTTGCTCGGCCAATGAGTTGTCAACACATGGCAACTTGATTTCAGCAAGTAAAAATATTTTCTACGGTACTTCCAAGATTTGAACTTGTGACCTTTAGCTTCCTTTGCTTATTTAGGCACATGGGTGGACCAGCTAGGCTGACCCTTCTCTCATTTATTTTATGTAATCAATATGTGTATAAGCTAACAATCCTAATTGATTTTTTATTGATTCGAAATTCCCGAGCTTGATTTAAAGGCCCATATTTCCTTAATATTGTTGAAAGTTTCATTATTATTTTTTGTTATCATTATTTTCTTATTTTCATTTTCATTATCTTGTAAATCAGGCTTTTATTTTTTATTATTTTTTATTTCATTTTATTTTTATTTTTTATATTATTTTTATTACTATTTTATTAAAAGAAAAAAAATCTAGATGGGGACAAAAATGAAGTGTTTACAGCCGTCCCTCTTTATAGTAAAGTTTGGAAAAACTTAGCTACAAAGACAAAAGAAACCATTTTTGCCTAAGAGAAAGGATGGAAAATGTTATATTCAGTTGACTATCCGAACCTGGATCCATTAGGGGATTATCTTACCAAAAGCTTGAGTAAGGAAGACGCTCCATGAGTTAATAATCCTATGTTGCAAAAGAAGATAGTCACTTCATGATGACTAATATTTCTTAGGAAATGATCTTTAGACAAAAAGGCATTTCACTATACTAGAAACTTTAAAAAAGAGATTGTTTAGGAAAGTGCTCTTATAAGCTAACTAATCGATGATAGGAAGTATCTTATAGGACTAGCATCCTTAAGGTAATTGTCTAGAAAAGTGATCTTATGAGTTGACTAATCGACGATAGAAAGAGTCTTACTAGACTAGCAACCTAAAAAAAAAAAAAACTATCTAGAAAAGTGCACTTATGAGTTGACTAATCAATAACAGGAAGCATCTTGGTAGACTAACAACCTTAAGAGGGACGTGACTCATCATTGTGAGCTTGATGGAATGAGGAATGACCGTTCTCCTATTGTTATTATTTCAATTCTTATTTCTTTTGACACATAGATGCCTACCTAGTCATTGTTGATAACAACCAAACCCTCATGATGGTCTAATCTTCATCTACTTATCTTCGTCTTGACTAGAGCAATAGATTTTGATGTAAGCATTCTTCTAGAGTTTTTCTGCGAGTTTAGCTCTTGTGATTTTGGCCTTATCCTGAAACAACACCAAACTTGCTATTTGAGAGGGGTAAGATCATAACATAATATTTAATGAGTTTTACAATTCCATTATTGTTTATTAACCATTATTCTCTCGTATACGAGGTGGAGTGTGGATAAGATAAGAAAGTGACGTAAGAATTTATTGATAGCGATTAGTCAAGGTGGCTTCAACATTTGATGACCGCCAAGGGATATCAACTTTGCTTGAAGAAAGATGAAAATTAAACTACGAAATTGTAACGATTGCTAGTATTCATGAACTTTTGGCAAAATTGTAATTATTCATGTTTAGGAATAGTACATCTTAACCGCATCTGCATTTATAGGGTCTTTCAAATCTGGACAGTCCATTTGAGCTAATATTAATGCCACTCCTGATAATACCCTATCGAGTCTAATTTGAAAAATTTATATTGCTTCCCTAATTCGATTCATATTAGATCCTATGCTCATCTAATATAAATCCTCGACTTGAACTAGGAATTTTATTATATATTTGGAGTCGCCAACCAACTGGAGTTGGAAAAAAAATATTAAATTAGAATTAATTAAGTGGATTAATTCTAATCTAGACAACTAGTCAACGAAATCTTCCCCTTTTTTTTTAAAAAAAAAAAGAAGAAAGAAAAACTAGAGATTCTTGACTCAGGGGCAGTTTTATTAAAACCCTAAAGTTACTATCTTATCCTTCTAAAATTTGAATTATGTATTTATGTTACGATACCTTTTTTTAGCACAAGAAGAAAATATTAGAAAAAATGATACAACAATGATACTAATAATAATTTAAAAATATTTTTTTATCTTTTTAGAATTACTCCATAAGGGTGCCTATATATTTGCTATTCAGGATCAAACAGGTCGTAGTTTGCTTTTTATAAAACTTCAGTAGATTAATTAATTTTAATTATGAAAACTGTCAAGTTTACATTTATTACCATTTAAATTTATTTAAAAAAATTTCTAAGCCTAAGCTTTATTTCTTAATTTTGAAAAAAAAAAACTAAAACCTCTAATTTTGAAAAACGTTAGTTATTATTATTATTTTTCCATCAAAATCCCTTTTTTAGATGATAAAACATTTTATACATACATACACACACACACACACACACACACACATATATATATATATATTTAGAAAACTTATACCTTAAACTAAAAAAAAGTTTTAAAAGAAAAACAAAAAAGAAATTCTAAACCTAATTCTCCATTTTTAAGATTCTCATTATTTTATCAATAATAAAAGAAAATTAATTTATAAAATATATGTCTTTTATCATTATTATTGTTATTTTTTACTTATTAATAATATTATTAAATAAACAAGTAATAATAATAATATAATACTATGGACCTCACTCACCTGGACACGGGTTGGGTTAGGTCGGGTCGTGTTGGCCTTATTTCAGTTACGGTGGTTGTGGGTTGGTTTGAAACTGCCATTTGAGCTCGTAGATTTGCGGGTTTGGGAATAGCAATGCCACCGAACACAACCATAAGCTCTCTCTTGTCCTACTCATGGTCGGTGTTTATGTGGAAGATGTCACTAGAAGCTAGATTAAGCAGTTCGACCATGGAGGTTTAGAGAGAGAAAGTAGGCTTGGAGTTTGATTTTTTGCAATAAAAAATGAGATTTTCCTCCCTTTTAGTATTATGAGGCTGAGTTATATTTATAGACTCATTAAATCAATCCCAATAAGCCTCTGTTTTGATTCAAATCCGATTTAGATGAGAAGGAATAACCTCTGATTTAACTGATTTAGATTTTTTTATCTAAATCTTTATATAAATCCTTAAGATACACCTAAATCCATTAGTTTGTTAAAAAAAAAAATCAAATAGGAACAGTTTTTTTTTACATTTTGTTCTCTTTTTTTCTTTTGCTGTTTGGATCTGCTTGGGGAAGAAGAATATCATGTGCAATGCACATGATTTCCCCAGCCAATAAGTCGTTGCCACGTGATAGCTTGTCTTAAAGAAAAAACGAAATCCCGTTTTGCTACTGCTTGAAGACTCGAACTCATGACTAGCAACTCTCCATATCTTGCAAGGCCTAGACTCAAAACAATTGAGCTAAGCTTTTTTTTTTTTTTTTTATTACAATCAATTTTCTTTTAAGCTATCAATCCTAATTGATTTGAGGTTCCCATATTTCTTTAATTTTGTTAAAACATTTATTATTATTCTTTTTTGTTACTTATTATTATTATTATTACTAATTCATAAACCAGGCCTTTTATTACTATTATTTTTTATCATATTTATTTATTTATTTATTATTTACAAAAATCTAGATAGGGGCAAAAATGAGGTGTTTACAGTTGCTCCTCTTTGTAGTAAAGTTTGGAAAAACTTAGCTACAAAGACAAAAAAGACATTTTTTGCCTAAGAGAAAGGATAGATAATGCTATAATCAGCTAACTATCCAAACCTAGATCCATTAGGGAGTTATTGGACCAAAAGTTTAACTAAGAAAAATACTCCACAAGTTGACAATCCCATGTTGCAAAAGAAGATAGTTACTTTATGATGATTAATACTCTTTAGGGAGCGGTCTTAGACAAGAGACATCTCATCAAACTAGCAACCTAGAGGGAGAGATCATCTAGAAAAGTTCTCTTATGAGTTAACTAATCGATGATAGGAATCATCTCATTAGACTAACAACCTTAAATAGAGATTGTTTAGGAATGTGTCCTTATGAGCTAACTAACTGATAATAGGAAGCGTCTTATAGGACTAGTAACCTTAAAAAACAGATTGTTTAGGAAAGTGCTCTTATGGGCTAATTAACTGATAATAGAAATCGTCTTACGGGACTAACGACCTTAAAGAAGAGATTGTTTAGGAAGCACTCTTATAAGCTAGCTAACTGATAATAGGAAGTGCCTTACAAGACTAGCAACCTTAAAGAAATCGTCTAGAAAAGTGCTTTTATGAGTTGACTAATCGATGATGGGAAGTGTCTCACTAGACTAATAACCTTAAAAAGAGATTATTTAGAAAAGTACTCTTACAAGCTAACTAATCAATTATAGGAAGCGTTTCACTAAGCTAGTAACCATGAAGGAGAGATCATCTAGAAAAGTACTCTTACAAGCTGACTAATCGATGATAAGAAGCATCTCACCAGACTAGCAATTATAATAGGAGAATATTTAGGAAAGTGCCCCATTGTGGGTTAACTAATTGATAGTGGCAAGCATCTATTTGGACTTGCAACCCTGAGAGAGAATATTTAGGAAAGTGCCCCATTGTGGGCTAACTAACCAATAGTGGGAAGCGTCTCTTTAGACTTACAACCTTGAAGAAGAAAGTTTAGGAAAGTATCCCATTATGGGCTAACTAACTGATAGTGGGAAGTGTCTCTTTTAAACTTATAACCCCGAAAAAGAAAGTTTAGGAAAGTGCCCCATTATGGGCTAACTAATTGATAATGAATTCCTAAGTGAGAATCTTATTTTTCCAATAATAGTCAAGAGTTTAGGATGACTTAAAACTTTTGAACAAATGATAACTAAAACATATTTAAAAATCTTCAAGACAATTGCTCTTCTAAACTTAAGGATAAGGCGACAAGGTATTAAAGTATTTTCTAATAAACCTTGAAAAAAATCTAAAAGAATTGTTTATTTATTTATTTATTTTTTAAACATTACTAGCAAGTAAAGAGTTTGACAGGGTTCCCAAAAATACAAATAAATGGTAGGCCTTCCCTACTACTTAATAATCATTCACTCTTTTGGCTCATTTTACTTGGAGAGTTTGGTTTAATCTTGAAAAAGTGGTGTCTTAGCTTAATCAATCACCTCTTGAGGGGTTTCTTACAATTAAGACTCATATCTTCTTTTTGAGGGGCATCAATATTTAAAATTTGGGCTAAACAATGCCAATGAGGAATGACTTTAAATTCCCTCATTTTATTTGGAAATAGATATCTCATTCTCAATTGGTTTAATCTAAGACTACTTCCTTGCAATCTCTCGGTTTAGATATCACTCTTGACTTTTATTCCAAAAATTATGATTTCCCTTGTAGGTAATAAGCTTTGATCAATCTATTAGGCCTTTTTAGGACTTGTAATGCAATAAGCTTTTGGTTTCAAAAAAAGTACCAATGTTAAGGTCTTATTTTGAAAGAATCATCATTTTAACCTGGGTTTACAAGTCAAGAAAACTATAATAGTACTTGCTTTAGCAATTTTTGCTTAAGATAAATTATTTTCAATGATTTGGAGAAGTCTTCAAAGAAGGGTGGTATATTTTTGAGTTGTAATGTTTGGGTTCTTGTATTTGGTCTTGGTATTTTCAAGTATCGTTGGTCTTTTTATTATGTATAAGTTTAACTACATTCTTAGGCTTTTCTCATTTCTTTTCTTTTCTTTCTTTCCTTTCATTTTCTTTTTCTTTCATTCATTTTCTTTTTCCATCTTTTTTTTCCTTTTCTTTTAGGCCCAATGGTGATTATCTCTTATGGGTCATGTGTGTTTTTTCAAAATGTAGAGTTTTCTTCATCAAAAGAAATAAATTATCTACAGCAAAAATTACCCTTGAATTGTTGCAACTAGGGCAAGCGCTATTTAGTTTATTCCTTTTTTCTTGATTAGTGTCCTTATCTTCTTAATCATCCCATTGTATGGTAGTTTTCGACATGGTTAAATTTTGAAACTCTTTTTATAGAAACTCAAATGGGGTTAGCAAAGGATTATTGTGTTTAGGATAGCAAAAATGAATGCCTAACATTATTTTGATTAATGTATCAAATTCAAGATAGACCTCCTTTAAGGGATTAGTCAAAAACCTTACATTAATAACACTCAACTCTTGAGTGTTTAAGTGTTAGTGTTGGGATGTGGTTTGCCTCTTGTCATCTTAAACCACTCGAACAAATGAGATATCCTTCCATTTTACCAAACTTGCCCATATTCACCATGTCTCATGATGTCTTTGGGAGTTATGTGCCCTTGTCAAGTGATTTAGTCTTAACTTAGCTCTCTTAGGAAGCTAGTTAGGATAGTCTTCTTTATGTCCTCATTAGTAATTGACCATAGCCACTTTGAAAATGTGCCCCAAAATTAATTGTCTTTATGTCTATTTTATATAACTCCTGATGGAGAGAAAGTTTAAGTATAACCCTTAAGATTGGAAAGAGTTGGAAGGTTTTATGTTTCGAGGCTAAACCAACATATGAGGAGACCTTTTGAAGTGAATGGGGTCTTTCAAATTGAGAGCAGGTTATAGAGGTCTTTGGCTTTATGTTCAGAGTAAGTGACTATGAGCCTTGGGTTAAGCTAACCATTCAAAAGCAACTTTTAGGACCTTGAAAGGATCTCTTATTGTTAGCAACTCTTCAATTTTCTTAACTTTGTTCTTTTCTTTATTGTTATTATTTTTTAGTAAATATGCAAACAAGATGCTCACACGGATGCAAAAGAACCAGCATTTAATTAACAATGTAATAATATTGAAATTTTATTAATATTGCAAACTTGGAGTTCAGTGCTTTTATTGAAAACATAAGAAAAGAATGCTATAATCCAAATTCCTAATTTCTAAGCTTCTTCTTCTTTGGCTGCGTAGGTGTTAACTCCCCATTGACGACGGCTTCTAGTGCTCTAACCCTTGCCTGAGTCTTCTTCAACTGAGCCTCTAACGCTTTGTTACTTTGATTAGATTCCTTGAATCTACTCTTCCACATGTCTTTCTTACTGTTCGTGGTCTCAAAATGGACCTCCATTTGAGCCCTCACTTGTTCCATGTAAGTTTTTATTTTCAGGCTTGGGTTGATCGGCGCGGGCTGAGTGACATTTGGAAGTTGGTACACTCTCTCTCCTATCTAGTACAGCTGGTTGATAACAAAATCTCTGGTAGCTCGGTGTTTACTTACTTCACCATCCAATTCCCCAAGGTCTACATTAGGACTCTCAATTCGACCTTTCCATGGGACCTTGACCTCTACTAACTTGGCAACCTTATCAACCACTAACATGTTCGAGTCTTGATAGTCGAACGTGATTCCTTCTAACGATGGCCTATAAACTATATCTTGGATAATGCTGAACTGACGAACTACTGAGTTCGGGTGATAGCCTGTACACCAGTTAAGCCCGATTAATGGAACTGCTTAAAATTTTTTTCACATTAGAATAACCTTACTATAGCAGCTCCACCTGGCAGTCCACAAAATATCATTAGCACTGAAACCCTTGAGCACTTTCACCTAACAGTGGCAAGAAAGATCGTCTAATAGCTTCATCCTTTCTATATATGAGTCTATGAGGTCTACTTGTTGGGCCAATGATCTCCTAACCATGTTTAGCCCAAAAAACTTGAGATGGCTTACAGACCATATTAAGATGAGGTTGATGTTTGAGTAGAGGATTCCATGACCCTTCTTCTTCACAAAATTTAGATTTCGAGTTTAGGCCGGGATGTAAGATTTTCCTTCCAAGAATTAGAATACTAATTCCGCAACTCTATAATGAATGTGGAAGATCCTAGTAGGAAAGAGGATAGTTGCGAATGCTATCAAGATGAAAGCATAAACCCATCTTTGTTTGTAACTCTTAGGATCCCCACATAAAATATCTTTCTTGCTTCCATCATCACATCGAGCCACAAACCAAGCTTCTAATTCATCCATTTGAAGGCAATACCCGTTGCTATTTTCTAACACTCGATTAATCATTGCTCTGCGAATTCCCAACAGTTTGCTGAAAATACTTGTTGGC
The DNA here is from genome assembly GCA_037954665.1 of Laguncularia racemosa. Lineage (NCBI taxonomy): Eukaryota > Viridiplantae > Streptophyta > Magnoliopsida > Myrtales > Combretaceae > Laguncularia > Laguncularia racemosa. The sequence goes on from JBBMOL010000083.1 coordinate 97,239, forward strand.
CTAGCCTTTAAATCGGGCACATTTACCTCATGGGAAAGTGGAGGGGCCTAGAGAAGCTGAGTATATTCTTCTAAGGTTGGCGTGATCTTGTGTGGCCCAATATGGAAAGTCGCGGGCTCAATTTCCCATATGTGTGATATAACCCAAATCAAAAGTAGGTTGACATCCATTTTCATCAGTGAGAGGATGGGCCCTATTTTGCTCTGGATGAAGGTTTGTTCTTCAGGGCTATATAAGGTGAACCAATAGTCTAGTACTAGTTTAGGATCCAAAGGTTTACAAACTTGGATTTCTTTATAAAGGAGACGGTCAATTACAACGCTAGCCATCTAGCAGAATTACACTGAAAATTTCTAATTACAAACAAATGTCTTACAAAACACCATTAAAAAAAAAAATCTTTTACAAGCAACTGCATCTAAACTCCAAAGAAAGAAATTACATCATCAGTCATCTGCTGGTTCATGATTTCATGTATGCAAAGAGGTGGGTTCTAAAGGTTTCCAAGCTCTATAGCCTTCCACATTCTCGAAGAAATGGATCTCTAGCCATATCGAAGCATTGGGTAAGGTAGCCTAATCGGCCCCGAGCGGTGAATATTTCACTTCACCCGGAACTTGCACAATGGCTTCCCATCTCAGGGTCCTAAGACGGCTTGCGTTTGACCGTATCTAATCACACAATTGCATGCACAAAAACTCAATAAAAAGGAACTAAACTTTATTAAATCCTTGGATCACAAATAGATACAAACATTAGTGCAAACGATATTTTACAACATAAGAGCTAATTAAAGATATCTAGAAATGATGATTTCAGAAGGTTTAGGTGACTAGCCCACTACAATCTCCAGTGGAGTCGTCATCCTATCGAGTCTAATTTGAAAAGTTTATATTGTTTCCTTAATTCGATTTATATTAGATCATATGCTCATATAATATAAATTATCGACTTGAATTAGAAATTTTATTATTTATTCGGAGTCACCACCTAACTAGAGTTGGGAAAAATTATTGAAGTAGAATTAATTAAGCGGATTAATTCTAATCTAGACAACTAATCGACGAAATCTCCCTTTTTTTTAAAAAAAAAAAGAAGGAAAAAAAAACAAAGATTCTCGACTTAGGGGCAATCATATTAAAACCCTAAAGTTACTATCTTATCCTTCTAAAATCTGAATTATGTATTTATGTTATGTTATCCTTTTTTAGCATAAGAAGAAAATATTAGAAAAAATGATATAACTATGATATTAATAATGATTTAAAAATATATTTTTTATTTTTTTAGAGTTACCTCATAAGGGTGCCTATGTACCCATTATTTGGGATCAAACAGACTGTTGTTCACTTTTCATAAAACTATAGTAGATTAGTTAATTTTAATTACAAAAACATGTCAGGTTTACGTTTATTACCATTTAAATTTATTTAAAGAAATTTCTAAGCCTAAGCTTTATTTCTTAATTTTGAAAAAAAACTAAAACCTCTAATTTTGAAAAACGTCAATTATTTTTTTTTTCATCAAAATCCCTTTTCTAGATGATAAAACATTTTATACATACATACATACATACATACATACATACATACATATACATATATATATATATATATATATTTAGAAAACTTATACCTTAAACTAAAAAAAAGTTTTAAAAGAAAAAAAAAAAGAGAGAAATTCTAAACCTAATTCTCCTTTATTAAGATTCTCATTATTTTATCAATAATAAAAGAAAATTAATTTATAAAATATATGTCTTTTATCATTATTATTGTTATTTTTTTTACTTATTAATATTATTATTAACTAAACAAGACATAATAATAATATAATAATATGGACCTCACTCACTTGAATGCGGGTCAGTGCGGCTCGGGTCGGGTTGTGTCGGCCTTGTTTCAGTCACGGTGGTTGCGAGTTGGTTTGAAACTGCCCTTGGAGCTCATAGATTTGCAGGTTTGGGAATAGCAGTGCCACCGAACACAGCCATAAGCTCTCTCTTGTCCTACTCATGGTCGGTGTTTACGTAGAAGATGTCACCAAAAGCTAGATCAAGTGGTTCGACCATAGAGGTTTAGAGAGAGAAAGTGGGTGTGGAGTTTTATTTTTTGCAACTAGAGATGAGATTTTCCTCCCTTTTGGTATTATGAGGCCAAGTTCTATTTATAGACTCATTAAATCAATCTTGATCAGCATCTGTTTTGATTCGAATCCGATTTAGATGAGAAGGAATAACCTCCAATTTAACTGATTTAGATTTGTTTTATCTAAATCTTTATATAAATCCTTAGGATACACCTAAATCCATAGTTTGTTAAAAAAAATAAAAAAGGAACGATTTTTTTTTTTTACATTTCTGTGTTTTTTTTTTCTCTTTTTTTTTTCTTTTACTATTTAGATCTTCTTGGGGAAGAAGAAGATCACGTGTAATGCACATGATTTCCCCCACCAATAAGTCACTGCCACGTGGCAGCTTGTCTTAAAGAAAAAACGAAATCCTGTTTTGCTGCTGCATGAGGACTTGAACTCATGACTAGCAACTTTCCATATCTTGCAAGGCCTAGACTCAAACAGACTAAGCTGGGCTTTTTTTTGTGAATTTTTATTGCAATCAATTTGTATTTAAGCTATCGGTCCTAATTGATTTGAGGTTGCCATATTTCTTTAATTTTGTTAAAATATTTATTATTATTCTTTTTTGTTACTTATTATTATTTTTATTTTTACTAATTCATAAACCAAGCCTTTTTATTACTATTATTTTTTATCATATTTATTTATTTATTTATTATTAAAAAATCTAGATAAGGGCAAAAATGAGGTGTCTACATACCCTTTTCACAACATATGGACCTTCATAATTAAGAGTGAATTTGCCTCTTGGATCTTGTGTGTCAGGTAGAATCTTCCTTAGTACCAAGTCACCTTCCTCATAATGCCACTGTCGCATTTTTTTGTTGAATGCCCAAGCCATCCTTTGTCGGTAGCATTGGCCATAGTATAATGTCGTGAGTCTTCTTTCATCAAACAAGTTTAATTGATCGATTCTTTTCTTCACTCAATCAAGTTCATCTAGTTGTGTCTCCGATAAAACCTTGAAGGATGGGATTTCAACCTGACTGGTAATATTGCCTTGACACCGTACAATAGTGAGTAGGGAGTAACTTTGGTAAATGTTCGAATGGAGGTTCTGTAGGCCATGAGTGTGAAGGGTAGCATCTCGTGCCAATCTTTGTAGGTGATGGTCATTTTCTCAACAATTCTCTTAATGTTTTTGTTTGTTGATTCTACTGCCCCATTCATTTGAGGTCGGTATGGAGTTGAGTTTCTATGATTTGTCTTAAATCGTTGACATAATTCCATCATCAATTTGTTGTTGAGATTGGTGCCATTATCAGTGATGATCGATTCAGAAACGTCATATCGAGCTATTATGTCTTTCTTCATGAACCGGACTACCACTCCTTTAGTGACACTGGCATATGATGAGGCTTCAACCCACTTGGTGAAATAATCAATAGCTACCAATATAAACCTGTGACCATTAGACGAATTTAGGGTGATTAGTCCAATAACTTCGATTCCCTACATAGAGAATAGCCATGGCGCAGAAAGTGAGTGGACCTCTTTAGGTGGAGTATTTATCTTATTGGCATAAGTGGTAGTGCTTGACGTATTTAATGCAGTCCAACTCCATTGTTAACCAATAGTAGCTCATCTTCATAATCTTCCGAGCAAACATGTGTCTATTCATGTGGGGGCCATATACCCACTCATGTATTTCTTTCATTAGCTTATCTACCACTTCTTTGTCTACACATCTCAACAACATGGTGTCAAATGACCTTCTATAAAGCATAGGCCCAGTTAATAGGAAATGGCTTGCTAACCTTCTGAGTGTCCTTTGGTCATTTTTGTTGGCCGTTTCAAGGTATCTACCTTCTTGGAGGAATGTTTTGATATCGTGGTACTAAGGCTTATCATCTTGTGTTTCTTCAATTGCTAGATAATAGGTGGGCCTGCCCTCAATTTCTATCTTCAAAGGCTGAACTTCGGTTCCTCCTGTTACTTGAATTATAGATGCTAATGTGGTGAGGGCATCTATGAACTGGTTTTGAGTTCTTGAGATGTATGTGAAGGTGACCACCTCGAATTCTTCGATTAATTCTGTTAGGTGTTGGTGGTATGACACTAATTTAAGGTCTTTAGTTTTGTATTCCCATCGTGTCTATAATATGATAAGCGAGGAATCTTTGTATACATCTAACTCATGGATTTCCATATAGCAAGCCATTTTGAGGCTAAGGATACATGCTTCATACTCCACAATATTATTGGTATATGGGAATGTAAGTCTCGTTACTGCAGGGAATTGCATTTCTTTTGACGATATCAACACTACCCCAATTCCACATCCAAACACATTAGCGGCTCCATCAAAATACATCTTCCATTTAAAATCCTTTTCTATCTTGGAATCTTCTTCTGACTCACCTTCTGCCATCAGTATATTTTCATCTGGAAACTAGGCTTGTGATTCTCAAGAATCTCCTTTGATCAGGTACTCCGCCAACTGATATGCTAATGTCTACCCCTTTGTTGAATTTTGAGGTACGTATGTAACGTCAAATTCTGATAGTAGCATCTACCATTTAGAAATCCTTCCCAATAAGATAGGTTTCTTTACTAAATATTTTAGGGGATCATGTTTCGTTAATAGTTTGATGGGATAATAGAGAGTATACTATCTTAGCCGATGCACGACCCAAACCAATGCATAGCAGGTTCTTTCTATCTCAAAGTACTTTTGTTCTCCTTTTGTAAATTTCTTACTCAAGTAATATATAACCCGTTCCCTTCCTCTTTCATCTTTTTGCCCCAGTATACACCCCATCAACTTGAAAAGTATTGTGAGGTATAAGAATAAAGGCCTTCTCGATTTTTGGGTTACCAAAACCGAAGGGTTCATAAGATATTACTTAATCTTCTTAAACACCTCTTCACATTTGTCATTCCATTCCACATTGGCGTTCTTTTTTAGGAGCTGAAATAGTAGGCGGCATTTATCCGTGAGTTGTGAGATGAACTGAGCTATGTAATTTAACCTTCCCACTAAGCCTCTTACCTCTTTGATATTACGTGGGGAAGGCATTTCTATTATGGCTTTTACTTTATCGGGGTCAATTTTAATGCTTTTTTGACTTGCAATAAACCCCAATAACTTACCAGATGTGACCCCGAAAGTACATTTTTCTAGATTTAACATCAATTGAAACTTTCTTAATCACTCAAATAGTTTCCTTAAGACAACCTCATGGTTTTCCCCTTCTTTGGATTTAGCTATCATGTCGTTAACATATAATTTGACTTCTCAATGCATCATGTCATGAAGTATTGTGACCATTGCCCTCTAGTATGTTGCTCCAACATTCTTTAAACTAAAAGGCATGACTTTATAACAAAAAGTACCCCGAGTCGTGATAAAGGTCATCTTGGTCTTATCTTCTTCTGCCATTTTTATCTTATTATATCCCAAGAAGCTGTTCATAAATTGGAAGAGATGACTTCCCATTGTATTGTCTACTAAGACATCTATGTGGGGTAGAGGGAAGTTGTCTTTAGGTGTAGTTTGGTTCAAGTCTCAAAAATCCATGCATACCCGTATCTTTCCATTCTTCTTCAAAACAGGGACTATGTTTGCTACCCATTTTGGATAGTCCGATACTTCAATGAACTCGACTTCTAGTAACTTCTTAACCTCTTCTTTGACCTTTAATAAGATGTTAGGCCTAAATATTCTTAACTTTTGTTTTATAGCTTTGACATCTTTTCTTGTAGGTAGCTTGTGAATCACTATTGATTAGTCAAGTCCTAACATGTCTCCGTACGACCAGGTAAACACATTCGCATATTTAGCCAGTAGCTTGGTTATCTCATACTTTTGCTCGTTACTCAAATTACCTCAAATCTTAAGGTTATTGGGGTCTTCTTTGGTTCCTAGATTGACTTTCTCCATTGGTTCATCAATCAAAATTCTACCATGTTCATATTTTTGCCAACTCTCTTGTACTACTTCGTAGTCATTAATATCATTTCTGATGGCTGACTCAGTAGTGTTGGAAGCGATATCAATATTTTCATTATTTACATGCACAAGATATCATTGGCATTCATCAAGAATATTGAGTCTGTGTGGAAATGAATCGAAAGTATATAAGTAAAGGAAAGAAGCATGATTGAAATAACTTGTAATTTTATTGCTTGACTTGTCAAAGAGTTCTATTTATTTATGATCAATGATGGTTGTAAACATCAAAAAAATATTAATTATGATTACTCCCTATTCTAAACTAGACCTAGTGCTATTAAGAGGATAGGAAAACCAATTATTAAGAGTCGGAGATAGGCTGGAGACGTAAGGAGCCGAAGTCTCTATTGATAAGTCATTGCTGTTGAAGTTGGCTTGGATTGCTCTTGGATCTTGAGTACTAACCGGCAAAGAAAAAGTCTGACGAAGGGTTGGAAAATCCATCAGGGTATCATATAGTCTCCCTCCCCTCCTGTGTATCGCTTGAATTTTTTCTTCCATGGTAAGGATATACCCCAACCCAAATGTCCCTTGCTGTCCCTTCTTGAATCGAGGCCTTGCTTCACTTGTCTCTTCTTTAATGACCATGCATGCCTCATCAAATATTTAGAGCCTAAAGTCTTCGAGACCATTTCCCCCAATGTATGGTATGGTCGTTTCCTTATAGATGGCATAGTCTTGCTCGCCTAGCATAGTGATTATTTGGCCATTTGATATGAATTTAACCTTTTGGTGAAGGCTTGAGGGTATGGCTCCTACTGTATGTATCCAAGGCCTCCCTAACAATAGATTAAAGGACCTTGGGATGTCGAGGACTTGAAAAGAGATGTTGAAAATTTGCAGGCCGATCTTCATCGGCAAGCTAGTCTCACCCACGATTTCCCTCTTAGAACCGTCAAAGGCCCTAACTATTATTGAGCTTAGTTTAATGTTGCTTATATCGACCCCTAGCAAGTTGAGGGTAGCTAAAGGGCATACATTAAGAGATGATTTTTTGTCTATGAGGACTCAGGATACTATTGTATTGTTTCATTTTATCACTATAAAAAGTGACTTGGTGTGCTGATCACCATCTTCTCCCAATTCCTTGGGTGAGAAGGATATCTAATCCATAGTGAAGATCGAGTCAATGTTGTGGCTCAATTTTTCTGTTGCAATTCCTTCTGGTACCTTAACTTGTCTGAGTACTTTGAAGAGTGACTCTCGATGTGGTTTAGATGATATAAGAAGGCCCATAAGTGATATTTGGGTAGGGACTTTAGTGAATTTACTCCACGATCTTATATTCACTTGATTTAATCATCTTCGTGAATGTAGGAAGTCCCTCTTCCTCTTCCTTTTCTACCTCAACAGTGGGCTCTTCAATGGAAACCTTATTTTTAGGATCATAAATTCTTCTCGAGCAGGTGATCCCTCATATTATTGAAGCTTCCTCCTAACTGATAACCTGGTAGTCGAGTAGTGTCACTTTATATTTCTCTGGGGAGATTGAGACATGGAACACATACTTCTTCTTTGGGACCTTTACCTCTACCTCTGATTCCTCGTAACATTTTATAACTACTAGTTTTGGGCTAGATCCAATCATATTTATGGACCTATCTTTCTAGCCTAGATGGTTGTCTTCCTCTTCAAATTCAGGCCCCCAACCAGTAGACGGCCCATAGACCATTGGTGTGAACAAGTAATCCACGAAATATTAGAACTTTTTGGATAACTCACCTAAGGTGCCAACTGTCGAATCTCTCACCAACCACCTCTTTCTTAACTCCCTTTATGTGTGACTCTTGTGTAGCTTGGGAGCTTTATTTTTGTTTTTTCCTTCTTTAGACGACTGGTAAATAGCAGGCTTAACCTGAGTTTTGTCTTTTGGGTTTATGCATTGTAAATGGCCCACTTGTTGCATTGTTTGTTCTACCGGGGCAGAGAGTCTTTTTAGTCGAGGTTCTAGCTCTTCAATTTTGATCATGTTGATTGTAGGACTATGATTGGATAGCGGATTGTTGCTGACATTCGAGGTTGGTGCATTAATGAAATCTAACTGTACTATTCTTGCATCAATCAAGTCTTGGATTTTGTTTTGAAGTCTCTAACACTTGTCAATTAAGTGTCCTTCCTACCCTATATGATACTTAAATTTGAGGCTGGGGTCAAAATTCCTTAGCCTATATCGGTCGTTGGGGATCTCGAAGTAAATTAGATTATCTGCTCATAATCGAGTGAGAACTTGGCTAAGTGGGATAAGGATTGGAGTGAACTATCTTGGAGCCTTGGTAACTTAAGTCTGATTCATTGGTAGTTGTTGTATTAAGGTGGTTGTTATCCGGAAAGTCATGTGAGATCCCAATCTATTGTTCTTACTTGAGTTAACCATATTGATCGTGGCTTCTTTACCTTTACTGCTCCCTATGAGTCTTGGTGATGATGCAATTTTGGGAGAATCGGTAGTTTGGAGTTTTTCGGATGTGATGGCATTCTCTATCCTGCATCCTGCTACTGCTACTTCTGCGAAGCTGGATGAGGTCTACCCAACCAGATGTGTGAAATAGGGTTTCTCCAATGTGTTGGTGAAAATAAAAGTTAGCTCTTTCTCCAAGATTGGAGTAAAAACCCTAGTAACTTAAGCCCTTCAACGCTGAGCGTATTCTTTAAAGGATTCATCGTGCTTCTTTTAAAGGCTCCCTAAATCTAACATCGAAGGTGCAACTTCGATGTTGAACTTGTATTGCTTATAAAATGCACATGTCAATTTATCCCATGTATTGACTTGGTTGAGATCTAATTGTGCATACCATGTTAATGCAAGGCTTGTGAGGCTATCTTGGAAGGTTTGGACCATGAGTTGGTCATATTGTGCATATTTACTCATTTTCTACACATAGAGTCTTGTGTGAATCTTAGGACAACCGGTGCCGTTGTATTTCTCAAACTTCGGTACCTTGAATTTTTCTAGATAAGCACATGCACCATATACCAACAGATCAATGATGCCAATTTGATCAAAACTGTCGGGACCTTCTAAAGTCCTTATCTTGTCAACCAGTTGCTAGAAGAGTTTCCTTTCTATTTCTTTTTGCCTATCTTCCAATTCCCTTTTTATGTCATCCAAAGTTGGCCCCATATTGATTGTCGTTTTTGGCTTATACTCAAATGCAGGATTGAGTCGGGAGTTGATTTCCTCATATTTTGGTGGCTGGATTTCCAATGCCTTTCCCTTTTGAGCCCCTGAATGTTTTTCTTGAGCAGGTTAAGTGGCGTGAAGGAGACCAATGCTTTTGATCAAGAAACGGACTTAAGTGGTCAACTGTTGGACTGTTTGTTCTAATGAGACAATCTTTAAGTCAGGGGAGGCATCAGTGCTATTGCCACTTTTGACATGACTATTGCCGTTATTGTTGCCATTGCTAGCTATTTTAGTCTTGGAGTGGGTGTTGATTGGACTTTTCGAAGGGTTTGGTTGTTTAGGAGCTATCTTTGATACTTGAAAAGTCAGGCTTGACTCTCATTAGCAAGCATTTATTTACCATTTTGTTTATTTTATTGTTACATATACTTTATATAAATATGATGCATGTACTACACACAGATGCAAAAGAACCAATACTTAATTAGCGATGTGATAATATTGGAATTTTATTAATATTGTAAACTTTGGAGTTCAATACTTTATTCAAAACATTTAAAAGAAAAAAAATCCTATAATCTAAGTTCTTTTAACTTCTGCACTTCCTCTTCTTTTATTGGGTAGGTTTTGAATCTTTCCTTTTCTCCTTAGCATCCATGGCAGCTTCTAGTGTTTTAACCCTCGCTTGAGTCTTCCTCAACTGGGCTTCAAGTGCGTTATTCCTCTAGTTAGATTCTTGGAATCTATTCTTCCATATATCTTTCTTGCTTTATGTGGTTTCAAAAAGGACTTCCATCCGAGCTCTCACCTACTCCATGTAAGTTTTCATTTCTAGGCTTAGGTTGTCTAGTATAGGCTGAGTGACATCAGGAGCCTAGTATGTCCTTTTCCCCATCTCATACAATTGGTTGATGATAAAATCCCTAATAGCTCGGTGTTTTCCTACTTCACCGTCCAATTCCCCAAGGTCAACATTAGGGCTCTCAATTCGGGCCTCTTATAAGGCCTTTACCTCTACCAGCTTGGCAGTCTTATTAGCTACTAACATGTTTAGATCTTAAAATTCAACCGTGACCTTTTCTAATGAGGGCCTGTGAACTATGTCTTAGATGGTGCCAAATTGACGGACCATTGGATTTGGATGATAGCCCGTGCACCAATTAAGCCTAATTAATGGGACAACTTGAAAGTTTCTACACATCAGAATAATCTTATTGCAGTAGCTCCATCTGGTAGTTCGCAAAATGTCTTCAGCACTAAAACTCTTGAGTACCTCAACCCAGCTATGGCTGGGATGGTCATCTGGCAACTTCATCCTATTTGCACATGAATCTATAAGGTCCACCTATTGGGCTAGTGATCTTTTAACCATGTTCAACCCAAAACACTTGAGATGGCTTACGAACCAAATCAAAATAAGATTAATATCGGAGCAGAGGATTCCATGACCCTTTTTCTTCATGAAATTCAAATTTCGGATCTATTCAGCTAGAAAGGCTAGGATGTAGGACTTTCCTTCTAAGAACTGAGATACTAATTCTACAACTTTGTAATGAATGTGGAAGACCCTAGTAGGAAAAAGAATAGTTGCAAAAACCGTTAAGATGAAGGCATGAATCCGACTTTGTTTGTAATTTTTAGGGTTTTCTCATAGGATATCCTTCTTACTTCCATCGTCGAATCGTGCTACAAACCATGTCTCTAAGTCATCCATTCGAAGAAAATACTTGTTGCTATTTTCTAGTGCTTGGTTGATCACCGCTCTATAAACCCCTAGAAGTTTGCTGAATATGTTGCTTTTAAATCTAGCACATATATCCCATTGGAAAGTGGAGGGGCCTGGAGAAGTTGGGTATACCCTTCCATGGTTGGAGTAATCTCATGTGGCTTAATAAAGAAAGCCACGGGCTTGGGCTCTTAGAAGTATAATACAGCCTGAATCAAAGGTAGGTTGATGCCAATTTTCATCAGTGAAAGGATGGGCCTTACTTTGTCTTGGATGAAGGTTTGTTCTTCCGGACTATATAGAGTGAGCCAATGATCTAGTATCAACTTGGAGTCTAAAGGCTTGTAAACACGAATTTCTTTGCAAAGAAGACGGTCGATCACAGTGCTAGCTATTTAACAGAGTTACAAAATGAAAATTTCTACATTATAAACAAATATCTAATTTTACATATTTGTAATGAAAAATACATAACCATCATGATAACAATCTCTTTACAGGAAATGCTTACAAAAAGGAATTGCCTCAAAACTCCAAGGTGCAATTTTTACAAGATGCCACATCATTAATTATTTGCTGGTTCATGATTTCACGTATGCAAAGAGGTGGGTTTTAAGGTTTGTAAGCTCTATAGCTTCCCACATTTTTTAAGAAATGGATCCCGGGCTATATCGAAGCTTTGGGTGGAGTAGCCTAATCCGCCCCAAGCAGTGATTACCTCACTTCACCTGGAACTTACACAATGGCTCCCCATCTTAGGGTCCCAAACGTTCTAGGTCTGACCGTATCTCATCACACAATCACATGTATGAAAACTCGATAAAGGCTAAGTTTTTCAAATCCCTGTATCATTGTAAAATAGCAACATTAGTATAACTAAATATTTACAGAAAGAATGCAAATTAAAGATATCTAAAATAAATTATAATTTCAGAAGACTTAGGTGGCTAACCTACTATGCGTCCCTAGTGGAGTTGCCATCATATCGAGTATAATTTTAATTTTTCTTTTTCATTTTTCCCAAACTTAGTTCATATTAAATCTTATGCCCATTTAACATAAAACCTCGACTTGAACTAGGGAAAAAAATTTGCTTTTTTTTTTTTATCTATTTGGAATTGCCACCCAACTGAAGTTATGAAAAATCGTTAAGTTTAGTACTAATTGAGTAGATTAATCCTAACTTGAACACTAGTCAATGAAACCATTTCTTTTTTAAAAAGAAAAAAAGAAAAACCAAAGATTTTTTATTTGAAGACTAACCTATTAAAACCATAAAGTTACCACCCCAACTTTCTAAAATTTGAACCATATTTTATTTTATGATAACCTTTTTAGCATAAATAATAAAAAAAAACTCAAAAAAATAAAAACAAAGTAATAATGATTTGAATATATATATATTTTTTATTTTTTAGAGTTGCCCCATAAGGGTATCTACATACCCGCTATTCAAGATCAATCAAGCCGTAGTTTTCTTGTTTATAAAACTTTAATTTTTTATTTAATTTTAATTAAAAGAAAAAGGATCGGCCATATTTACATTTATTACCATATTTTTTATTTTTTATTTTTTTTAAAGAAAAATTCTAAACCTAATTTTCATTTATCAAGGTTTTAAAAAAAAACTAAAAAAATCTAAATTAAAAAAATCAACTTAATTTTTATTAAAAGAAGAAATTTTTCTACGTGACAAAATATTTTTTATTATTATTATTAGCCTTTATTAAGCTTAGATCATTAATTAAATTAGTTAAAATTATTAAATCGATTCAAAACTAACTTCATTAATCCTATTTATTTAACTAAATTCTAATTATCCTAAAAGATAAAATCAAACATATTAATTAATATAATAATATAATCAAATTACGGGTCAATTTGCAGGTCGAAATTGGGGTCGAATTCGCAGGTCGGATTCACGTGCATGGGCAGTAGTTGGAACCCTCATCAGCAATTGTCTCCAGTGGTTGTTGAAGCACTAGGAAGTGTCAGTCGTGGCTTTGCTAGGGCAAAGGACTCGATCATGATGTCAATTCACACCTAAGTCACTTAGAGACGACAGCTTGACACATTGACAATGGCTAGCAGTGGGTTTCGAAAACCACCCTTTTCTCAGTCAAATTGATGTAAAAGACAACCTTTTTCTAAAACTAGGAAACCTCAAGAAGCTATCAACACCTAATTTGCAGCTCGATTTTGTGTGTAAAGCTTTTAATCCTAGAGAGAATGTAAAGGATGGTTATGGGGTTTCTAGAGAGAGAAAGCTCCGACCAAGGCTTGCTAAGGCATGTTTTTTGTGATTTTTCTTCCTCTCCTTGTTTATGAAGCCGAGCTCTATTTATAAACTCATTAAACCAAGCTTGATAAGCTCGAAATACCCTCGTCGTTGGACGCCATTTTTATCCCTTTGAGATTTAAATTTATCTCTTCAAATTTTTTCATTTCTTGTGATTAAATCCGTTTTTTTTTTAGTTATAAGTGATAGATGTGTATCAAATTCGATGAAAAAGGCTTCGGTTCGATTAGATTTGCTGATCTCCCATGCATGTATCTCTCCTTAGCAATTCTCAATCGTGTTCCAAAGGTTAAAGATGACCACGTGCTTGGCACGTGATCTTGCTTAGCTAATGAGCTGTCGACATGTGGCAACCCAGTTTCAACAAGTAAAAAAATTTTCCATGGTACTTCTAAGATTCAAACTAGTGACCTTTAGCTTCCTTTGCTTATTTAGGTTCACGGCTGGACCAACTAGGCTAGCCTTTTTCTCATTTATTTTATGTAATCAATTTGTGTATAAGCCAATAGTCCTAATTGATTTTTTATTGATTCGAAATTCTCGAGCTTGATTTGAAGGCCTATATTTCCTTAATATTGTTGAAAGTTTCATTATTATTTTTTGTTATCATTATTTTTATTTTCATTATCTTGTAAATCAGGCTTTTATTTTTTTATTATTTATTTCATTTCATTATTATTATTATTATTATTATTATTATTATTATTTTATTAAAGAAAAAATATCTAGATTGAGGCAAAAATGGAATGTTTACAATCTTCCTTGTGGACATATGCATAAGCTTGCCTTACTATAGGAAAGGGCTGCAAACATAGAGCATCTACTCGAATGTTGTCCAACTGATTATCAAGTCTATCCAAAAAATTATAAACTCTATTTTCCTGTATCATGGAGTTGTACTTCTATATATCAATCTTGTAACTCATGGGATTTGGATGCCTAAAATCAATTTCTCTCAAAAGTCCTTGAAGAGTATTGTAGTACGTCTCAATTTATCCTCCATTTTGTCACAACCTTGATACTTTTCTCTTAAGTTTATAAACTTGTGAGGTGTCCATGACATCAAAATATGTTGTGGCAACAACATCCTACATAGCTTTGACGGTTAAAAATATGATATAATTTCCAATTAAGGTAAGATCCATAGAACTAATCAACTACTCTTTAATGATTGCATTCTTTATTCTCCACCTTCTAAATGTTGGATCTGTTTCGGAGGGTTTTGGCAAATCTTTATTAATGTATCCCAGTTTAATCATTGGCAATGAAATACATCTCCATAACCTGGGACCAAATCCCATAGTTTTTATCATCTAGCTTGATGCTAATAGGAGTAATAACTAAATCATTATTCGTTGGTATTGGTGTTTAGCTCAACATCTATGATATCCTTGATGTTATATCATAAAAAATTGAAGGTCTTGTTTGTGAGTTTTTAATGGAAGGTGTTTGATCCCCTATGGAGATTCTTCCTTCTATTTCTCTAATTTCCAGGTCCTAGAGCGTGTTGCTCTGACACCATGTTCAAAATAAATCAATTTTCCTTTATACTATTCTAAAATTACAAGCCTCTACTTATAGTATTTATAGATATATATCAATAAGGAAATACAATTGTATTCTTATATTAACTAATCTAAATCTTTGACTCCATGATTCTAGGGATTATAGAAAATCTCCAGCTCATATCAACAGTACTCACCTCTAGCTTTGATGTAATTAAAAGTCTATTTTTTTTTCTTTATTGTAAGTGTTTGTAAAATTAAGGAAAACAACATACATGTAAGATTTGATAGGATTAAAAGATATAGCAGACAAGAAAAAACCATTTTTTTTTCAAACATTCAGAGTTCAAATAGTTAAATTACACATAAATGATACATAAAATATGTTAAAAATAGGTAAAACTGTGAATAATGAAGAAAAGTATGAAAGGAGATGAGGAAAGAAAAAACAAAAAAGAAGCTATGAAGTTTTCGTAAATTTGCAGGAATGAAATCTCTCTCTATTTTGATTAGATATTTATAAGATGAGTGATTAACTAATAACAGGTGATAAATACCGTTAACTAACTATCATGTAACAAAAAATATTTTAACACTCCCACTCAAGATGGAAAGAATATGTTGGTTACTCTCATCTTGCCAAAAAGAAAAAGAAATTGATATGTAAAAAGGGCTTTTGTAAAAGTATCAACTAATAGAAACTTACTTTCTACATATATAGGCAAAACCACTCCATGATTACCACAGAAATAAATGCATTGTTGAAGCACATTCAACATTAAATTCCCGAAACAACGTCGACAATCAAACAACTTCACATGTTGTACATGCTAAAGCCCTATACTCAAATTCTACTAACCTGTGAGACTTTGTAGTTTTTTTTTTTCAATTTTCAACTGATAAGTGAACTCCTAAGAAATAAACAAAAACCAGCTATTGATAGCCTCGTATCAGGACATCCACTTCAATTGCTATCACTATAAGCCTTCAAAATTAAATCTGATTTGGAAGGGAAGAACAAACCTTGACTAGGTTGTGCTTAAGATATATTAACACTTTTTCTAATGCTAACTAATGCGGTTGCTTAGGATTATCCATAAACTAGCTTAGAACATAAACGGCATAGGTAAATCAGGCCTCGTAATATACAAATACAACAAGTTTCCAATTATTTTTCTACAAAGTTTAGCATGAACAAGGAAAAAAACTATCTTCATAAGAAAGCTTATGATTAACAATTATGGTTGTTGGTGATGTTTTAGCTTCAAGAAATCCAGCTTCAGCCAACAAATTAAGCGTAAATTTTCTTTGGCTCAAAACCAATCCTTCATGTGACCGGGCTAATTCCAAACTAATAAAATACTTCAACACTCCTAAATCTTTTACCTTAAACTATGTATTCAAAAATTATTTAAAATGTTCAATGAACTCAGTTTGTTTACTTGCTATGGCAAGATCATCAACATAGGTGAGAAAAGCTATAAAATTATCTTGACTTTCTTTAGTAAAAGGGGCATAGTCACTATGTGCTTGCTTAAAACTATTAGTCCAAAGACAAGATGTAGACTTGGTATTCCATTGCCTTGAAACTTACTTTAATCCATATAATGACTTAATGAGTTTAGAAACCACCCTATAAGGTCCACCACACTCCTAAATATATAAACTCAATGGGATATCCATATAAACTTCTTCAAACAAATCACCATTAAAAAAAGCATTATAAACATTCATTTGATGAGTATGCCAACCAAAAACCACAACAAGAGGGAAAAAAATCTCACAGTGGTATGCTTAATGATCGGACTAAATATTTTATTATAGTCATTCCCTTCCTTTTAATTATATCCCTTAGCAACTAACCTTGCTTTATAGTGATCAATACTACCATCAACTTTTTTTCCCCCAATTTATACACCTAATAGTGTGCTTTCTTGGTGGCAAGGGAACAATATTTCAAGTATTATTGTTTCTTAAAGCATCAAGTTTTTTATCCATTACTTTATGCCTTGTGTCAAAAAGTTCAACTTGATCATAACATGAAGGATCAAAGTGTTTAGAAAGCTGAATTGTAAATGCTCAAAATAAAAGAGAAAAAGAAATATTATAAGACAAAACTTTGGACAATGGATGAGAAATGGAACAAGAAGAATAAGTGGATGTAAAAGAGTGAGTTGAATTACCCAATGCAAGACTTAGATTATGATGATAGTTGACCAAACAAGATGGAATGCGAGCGATTATAGTGCTACGTCATATAAGAGTAGATTATATGTTTGAAGGAACAAGACTTGAAGGAACATAACTATCAGTAGAAGTAACTTCTTTTGCATTATCATTTAGGACAACATGTTGCAAAACATTATTAGTAGAAGAAGAATTATTATCTTGATTAGAATGTAATAAGACCATTATTGAATCTAATGATTTTAATGTTTTTATTTGACTAAACAACAACCGACCTATAGAAACCAAGAAGAGCAGAAGCAATATCATGCTTACTCTTCAACAATAATAAAAAAGTATCTTTGCCCTCCAATAGTAGGAGTAGCATATAGTCCCCAAATATCAACATGAGCTAACGCAAAGGCGGAAGAAGTATTCTTTACATATAATGGGAAAGAATATCATTTTTACTTTGCCATAGGATAAACAAAGCAATCAAACTTATTATAATCAATACTCTTATCAAGTTGATGAATCTGTTTCATTCGATGAAATAATGGATGACCAAGCCTAAAATGTCATTTATCAAAAGAGTATGGTAATCTATTAAGTACATTTAAAACAAAAGCTATCATAAGTGAAGTAGAAGATTGTACATGAGTAGAAGGTGCATGAACAGGAGTTTGCTCTAAGAAGTAGAATTTGACTCTAACCTTGGCATGACTAATGACTTTCATTTTGATAGTCCTAAATATAAGAACAATTCTTTGTGAACACTAGCAAGTATTTATCATGAGAAAAAAGCTTAGACATAAAAAATGAGGTTAAAAGAAAATTTAGGAACAAATAGCACATCATAAAGAATCAAATTCTGACTTAAATGAATTGATCCTCTATGTGTTGCTTTGAGACATCATCCATTTCGTAGTTGAATATAACAATCATTAATTGTGGAAAAAGAAAAAAAAAAAACTAATCAAACTAATCACATGATTAGTAGCACCCGAATTAAGAACCCAAGAAGTGGACAAGAAAAGTGTTGATGATGAAGAACAAGCAACAGATATTAAAGAAAAGGATAATGAATTATCGGCCATATTGCTCATTGCCAATGAAGATGAATTGTTTTTGTTCTGCAAAGCAAATGTTTGACGAATGGAAGTAAAACTAGAACTATTAGATCTGATGGAACTTTCTAAAACATTAAGTACACAAAGTAAATGAAGAACTTAATCCTTTATCAAATTCAAATTTGAACCATTTTGATTTGCATTATTTAATATACTACTAGCAAAGTTATGTTTGTCAACACTATTTTCAACATTTGAATCAGAAAAAACCTTATTCACTCCAGATATTCATGGGTTGTTAAACCTGAAATGTGGAGAAAAGCCTATTAGCTTGTAACATTTCTCTAATGTCCACACTTATGACAATAACTACACAAGATTTTACTCCTTGACTTTTGTTTTGAAGTATTCACACTTGCCATTTCGGTAAAGTCAAAAACAAATATCTCCTTAGGTCTATTCAATCACTGAAATTCATCCCTAAGAACCATATTATAAGCTTCATCCAAGCTAGGAAATGGCTTTAAAAGTAAAATCTATGATCTTAAAGCTGAAAAGTTGACATTAAGACCATGGAGAAACTTAAAAGCATAACCTTTTTTATACATCTCAACAAGCCTAACAAAACATTTTCGATTTCGAAATCTTGAACCATAGCTTCATTTATATTTTTTTTTTAGTTTTTAACTAAATTTAATTTAAAAAAAAAAACTTATGCTTAAAACTAAATAAAGAAAAAAAAACTATAAGCCTAAAAACAATTAAGATTTTAGTCCATTTTTCAAATAAGTTGAAGAGGTTCCACATTCATTTATATGGAACTAAATTCAAATAAATTTATAATATTAGTAATATGGGATAAAAAATTAAAAAAAATAATCAAAAGATAAAATATAATTTTAATTTTATAGTATTAAAAAATAAATTTTTTTTTAATATAAGTCTACAAATATCCAACTAAATATAATTTGTAATTGGTTATCTTCTTTTCGTTGAGACATTATCATTAATAATGCCAGAGACAGTTGCAAAAGCTTTGTCAGATATAAAATCTTGATTGAAAAGTGGGTCTTACTATTGTCTTCAAAACACTAATTTACGAATGCCTTTATCGCATTGTCTTATGGGAGGGAGGCCATTCAAAGGATAACCTCAGATAATTATAATGATCTTCCGAATAAAAACGAAGAGAAGCGTTATCATTGGATGCATTTCCGTACACTTAAATTAAAAGTAAAACAAATATTAGTGCAAGGAGTTAAAAAATAAAAGGGGTCGCTTTGAGTCAATGGATTATTAGGACTCTTAAATTACTCGGACTGTTTAGTGAAAATCAAGACCAGGATCAAGTATCAGCAAAGAGCTCCAACACAATTTGTCCACCTCCACCAATAATAAAATCCGTGCACCACCAACCACCACGGATGACCAAGACTCAATCACCTCTTGACCTGCCACCCCAATCTAAAACGAAACCGCAACCAACTTGAGCCGTTAGAACCGAAACCCACACACACAAACCCTTCTTAATCTAATAAGACTTTATCCAATTAATTTGTACTCATCCAAGAGGAATTATTGGGATTATATATATATATTCACTTTGCTTGGGAGGAGGGGTTTATAACTTTCATACTTTAATGACAATTTGAGGTATATATTTTTAAAACTTATTAGAAGGTGAAACTATGTATTAAAAAATTAAAAATTTATTCACACGTCATCAATAATTTAGATTATATATATATATAATTACTCTTTGAATAGTTTTTATTTATTTATTTTTATTTTATCGTCTTTGTGGTTATATCTTAATATATTTTATTTTTATTTTTATTTAAATGAGTTTTTACTGTATCATTAAAAAATAAAAATTAAAAACACACACAATCAACCATTTCGTAAACCGACTGCTATACATCGAGAAACATAACTATTAGAAACTCTAAGATTGATAACATGAATTCATTGCCAATCAAGTAAAATGAATTGATGAAAATAAAATCAACAACATATATAGTGGAGAGATGACTAGAGCTTTATAAGTGAGTTAAATGGGTTAGCCTATTTTGATTCGATTAATTCATGGGTTAAACGAGTTAGTTTGTTATGGCTCATTTCATAAACATGTTAGAATTTTCTACCTATCCTATTGTTGTTGGTTGATTAAATGGGTAAGCATATTAACTAGTTAAGATTAATATATAAAATGTCATACGCCTCATTGATAAAAAAAGAAGTAAAAAATCATTTTAAACTTTTATGTGTAGTTAGTATTGTACTTTATTTGCATTTTCATTAATTAAATGCTGCTCAACATGATGGTTTTCTATTACTAACCAATTTGTTTTCTTTTATTTTATAATATATTTTACTAGAATTATAGAGATTGAAAGGGACTATGTAATAATTTTGTCTATATTTTCTAATCAATATAGTGGTAATTAGAGTTCCTTACATAGTTACATACCAAAAATAATTAATTACTTTATAACCAATATAAAAGTAAAATCTAAAATATGGTTGCTAATGAATAATTAATTATTCCTTTTTTTTCAGTTTTTGCTGGTTCTTGAGCCAACCTAACCTGCAATAAGTTAGCTTGTTTTAATGTATAGATTAAGTAAAGCAGGCTAAACAATTGATTTTTTAAACAAGGTAAAAATTTTAATTTTAACCCATTCTTCTTTATGATTTAAATAAGCTGGCCTATATAATCAATTATGTTAATACAGTTCAATGATGACTTTCTTATATAAGTTAGAAATTTTATTATTTTTGTTTTTTTTTTTCTTTTACACAATACTTGTCGTTCAATTTATTACGATTCGAACAATTCAACTCAATCAATCCACAGACCGAACAGTTAGGATTTTGTTCACTTATCGGTTTGGTTGATTTCCCATCCATAGGCCTTGGCAAAACGTGGCGCCTGAGATGTATCATGCGACATGTAACTTTACTTTATTGAGCTTCAATCTTCCTGATTCCAATCATCCTTCCTCTCTTATCGCTCTCTGTCAAATCACATCTCAAATCTCTCTGCACAATCAACCAGCTAAAACATATAGCTTTCTAATCTCCGGTCAATGCCTAGTGCTTAATACTGTTATATGCCCTATTTAGGGGCCTAAATCACCTTCGTTTTTTCTTTAAAGAAGGAATCTAATATTGACCACGCCTCTTATGACTTATACTTTATATGATTCGGCTATTCTAAGGATTTTTATTAAAAATTATAGAAATATCCATGAGTTTTTCTTTTATTATTAAATTCAAGAAATATAAATGCTTTATACGGTTCTTAATTATTTTTTAACCCTTTTAAAACCCATTATAGAAAAACCCGACCTTTCTTCTTTTAACACACCTTTCTTCTTTATCATAAATAGACTCCTGAGAGGAATATCTTATATATATCTTACCTAATAAAGTAGGGACAGTTGTTTTAACTTTGCTTTAATTGCGTTTATAAAAAATGCTTAGCAGCTGGAAGGAGGATCAAGGCTATAGTCTCATTGGAGGAGGAAGCTACCTTTGTGGACTACATGTTCCCACGTTGCTCCAAAATGTGTGATGTGTGATCTTTACGCGAAGCTAATATTATCTCCTAGGATTCCGATCATTAACTTTAATCGGTTGATTAAACTAGAATTAATTAGCGTTAATTCTTTTGTAGTTATTCGTAATTTGACCTACTGCCAAGAGCCAAAGTAATTTATTTCCTTGTATGGGGTCCTATACATGTTATATTATATAGCTTCTAGTGCTCTCTTGAATAATTGAAATAAATATCCAATTGCATCCATTATTAGGGCTTCAAGGGATTTGGATTTTGAAAGAAGATTTGATCAGTGTGCTCTCGTGCACGAAGACAACACGTTTATATTAGGCCAAGTGACTTTGCTTCTATATATAAATAAACGACGGAACAACTTTAGGTTAATAGAGCTTAAAACATGTGTAATTGTGATGGATTTGCATCTGACTCCTTCCGAGAATGAGCAAGGAAGCATACAACTTGTAAACCTGTAGCGCTAAGTGTTGCGGAAATTATTAGCCAATTTATTAGTTGAGCTATCATACATCAACCAGAAAACAATATCCGATTCATTTGGGGGAATCGTTCATATATTATTAGCATTAAAGTTTTGTCCAGTTGTGATTATTCAAGCAGTAGACGCGGTTTTAGTTTCGAAAGCAATCTATAGGAGTGATAATACATTTCCCTAGTAGTTTGGAAAAAGATTGAGATAATCAGGTAATAATTGTGTTGTGTCAAGTCAAGACGACAAAGTACTAAAGTTAGAGACGGTAATTTGTAATACCAAATCATATTTTGTATCAAATTCTTATCAATATAACAAGTATATAAAATTGAATATAAACTATAAATAGTTAGTTTAAAATATAATCATGTTTATTTATATTATAATTATATTTTTCATATTGTATCTTGTTTAACATTCATATTATGTCACTGTAATTGTTTTACTAATAGTGTGTACTATTGCATATTGCTGGCTCTAATGGAGTTTGAGCTAAAGCTCAATTTAAAATTTCAGAGATGAAATTCGATAAGAGCTCAACAGGATTATACATTTTAATTAAAAAATATTTTTTTAATTAAAATAAATTTAATATTCAAACTCAAATCCAACTTTACTAATATTTAAGCTTGATTTGAGCTTAATTGATCTAGCAAATTAATCAATATTAAGTTGAATTCGTGTACATATTAAGAGAGACTTAAGTAACTTGTAAATAGGTCTAGCACATGGACATCCTAGATAAAATAAGTGCAAGGGCATTTTTATTTATTGCACCAATGCTGTGTAACCTAAGCCAAATTGAAGGAGTTTTCTTCCACTAAAACGATGCATCAGAAAGGAACGATATGGAAGGCATAAAAAGAATTGAGTAATATACAATCTTAATGAATGACATAGAAGGGATAAAAACAATTGAGTAATGCGGTCTTAATGATAATACTCATTCACGATTTTCCTTAAAAATTATGATTATTATTATTATTTGACATGGACTTATGATGAATTAGAGCCGCAACTGAAGAGAGCAGCATGTAATTTTTCAACATGTGTGACATATGACTTCCATCGATACAAATATAGGCTTTTTAGGTTCTCCATTTGGAAAGTCTAATAATTTAGAAATGTTAATCCTCGTTGGATAGATATTATCTGTCCCATTTTGCCGCCTTGCAGATATCCCAATCAATAAAAAATAGTAGATACAAAGGTTATTGGAATAATAAATACAATATTGTATTATTATGTGTACGAGGAATTATGATGAGTTTGAATATCCAAATCAAAAGGAAAAAGCCTACTCTGGCTTTGGCGAGTTAGAATAATCAGCATATTATCACTTTCCTCTTCACGAAATACCTAGAAAAAAGAGAGAGTTAAAGACCTGATTTTTAATAAACACAGCTAGTTTATTTATACTAATTCTACCTATAATCCATTCTGTCTCGGTATTCAAATAAAGTGAAAAGAACAGCTATAGGATACAATGGATGAAAGAGATGGAAAGTGATTTATTACTTTTAAGTGTATCCCAAGGACTTATGATGCTAATTTATTTATACTAATTATATCTAAATGTGATCTATAAGCTTTCATATGTGAGATTCATCATTTATTTGTACTACCCTAGCTAGGTTTACAATCTACATGCTCTTCATTTTCAATGTGTGATCATATAAAACAAGGACAAGTTATTAACTAGTAATGTTATACAATAAAATTAAATCATGAATCTCTTACAATATAATTACGTGCCTTGCATTGATATTCTGGATTGTAAATTATTTTTTTATTACTCCATTACCTTATAAAACACTTTATATGAAAAAAAAATTAAAATATAAATTTGGTACTTAAAAAATAAATCTTTTCTTAGGATGTGCCCAACTTTGATTTTATTGATCCTCCTAACACTCAATATAAGGAAAGTGACTTAGATAATAAGAGATCACAAAATTGGAGATTGAAAGTTTATTGTGAATCCATTGATTGACCTTTATAATAAGAACAAGAGACTTTTCTTGATCAATCCCTTTAATCATTGTTTTTTGAGAACTAGAAAGATCCTTTTTCATGTTTGAATTTGTTCATCGAAAATTTGGGGTCTCACTAGTCCTATCGTCGACTAAGACCTAGTTCGATTGAATGAATTACCCTTAGGCAATTGATCAAGGTTGCATTTCATGTCTCATTTCGTATTGTTTTATGCCATCATCTACACTCTCCATACAGGAGTCCCCCTAAAATTCAACACACATTATAACTATTTCTACCTTAACTTGACTTTTCAGCATTTCAATATGCACATATATTTGACCTCTACCTACCTTTTAGCTCTTCTATTCTCACAAATCACTTGCCACCATGCTATCTCGTATGTTACACTAATCCATGAGCCTCTTTCATCCGACATCCACACGACATCATTCGTTTGCTCTAAAACCAATACCAAGTAGACCTCACATGCGAAATTACAACAATATTCCTCTTAAGATCAAATAATTCTGCTGAATTGAGTACAATTGTGTGATCGCATCTATTATACCAAGAGTATAAATAAGCTCGATTATTGCGATTGCTAAGGATAATCTTTTTTAAATTCTTAGCATTAGCACCGTAATATCACACACATTTATCAATGCACACAAAATCACCAAGTACATCTTAGACCTTCTAGCTGGGCTTCCCATCCTCTAGACATTTTTCACCTTAGGACTATACAACACCTGGGTAGAGAAAAAATGCACCTATTTGTTATGTTGAAATGCATTTTTCTCCCCCAATAACCATCAATACCAACAACAAGTTCCACCACCCTATAACCGTCATCCATAATGAAACCAATAATTACGGCCTCTTGCAACAAGAACAAGTGACCAAACTTAAGTTCGCTGGATTTCCATGGAAAACCCGAAACCTCCATGTAAGTGGACCTCAATGCATTGCAATAGCCAATATCATCCAATACACTAGATAACACGTTATAACACAATAAGGACATATTCCTCATGTCTAATAGTACATTCAGTTATAATGTGGTCTTAGATGAAGTCCATCTTTACTAACAATTTTTAGATTCCACCCAGCTAATCCATGAACCACCCTACACCTGCATTTATGTTTGGAACATTTCTCTTCTACTGTTATATTGAGAGCACTAGCCAAATCCAAGTTTAAGTTTGACAATCTCCTCTCCTTATGGGAAACAGTAACACCATAGGTCCTCTACCTCATCCACTACTGTGTTAGTAAAATCGCCACCACCACTAGATAATACTAGATATTTAGCAACTAAACAACTACCACCATCACTGTCTATAGATCCTATTTTGCAATGCAATTGTTTCCCTTGACCTATTCAAATGAAAACTACCATTTTCTTATGTCATAGTCTCTTTGAAATTATGTAATGAAGGCGATAAAAGAGTATAGTAGGATATTCGTCTAGTCTTTAGATTTCAATTTCACATATATGCTTTTAAGTTGTTAACTGATTCTTTAAAAAAAAAAAAAACCTTATCTCACTGATAAAGTTTGCTCACTGAAAACGAGTCAATAATTATGATTGGACTGATAGAAATTTGATCATATCACTACAATTCCAATTTCCTTTAAAATCCTATAGTTATTTTTCCATCAATACAATCGGCAAAGCACTATTGGCTACACTCATTTACATCATTGTTAGAGCTATCTCACTGTGTTCTACCTACTCATCATTCTTCATTAATTTTAAACATAGACACAATTCCTTTTTCGATCCTGACTATGATAGGACCCATGCGTGTTCACCCGCAAGAACCGTTAATTAATGCGTCTATTAAATTTCTTGATGTCATGCTTGATTCTCTTCTTTCAAATGTGAATAACACCAATGTTAAACCTCTTATTTCCTTGTAAACCCTGAGCTTTTAGGGGATGATACCGGGTGTTGTTATGGGGGCTTTCAATTTGTTAGCCTCCAAACAAATTAAGGGCATGCCCCATTCCGCAGAGGGGCTTCGATAAAAAAATGAAAGAGACAAATTAGACATAGAAACTTATGTGTATAGCTATAAAACAGGGCAAAAACCTAGGGGTGAGAGCACAAACGAATCCATTACTGTAACAATAATGGTATAGGATTCCCTTCTAAAATCACTTAGAAAACAACTATTTCCACAACCTATTTCCTACGATTCCTCACATCTCTGTTATTTTTTCAGACATACTTTTACAATGTGTCTATGTATGTAAAGTCACAAAGCTTAAATCCAAACACTACATACATGAAACTAACTAGGATGATAAGAAATCATAAATAGGTAACTAGGATGTCTACCACTACCTCTTTGGTCGACAGTCGACTCATGACCTCTTCACTAAATCAAGGCTTATTTTAGTCAGCCAGTGTGGGTCATTTCATGTGTCCAGCTTCATCATGATCCATATCATCATCCATGTGTTCTAAACTATATTTAACATTACTCGCTTCATTGACCATTGAAATCAATTTTTGAATACATATGCCCGGTACGCATTTTTAGTATACACTGTTGGATCTCAATGCAAGAATAAATATACGCCTCACGAAATAAAAGAGAGTTAAGTCACCCGCTTCTCATGCCCTCGTGTTTCTTCTCCAATTCTTCTAGATTTTTTTTTCATGTAATGCGAACTAATATGTGGATAGTGTTTTGCAAGTATACACGTTTGGAAGAAATTTTCTATTTATGGAGTCAAAGCATTATTTGAAAAAGTAACTAAACTTCAAAATAAGTCCTTTTAAAAAAAAATTTGTAAATTTTACGAATTTAATTTGTGTTTGTTGAGTTGTCTCTTAAAGAGTTTGGTTGCTTGAAGTATAGATATGGATTGTTTGTACTTTTTTAGTGGAATTTGTGTATGTAGGTGCGCATTTATTTTTCCCTATGAAAATAGGTTTCTTCGAATGATTTTCTTAGAAAAAAATACAAATTTTTTGTATTTATTTTGGGTTTTGGGAATGCCATCTATCTAATCACGTAAAAATTAATAAATTGCACTTTATTATTTTTTAATTATATTGTGGATCATTAATGTTTAAAATGTTGCAATATGCATTTTACTTTAATACGTGTATTTTTTTTTATTATTAATTGATATTTTTGGTTTAATTTACATAGAATAAATTAAAATATTACAATTTTTGTAATATTTGTATTATGTATATTTTTAATATTCTTAATAATGTAAAGTATGCTTTTACATTTTCTATTTTTTAATATACAAAATCAATGATAGTAATGGTATATATTATATTTTCCATAAATTGTAATAAATGGTTTTGTTTATTTCTTGAATTATTAATGGAACTTTATATTAGTTCCTGAAAAAAAAAAGGAAAAAAACTATGGAAATTCATTTTTTTGAAAATCATTATTATTGCAGATAGAATGGATTTTTTTACAAGAAATTTGTAATTTCTAATAATTACCATGATAATTACGAAATTTCATAAGGAAATTCTTTATGTTTAGAATATCTAAGTATTGTTGAAATAATTAAAGTTTTTTCAATGGAAAATTCATTACTTTCGAAATATTTACTTATTATCTATATAGTTAGAAATTTCAATATGAATGCGTAATTTTTGAAATATTTAAATATAATAAAAATAAAAAAAATTGATGTGAAATATTTATTTATTATTCAATGAGCACATCTAAACAAAGTTATGCGGTCGAACAGCTACAAAACCAACCCCATATAGTGGGTCCCGGTTCCGAAAATGATAAACCAGCCTTGAAACATGACCTCCGGTTCGGCTCCGGGCTAAACCTAGGAATTGACAGTCCACATGTCTGTTTCTTAAACTCGTGAATTGTAACTGTTTTTTAAAATTTATTTTTTAAAAAAGAACTTAAAATTTTAAATTAAAAATTTTAGAAATGATGAAAAAAACAATAAGTCTAAAACTCTATGTTTTCTAGCCTATTATCTAAATAAATTGAAAAGGATTTATATTTATTTATAGAAAACTACACTCGTATAGATTCATCTTATTAACAATATGAGACAAAATTCTATAAAAAAAAAATTTAAAAGACAAAGTTAATTTTAGAACCACATTATTAAGGATTAAAAACTTCTTTTTAGTGAAATCTATAAATATCCAACTATACTTACTTTTATAGTATGTTAATTTCTTGTATTGTTAATAACAACACATTAAATATTGTGATTGAGAATTATCCATCCCTATTTTATATGGAAATGGTTTAAATATTTAATATTATTTTGATTTTGATTTACTCAAATATTTTTATTTTTATTTTTTTCAAATAGGATGGATTTGCCAAGTTCACAGGTTTGGCAAATTGAACCGTCATGGACATATGGACTTTTTGGGTCCATGTATGATTTAGGAATTGGCCATATGGGACTAATACCGAATCTAACCCTATCAAGTCGACTTTAGGTTGGGTTAGGTTTGGTTTAGAACCCGGCTTGTGATTGTGTCTAAGCAAGCCAATAAAATGAAATAAAGATGAGAGAAATATCATCTATTTGTAAAGAATTGTAGAGGGGCAATAATGGGAAGTTTGCTTTATTTTGACAAACTTCTAGATTGATATCATGTTTGTCGTTTGCTTACACATGATTACAATCTTAACTAAAGGGATCACACTTGTGTATCAACACACAATACTAGTTTTAGTATGACAACTCTTAAAAATTATTATTTTACTTGAAAATTCATTCAATTATCCTTCAAATTAAAAACATCTCTCTTATCTTATAAGCAATTGAAAGTTAATGTTATTAAATCGACAATTTTTCACTTTAGTAATTTTTACTTTTTTATATATTTCATTCTCCACTTTAAGTACATAAACTAAATCATTGAAAATTAAGGTATGGAAATTAGAAAAAAAAATTACTCTTATAGTAATTTATATTTTTAACATACATTATCTTTGGAACATTTTATTCTAGGTATGCATATTGTCATAGGATGGGAAAACCCATGCAATGATTAATTAGTCTTTGTTTCATACATTGTACTTATTTTCTAATAGCAAGCTAGCTTTCTCTTCTCATTATTTATCTAGGATTGTTCAAAGTTTATCCTTCATTAGGAGTACTATTAATCGATCATTAGGAGTACTATTAATCGATGTTACCAAGATCCCTCTTATGTTTGATGAAATCGACATTTTCAACTGGTTTTTGTTTGCTATTGCCATCATCAAGAAAGGAATATCAACTTTTGTCCAGTTTGCTCATGAGAGGCCAAATTTGCTTTCAGAGTACCCATATCCTTAAAACAAACTATCCTACTAATATAATTCATTATACTTTAAGCCCAAAATTAATCCCTCTAAGTCTGCACTATTATCATGAACTGTAATATTCCCTCTCACTTAAATTCATGACACTCTTGTCACAAGGTCATTTTCTTATCACTACCCTTCTCTAACAAATTGCCACCTTCATTTACACGTTGTCAAACTCTACTAAAGATCATCTCTACCTAAGAATCTAGGCTTTCATAGACATCCCTCTCTCGCCCTCACCTCCTCTTTGCTAAGTTGCGTAATAGTAGGGTGGTTCCCTTGAAGTAATTTTTTCTTTTCTTTCTTTTTCTTTTGATTGATTTGGGTTCATGTAGTCATTATAGCATTATAATATTGAGATATTAATAAAAATATATAATTATTTAATTACAATTCTTGCTTGACCTTTTTTACTTATCATTGCTTTGTTTTTGTTCTTACGTATTACCTCATAGATTTATTAACCAATTTAGGCCAAACGGTGTTGCCTTATAGATTTATAGGCCAATCTAGCTTGGGACTGTAACATGTATTGCTGGTAATTGTCTATCTAACACACACACACACACATATATATATATATGTAAGATCTATTTAGGTTATTGGATAATCCAAAAATAAGCTTTTACATTGGATAATAAAAACGAAATTGTAAAAAGCCAAACAAATTTAACAAGGAAAATGTTAATGGATGTTTCAAAATATTTAATAAGAGCTCTTTATTTTTTTTTAATTTTCTAGGTAATATGTTTAATTAATTTTAAAAAGTGTAATAAATTTTACTTTTAAGAGTGTGGTAAGTGTTTTATAAACTCATTCAATAACTAGATCCTTTTAAGATATTCTATATAGTATTTAGCAAAAGAGACTAAAAACATACACTATATTTGGGATGGTGGATAGATAGAGGAAGGAAAGAATAGGAAAGATATGAAAATTTTAATTTTCTATTGTTTGGCGTGGAGTAAAATTAGAAGGAAAGGAAACATGAGGGAATTAATTCTGTAAACCTCATAAAAAAGCATTCTCTCTAAAAATAGAGAGACATGGAAGGAAAGTTATTTAAATGAATAATTTATCTTTAATAAATGTCATCTTTTAAACAAACTATTATTTATAAAGGATTATTTAATAATTTTAAAGAATCCACTTTCTATTTAATTCATTCCCTTTCCTTTCCTTTGTTTTTCAAACAACGTAAAATATTAATTTTTTCCTTTTGTTTTATTTTCTTTTAGTTCTTTTTCCACACTTTTTTTATTCTCGAACTCCTTCCATCTTCCCAAACGTAAACATGGTGATAGGATCATCCAAATGAATGTCTTCTTGCAACTAAAACACTTTTCATGTCGAAGGCAGATTATATACTGTAAGGGAAAAACGAAAAGTTTACTTTAATTTTTAACAAATAAGGGGAGCAACTAGGATAAACGTCCTCTTGTCCCACGGTCAAGCTAGCACTGAGAGAGTAAAAATAGGGAGGGAATAAAAAGTGATGCGAAAACAGGGTTTGCACATAGGGAAGGTGCGAAGAGCACAGGCTGATTGAATGACTACTGAATCAGAACCCGGACTCCATGTGTTGGAATGAAACGTCCAATCCAATCAACAAACGTAAAATTGAAATAAATAAATAAAATAAGGAATGGAAAGCCAAAACGTAAACTATAAAAGTTACGTTGTTTTGAAAGCTCTGGGAAACCCGAAAAGCAAAAGGACATACAAATGAAAATGCACAACACTCCACTGTCAAATGAGACACTGCCATTGCAAAGGTCATGGGCTCCCACTTACTTTGTAGCGCGGGACTCCCGGGAGCGCCTTAGACATATACCAACCCCATAAAAGCTCACGTCTAATCTATCGCTCTCTCTCTCTCTCTCCCTGTGGGTGCTCAGCTTTTGTTGTCTGTGAGTGAGGAGTGAAATGTGTGAAAGAGAGAGAGAAGTGGTCGTCGCCGCCAGCTATACCTCGTTATAGAGCCAAGCAGACACATCATCATCTCTCTCTGTGTTTATGTCGTCGGGCAGACCACACGTGGTTTTCCTGCAAATGGTCATAATGAACAGTTACCATATTGTTCTCGGTCTCAGAATGAATGAGTGTAGCCCCTTTCACTGTATTCCGCTGTACATGCATTGTATATACATTGATTTTGTACCCGGCCCATTGTGTACAGAGATTTTTTATCTTTTTAATTTAAAAGTTGCAGGTGAAATATTTCATCATTTTATTCTAACTGTTGTTTGTTATATAATAAGATAATTTTATTTTTTTTGGGTTTTTAATGCAATCCATTAGTATTGACATTAAATTAACACCTAACGTCGTCCACTAGCAGAATGTTCCAACTCTATAATTAAGGAATACATGCATGTTTGTCCATGCCTATGTGATTTATGCATATCATATATCAGGACGCGCTAACACATTATTCTGTAACAAGGACATGAACGAATGCAGTAACCTTAAACATGGCAGACATCGTCAAGCTTATAGGATAATGTAAACTTACCAATTTTCGTTTTATATGTCACGAGCCCAATAAAAGAGAAACTCCCATGGGCCAACATATGCTACGTACATTCTGTCGTTTACAGTTTTATGCAAATTTTACCGTTTATTTTTACTCAATCAAGCGATCGAAAAAGAGACTTAGAGGCCGATACTCAATAAAAGTGGCCAGTGTTATGGAATTATATATATATATATATATATATAAACATGTAAAACAGGTGAAAGCCTCTCTCTAGTAATATGTAATTGATTAATATATGTACAAGCACCTTTTTCTCTTATTAACTTTTTGATGATGTGGCACTATTGATGGTTTAATTAATTATTTAATTTCAATACGTCCTAAATAGAGAGGGGACAAGGGAAATCATATTTTAGAATGTTGTTGCTTTCAAGTTATTATCAAACAATGTGCACAATACAGCCACTGCCTATGGATTTGTCATTATCTTTCGTGTTTAAATCCCATATTTTTCTCTCTCTTCACACTATACTGTTGCCATATTTCGTACCAATGTTCTTCGTACTTATTTTGCAGTTTGCAAATGTATAGGAGCTATCAATAAAAGTTATATAGCTATTGCTTATTCAGGGTATTTTTAAAATAAAAATTATATTATATGAGAAATAGTAATTTTTTTTATCAATTTCACATTATATAAAATCAATATTTTTTATAAATCAAATAAGATAATAACTATTTTATAATGATAAAAATAAAATAATAATTACATTATAGTAAACCAAACACAACATTAAAAAAAAAAATTATCTATGTATATATAGAAGTATATTGTAGAAAACCTTTTTAAAATACAAGAAAAATATTATTGTTTTAAAGGCTTTAGGAAAGTATACTTATTCCCCCTTTATAGACATAATATATATGATATTTGGTTTTTCTAATTTTACTAAGTACGGATCAAATTTGTCCCGGTTGTTGAAGTCACCTTGTAAAATCCATTCTTTCTTTCTAGTTCTAAAATTTGGTCTTAAAACATATAAATTCTCAAAACTTTAGGGCTTAACTTGGGACAAAGATTCGCTTGTTGTAATATGTACTTTTATTTCATCAACTGTAATAGATTTATAATAAGATTTTATTTATTAGGAATGTAATAGAAAAGTAATAGTTTATTGCTTTGTTTGATTAAACTAAAAAATATAATATGAAATAAACCATGAAATGAATTGAAATTAAAAAAATGTTCTTGTCTTTTGAAAGCCAAAACCCAAAGCCTAGCCATCATCATAAACCTGAACCTTAGCCACCATCTACCACCAAATCATTAACCATCACCACCACCAAGCGGTCAAGCCTAATGAACCACCAATACCACTAAGCTCATACACTACGAAAGACTAAGAGCCATTCGGAAAATGAAAGCCATTGCCCTCCTAAGCAAACTCAACAATTTCATGCATTAACCCCCCTTATTATTGAGATCCAAATTGGCAAGAGGCCTAAACCATCAGCCTTAGATTAGCAAATGTGAGCCACAAACCTTGTAAGTAAAACCAATGAACCATAAACCTAAGCTATTTAGCAAATTAGACTTGCACATGACTTGAACTTTGGTGGTAATAGTGAATAACTATGCTATTGCAATGCAACTAAAGCTCTTCGAACCTTATGGGCACATGTGATTGGTGGTTTGTAGGCTTTGAATCTAGTGGTTTATAGATCTTGGTATTCATAAGAGAGTTTCGTGCTAACAGTGGTTTATTTCAATTGAACTCGAGTCGTGATGGGATGGGTTGGTGTAGGTTATGGGTCTTACAATTGGTGTAACTACAGTGTTGCAAGGGTTGTTGTGGTGTAGGTCATGTGGCTAGGGTTTTTAAACAACAAGGTAGATAGGAAATGTGGGAATAAATAGAGAAGAAATATAAATTAATAAGGTCTTAGTATTACATTGCTATTCATTATTTGGTGGAATATTCTCACCCCCGCGTCCATAATAGAAATTCATTGCAAGTGAACGCAATAACAAGCAAGTTTTAAGGAATAACCATATGCCTCCTTTTATTTAGTGAACCAAATGGATTAAAGTAAAAAAGTGATGAGCACATGCAAATAAAAAATTTCATATGTGTAACTATTTGTTTTTAGAAAACTATCATGATTGATTGATAAAATTGTTATGCATGATATTTTATAGGTTATTATTGACTAGTAATTTATATAAGTAGTATGTGTCATGGCTGAAATTCCTTATACTAAGGTATTATTTGCTTTGGTGTGAAATGCCTTACGATTTTGTCTTTTAGTACAGTTTTTTATTTGGAGATCATTTATTGCTCCGTATTAACTTTGGATTTTTGATGAATTTCAAGTCATTATACCAAAAGGCACTTTGATGATTAGAGTTAGTTATACTCTATTTGATGGATACCATAATTTTTTCCTTTTATAGAACTAACACCCTCATCAAGTTCATTATATAAGTCTAAGGCTACAATAGGTAGGGAAAATTGTAGAGGTGTTCCCATGCAGGCTTAAAAGGTGCTCCTATATTGTGACACTTTACTCTATATGGTACTTAGTTCTCCCATTATGGCTGGTGAACTACTTTGATATCACCTATAATGATATAAACTCTTTATACAGAGATATTATTCACTTTAACATAAAAATGCCTCATAGTTTCTTCTTTTGGTGTAGTTACTTTTTAGGATGTTACTTATTGCTCCCCATTAATCACGCTTAACCTTAAACTTTTGATGAACTCCACATCACCATACCAAAAGGCAGCTTGTAAATAAAGTTTTTCCGTACTTTATTTGAGAGATATCATAACATGGCACTCATAATGAGTCATTTCTAAGAGTGGTAATTCTTATTGGGCGATTGGATTCTTGTTTCATTTCATATCTAATGCTTGTCAATGTTAAAGTATATAAAATTAAATTGATATCACAATTAAATAGTTTACATTGCTATCATTTTTATACGTATCTTTCTACCACATATAATGTTAGTTTTATGTTTGACTTTTGTAATTATGTTCATAAATTGTCATTTCTATTCTTAATTTGATTGATTTTGGTTTCACGTGAATTTGTCCATGATTGTTATAATTGAGAAAAAGGAAATACCAAGGCATAATCAATTATAGGAGTCGAGTATATATTCTATAAAAATTTGTGCTTATTTCGATGTATATAACAAAATATTCTCTACATTTGATTTTAGGAATTCTTTTGTGTTCTTAATCCATATTATCCTTGGGAAATATAATAATTTAAGTTCGTATTTTTCGGGAATTCAACATATCAAGTAAAACATGTGAAAAGGTCATGTATTCTTTAAGTTTCGAAAAATTACTAAAGGTTATATAAAGTCATTTTACTAAAATTCGAGGAAAAAGTTAAGAAAATTTTGAAGGGAGATTTTCTCTTGGCCTCACAATTTTAATACTTTATTTTAATTTGGAGTCACTTTTTCGGGCCAAAGGAAATATATATATATATATATATATATTGTGTCATTGCAATGGTAAAAGGTAAAGGTAAACTTTTGTTTAACCTAAGGAAATCAAAGTATCCAATCGATTAATATTGTAATTTCCCACTTAAAATTTGAATTTGGCAAGTGTACCATTCTTTTTCCTTATACTTTGATTTTTCACTGGTACTTTTCTCCTTTGGCTGGACATTTTTTCACTCTTGAATATAACATAGAGATTAAAGAGTAATATTTATTATTATTATATTCACATTCATTCGTTTCATTGTCTTCTAAACAAACTGCCAAAAGAAAATGTTTTCCGCCAAACCAGAAACCTCTATAATGATGGACTCCAATTAGTGGTTAAAAAAATAAATAAATAATTGATTTATTTAATAGACCCTGATGGTGAAAGGCGAAGGTAAACTGAAAAAGTAACGTAATTATCCAAGTAATTTAGAATTGACTAAGATCTATCATAATCCATTCTGGCATTAAATCATTAAAAAAACAAAGAAGGAAAATGCTACCTTATTTGGTTGTTGGCCTGTTGCACCATGCTTTCAACGGGACGATACATGTTGCTGTATAGTAATTTCGCACTTTTAACACCCCAAACATATATATTTCATTCTTGGTTTACACTATAAAAAAAGGAAAGGATATAAAAATTGGATCTTTATTTCTTTTTTTTCTTAAAAAAAATCTCTTAACACATGCATATAAATTAAATGACATCATTTTCCGTATAAATTTTCTTAAATGCCCAGCAAAATATGGACTGCTTGCAACAAGAATATTACTAATACTAGAATGTCCTGTGAAAAGATATATCGCGCATACCTTCAAACAAAATTGAAATAATGAACATTTTAGAATCATTTTGAGATAAATTTTTATGGTAATATTCAGAGACAGGCATCCACTTTTGTAAACTATAACAATGGCCCCTTTCTTTTAGTCTTCAATTTATTAGTTTTATTAATTTCTCTAGTTCAACAATTTCCTAAGTTTTAAGTTCAATATATCTAATTTCCTAAAATTAGTTTCCTGAATTTTTCAATTGATTTCCTATTTTAATATATTTTTCAATTTAATTTGTTTCTTAGTTTTTTATTGTTACCACATTTCATTATTATTTCTTTTCAGTTTTTTGCGTGATACTTGTGCAATTTTTTTTACTTAATTTTATTACTAAATCAACAATTTAAGGAGGCTATCATCGATTTTAATTATCATCACCCTTAGGACTCGAACGTGGAGATTCTACTTTAATATTTAGTTTAGTGGGTATTATTCAAATATAATTATTGAATACATCAACCCCTTCCTTCAAAATTTCCTTATGTCCATCTTGTATATAAATTACCGAAAAGATAAAAACATATATCAGTTTCTTTGTGCATGAAACTTATTCTGACAATTTACATGTAATGCGTACACAGTGTGGTTGGTAATAGAGCATATCAAATCGAGAGGTCAAGAGTCATGGAGTCAAATGGGAATCAATATATATATATATATATATTAAATTTACACACACATATATATTAATTATAAATAACAAAAAATATGCTAAATTCTTCATAAGATAATGAAATTATAGCGAAAAATGGTCGAAAAATCATATATGCCATCTTGAATAGGATAAGTATTATCTTATATGCCATCTTGAATAGAATAAGTATTATTATAGAATAGCTATTATATAGGATGCTAGGGAAGTATATTTTATCATTTGACTAACTATATATATATATATATATATATATGTATATACACACACCACTAAAAATAGAGGGTGCTATTCCCAAAAAGGATAGTCATAAGAATAATAGCTATTACTAGGTGATTCATTTTAAATGGCTAAAAGAAACCTATTCCAAAGGCAAGGCGGACGTTTTAACCAACAACATCTTGAACTCACTAGCATTGTTGCGACCATTATTGTTGTTACCGTATCGTTACCACCATCAATATAACACTAGTTTTACCTTTCAATTGCCATTATCATATTATTATCACCACATCCTACTACTTTTTACACCATTATTATCACACTTCACTACCATCTCAATAATCTCATGTATCACTACTTTCTATCATAATTATTATACTTAATTATCACGAATGCTATTGTAATTAGAGATGTAAATGAGTTAAACCTATTTATAAATTATTTAAATTGAATTTGATAAAAACTTAAATTTGATTTAAAATTAGTTTAATGAAAGTTAAAATTCAAGTTACTCGAATAGTTTATTGAGTTAAGCTCAAATTTCACAATATTTAGCTTATTAGCTTACAAGCCTAATTGAGCTTAAGTTGAATTTTATAATTAGTTGAATTTTGAATTAAATTTTTATGTTGATATTTTTTATTTTAAAAAGTAAATTCTATATAAATTAAATTTAAATAAGTTTAATCAAGTTTTTTTTTTCAATTTTATTGAATACTACTTAAAATTGAGTTCGAACTCAAAATTATAAAATCAATCTCGAACTTTAAAATTCATATTTCCCTTACTATCAATATCGATGACCACCTCAAAAATCTTATATAATGGTACTTGCCACTATGATCATTATACTTGGGCAACACTTTAAAATATTGTATTTTTTAACTTTTTTTTGCAAATATTGTATCCAAAATAATTATTTTAAAAATAGGTTTCGAATGTACAAATATAGTTTATAACTTCAATTTTAGAAAAATTTGTAAAACTAAAGGGGCAAACCTGGTTTATACCTTTAATACAAGTTGTATTGAAGGTGCATACTTCATTTGCACCGTGAAGTATATTGCTTAAAGGCGTAAACATTGTTTGCACCTTTAGTGTAACTTTTTTATTAATACTTTGGCAAATGGAAATATAGCAATTTGACCCTTTTAAAAATAGAAAATGGCAAGGCGGTTTAGTTTTAACTATAGTACACTTAAATCAACCTTTTTTTGATATATCATGAGTTTCGTAATTCTAAACAAGCAAAAATTTATGACTTTTTAAAGTTGAAAAAAAAAATGAAATTATGCGATTTATTTTTTCAACTCTAAAGGTTTATAACTTTTTACTTGTTTGGAGTTACAAAACTCATAATATTAAAAAGCATTAATTTAAGTATACTATAACTAAGATTAAATTGTATTGTCATTTAGTATTTTTATAAAAGTAAAATTACTATGTTTCCATCTTTGGAAGTGTAAAAAAAAAAAAAAATACATTGAAGGCGCAAACGTTATTTACACTTTTAAGAGTACGAACGATGTCTGCGCCTTTAATATAATTGTATGCGGACATCATTTGCTCCTTTAGGCATGCAAACAACGTCAATACTTACAATACAAATCGTACTGAAAGTACAGATCCGATTTATATCTTTATTTTGTAAATTTTGAAAAAAATAAGTCGTAAATCGGATTTATGATTTCAAATTTTATTTTAAAAATAATTTTTAAAGGTATAAAGTTTACGAATTTTTTTTAAGAAATATAATATTTACAAGGGTAACCCCATTATACTTCATTACTACCAATATCGGTGCACCTTCACCATCATCACCGCGATGGCAATTGCTAGATCGCTACACTATTAATCTAATTTTGTACTTGGTGCATCAATTTCGATATAAGAACCTCTGCCCTAGCGCACTTTTTCATCATGTACGAACACCATCCTGGAAATAATAGCGTAACATGGTAGAGAATTGTTATTTTATTTGCCTCAAGTATTGTCAATAAAATAATCAAAAGACCAAAACATTCACTTATTATTTTATTTTCCATGGAGTGATTAAAAAAACAACGGAAAGAGAGAGAGAAAGGGAAGGGAAAGAAACAGTTTGAGGATGGTACTCACAAGTCATATCATCAGTTAAATTAAAATAATGGTAGTCTATAAATTGCTAAACCATATAAATTAAAATTCCATAGGATTACAATAGAGGAAAAGTTTCCCAACAAAATACGTCTTGTCAAAGTTACCAGAACCCCAGCTTCATCAGTTTCAGGCCAAAATTTTACTTCCCCAGTTACCCTTCTCTTCTCTTTTCTTCTTCCTCCTACTGTCCCACATCCCTCTCTCTCGCTAGCTGTTGTTTTGCAATTTGCTCATCCGTCTTTAAACATGTCCATGTCCGAGTGCAACTTCACTCGAAGACGTTCTTGACTTTGATTAACCCTCTCCAGGATCTTATGTCTTTATCTTTCAAAATTTTATAGATACGCCAAAGGAAAAAAGCAACCATGGTCTCAATTTTCATCGCTTTTCTTTTGCCTTACAGATGACAAAAAGTCAAGCTTTCTCATCTACTTTAGGGTTTGTTGATATAGTTTACTAGTGTAAACCTATTTTATTTTATTTTTTTTCAGCTTTTTCTAGGTATTTTTGGAGTTCAATTACTATAGTTAAATGGAGGATTATAGCCAGATAAACGAAACTTCTAGTGGTAGTGGTGGTGGCAGTGGTCACGGTAGGGGTAATTTCCTCTACGCCTCACCGATTCTTGCACCAAATACTACTTCCCCTTCCCATCATCACCATCATCATCAGATGGCTATCAGTGCCTTTCATCATCTTCAATCATCCAGTGGTGATGACCACCATCACTACCCAATTGTGAAAACCGAAGGAAACACTTCTCATCATCATTATTCTCTCATGAGAGACCATCCAGCCAGCCATCACCACCACCACCACCATCACCACCACCACCATCAAAGTAATAACAGTGGGAGTTCAAGTCATGAGGTTGAAGCAATTAAGGCAAAGATTATAGCACATCCCCAGTACTCCAATCTCTTGGAAGCTTACATGGACTGTCAAAAGGTTTAGTAAATTAATTTTTTTCTCCATAAGTTTTCATTAATAATTCAATACAGAATGATCATATCAATAGAAAGTATTATGTATGTTCTCATACAAATTACAACAATAATGATAATAGCAATACTAAAGTACGGACTACTGTATGCAACACGTTATGGCACAGATTGGAGCACCTCCGGAGGTGGTGGCGAAGCTCTCGGCGGCAAGACAAGAACTGGAAACGCGGCAGCGGTCTTCGGTCAATCCCTCGGAGATTCCGAAGGATCCCGAGCTTGACCAATTCATGGTGGTTTTAATTTTCCCTAACCTATATTTACTTAAAACCTAGTCTCCTAATACCTAGTTTTTTTCTTTTCTTTTCTTATCTTTTTTTTTTCACTTTACTGTCAAGTGTCTAATGATTGCTAATTTGAATTTTGGATTATTCCTTTCTGTAATTTTATTTATTTTCTGATATTATTTATGTCCACCGAAAATAATAATAATGATACTAATAATTCAGGAAGCGTATTATGATATGTTGGTGAAATACCGAGAGGAGCTGACGAGACCATTGCAAGAAGCCATGGATTTCATGCGTAGAATCGAAACTCAGTTAAACATGCTCAGTACCGGTCCTGTCCGGATCTTCAACTCCGGTAATAATACTATGAACCCCACATCTTCCTCTACTAGTTATCTTCTACTTCTACTTCTCTTTCGACATGCATGTATATAGACATTTAAGCACAAGATCTATTTAAAAAACCCTTTTCATGGTGTGCTATTTCGTGTGCCGTAGCTTGTAGCAAACAATTGTGTCCCACATTATGCGTCTTGAAGGAGAAGAAGGAGAAGTGAGACTCTCGAAATTTGCGGGGGAGGAGAGAGAAAGAATGGCGTTACGGCGCGTACCGCTATTACCTACCTAGTCACGATTAGCTTATCTGAAATCCTTTCCCTAATCACGAGTCAATAGTAGTAGAATTGATTGTTGTTACTATCATTTCTACTCAATTTATACATTTAGCATAAATACTAATGTCGTGTTAAAATTCACATGAATTGGGAATATGCCAGTATGGACGATATTTAACTTTACCTCCACGTGTGTCCAAGATTTAGATTCCGGTTGTCTCAAAATACAATCTTCTTCTTCTTCTATATTCTTGTAAGCTGGTACTCCCTCTGGATATATGACCAGTGTTTTCATTCTGCTTTTGGTTGGATTATATTATAGTATTAACTATAATAATAGACTCTTGTGCATGCCTTGAGATGGGACGGTGTGATTAATGTTTGCTATTTCCCTAGATGTTCTTAGCCACACCTCAGGCCTGAGCCTGACATATATTGAAGATTTAGCTTATAGGGAAATGAAGAATGAACATTGGATGCCAGTCCTGTCAGGGTAATTTCCTGCTTGTGTTGCCTCCTTGTACGGCCGTGTCAGAAAATTTGTTTAGAGTAATATATATTCGGCATTACTGAATTTTGCTTGAGTAGAATTTTGGCTCTTTCTTTGTTTTCTTTTCTTCTCCGTTCGTTCATGTGAACATGAACTTTGTATACTTATATCTTGTCTTTGCCATTCTAAGCTTTGAACTCCCTATAGGTGATTGCTCGCAGAGGTGGTTAACCCTCATATAATAATATCAATTAAAAATTGAAAAAAAAAGGATTTTTACTTTTGAAAAAAATGAAAATCCTGTAATTGTTGATTATTATTAGTGATTAACTTCTATCATCATTTTCTATCATCACTTACTAAATTGTAAAACATTAATATTAGAAATTTTTTTAAATTATTACGATAATATTTGACAACTATAAAAGTTGATCTAACAAATGTCGGAAAATTTTCAAATAATGAACATACATACAATGCAAATTTATGCTTGTGAGCAGTATCTCCGTAACTTCCCAAGTGGTCTTTGCGGTCATTTATCTCCTCCTGATGGCACGTGGGAAATCCCAAATCACTTGCAATCGTACCTTCCCTAGTGACTTCTTGTCACCACAGATGGTGCATTTAGACTAATATTCGTAGGTGTATTCACCGTTGCCGTAGGCACATGCTTTCAACAGTCTGTATGGGACAATTAATAGGTTTAAGGTTTACCACTAGTATATAAATATGCAAGGTTCGTAGGGTTTAGGTTCTTTATACTCGATGAATATATATGCATGTTAATGTCTTAATTGCGATTAACAACTTCCTATGCTTTTTTGTTATCACATAAATCTCGTTGTGCTTCAATTTGGCATTAAGGTTATAGATGGCTGCACATAGGAAAAATATGCAAGGCCTTCTTCTTCATCGTTCCTATGGTTGATTGTATGACATCTTTGAATTTAAGTTTTGAGCAGTTGATTTTATGGTTGTTGGCCCATGCGAGTGCATTTTCTATCACACATTCTAATTTCCAGAACAGTAAACTATAATACTTTTATGAAGGCACCCTTGCATGTGGTCTCTCGACCCAAGCATTTCCTGTTGTGGGAGGAAGCAATACATCCATAGTAGGTATTTAAAAAATTCTAACTGGTCAAATGCATTGCACTATTTCTAGCTATTTTTTTGTTTCTTCTCAACTTGGGAATCTCAGGATCTTATTAAATCTGGAAGGACTCAGTGCTTCTCTAGAGGGGAGCTAATATGTATAATATAGATTAAACTCATAGCAGTGCTTCTCTATTTTGCTTGACATAAAAATTTTACTTCAAAACTTTTTAACTTGGTGTTGAAACTTCTAAGATTGTGTCTCCTTGATGTATTGAGCAATTAACAAATATTTGTGTGACTTCAAACTTAATTGTTTCTTATCCTTAATTCTGAGCAAAGTTTGAAATTGTTGAATAGTAGTCTGTTGAATTTGTTGGTAATTTGATCATGAGTCTATGAATTGAATGAGGAGAGATCAATACATATGCTTGCTCTTCTAGTGGTATACTGGATTTTTTCGAAGCTCAATTGTTGACTTGCATCCAGCTCAGCCATGTGTAGGCCAAAATGGCCTCGCACGCAAATATTTTTAGCATCATGTTGGACAAATTTGATGTGCTTCAATAAGTTTATCTTAGCTATATCACATGACTAGCATATGAAGATGCTGTAATATGTTCATCTTTACTAGTTGAAAGTTTGATGGTCAGTTATTCCTTCAACATCTATGTGAATATCGTATGTCCCATAAAAATGAAATTAAGAAGTGCTTCCATGTTCTTCATAATTTCCTTTCCAATCTCCATTTGCATAGTTATTTTGTGTGACAGAATGCCATCATCGAGTTCCTTCAATTCTAATATTAAAAATAACACATCAAACCAACATCCATCATCTTGAGCTCCTTTGGCACTGCATTCTTGAAATTTTTCACCATTCGCATGAATTCCCTGTAAATATGAGATTATCAACATAAAATTAAACAATCATGTGGCTATCCTTCTTCTTCACATAGAGAGCATACTTTTATGGACATTGCACGAAGCCATTTGCTTTGAAATAACTAGAAATTTTTGAATACCATGCTTTTGTTATTTGTTTCATCCCGTAGAGTGCCTCCTTTAGCTTCAAAACTATCTTCTTTCCCTCCTTTCATGTAGGTCATAGGCTCTTAAACCATTAAGAAAAGTCAAGTTCAAACAAAGTTGAAAAAATTTCTAGTAATTTGAATGCTATTGGATTCTTCATTTTTATTGACACCACATTATCATTGTTGGCTTATGGCTCATATCATTTTGCAACAAGTTGTGCCATTTACTATTCTACTTCTCCTTATGAGTTTTCCTAACTTTGTAAACACACTTAACATTAACAGGCTCAACCTTTGGAGAGTAGTCAGCTCCTAAGTTTCATTCTTCTCTATGGCCTTGTATATCTTCATCCATGACTTTCTTCCTCTAATGTTCAATTATAGCATCTTCAAGAGAAACAATTTCTTCATTTGCAAAAGACAAATAAGGTTTCAGCAACTTGTCACCTCATAGAAGATCTTAAAAGTTCCTTGTTTTGCATGTTGTAGGACCATCTTCTTCTAAGAGATGAGGATGGTGTTTTAGTGATCTCCTTAATTGGCTCTTCCTCTTCAATCATCATCATTTCAATTGCATGCATCACCTTCATGAAACCCTACAATTTGGCTTATAATTGTTTTTCTTTTACCTTGAAAAAGAGCCTATTGCATTCAAAATTGGAGGTCAAGTTTTTCCTAAATGGGGAATAATGACGCAGGTGAGTTAGATTGACCACTTATGAAGCATTAGATATAACATCAGAAACTATTGGAAACCATTGGAAGGGATTAGAGTAGGGGTAGATAGAATTAGAAATTTAGAAGCCATCTACAAGCTGTAATCTACTAGTTCGGGAGAAGGGGCATGACTTTAGAATTCA
Organism: Laguncularia racemosa; assembly: GCA_037954665.1. NCBI lineage: Eukaryota > Viridiplantae > Streptophyta > Magnoliopsida > Myrtales > Combretaceae > Laguncularia > Laguncularia racemosa. The sequence goes on from JBBMOL010000083.1 coordinate 141,735, forward strand.
AATTAGCTCGATATTAGAAGCTATTTCTAAAGCTTATGAATGAGCCAAATTAGCTCATTTTTAGCATGTACCAAAGTGTCAAAAATTTTGTCCTATTTAGTAAAGTTAATATTCTATTTCCTTATCTAAAATTTATTCTATTTCCTATTACATTTAGGGAAGCTAATTTTCCTATTTCCTTTTCTATTTATTTTGTTTCCTTATTAGGTTTAGGAAATTTATTTTTAGTCAATTGTTTTCTTTTATTTAGTTTCCTTTTATAGTTATAGGGTTTTGATTGTATAAATACTCAATGGACAATGTAACTAAATTAATGATTATTGATTATTTCACAAATTAATTACTTCTTCAAATTTTGTATTATCGCTTCATGTTGCATCAATGCTTTCTTACTTACTCAAGAGGTGCCTCGAATTGTGGCACTTTACCTCACATAACACTTGGCTCCTCGCTTTTAGCTAATAAACTAGCACTTGGCTTCTAAATTTTGGTTGATGAACTGTTTTGATACCACCTGTAACAACTCAATTGAAACTACTTACATTGAGGTATTATCCACTTTAGTATGGTATGTCACACGATTTTGTCTTTAGTGCTAGTTGCTTCTTAGGAAGTCACCCATACTGAGAGTTTTACCATATTCTATTTGAGAGATATCACAGTTTGCACTATGGACTCATGGGCTTAAGTATGTCTTTCCAAGTTACTTTATGCTCATAGCATTTGGATTTTTGCATCCTCAATGACCACCGCAACATTTTCTCCACCACTCAACTATCTTCTATGGCATCCTCATTTCTCTTGATTCGCAATGGTCAACATTCTTGTGAAGTAAACTAAATTTGTTTCAGATACTTTCATCTCTAGTTCTTCAAACCTACTTAAAGTATGCAAAATGAATGTTCTTTACCTTCTCATCTCCTTTTGTGGGCATTCTATGATCACCTATGCATCATTGGAGGTATTATCCCTTAATAACATCTCAAGTGTAGCCTCATCAAGGGTGTGACAGATAAAGAAAAGAATCTTTGTGCAATTTGTTGCATCTCGAGGCTTATTATAATCTCTTTCAACAACTTCACATATACCTTTTGGAGATGATGCTTTTAGCCTTCTTATCTCCTCTACTTTCCATCTATGATGTCCCATGTTTCCAAGGAGGTGTTTTGCCCTTATTACTATCTCCAATGTAGCCTTATCGAGGGCTTCATGGATAAAGAAAGAGCCTTTGAGAGATTTGTAGCCATCTTGAGGCTTTCATTACAATCTCTTTTGGCAACTTCCCATATATCTTGGTATCCAAGCAATGCCCTCATTCATATACACCAATTTCCAAAATTTTCCCTTAGACATGGTACAAGAAGCATGTTGGCTGCCACGACTCTAATAGCACTATATTGGTGTAGGTTTTGGGTTGGGGGGGGGGAGGAAAAGAAAGAGATAGAAAGCATGTTTGGCTAGGTTAACTAGAAGCAGCACATAGATAGGTCTAGTTGTGACTCTGCCCAAATGACCAGTAGCCTAGTGACAGATCGTTAACTCTATTGGTTGGACTGGCTTCTTTACAGAAATCATCTGTGTTGTCATAAGCAAAGTGAAGAGCATCGAGCAACTATGCTAATTAAGTTCCTTCTAGTTCTATGTTTATGAGGATAACTGAAGAAGGCTATAGTAAATAACTGATGTGGGAGAACCCAGTACTCTTATATAAAAAGTCTATAGGAGGCTTTGGTGATTAAGATGATGTGGGATCAATCTTGATTTTGACTGTTAAGGATTGATTTCTCTTTTTTCAGATAATTTTCCATATTTCCTTTTTTTAATGAAAAAAAAAGAATTAAATGTTTAACCTTTAACATGTCTTGTTCATAGGATATATAGGTGCTAGTAATATGGCTAACTAGCCTTCCTTGGAGTTGCCAAAGCATCAAATTGTATTGGAAATTATTATCGTTCGACCTTGTTTCAAACAATGATCCCCATCGTTATTTGGATAAAACATTGATCCAGATCTAAAAACATTGCATCTATGTAGTTGCTCATGTTAGCCCTACTGTTTTCTTATTTAGTATAGGAAGCTCTAGCTACATACATGACATGAATACGTACATGTCTAATATGTTGATAATGGTAGCTTTTGACAATGACTCTGTTCTCTAAAAATTGTCAGTAGCCAATTGATGGTATAAACAGGCAGAATTGATGGTTTCCTTATGCTTGAAAGGTTAGATGAAGCAATTTACAATATTACAACTCTTTACGTAGTAATATAAAAATCGTATGTATTTTCTTGTACATTAGATGTGAGTGAATATTCTTGAGTCGATCATGTTCTGCTGGTTCTCCATATGTTTTTGTATGAATTATCTCTTAATAAATCTAAAGTACATGGAACTATGAATAAGAAAGTTTATTATAATAATGTCATATCTAGATAGACTTAGCATTGGCTATTTGGCTGACTAGACAACTCGTTTTCTTTTATACTATCTTTAGTGATAAATTTGCTGCTCCATGTATGGAGGTTCACATATCCATTCTTGTTTTTCTACCATATGTTATTAGGAAGAATTTACTTGTGGTAGGTAAGTTGTTTATTAAAATGTTTTATAGTGGTGGTCTTGTAGGGGAGTGAACAATGTCAAAAACTAATTTCAGCTGCATCATACATTTAGTTAGTTAATGTGCAAGATCAATCTTATAGCAATTCCTAGACTACAACTAGCAAAGCATATATTTTTGCATAATGGTGTAATCAGACACTAGTTTATAACGTGTGGCTATTTTGTAATGAATTACATGTGTGCATATGCCACCTTCTTCTTCATACCCCCATCTATTCAAGGAAGCACTTTGCTGCACTTGGGAATGCTCTTTTTATTGTTTATGTTTCTTTAGTTTGTAAAGGATTTACATCTTCTCTATTTCCTAGCAATTCGTTTTTGAAAAATTGATGTATTAAATATTTTATCATCATGAAATCATTAATTTTTACTCTAGGTTACTTGAAATTTCACCCCCTAAACTAAGAACCCTATGTGCATTTTGCCAAAACTTCAATAATGTAATTTATACAGAAGTAGCAATTAGACCATATTGTTTTCCATGGCATCGTAAAATTTGTCGTTCATGACATGATAAAACATGCTAGGCATGAGTCAGCACTAAGCAAGCCAAAGCCTGTATCTTTGAGCTGTCACCAAAGCTTGGCACTCGAACGTTATGGCTCTTTGTGCGTGTAAGAAGCAACATGGACTGTTAGGGAAGTCGGGGTTGTTTATTCTTACGTACATATGTACTGATTTTGTATAGATCTATGCTGATCAGTAGACATACGACATAGAATCCATGATTAGTTTCTTATTCTATTTACTAATTTTGGATTGAGAAATATGCAATGGAAAAAATGGAAGCATTTGAAATCGTAATGTATCTATGGTTAGGGAAGGACTTCTCTAGAACTTGTAGTTAAAGAATGGCATGTTTGAATGGAAAAAGGTGAGGCATTAATGCTGTCGTTATTTTGTGGCAAAAAAAACGATGGATTTGAAATTTTGCTTGAAGGAACAAGGCAATAGCTTTTGGCAATGCTAGGACAATGTTACTTTACTGACAGTTGCTTCTTTATGAAACATAAAAGGCAGGTAGGTTTTCTTTGGCTTAAACAAATTCTGAGCGATCAAGCCTATGTTAGTACAAGAAGGCATATGTTAAGTGAATTTATGATATCTTGGTCTTATGAAAATGATTTAAGAAATTAATCAAGAAATACTGTCAAATCTTTTCTAGATACATTTGAATCCTTTTATTTAGTACAGCAAATTTACTAATATTCTTAGTGTGAGCTCTTTCGTAAGAGTATTTATTACTCCTGACTTCTTAGCATAATTGCCATGTGTTCTTAACTTTTAAAATATGAGCGCTTATTTACACATGGGTTAAAATATGTAATGAAATAGAGATTTTCTCTGAGTTAGTTTCTACAGATTTTTCTTATTTATTCTTTTTTAGGTGATTAGTGTTATGAGTCTTTAATTAGATTTGTCTAGTGTTGGCTCACTTTTGATCAGTTAATGGAGTTGCAAAAGTTGAAATATATTTTATTAATTTTGTTGTCCATGCATGAGAAGTGAGCTTAAAATGGCACTAGCATGTTAAACAGGCTGACATAATATCTTTGGACATCAACATATGTATATATGTAGCAGTTTTCGAACCTTTCATCAAACTAGTGTAATCTTTCTTACTTGATTGTATGGGATAAATTTTGTGACATGATCTTGGTCTAATTAAGTTTGCGGTTGATAATGTGTAGATGAGAAGTGTGAAGGTGTCGGCTCATCTGAAGAGGATCACGATAACAGTGGGGGTGAAACAGAATTACCTGAGATTGATCCGCGTGCTGAGGACAGAGAGCTCAAGAATCACTTGTTGAAGAAGTATAGTGGTTACTTGAGTAGCTTAAAGCAAGAGCTCTCCAAGAAGAAGAAAAAAGGAAAATTACCTAAAGAAGCTAGGCAAAAACTCCTAAATTGGTGGGAATTGCACTACAAATGGCCATATCCTTCGGTGTGTAATTGATGATATGATAATTGCATTTTATTCTTACAGAAAGCTTAATTTCAGCATCAGCTGATTATATTGTATGCCTTTGATATACGAGCAGGAAACTGAGAAGGTGGCACTGGCTGAATCAACTGGTTTAGACCAGAAACAAATTAACAACTGGTTCATAAATCAAAGGAAACGACACTGGAAACCTTCTGAAGACATGCAGTTTATGGTGATGGATGGTATACACCCACAGAATGCTGCGCTATACATGGATGGTCACTACATAAGTGATGGTCCATACCGTTTGGGACCGTGAATGGCAATTCCTTTCTGCAGGTAATGCATTGGCGCTTCTCATGCTAGACGGTCAAGTACTGCATAAGAAAGTTTTTGCAGTGCAATATGCTTTTTTAAAGAAATGGATAATGCTATCGAAAGCTCCGATCTGTTGTGTACTTTTGATGCCTTTGGTTGAGGTATCATATCTATGCCTAGCTTTTCAATATGCCTTAGTGATGCTTTAACTTGTTAAAGTAGCTACATTTTGGTGCTAGTTAAATTTACCTAGTGCACTTCGGCTTGTTAGACAAATTTGGAATTTGTAAATTTGTTGTTTTTGGCATTATGTGCATGTGTAAGGTTTACTAGTAAGGACTAAGTCACGAGAGATCAACTGCATGTTAAGAGTTACCTTGAGGCTTGAAGTCGAAATGTGTGAAAGTAACTCTTGTCGATATTGTTGTATCTTATGAAGTAATAAAAAATGGCCTCTCGCTCTTTGTCGGCCTGATCGTACTATGTTTAATATTGATTGCCGGATTAACATTTGGGATGCGTACCATCATGATCTCCACGTAGTTGAGTTTTTCATGATAAAATGATACTATATCCTACCCTTAGTTGCGAAACTCTATAACCGACTTCCTTGAACTGTATATTTTGTTGCCATTTATACAACCTCTACGATGCCGAATTTAATTCAGGTAAAGTTGGCAGCCCATACATAATTCTTCATAAGCCTATTTTTTTTTTTTTTCATATATCACGTCTCCCCTTTTTTTATTTTATTTTATTTTATTTTTTATTTATGGCTTATATATTGGTGGACCAAAAATTGTGATATGATATGTTTTTGCTAGTATATGTAGAATTTTATTTGGTTACTTGAAACTTTTTTAGTCCAACATATGGCCTCTTATATCTGAACGACATCAGCTTCGGGAGTATATTCCGCGTTCTTATTCTTACGTTGGCATTTCAATCATTTTCCCTCGTGTGTTACATCGTCATTGCCAGATCAGGAGAGCATATAGGCAACGTAGGGCTGATGAGAAGCGCCTTGCTGCTCTAGTTTATCACAATGAACCAAGTTAATTCGTCGAGTCAGCTCTACCTAATTGAAGTTGAGAAATCATTTATATAAACCTGACCCAGGAAACAACTTCTCCGACCCTTGAGGCCCTTGCCAATGTTTGGGAAATTGTAAAGAGATTTAACGCTCTTTAAATTTTTAAAACGTGCTTTTCGATCGGATTTAAAAACATCTTGTTTTCTAAAAATTTTTAAATAACAAGGGTATTATTAATACGTTTTCCTAAATTTCCTGGACATGTTAAAGTTAAAAAAAAAAATGTCCATTTTAAGGTTTAATTGCACATTAAAGGGTAAAAGACATATACAATGCGTTTTTTTCAAAGAGGAAAATCTCAAAAATTTTATGTCCAGAAATCCATATATGAAGTTATGTTTATAGTTTGGAGCGTGCGTGCATATTTTAGTGTAAATGCACATTTTGCAAGCGCTTTCTCCTGCCGATGAATCCAATCTCCCTAGGAGTCAAAACTTCGAAGTATTTGAAGGAGAGCCAAAAGCTAATGTTATGCTGTATAGGGACTTGATAATGACAAACCAATCTGGGGCGTATGAAAAATGTTTTCTTTTGGACAAGATGGAGCATGATAATGTCTCTAGGAGGATGAAAACCAAGTGAACATGGCAAAAACTGAGTCTGCTCTTGGCAATAGAATCATTAAGTTCTCTAAATCGATTCAACCCGTAGCCCTGAAAACATACCCTTATGATTAAAGTCCTCGAAATGAATCCAGGGTACAAATTCATGAACGTTTGAAAAGGATGTGGAGTACTGAAAATTCAAAGCTCATCCATACGGGGTCAGGATTTTCCATGGTCTCGTTTTGTAATGAGATAGGCTTGCAGTGAGTGATAAAGAATGGCCCTAGGTTTATCAAAGCACTTATTTAGCCTTTAAAAGGTGGAAACCTAACTTTAGAGCTTCGATGGCATGACTCGATGCGGTGGCCAGCTAGGTATGGATCTAAGAGCTTCTTGTGGAGTATTATGCGCCCTTATTAGGAAAATCGACGAAGCCATTGAATCGGTCCTAAGATACGATGCATATACAATTGACTTAAAAGAGGGGTAAATTTACGAGAATTTGTATTCAAATCAACTTTAACTCTCCCCTTGTCCATGCGGTGGTCATAGATAATGCGTCATATAATGTCCAAGATGAAGGCCTTCCCGATCTATGTAAAGTGTGTGGTTGCATAGATCATAATACTATTTGGTGCCTAAAGAAGGAGAAAGATGTTCAGAAGGATAGGGTGGAGAGCATGGAAGGTGAACAGGAGAAGAGGGCGAGGGTAGGATGGAATGCATGGAGGAAAGGACAAGAAAGGATACAGCGGTGATGTGGAATGCATTGTCGATGAGAAAAGGAAAGAAAATAACAATGAGGCCTATTTGACTGGATAAAGGATTAGAGAAGAAAGCCGAGTAGAAAAAGAAAAAAATATAATAAAGGCCAGGGGGCAAGTTCAAGTACCAATAAGGAGGGAACAAATGATGTCTTCTATTCTCGAGGAAAATTTGATCCTTGTCTGACAATGCGGTTAGAGATGATATCGATGATGAAGAGACTGGTGGCAGGGAGGAGCAAGTGCTCAGAAGTATTAAGATTAATGGTGATGGAAATCGAGAAGATATGGAAAAGTTGAGTTTTAATTTTGGCAGAATAAGCAGACCACTAGAGGTCATTTCCTTCTCATCCTCCCCATTCGAGTTCTTTCTTTGAAAAGAAAAACCCATTTCTCAAAAACCTTGTAAGAAGCCATGGAAATAAATTACGAGGTGGGAATATCCTTAAAAGTATTCCATTACCGGTCCAACACTCCTTGGGTGAATCTAAACTCAAGAATGTGGTGCGTGTAAATGAAAGTGTACAAGACGAGGGTTGTGGTTGAAGTGGTGAATAGAGTCCGATTCAATGCTAGAGCTCTAAGGGATCTCCTCTCGACATCGTCCTTTCGCCCAACACTCACTAGTGAGAGAACCTATCAAACTCAACGGAGCTGATAATGATGGCAAGCGAGGGAATCCTAACCTACACTATGCCGCTAGAGTGGAGGAATCTAGAAGCTCATGCGATCTTGGACAAGCTTGAGTACCAAGATTGTATGAACATACGTGAGATGTCTAACCTTGGTTTTGTGGGGCCGAAGCATACATGGACCTAAAGGAGTAAAATCCTAGGAAACCTAATCCAATCTAGTCTTGACAGAGCATGGGCTAATGGTCCTTCGAGAGAAATGTAGCTGGAAGCCAAAGTTTTCCATCTGTCCAACCATCAATCAGACCACTGTCCAATTCTCCTTACCTCCCACCCGAAAGTGTGTGGTGGACCTAAAAAATCAAGGCCTTTTAGATTTCAGCTCTATGTGGCTTGATTATCCGGGTTTCAAACCTTTCATCCAATCCATTTGGAAATGGCCCCACTTCCTCTTGCCTAAGTACGTGGAATTCCTGACGGGAAATTAAAGAGAAATGGAATAAAGAGGTTTTTGCCCTGATTCATGTTAGAAAGAGAGTGCTAACTAAATTAGTAGAAGATATTAGAAGGAATATTAGGAGAAACCCAACGTAAGCTCTAATTGATCAGGAAAGATTAGTGAAGAATAAGCTAAGCTGGATAAGGTTCTTACTGAAGAGGAAAAAAGCTCTAGGTTGCTAGGGTCAGATTGAAATGGATAATCGAGGGGAACAAAACACAAGATTTTTTCGTACTTATATGATTGCTTGAAGATCCAAATCTTGGATCATTGGCCTATTCAATGATGTGGGTGAATGGTTAACTGACCCTAAAAAAAAAAAATAGACACCTCACAACTATTTTTCAAACCCTTCAGAGAAGGAGTCTTCTAGTCTAATCTCAGATGACTAGTTAAGTGGTGGGGCGACTCTCTCTAATGATATGAAAATTGACCTTAGCTCCCAAGTGACTAATGCGGAAATAAAAAAAGCCTTCGGTGTATTGGAAATAATAAGGCCCCAGGTGTAGATGGATTTCATGCAAATTTCTCTGGTGTTGGGATACTGTTGGAGATACTATGTGTTTTACAATCAAGGAGAATTTTAGGAAATAAACTATTCCCCCAGAAATTAACCAAGCTCTGATAGTGCTAATTCCTAAAATGGTAGGGGCAAACAAGATTAAAGAGTTTAGGCCAGTTAGCCTCTATACGACCTTGTATAAAATAATTACCAAGGGTTTAGTAAATAGATTGCGTCCTTTGCTTGATAATATTATTAGCCTCGAGCAAGCTAGCTTTATCCATGGGAGAAATACAATGAATAACATTATTACCTTTCAAGAACTCCTCCACTCCTTGGCACATAAAAAAGGTCGAAAGAAATGAATGATTATCAAACTGGGCCTAGGAAAAGCACATGATAAATTGGAGTGGGACTTCATCAAGTTTGCCCTAGATTCCCTTGGCTTTCTTAATTACCAAAAATCTTGTATCCTCTTCTCCAAAAATACAGATTAAAGTGAAAGTAACGAGACTGGTGAGCTGCTGAACATTGATTTGTACAAAGACATGGGGAAGTATCTTAGTATATCGGTGAAGGAAGATGGATGGCTTAAGATAGCAGACTTAAACTTCATTGTGGAAAAAGTACTAAATAAATTAACTGGGTGGAAAGCTAAAATGCTTAGTGTGGCAAGTAGGAAGATGGTTGTCTCTTCTGTCCTTGAGAGGATCACCAATTACTATTCACAGGCTATTCCTTTTCCTACAGGCATTGTGAGGAGACTTGAGAGGCCGAATAGAGACTTCTTCTAGGGTGCTTTGGAGGAAAAGAGAAGGATCCACTAGATAGCATGGGACAAGATCAAAAAGTTGAAGGAGAATGGATGTCTGGGTCTCCTAGACATCAAAGCTAGAAATAATGCTTGTTTTGTTAAGCTTACTTGGTCTGTACGTGAAAGGAATTTGCTTTGGACCAGACCAATGAGAGAAAAATATAAGTTTGATAACCTAAATTTCAAGACGAAAGGATGGTCGAGAATTGCTAAGGAGACAATGAAGAAAAATGAGTGCTTAAATGAGGATTTAACCGTAATAGCTTTACATGATAAAGACATCAACTTCTAGCATGATGGATGGAACAAAAGTGGAAAGATTAGAAACCTCTTACATGGCCCATTGCCTTAAAACAGGGAGTCTCTGTCCTGCGGATGCTTGGTGTGGAATTAGGACTGGGATGAAGACATAATCTTCTTCCCTCTTGATGAGGGATGTAAATCACTTTTGAAAAATGTTTTCCTTAATAGTAGATCAAAGAAGCAAGTCAACTTTATCGGCAACTTGATATCAAGGGAGAGGTGACACCAAAGTCGATATACCAGCTTCTAACTTTGGAAAGAATAAGTGATAGGGGTATGGAGAGTTAGGATTGGATTTGGAAGATGAAAACTTTGCCTAAAATACAGTTCCTAATTTGGAAGATTGTCTATAACTGGTTGGCTACAAAGGATAACCTGGGAAAAGAGGGCATTGGTGCAGGTATGAGGTGTGTATTTTGTCAACTGGAAGATGAAACAATTGTTCATGTCTTCAAGGATTGTGAGGTTATTAAAGAGTACTAGAGGAGGAGTAATTATTAAAGAGTATTGGAGGAGTAATTATATTAAGGGAATATAATGTCCTTGGCAATATTGGTTTCTATTTATGATTTTAGGGATTTAGAATGAGAGGAACCAAAGAATATTCAGACCAAATGAACCAAATGGTGATTGGATTAACCAAATTAGAATACTTGCTGCTGATTGGTGGGTAAGTTTTATCTCAGCTAAGTTGCCAAAACTTGAATCGAGCTTTCATTATTGCTGACAGCCACCACGGGTTAGATGGGTTAAATTCAATTATGATGGAGTAGTAAGTGAAGCTAAAGGAAAATTGGGCATTGGAGGTGTGTAGAGATCACTTGGGTACTATCATTTGTGGCTTTTACATCAGCATTTCTCGTGCATCACAACTTGAAATTGAGATTTGGAGCACCATTCAGGGATTACAAATTTCGAGTTGAGAGAATTTTAAGAAGATCATCACTCAACTAGACACTAGTGAGGTTGTGGAATGCATTAATAGACTATGACAACATGATAATGGTAACTCTACCATGTTTGATGCTTATAGATGGCTGTTATGCAATTTTGATAAATGTTGTATGTATAGGGTCCTGAGAGAGATGAACAAGGAAGTTTATGTCATCAAGGGTGGAGAGAATTCTGTTACCAAGTCCCTATGGAGATAAGGAATGTGTTTGAAGTTGCTGTTGCTAATAATGGTCCAAGAACTGCTACTTATTAGGAGAACCAGAATAATGTTTCTATTCAGTTGTCTTTTGTTTCTTCTAGCATTGCACTCTAGACTTTGTTTCTTGATGTTTTTGATGTATTTTCCTTCATGAAACTACCAAGGGAAAAAAAAAAGTGTATTTATTTGCCTTAAAGGAACTAGTATATAAAAAGGTAAAGCTTTCTTCTCTAGGCTCCTCATTGTAAGTATCTCGTAGGACCAAAAAATCATTATCTATAATAGAAAGGAAAAATATTTATAAACAAAAAAAAAGTAAAAAAAACAAAACAAAAGAAGAAGAAACACTAAACATAAAGATTTAAATGCAAAAAACATATTGACTAATAAAAAATAAAATTTCAAAAAGTAGCTATTTTGGTCCACTACTAGCATGGCAATAGATTTTAGCTTGCCACTACAAGTGGATTGCAATTTGCAATTTGCGTCGACCTTTCCCATATGCACTAATAAAATACCTAAGTGATTGGCTCAGGTCTTATGAAACCTAAACATAAAAACACATTTAATATAATAATGAATCCAAACCTATTCACAAAAATCAATATCCCCAAGTGATTTAGCTACATTGTACCCTAAAGCTATATAGACACATATTTCGATAAAAACATGAACACTAAAATCAAGAAAAAACTTTATTGAGAGAAACATAAGTTTTCAAGCTTTAGAGTTTTTTTTTTTTTTTCTTTTTTGGGGGAGAAAGGGGTTGGTAGTGTTGTTGTGGGGGTGGAGGGAGGGAAGAAGGGAGAGAGAAGCTATTAAAATCAATATAAACAATAATTAAAACTTTCAAGTCAAACTATACTCAAAATGTGTAAAATTTCATCAAACTTGCATTATGATACCAACTCCTAGCAATGCATAAAAGTAAGGAGGCTAGGCAAGGGTTTTTGAGTCTAAATAAATTAGTAATTATATTCAAAAGAACACTTATTGTGAATGAGACGTGGGTCTATCAAGCTTGGGTTTCATCTAACCAGTCTTGCATATTGTTTGGAATGCTAATTTCATTTGAACAAAAATTGAAAGAAATAATTCATCTTCGAGTTCTATTTAACTTCTATCGGAACAATACTATGAATTGAATGAAGTCTAAGCCAAGAGTTAAGGATAAGGTTTGACATGACTTCATTGGAATGATTCATGAGCGATGGACTTCATTATTAGGCTCACTATTATAAACTTCAATCAAATAACTTTTATAAATATTTGACTAAAGTGAGTGAGAGGCTTTAAATTGTTCAATTACTTTGGTTAAGCTTAATCCCAATATTTTTACCTATGAAATTAAACAAGTTGTGAGGCGTACATAAAATTGTCACTAGTGGGTCATGACCTAACTCTAATAGTGAATCACTACTCACTATTTTTGAGTTAAAAAATAAATAATAATGAGGTGGTTTCTAATTTAATCACCACGGATGGCCCATGTGACTAATAGATTCATGGCTATTCACTATCTAAGTTAGGTTGTATCATCCACCACCTCAAGTGGCAACGGACTCGTCGTATGGATGGCTTGCAACTTAATATTAGATCATTTCATTTTATTTTATTTAATTTAAGAAAAGATCGGGCTTTGCTAGCAATGGATGGAAATTCATATATTACTACAAGTGGGCCATAAGAGGAGGATGTGGAGGGTTGGCCATGGTAGCTATTCTCTAGGTTTGCTTATTTTTATCCAATTTTCCATTCAAGAACCCACTTTTATCTCATAAGGAACTTGATTTGAAGGTCCTTAGCTTAGCTCCTAGGATAATGATGGCCTTCTAGTATTGTTTACCCTCTTGGAATCATGTCATATAGTCCTCTTAAATCATTTGCCATATAGACTTGTCACCATCCTAGAACAACCTAGAGTAGTATGCTTATCACTTAATACCATAGTGTTGAGATTCTCGCTACTTCTAAAATTCTTTATTTTTCTTTTATCATATTCCATAATTGAACACTGGGCCAAATAGTGTTCTTCCCAAGCCTAGAAGCCTAGGGACGAGAAAATAGTAGTGAGTAGTTAAAGTTGAAGCAATTAATCATATACAATTTTGATTTGAACAAGAGAGTGGTGGTTACAAAAGCATTTGGTGACGGTTAAGCCACAAGCCCTAAAGGGAGAAAGAAGCAGTTCGTGTTGCCGAAATTCATGGGATTGCCACCATAATATAGACACAAGATGCACCTAGCAAGTGCATGCATATACCTAGAACAAATGCAACTTCCTATGTTTGATTGAATTTGATGAAAATAAGCATATAGCAATTGTATACTTACGTTGTAATGTGACTGGATGAAATGATAAAAGTTGTCCTTCCTATTGCATTATAACTGATTGGATGAAACGATCAAGGCTTCATCTAATCTGTATAATGAAAATATAAAATGTTAGCATTATACAAGTAATGATTTGGTATCATAAACATGCAACGGTAAATTAAGATTGAATTAATCATGTGACCGATTATACAACATTTACCATTATTGTGTCAATGTGGATACGTGCTTCTATTATGGCCTTCCTCTCGGCAAAGTCCATAATGCATAGAATTCATATTTTTCTAGCCAAGTAACCAAAAGAAAAAAAAAATTATGTTTTACTATTAAGTTTTTTTTTTTTTTTGGAAATTTCGTAACAAAAAATAACACAGTAAAAATCATTTTTATTATTTATATGGGAAATTTTTTTATTTATTATCCAATTAAAATATTTTCTTTTAACAATATAGATAATAAAACTAAATTTCATATTTAACTATAATATGCAATTTTTTTTAGTATAATATCGATTTTCTTCCTTAACTAACAAAAAAATTAACTATCGCATGTTATATATTATAGGATCTACATAAATTATTTTTATCATATTATAAACTAACAGCAACCAGTAATATTACTTAAAACGCATGACATTGCGTCAACAATTTTCTTAGATACTGAAAACAAACACATTAATAGAAAAAACCTCAACTTTTTGTTAAAATACATATCGGAATGTAGATTAATTAAGTATTCTCATTGAGGAAATGGTAGATTTCACTACTCATTCAAATCCTACAAGTTTCATATTTGCATGAGATTGCAAATGAGAGAGAAAAAAAAAAAAAAGAAAAGATGGAGTTTGCAGGTGAAATGAAATCAATTATATTCTGTAACCGCATTTCAATTATTAACTTCATATACTATAGTATCCGTGACTTTGTTTGTATGTGTGTGTGTGTTTTTTTTTTTTTTTTTTGTAGAGCACATGTGTTAAGTGAGTGTTTAATGACAAAAATTCGATAGGGGATTACATGTATGGGATAGACTTTGCATAGTTTTGCAAAATTTGGTAAAACTGATAGTGCATTCCAGGTCCGTGATTTTAAAACTTATTTTTGGAATAACTTTTTTGAGTACTTTATTTTTTGAAATTTTCAAGAAAATGATATTATTTAAGTATATTTTCCAACAACTTTTTATTGAATAGATAAGGGTGGATAAAGTAATGGTGATTTATTTTATAATATTTTATCAAAAAGCTAAGGGTTTGAAAAAGAAAAAAGAAAAAAGAAAGAAAGAAAGAAAAAGAGTTATAAGGCATCTTTATTGAAGTTGCTTGGCATAAATTGACTCTGATCAATAGACTTGGTTCATTAACACAAAAACCAATATCAAAGTTCCCCTATTGAGGAACTGAAAAAAGCAAGTTCCTTAGTTGTTTTTTTTTTTTTTACTTGTAAATATTTGATATAGATCTTAGAAAATTTTAAAAATTATTAAAAAATTCTTTTAAAAAAATTTATTAATAAAATTAAAATTTTCTTAAAATACGATCATAATACCCTAAATAACTCATTGTTAAAGATAACTTACATTATTAAAGGCAACTTACTCTAATCCGAAATCATTTGGTAGAGGAAGTCGGTGAAGGACCTCCAAGCCTGGTACCATTTGAGGACGGGTCCCTTCTAATTTTTTTTTCTTTTTCTTGTCTTAATCGGATAAAATCAAACAAAAATTTCCCTTGCCCTCGTAAATGTGTTTTCTCTTTCCTATATCGTTGTCGTTGCCTTTGCAACAACTTAGACTTTTTTTATACAAAAAAAAAAAAAAAATTATAGTGTGAATTGATAATATAAATAATTGTAAGGTACTTTTTTTTTTTAAGAACCTTACAGTTAAAATGTAGAAGTTTTTAAAATGCCGATAGTACTTTAAGAGATCTAGGAATAAAAACTCTTTAAGAAAATAATTCTTAAAAATAATTTAAAACAAATGATAAAATTACAATAGTTTGAAATTATGTGTTCAATATAGAATTTTTTTTAATAAATATTTTCACGAAAAATTGTATATGCAAAAACATGACTTCAATCATAGCTCGAATCATGTGTGTTGGAATCATGTTATTAAGGTCACAATTTCATGTATTACTACTAAAACAATTCTTTTATTCACTGCTTCGACGTTAAAATGTCATATTTTCCCTTTATTTTCACTTTTATACTATCCTCTCTCTTCTCGAGCCTTTTTTCTCTCCTAATCTATCACACCCTAAAGGAGGTTTGAAAGATCCCGCTAAAAGCTATTATGGCACATGTACACCCGTTATATAGTAACTGTCTTACGAGTTAGAGATTGTAAAACTCTAAATAAGTAATTACATTTATGACTAATCATATTACATATAATCATACCATAAAATATAATTGTGAATTTTATATCCCACGATTAACCAAGATCGTAGAGAGTTAGAATTCTCTACCAATAAGCAAATGGAATAAAACCCTAAGTCTCACAAATTCAAATTTTACATCAAGATCCTCAAGGAAAACTTTATCTAAATAGTCTAACTTTCACAATTCTTACTTCATCGTTCTTGGCTTCCAACAACTCTCGACTCTTTACATCTTATCCCATCCCAAGCTTTTAGGATTTTCACTTGCAAACGATCTGTAGAAGGGTGAGCACACTATGACTCAGTGAATGAGAATACAATACTCTCAATGCTACACATACATAAGCAATTTCAAATTAAGTTATCAAATTATATGCTATGGACGAGCAACCATATAAATGTAACATCTCACGTGGTCTTCCGGTAACCGACGTGAAGTTTAGGATTTATGCCCTCCCTTGACCTTGGGTTAGGGATTCTAAAGCCATCATCAGTACCCAAGTCTCATTACTCGGTTTAATTATCTTATCTCTTTGATAATTTAAATATCTTTTAACTTTGATATCATTAGCTCGAGTGTTCTCATACACTGAGCGCTCTCGTGTCTCATGCATTGAGTAACACCTTCAATGACCAACCGAACTCAGAACCGTCAAGGCGCAACAATCCCTTAGTCATTTAGTTTGCACTTAGTAGAACAGTAATCCTCTAATTATTTCTAGCGAGCCCTGTAGTAGTGATGGCCTTCAATTTCATATAATGTCTCGTGTAATGTATGTTCAGTTTTTTTTTTTAGTCCGATCATTTAATTAATTGGTTCAAGATGATCAAACAATAGAAAATCACAAGCCAATCTACGTTCAAGGTAATAAAGTAAACTATTAACCTTTAAGGAATACAATTCCAATGACAAACATTAGGGACCAAGTGAAATCCCACAAACATAACCGTTACACCTCATATTCGCATTTACCACAATAAGAAGAGATCTTATATTTCACATCACAGATAATGCAAGGAAGGCCAGGCTAACTGGATAGAAATAATCAAGCTAGACACAAAATTTTAGTTAAATAATAGTGTAATATAATTCGAATCTCCTTGACCGTCAAATCAACCACTTAGGTTTGAACTACAGTCCTCATTTCTCGACACCTCTATGTCATTTCACTCAAACGTCAAATCATCAACTCGAGATTGATTTAGAATTATTATTCCTTGACACCTCTATGTCATTTCACCCCTCATGTGCTTAGTTTTACGCATTCAAAAGTCAAATAGGGTAGCCACATATATATCCTTTCCAAGTCCTCAAATACATACGTATACAAATATATATATATATATATATATATAATTAAACGTATTTTTAACTAAAGAATAAATTTGTTAAATGTTTTTCCTTGTGTACTAAAGAGATGTAAGAGGATAAAATTATTGCATTGAAAAATAAAGATTTTCATTTATGATTTGTATAATTATAGGTATAAATGTAACCTATATATATATAGTAGGAAAATCATTTCGTCCAAGCATATATATGTGTATTCAGAATTAGATTCTTATACATGTATATAATAATTCATAGTTTGTTCCATATGTCTATGCGTGAACACCAATTATACATATATATATAGAAAAAGTTAAGTTTACATGTATTAATTCAGTTTAAGAAAACAAGTTAAATTTGATATTAAATCTATAGTGATAGCATTAGCAAAATAGGGGAAGGTGTTATTGTCAAGATAGTAATATCTACCCTTAGCCCACTCTATTCTTTATATTGTTATAATAGTATTTATCCATAATTTACCTAATTACTAATTTCTTTGTATGACTTCCTTTCCAACTTCTTTACCCTAGTGTTTACTAAGGAATTAATAAAAATTACAACAATTGCAATCACAACCAAACAAAGAAAGACACATATACAACATACTAAGATCCAACACAACATATCAAACCAATCACAATATTGTAGTATATCATTAAGTTTCCCACTCACCTGTTTATGGTCATCTTAGTCTTAATTATCGTCGAGTGATTCCGACATGTAATCCTTTTGCCAAGCATAGCATTGAGGATTAGCTATGGTGACTCCACATAATTCCCGTTGGATCTCTTGATCTCCCGTTAACTCTCATCTCTTCTCAAACTCTCCACTGCCTCTCCCCACACTCACATATACAATCATTTCACCGATGGCACATTGCATTTTTAGGACTTCTTTTACAACTTGAACACCTGATAAAGCTACTCGAGTCGTCGTTTTTATATGGATGACACCTTTTCTTTCCAATTAATTTCACACACATACATACTTGCTTTCTTCATGAAATTCCCTTTTCCTCCTCGGTTTTACCGTTCCATTCCTTCTTCTCTCTTTTTCCTTATTATTCTCCTTTTTGAAATTTCCTAAATTCGCCTCTCTTTTATATAACGAAACTTTGAACCTTTTGTTTATTAGTTGTCTCTAATATCTTTCAACGAACTACTTGTAGGACCGACCATACGATTAGCAATTGCTAAAGGTTTTGTATCACCTTCTTTCTTCTATCTTTTGTTGACAGCTCCACATCCTCTCTACTGATCTCATCCCCCACTTATGCTTCCATCACTGCACATACACACCGGCCATCCTTTATACACACACATGCCCACCTTCGTCGTAATAACGTCATACACACACATACACACAAGTTTCACCTACACACATACACAAGATCAATACCCTCTTGACTTTATCTTCCGGCTCTTCTTCTCTTTTTCTCACCCTTTTCTGTCTTCGATTCTTGCTTTCTCCATCTTCCAACTTTTCTTCTTCCTTTCTCCTTATTCCCTTCTTCCTCTTGGCTCCCCTACACATAACATCTCTCATTGCTTCCTCGCTAAACTCCCTTCACTACTCGAACTTCTCCACTTCCCCACTTCTTCTTCCCATTTATCTTCACACTTCTCTGGCCTACGTCTAGTTTCTCCACCTTATGCTTATGTATATATAATATATATATATATCTAACCTTTCCCTCCCCTTCTCCATCAAATTCCTTTCCTTACACTAACCATTAAGCAATACCATGTAAGTCATAGTGTTTAGTGTAAACCTATCCTTCAACTTCTCAAAGAGTATCCGTGCTTCTTTCCCAAACTTTGCACACCTAAGTGCATCAAGCAAACGGTTCATAGCTTCAACACCGACTTTGAACTTATACTTCTTAATCAGCTCAAACATCCCAACAACCTTCTTCCCTTCCTTATTCCAAAGCCTTGATAGCAATGATGAAAGTCTTCATTGTCAAAAACCCCTTTGCACCAATTTCTTCGAGCAAAGATACCATCCTCTCAAACTGCCTAGTCTTCTCCAATATCCCCATCATTGCTTTATAAGTCCTTAAATCACGTTCAAAACCCAATTGCAGCTCTGCCCAATAGAAGAACCGAAAAGCCAGTTTCCTAGCAAGACGTAGTCTATGCAACACATCTAGAACTAAATCTTGACTTAAATGGATCTTGTATTCATCAAACGTAAACTCTATATTTCAAACCAATGCAACCAACTCATCAATCACCTTACACACCCTATTGACCTCATGTGGATCTGCACTAAGCCTACCCTTAACACTTTCATTTCCAATGTTACCGGTACGATAAAGAAGAATGCGGGTAAAGAGAAACTGCATAGTAACCGCAACATTTGTTTTCTGACGTAGTCTCGTTTTTATCCTCCCCAAGTTCTAAGCATCGGAATAAGAGAGTGGAAGAGGGTAGGTGCGGGATTAAGGAGGGATAAGTGGACAAGGGCAATTGGAGACACTGCTGTCCTACTCGTTGGCTAAGGAAAACAAGAAAGGAAAATGGAAGGGAAGGGAACGGTACAAGGGTTTGGTCGGGAATGAAAAGAAAGAAGGGAAGATTAAAGAGAGAGAGGACGCTTGTGGCTGTTTGCTTTGGGATGGAGGGACAATGGAAATGGAGGTTCATTAGCTAGACCGACAGCATTGGCAATTCCGCCACCCCATGCATTTTTTAGGAGTTAATGTACCGCTTTCACCTGGTCGATGATGTCATCAAAAACCTTAGAAGCCGACGAAGCCGGAGCCGAGTTGACACCAAGCTCACGGAGCTTGGTATATATATATACGTCTATATGTATATTGTAGAGTCCTTAAGCATCAATCGGGTAACGAACTCCTTAAGAACAACTACCTCCTTGCGGATGACAACGAAAATTCACTGGAGCTAGCGTCCTTAGAGATCATAGTGGAGAACCCACCGTCCATCTACAAGGGGTTTATCGGACCACCCACGCGAACGAAATCATTGTCATTGAATTCATTAGCATAGGTCTTCCGTTCAAAGGTCTCGTCGGTGGAGTGCGGTCAAGGGCTAATCCATCTTTCGAGCAGCTAGCGTCTCCGATTGAGTAATTGGAGACGACCTCTGTTTCTTTGCTGGAAAACAGGGGTGAGAGAAAAAAGAAAATGAGGAAGGAAAGGGGGCAGAAGCAAGGGTTAGTGGTGGCTAGTGTGATGAAGTGTGGTGGCTGGGGTGTAGTGTTGTAGGTGTTCCATGAGGACAGGACGACTGGAAAGAAAAAAAAAAAGAAGAAGGAAGAAACAGAACGAGGGACGACTAGGAATGGAGAGGGGGAATGCATCCGTGACCAGGGACAAGATGATGAGAAAAGAAAGGAAAGAAGAAGGAAGGACGGAAAGAGAAGTAGGGTTGTGTTTGGGAGACGGCGAGGAAGGGCGATGCAACTAGAAGAAGAAGAAGATGAAGAAGAGGGAAGGAAAGAAAGAAGAAGCAGGGGACCGGGACAGTGGAGACAAACGACATGACCTGGAGCAGTCGATGTGATGGAGGACGACTCGATTTGATTGCTGATGCCATTGCTTTGATCACTGATCAGTAGTGGGAGAGGAGGAAACGAACGGAACAATGCAATCGAGTTTTTTTTTACATATGCATATTTATATATATATATGTTTATTTTTATTTGTTATTATTATTTTTACTATTAATATTTTATCAAAATTTTAGAATTATAAAAATAATATTTTTATTATCTAACTTAAAAATAATTATTATTTTACTTATTTTAATATAAATTTTCTTATATTTTTAGTTCGTTACAAAATCCTATGCTGAGGATTGACTTCTTGGAAAACTTTGAGGTAATGTCTTGTGCAAATGGTTTCTTTATGAATTCAACAAGGCAAATTCGTGCATCATCAAAGATATGCTTTTGAGCAGGCTATTTCTTGGGCGCTCGCTCTCATTCTTCTTCTCTCTCTCTTTTTCTAGTCTCCTTAACATACCTCTTTTTCTAAACTCCTTGACATACCCAAGTATGGGGAATCCATGCAGTTACCTTTCATTTCTAAATAGTTTCCTTCCTCCATCACCCTAAATTTATAAATACAACATTACTAATTTTAATATTTATAGATTCATTACTATGATCTTAATTTTTTTTCTTTTTTACCAATTATACCAACGTCAATCTAGCATTACGATTTCACCACTACAAGTCCAATTGTATAGGATTTCTTTGAAGATTATGGAGATTGGGAATTGGGATGATAATAGTTTGTAAATAGTCTCTAGAATAAGAGGTTTTTGTATATTTATTATCTTTATTTTTCTTTTTAATTCTATCCTTATGTAGTATTATTTTTTTTATGATATTCATTACATTCGCTAATTGAGTAGAATTTTTTTTTTTAAAGAAACAATGTATCTCCAATGGAGACAATTTGACACTTTGAATAAATATATTGTCGCCCCAACTCTTCGTTTATCAATCTTATTATATCAATCAATTTGATTAATATAATTTTTTTATTGATTTCATTTTAAGGGAAAAAAAAAAGGACTGTTTTTGTATTTCCTTTGAGACGGCAATTTTTGCAACTCTTGTTTAAATTTAGCCAGACGGGCATCGAATTCTTAGCCATAAAAAGCCAATCCATCCTCATCCTGAATTCTTTCTCCTTTTTTGGAGAGCAAATGCATGAAGGCATCATGTTGATGTTTCACACCTTATAATGATCGTATGAACCGGTCAATATATTGATCATAATATGCCTGATCGCAAACTTTGAAAGTAGCATCCTTAGGGTAGGTCCATCAAGAAAATGGTTAATAATCAACCCACTCACCATCCATAATCAGGAGTCCAAAAGCTATCCCAAAGATTTCCCGTAAAGGATAATTAACTGTAATTTTTTTGTAATAATTCCACGTTAGCAAGAAAATGCTTAATCTTCAAAGGTGGGAACTTATAAGATTGTTTTGGACCTCTCCGCCCAAATCATTGATTTGGCTGATTTTAGGGTAAAACAAGAATGGCGTCTTTTCATACATACATTCGATAATAGCAATGTAATTTTACCTCAGAATGATTATCATGACCTAATCATAAAAGGCCAAACAAATAATTTTGCTATCTACAATAAAGGTAAAGAGGAGTCGCTAATAGGCCACCAGACCTAATGTGGCTTGCCATGGTCTCTTTTTACTGTTTTTCTTTTTAACGATATTTTATAAACACACACACACACATATATATATATATATATATATATTATTTAATCATCAACTTTTTATTATATTAATTGATTAAATATATTTAATAATTTATTTTATTAAATTAATTATTTGTGGGCTTCTTAAAAGCCGACAGATCAGTCGACTAATGTTTACAAGGACATGTATAAAACATAGGTATTGAAAAGTACGAAAAATGAAAGATGATGAAAATATAGTATAGGTATGTTAAACGTAATTTACCTATTAAACTATTACGAGGCTTATATTTGTGCTCGAATTTGTCCTTTTGTGGTCGACATATCGGAATAGTAAATTAAATAGTAAAATTCACGCTAGCTTTCATAATTGTTCTGGGCTTTTTTCTATTACCTACGCCACATGGCACAATTGTCTCGAGGATATCTCACATCCTCCATCCTCTCTATCAGCCTTTTTATCACGTAAAAGCCTTTGAAATTCTCGTTTTCTCATCACGTCAAAAGGCGATTCTACAACCCCCATGACATGAAGGCTACGCGGAACTGGCTAAGGTCAGTAGTTCACGAGCTCATTCTAGATTGTGTGGAGTCCTGGCATTTCATTTGTTTGCCCCTTGTTTAAATTAGAACATATTGTGTACCGATAGCTCAATTGAACAGCTCAACAGCAGCTTCTTGATTTCTCGAAAAAAAAAAAAAACAAAGAACGATTGAGCACATTTTGTGTTTGTGTGTTTTGCTGAGCTTATTCATTGTCTAGATATTCCCCTTACCAATCCTTTAGGATAAGTGGGTTGGAAAACATCAAGTTCCTATCATGTAGTTTTTTAAGATTTAAACCTCCCATATTATCAAAGGTTCATAGACCTTTAAGGCAAACGAGATAACTTGGGCTTGTAATAACAAAGTGACCATCCAGTATCTATAGAATCATGAGATAAGCTACCCTTCTGAAAATTGTTATCCTCTACTCTATTCATTACCAAGGTGCCAAACACGAGATGAAATCTTGAGTGAGATGTCGATTAGGGCTTAAAACCCATATAAGAACTTCAACTAACCAAAGTCTTCTATTTTTTAGGTTAAAGTTTTACAAAAAATCAAACATGTTGTTATGCATGGTTTGAATTCACAGGGTGCAGCCCTTGTGATAGGTATCTAGAGGTTTGAGACGTTGCCCGTCAAACCGAAAACGAGAAATACATACAGCTGCTAAGAATAATGAGAATCCAACGAAAGGATTTCGATTGAACGCCTTAAGGGGATAATTTTGAATAACAAAAAGATTTGGATCGAATGCTTTGAAGGGACAATTTTGAATAATGAAGGGATTTCTATCGATCGCTTTGAGAGGACAATTTTGCATAAAGTTCCTTAATTCACATAAAGTTTTCTTATGTTGAACTTTGTTGGAGTATGTGTTCAAGGCATTCAATGGAATACCTTTTTTTTTTTTTACGTACTTTTTTAATTAGTTAATTACATTTTTATCCTTAGTATATTGAGTTTGGATTATTTAAACTAGTTATTAATTGTATTTTGAGCGTCTTGAATCAGTTCATGCGTTATTGAGTTTCAGTAGAGATCTTCACGGTTTTATCGTTTTTTATAAATCTTATATACTGATTAATTAGGATGTGTGTCATATCAACTTCATTTTAATCTTTGATTATTTCGGACAAATATAAAGGGGAAAAAGAGAAAGAATTTTATATTCTTTTCTTTTGCGTTTCTATAGTCATAATTTGGGCAAAATTTAGAAGATTATCTATCTTATTTTTATTTAGTTTCTTCCTTTCAAATTAAAAAGTACATCTTCATTTCACTATTGGCCCTAAAGGACACGAAGTCAAAACCTTCCATTTGTAGCTTTTATGATCCATCCATTTTATTTTTCGGTTATCCAAGAATTTCAATATGCTACTTCCTTTTCATGGCCTTATTTCCCCAAGTTCTACTGACCCTTTATATAAACATTAGATGCAATCTATAAAGTCTTGCCAACAAGTTATTTTAAACTCATCATGCAATTTGTTAGGTTACTAGCACGAATTTCAACGGGCAAATCATCATGCAATTTGTTAGGTTACCAGCACGCATTTCAACGGGCAAATAAAAAAGATGAAAATAGTAATAGGTGGTGATTCATGGTCATTTTATCTTCCAATTCTGATTGGATGGCAAATGATAAATAACATAATACCTATTATTAACTTCTACAAAATACACATATTTTATCATGAATTGTGTGATTCTTATTGCAAAAATCTATTTGTGTATCATCCCTAACTCAATATCTGATCTAGGATAGGAGGTATCTCTTCAAAATGGCGAATGTAAAAACTTCTCATCATGACAATGTAACTTCTTAGGGTAACATTAGGAAATATTGCATTTAAAAAAAATATTTCATAAATACTATATGTGCAAAAAATATTTTAAAAATAAGTTTCGATGGTACAGATTTAATTTGTGACTTCACTTTTTTCAAAATTTGTAAAGAATAAGTTAATCCATCACCCTTAACATGCTTTACCTCCAACCTCTCACCAAGTAATTGCTCATACTCAAATGCCCAATCAAGGTTGGTGCTACCCGTAACGGTTTGCTTGTCAACTGGTAATCCGACTTAGACCTCAACATTTTGTAAAGTCATGCTAGTCTCGCCATGGCCATGTGAAAGCTATGTGTCTTAAGCCTCTACCTCTCCACCAGTGCTATAAGAATATGTTAATCTAACTGAATGAAGGGAATGTATGCTAGTCCTATAAACCCACCCTACTCTATATAAGGTAATATGCAAGGATCTAATGGGATATCATCTACGTCATGGTGTAGTTGTAACTCATGGCGCCTAAGTGTTAGCGAAGATTCTTCTTGTAAACATAAAAGTATAAATTGTATGAATCAATAGATTTAGTTGAAAGTAAAAAATAGAACCTATAAATTACAATACCTGCCCTTGCCAAATAGATTCTAATCAATGTCTGGCTTGCTATGTCAACAATGATGGATCAAAAGGTCATGGACTCATTTATCCTGCAACATGAAAGAAAAATTTGGTTAGCAAAGATAAAATTATTATGTAAATTAAATTATAAACAATGTTTAATGAATGAATAAAAGAAGTTTTTTTGTTACGGATCTTATAACATTATTATTTCTCTCTAAACACTTTCTTCTATTGTGTCTTTCCCTTCTGCACTTATTATGCCTAGCTTTAGATGAGACATCTCTAAGGTTCATCTCCATGCGGTATCGTTTTGATCTAGACTTTCTCATTCCACATTGAAGTTTGTTAATGTCAAGGCAAATGAATGGAAAGTGGAGCAATAAGTGTTGTTTTTTCTTATACTTCAACTTCTTTGCATAAAGTGAGTACCACTAAACAATTCGATTAGCTATACTAATTACTCCGACCTATTATAGTTGGTTTACGAAATTTGCATAAAACGAGTTATGCAAAAAAATTCGACTAGTTACATTAATTACTCCGACTTATTATAGTTGGTTTATGGAATTTGCATTAAATAAGTTCTGCTAAACAATCTAACTAGCTACACCAACTATACTAACCTATTATACTTAGTTTACGGAATTTGTATAAAACGAGTACCTTTAAACAATCTGACTAACTACACCAATTGCTTTGACCTATTATAATTGGTTTACGGAATTTGCATAAAACAAGTTCTACAAAACAATCCAACTAGCTAGACCAATTACTTTGACATATTATAGTTAGTTTACAAAATTTGCATAAAATGAGTTTTTCAAAACAATACGACCAACAATACTAATTACTCTGACCTATTATAGTTGGTTTATAGAATTTGCATAAAATGAGTTTTGCTAAACAATCAGACCAACAACATCAACTACTTTAACCTATTATACTTGGTTTATGGAATTTGCATAAAATGAGTACTACTAAACAATCCAATTAGCTACACTAATTACTCTAACCTATTTTAGTTGGTTTACGGAATTTGTATAAAAAGAGTTCTACTAAACAGTTAGACTAGTTACACTAACTATTTCGACCTATTATACTTAGTTTACAAAATTTGCATAAAACGAGTACCACTAAACAATCTAACCAACTATACTAATTACTCTTACCTATTTTAGTTGATTCACAGAATTTGCATAAAACGAGTTACGATTCGACCAGCTACACTAGCTACTCTGAACTATTATAGTTGGTTTGCAGAATTTACATAAAACGAGTTCCACTAAACAATTTGACCAACTACATTAGTTACTCCAACCTATTATAGTTGGTTTATAGAATTTGCATAAAGTGAGTTATGCTAAACAATTCGACCAGCTACACCAATTACTCAGACACTTGGTTTATGGAATTTGCATAAAACGAGTATCGCTAAACAATCTGACTAGCTATACCAATTACTCTAACCTATTGTAGTTGGTTTACGAATTTTGTATAAAATGAGTTATGCTAAACAATTCAAACAACTATACCAATTTCTCCAACTTATTATACTTAGTTTATGAATTTTACATTAAAACACATAACGAAGAATACCTTAGTGCATGGATTTTGCATTAAAACATAACAAATAAGGAATTATAGTTATTGAGATCTAAACCATAAAGGAATAAAAATTATGAAATAAACATATACAAAAACTATTTCATTAATTGTTTACATGTACAAGTCTCCTAGCTGACATTCTAACTATTATACAAAAAATGAAAAATAAAAAAAGAAGAAGAAAAAAAACTATCCTATAAGGCCTTCCACTAGGGTCGAAGACGGTGTAGACTCAAGTGGAGGAGAAATTTCTTTATTGGGAGGAGGTAGATGCACTTTTTCCTATGGAGAATAATTGATAATAATATTGAAAATCAACATTACATTCACATACCTACCATTCCCCCTTAGCATACACAAACAAAACCATGTATATGACCATCATTGTCTGCATCAAGAAACCAGTTACAAGGACAAGCATAAAAGAACAAAAGACGAAGATTTTAATTACAAAAACTGACTTATACCTTCATAAGATGAGTAAAGAAGAATGATTGAAGATCCAAAGCTAACATTCCTATCTCTAAGACCTTGGTTTCACCTCGCTCATGGGGGCTTAGAATCTCATTAAATAGATATCATCAACCTACTCTCCCATTTGGGCCTCGCGCCACGACAACCATTGGGGCATTAGAGGGCGAAGGGTCGAGAGGCCTTAGGGGACATTGTGGCACCGTTTTTGCCAGTGCTTCGTGACTACTTCTATGCTTCCCCTCGAAGTGATGGCCGAGTTTCTACGTCATTTAAGATAGAAATTACCCCTCTGTAATGGCTATGCTTCAAAGGCACTTCATCACCACACTCCGAGGTCCATTATTGTAGCCTCAAGTCATTTGATGAAGATTGTCTCCTACCTTGAGGTGCAGCTTGGTTGTGCCAATTTGCTGGGAAGTGTTCGAGCCATGGATCACAATTCCTCCCCTCGGATGGCCTCTTAGTAGCAGGGGTTGATGCCTTAGCCTTCCTCTCCTCTTAGCGGTCAGCTTTGCTAAAACCAGCCTAGTGGTAGTTAGGTTGGACAAATGAACCTTTATGAATGGCACCATTTTTGTAGGGAAAACCACACGGTCAGTAAAATTAAAACTAACCATATAAACCTCCGAGCTACAGCTCGTGAGTTCATCGCCAAGTTAGCCCCATCTCGGACTTCCACTCTTACTTGCACCTTGATCCTCTCTAACGTCCCTAATGACGTCGCCTGTGACGTTTAAGTCTTTAGGTGTACTTGTACCTATTCTCTAGAATGCCTGTACCAAGCTAGGAGCATTGAAGGGCCTTCCATTATTCTCAAGAGCTTGAAGAAGGACCTCAGATCATTGTTTATCAAATGGCATCAACTTGATTGGCTTTGTGTATATTGGATTTACCCAACAAACCCAAAAGTCTAGTGCCTCAAGTGTCTCAACAACAATAAATTTCTCTTTCCAATTGTGCATTAAGGACACCAACCCATCCATTAGCTTGACCCCAGGTTCGCTAGATAGGTAAAACCACCCTTTGGATGGCCTAGACCTCTTCACTCCAAAGAAAAAACAGAACAATTGTGGAGTAGGTCAGACGCCATATAACTCACAAAGGCTTTTAAATCTCACCAATAAAGTGTAAGTGTTGGGTACAAGTTGTTAAGAGTTGACGTGGTGGTAGTTGAAGAACTTCTGGGAGTCATTGAAAGGTAATTGCAACCAGAACTTGGGAAACTTTTGGTAGATGTAGAAGTGGTTACCTAACATTAAAGCAACATGCTCTTCTTCATGTGGAACTTGAATGACCTAGCCATTCAGAAGTGGCTTGCAATATATGGCGACCACATCTACATTAGTCTCATTAGCAATGCTTCTCACTCTTGCAAATCCCACCCTTGATGATGATAGTTGATCGTAGCATAGGTAGATGGGCCTTTGCTCCTCCTCATCATTAGGATAGATATCAATGACCCACTCTTCGTTGTGAACTTCTTCGCTACATTCCTCTTCAAACAACCGGAGGATCGCACTATCTACCTCTTCCTCCATTGCTACCGTCACGTGGGGTTGACTTGAGGGCCCTATTTCTCATCTTACTATACTGGAGAAGATTTTTTGAAAGACATCAGAAAGTGTGTGAGAAGATGAGCTTGACATACCTAATGCGTTGATGGATGAGAAAATTTGAAAAGAGATGTATTGAGTGTGATCGAGTAAACGCGAGAATTTTGAATGTTATAAGAATGCAAGAGGAGCAAAAGGTATGAAAGTGGATGTTTCCATGCCTTATATAGGCAATTGAAAAGTACGTGTGCATTTTCCGACGTAGTATGAGATTATACAAGGTGTCGTTTGGCAAAATGAAAGGCTAAGATGATTTCATCCCTATGACTACCTCAAACCCTATCAAGCCACGTTGCCTACTACATTAAATGCATAGGTTTACGTGTGTAGACATAATTTGAAAATGACAAATTAAAGGGCGGATACATACATAATAAGTCTTTTCACCTCCCTTGAGGCTTGGGTTAACTTTTGGAGCAACAAAACTATTTACCATGGCTTAATTGATGGTGTCTAGCTCTATGCTATTGGCCCAGCTCTGATATCTTGCTTCTCATAACCCACGACTCATGCAAGCTACTTTGTGACTTGGAAGATGCCATGAATCTTAGCCTTAGAATGCAAAGGTTGAACAAGCCCTTTTGCAGATCGAATATGTCCCCTTTAGCACAGGACAAGCTTGGTTAATAGTTTCACCTTCACCTCAACAAATAAGCAAAACCCAACCTCTACTCTCATCAATTCTACGACATTATAAAAGGAGGTTCTTTGATTTCTATGTAACAAAATATTCCAAGCTACAACCAGATTAGAACAAATTGATTGTAGAATGTGATAACAACTATGTACAGTTAAAATGTTTTTGGGCCTCTGCCTAAAAATCTGTTATTGTCATTAGCAAATGCAATTAACTGCCATATGATATAAGACAAAATGTTGGTGGCATAGTGACATTTTTAACAAATTACAAAGTGCCTCATCAATTTTGTAAGGATATGAAAATTGCTTCTCCTAATAATTAACATTTCATAGCAAAGATTACTTTTTTTTTTTCCATTAATCGACAATTGCAAATGAAAGGTTCTTGTTTCTATCAGCCCCATCTCTCTTACTCTCTACCAAAGGTTCAACAAACAGTATTCTATAAAGTCTATTTTCTAATATTTTTTATAGGAGCTTGGCTAGCATGTGGGGTATAGCACTCATAATTCCTTTTATTTTCAATGCGCCCACTAACTACATGTATAAAGTGACTACAGTTCAATATGACAACTTAAAATTGTGCAAAGGATCTAATTAACAGTAAGAACATAATAGCAACAGTTGAATAATATACATGAGTATTGGCAATTCTTTCATTAAATCACAACAACAAAGTTTGGGAAAAAGGTAGTAGGAGTGCTTGTACTTTTGATTTTGGGCAATTAAGTGTTTAAACTTTCATTTGTGGCAATATGACTTATATGACTTCCAATTTCAAAAGTGAATGGTGATGGAGGTCGAGCTAAAGGAAGCTCGGGAGGAACTTTAGGTGATGAAGGGACTATTGCCACAAAGGAGTGTCCCCAACTTATCTAAGGCTCAGCAGGAACTTAAAGATGCAAATACTCGAATTAACTCTCTGAAGCAGGAGGTTGCGGATTTGTAAGCACGAGAGTCCTACCTCACATCGGAGTTACGACAAGAGAAGACAATTGTTGCGGACCTCAAATGAGATCTTGATTGGCCTAGCAAGGTATCGACTAGAGTAACACAGAGGGGGCCTAGCTGAAAACGCAGGTCTAAGATCTTGAACAACTCGTACCTAATTGGGATGTAAGGATCTGCGAGCTGGAGGAATAGGAGAAGACGACTAGGGATAGGTATTACGAAGAAATCCAATTCTCTAATAACTATACTGATGAAATGGTTTGAGTTATGGAGGTAGGGTAAAGGATCATGAAGCATTGGATTTGTGAAAGAGATCTGGAATTTGATCTCTCATGGCTTGGTGAAGAAATGTGGGAGCCTAATACCCCTCCCGAGGAGAGTGAGGAGCTTGATAAGACCACGACTGAGTAAAAAAAAAACAAATGCTTGATGAACACTTGCATTAGTCGTCAGCGATGCCCCCTAACAAAGATCCTTCTCCTCTTCCTCTTTTTGATAAGGTGGAAGGGGTTCTCTCTTCATCTTTAGAGGAAGAACTGCCTCTACCTCCTCTTCTCATTGAAGAAGTTCCTCCTCCACTTGAGCCTATGCCGTCTTCAACCCTAGTGAAGGACTACATAGGATAGATATTTTTAATGTTTTCCCTTTTTTTTTTTTTCATTTCGTATAATTGTTGGAATGATAACTAAAGGCCTTATACTTAAAAGTGATTAATGAAACAATTTTCATATATGTTTATCTTGTATTACCTTTTCCTTTATAGTTCAGACTATGTTAATTTTAATTTGTTCTTTTTTATGTATTTTAATGCAAATTCCGCTATTCAAGTGTAATTGGTCAAACTATTTAGCCTAAATCATTTTAATGAAAATTCCATACACTCAAGTATAACTGGTCAGATTTATTAGTGTACATTGTATTCTTTTGGGCGATGTATCTCAATCGTTTAGATTTTAGGTTTGCTTGGTTATGATCTAAGCCCTTTGAAAATATAGGCACTAAATTATCACAAATGAATGTTTAGACACTTAATTACCAAAAATCAAAAGTATAGAAACTCCTATTGCCTTTTTCCCTAATACTTCCAATCACTTAACTGCATATTTTCAACTTTAGACACCACTTTACCAAATTTAAAAGTACAACCACTTGCGTGGCTATTTTTTTGAAAACAAATATATAAGTGTAGGAAAATATTTAATTACGAGTCTAGTTAGTACGAGTATTAACAATCTAATTAAATTATCTATACCTCATTATTTTTATACAAAAACTTACATATAAGTTAAATAAAATATTCTGAATATACATATACACTTAGAAATTCTATTTAACCATCCTAAAATTAAAATTTCAATTTTTACTTCCTATTTGTTATAATTACCTAATTGATCTAGTTTCTTTTTTTACTTTTGTATTTTAAAGTCCATTTTCATTTGTTTTGAAATTTCTGATATACATAAATCATGAAAGTAGTATTAATATATTATAAATAACTGTTATCAATCATTTTGAAATTTTTATCCATTATGAATCTACTTGTTAAGTTTTAGTAATTTAGAATGTGTTGAAATTAAAAATTGATATTGGTGATTATATTATCATATTATAACTTTACATATGTTTATTTTATTCCATAGTTACTTTTTATTATTGTTATAACCCTCACGTTATTTCTATAATCTTATAGTCCTATTAATTATACTCATGTACAGTGGTTATAATTAGGCTAAGTATTGGGATATTATTTGTGTACTTGCATAACCTTTTTTTCTGTTTTCTTTTTATAGGTTCTGAAATTTATTAAACCAAATATCAAAGTTATATTTTTTTGTGTGTTTTTTTTCTTCTTTTTTTTTTTTCCCAATATTTGTGGAGCGTTTCATGTAGTGTATGTAAAAAATTTGTATAGAAAATGCTTGTAATTGTATTGAAGACGCATGTAGTTTGTATTAAAAATGCATGTCTCTATGTATTTTTAGTATAATTTTTTTTTTGTATTGAGAACGCATGAACTATATGTGTTTTTGATACTTTATTTGTGTAATATTTTTTCTCCTTACCTTGTTTGTGTAATATTTTTTAAAGATTATATTATTTATGTATTTTTCCTATTTTCTTACCCTATACTCACTTTAAAACTTGTATTTTAAAGCATATAAAGTATAGGTTTCAGGATGTCATATACATATCCTATAAAATGTTATTAAACAATATTAATAAATAAATAGTAAACAATAATATTATAATTTTTGGGTAATAAATGATTTAGTAAAAATGAAAAAAAAAGCTTAAGCCTACATAAATTAATAACTCTAAATGGTTAAATCTAATATTGTTCATCTTTCATTTTCTTATTCTTTCTCATTTACCTCTCTAATTTTAGAATTTCTATTATTTTACCTTATTCTTTTCCATTAAATAGTAAGATTGCAAAACTTGAAATTATTATTGTAGAAAATTTACCTTTTTTAATTTTATAAATTTTGCATTTAAATAACTTATAATATTATATATATATTACTATTTTAATATCACATAAATTTAAAATTTAGAAAAAAAAAAGATAAAATTTATAAGTTTTAAGAGTAATCATAAATCTTATAAGTGTTACAAAGTACATGATACAAAATATTTCTTAAGTGTTATAAAATATGTTTAATTTTAAAATTTAAAAACCTATATCATATAGAGTAGAGTATGAATAAAACCTCATACTTTATCACTCCAAACACTCGTTGTATTTACTCCTAATACACGCACATATATATGAAAGTAGTAATAACATTTTGATACGCGGTAGTTTGGGCCGTAGGTTTTTTAAAACTACTGGCTACCACAGCCATATGTTATGAATATAATTAGAATTTACAAGGGTAGTGTAAATATACATGGCATGGCATGTATTTCGTGATGAGCTTTTCCCAGTGTTGAGTGACAGACACGCTTTTGTTATAGTGACCCCCATTGTCATGTCATTGGATAGAAGTTGAGCAGAAAAGAGAAGTTTGCTACCGTAATAAGCAGAACATGTAAGGGTAATAGTCTTAAATATTTTAGTTTAAAAAAATTACATAAATATTATAATTAAAATAATTATTCATAAAATAGATTTCGAAGAAGAACTGAATACAATTTACGTCTTTAAGATTAAAAAAAAAAATTAAAACTAAAGGTATATACTCTGTCTACTTCTTCAAGCAATGCTTGAAGCCTCGATCGAGGTCCACACCTTGAGTGTAATCCTCTTTTTTTTTTTTTTTTTTACATTTCGGCAATCAAATTATATTGAAGGTGAGGACACCACCAGTGCCCTCATGTTTGCACTTTTGGTTTTTTTTTTTTTTACACTTCAGCAAATAAAACATAGCAATTTGACACTTATAAAAATAATAAATGACAATACTGTTTGGTTCTAACTATAGTACGCTCAAATAAGTTTTTTTTTGATATATTATAAACTTCGTAACTCTAAACAATTAAAAAGTTACGACCTTTTTAATTTGAAAAAAAAAACTGATAGAATTTGCTTTTTTAATGTCATAACTTTTTACCCGTTTAGAGTTACGCAACTTATAATATATATAAAAAAAGATTAATTTGAATATACTATAGCTAGGATCAAATAGTATTGCTGTTTGCTATTTTTATAAGTGTCAAATTGGTATATTTTATCTGTCAAAGTATAAAAAAAAAAAATAAAGGCACAGATGACGTCCGCACTTTCAATACAATGTGACCACTGAAATGTAAAAAAAAAATAAAATAAAGGATTACCCTAAAGGTGCAGACATGATTGGCGTCTTCAAGCAATTTTTCTGAAGGCACGAATGAGGTTCACTCCTTCAGTATAAATCGGGTTTACGTTTTTAGTTTAATTTTTTTTTAATCCTAAAGTTGCAAAAGATATTTGTGTTTTTAAAATTTATTTTATAAATAATTATTTCATGTATAATATTTACATTTTTTTTAAACTACAATTTTTATGAGTATAACCCGAACATGCAGACCCTACCACATAAGGAAATGGTTGTGGCAATTTTATTATTGTTAGGTATTCCATAATTTTTTTTTTCCCAGCAAGATATATTATTGGCAACGGATCCTTTGTGATTTCATAGTTCAATATTGGTGCAACTGTCACTGATGATTAAATTCAGCACTAACAAACTAGGCTTTCGCAAGAGTCCCGCACTGAATGTGAAAAAATATTTTTTTTTTCATCCAAAGTCCCAAATTTATCTTGCCAAAATTGCAAATCTGCTCAAAATTCAAAATTCTGCTAGATATTTTGATCTTACCATAATGTTGAAATCACATTAAAATCTTGTAATATGATTTTTTATGCATCTCGTATAGCAGTATTATAAAGTAATTATTCACAAAAATCCATAATTATAAATATATATATGTAGTTTCCTTTTTTTTTTTTTCCAATTATGGTTAATATTTTTTAAAACTTGCTAATAAAGATGATGAGATTAAATGAAGACATCATCCTTAAGACTTTTAGCTTTTATTATAATATATCTTGCTAACAGATAAATTTCTCAATCGACTGCTTTTTATTGTCATTGCATACGTTAGCATGAAACTAGAATGGTTGACCTGCCCAAACCGTGTGCTTGTATCCCTCTTCCACCTAGTCTTGTGCTTTTGTTATCAATTAGCTCACCGGGATTGACTTGGCAGAGTCATCCTCTTCCATGTTGCCATTGTTTACTTTCATTTTTTTCCATCCGATACTATAAATTAGGGATGGCTGATCAATCCAATGCGTAATTATGGCAGAAAAAAAATTTTAAAAAAAATCTGACAAGCCAATAGCGATAAAATCATTTTGCTAAGTGCACTATGTGCTTTCTTAAATTCTAAAAAAATTTATGTATTTTAATCCTAATTTATTGTTTTAGATAAATTTTATCCAATCATTTTTACGCTTTTTATAAAGTTTTCAAGATTATTTATTTATTTATTTGATATTTTTAGTTACATTCATTAAATTTTTGTTAAAAATCGTTTTTAGTTAGTATTACATATAATGTATGTTATTGCACCACTATACACAAATAGGGCACTATAATCTTCCTAAGGCTTACCACAAGAGAATAGTGACATTGCGTAGATGCTTTGATCTATCCCACTATTATCCCTAATTACAATAACAGCTTTTATTAAAAGAAAATGTGTGAAATAAATTGAATAAATAGGTATCATTTATCTCGGCCAAAAAAGAGAAAAGAATATCATTTATACTGGACATCTCAAAGCATGTAATAGATCGAAATATTCTTTGAGGGCGTGAAAAGAAAATTTAGCTCATTTTATTTATGTAATAATTGTTACTATAATTTAAAAAATATAATAATAAATAAATATTCTTTTGCACATGTATCATTCCTTAGCGGGACCATTCTAATAAGTAACACACGTCATCCTTAGCGTTTTTCCTGTTAAATGAACCACAACTTGGCTTGAGTCCTCAAGTTGTTCCCTTCTAGACACGGAATCTTTTGCTTTATCTTATATATTTTTCTGGGGTCTATGTAAATCGTGCTTGTGACGTCCTAAACTGAAACAAACCAACGTTGGAGGACAAAACAGAAAAGAGGGAAGAAGAAGAAGAAAGACTCCATGTGTTACGAGGTGAAGTGCTCCAAATGCGGAAAGACCACCTGGGGTGGTTGTGGAAGACACGTCGCATCGGTCTACAACCGAGTTCCGGAGGAGCAACGGTGTCTTTGCCGTGATTGGCCTGGTGTTAAGACTGGCAGCAACACCTCAACCGAGAACCAAGCCCAACCAGCCCAGCTAGGATCCTCCCTATGCGTCATTTTGTGACGTCCTATATATGTTATTATTGGTTTTCATCTATAAAATTATTATATGATTTATCATGTTATTGTCCTTTGTTGCAGTTGGCTTTCACCTAATGTCGTAGGTTATTAAGGTTTTGGTTGTTCCGTAGGTTCGATTTTTCCATGCATTTGTTGAGTTCTGTGGCTTGTCCTGTTGTTGATCCATCGATCAACGAAATTCATAATAACGTTGAATAAGAAAAGAAACCACAAAATTGGATGCTCTATTTTTGCGTCGTAACCGGATGCGTGGTCATTATGTCGTGTACTCGAGCGCCCTATCTTACCTTTTCTGGGGAATGTAGTTCCACGAGTTGTACGGATATATTTACTAATTGGAATTTGCAAAATAAAAAGTAAAAAAGAAAATAGGATTTAATACTGTTTCCGGCAGTTTCCTGTGACTAAAATTGCCGATAACATGGAATTAAGTTAAGGTACCGTTTCCATAGAGAATGTTTCTGCTTTCGATCGGCCGGTACGATTTCGGCGTAGAGGGACGACGTCAACCACCATTAAGTCAGAGAAGTTATTGGAATAAATCGCCTAACTGTGACTTCAAAAAAAAGTCCCCGACTCAGTCATCAGTTGACCGGGTCTTAATTGCTACCATAATATATTAAATGGCATCAGAGTTTTAATCATTTAGTTAAAATGTTAGTAGCAATTATTTTACAAGATTCCACAATTTGGTATATGGGCTACCACAATATAAAAAAACTGTATCATAATAGAGAGAAAATATGTGTCACAATCTTATATAGTTTATCACAAATATGAAAATGTGTATCAATATCTTATGTGTTACCATGATATGAAAAAGTGTTTTTGAATATTAACAAAAGTTTGTAAGGTTACCACAATATACAATGGTATCAGTATCAAAATAATAATGACTTGGTTTGAAAGTTGATAAGTGATACCATAATTTAGCATAATGTACTAGATTTAGGAAAAAGACGGTAATGCGTTCAAATCTGCATACCAAAATCTCATATGTGATGCTACAATTTGAGAAACTGTATTGGAACGGGGAGAAAGTATACAAAAATCTCATATGACTTGCTACAATCTATAAAAGTGTACCAAAATCTCAAATGATTTACCACAATCTAAACAAATGTACTAGATATTAACCAAATGTGGTAAATATACCACAATATAATAATAATGGTACCAAAATTGTGATGATCTAGTTAAAAGGTCAATACCAAATTTTAGAAGTAATACCATAATTTGACATAATGTATCAAAATTTGGGAGAAGATAAGTACCAAAATCTTATTTGTTGTCACAATCTAAAAAATATATACCAAAATATGGATCTTAGTTATTACTATATATAAGCGATTGTACTAGAATTTTAATGATTTGTTAAGAGGATGGTATCAAATATTATAGGCAATGCCACAATTTGACATATTGTATTGGATTTTGGGAGAAGATGAGTACCAAAGTCTCATTTTTACCACAATTTAGAAAGGTATACTAGAATATGGACTCAATTGCTATCACAATATATATAATGGTACTAGAATTTAATAACCTATTAGAAAGATGGTACAAAATATTATAAGCAATATCATAATTTAATATAATGTACAAAATTTTGTTAATGAAATGAAATAAGTAGGTGTATTAGAATCTCTAATGGTATACCATAATATAGGATACTATATTAGAATAAGGTAAAAATGAGTTCCATAACCCCATACTAGATTTTGTTCATATAGTGAAATAAGTAGGTATATTAGAATATTTTATTTTATATCAAAATATGACTACTTAAATCCCATATATTACCACAATTTGAGGATATATATCAAAATAGTTTGTATATCAGAACTTGATATTACATACCATAATATAGAGAAATATATCAAAATGGAAAGAGGAGCCCTAAAGTCTCATTTAGTACTACAATGTGAAAAAATGTACCAAAATATAGACTATAAGACAATTATTTGCTGATTTTTATTTTCAAATTATACTTTTTAATTCAATGGTTAAGATTTAATGGATCTATATCTAATGGCCAAAACATGCAACTTGAATAAAAGTCGCAACTTACCGTAATAACATCCCCCATTAGTCATCATAACGCAGTCTTTGATCTAACCACCAACCATAGCCGGCTATTTGATTCTTCTTTCGTTCCCCCTTGGCCTTTACTATACGCTCCCGCCGAAAGAAACGATGTGGGTTTTTCCTTGTAATCTCTCCAACACATGGATAGTCGTCATTCACAGCCTTTGTTCTTTTTTTTTTTCTTTCTTTTTAGATTGCTGCATAACTATGCGTTAAATTTTATCATCAGGCAATGCTAAGGATTGTACTAATGGTAAAGTGCTACCAAGAACAATGAGTATGGTATATAATTTTATTCTTATAATTTAGTGATATAAATGAATATCCTTTTCTCAATTGTAAATATCGAAAAAAAGAAAAGAAACACTTAGTTCATAAAATCTAAACTACTTTTCGTCATGTCACCTAATGTAAAATTCTAATTTCTCGATTTTCTGTAAAGAGGACTTTGTTGAAACATTATTTAGTTCATCGAAATGAAGTGCCCCAATACGTACATGTACAATAATATGAACATTAGGTATAACGTTTGGATAAAGTTTACATTATTTGAATAGAATGCCTAGTAGCAGAATGATGTAACCATTATTGTTAGACTCGAACCAGAGTTGGGGTAAATCCAACACTATAGAGTTGAGGGGTTGAATTTGTTCCCACCCACACCATTTTATATTATTTAATACGTAAATTGAAAAAAAAATAATTTTTGAGAAAAATAATCAAGAATACTATTATAGTTTTTAATAAATGACATTTAATAATATTAAATATTATGAAAAAAGTAAAAAAAAAAAACAGAAAAAGAATATGACCTCAAATCAATAAAATCACATATCTTACCACATAGCTATCTAAAACAATTTGTTATATATTACTTTTATAAAAAATATATCATATGTAATTTTTTCCTTTTAATAAATTTTAACATTTAATATTTTTTTGAGTTGGGGAGACTGTCAACCCCCTTTTGGTCTACTCTTGGGCTGGAGTTTGATTGGGAAATAAGAAGGGGTCAAGGATCTAGAGGGTCAAATCGAGGTCAAATTAGTGCCAATAAAAATATTGAAATATAATTCATATTAGTTTATAATTAAAAAATCATTTTGATATTTAAAAGCTGAAAGCTTCTTACTTTTTTTTTTTTCTAAGATCAAGGTTTATTTATTTTTAAATAAATTGGTGGATTCTCTAGCGAAAAGATTAAAAAAAAAAATAATGCATTTGGATTTGAAAAGCTAGATAGGTCCTATAAAAACTAGGTTGAACCAATTAGATCAAATATGTCTTTAGGGTCCCTGTTAAATAGGGATGCAATTGAAGCGGGTCATAATAGGGTACCCGCCTTGACCAACTTGATAAAAACCCTATAGGGTTTAAGGTTGGGTTTTAGGATATGGAATAAAACTTGATAGGGTTTATGGTTGGGTTACAAGATCTAGAAAAAACTTGATCTAATTTAAAAAAAATTAATATTATAATTTATAATAGGTATATTTTTAATTAGTATATTTTTATATTTAATTTTTCTTTTCTTTACGTCAAAAATAGATTAATAATAAATTAAAGAAATGACATATGAAAATAAGTTAAAGTATAAAAAAGAAAAAAAAAAGATTTAATCACCATTTGGGTTAGATTTGGGTTGCGTCATTTGTTAATCAGGTTAGGGTAAAAAAAAAAAAACCTTATCGAGTTTTTGGGGGGGGGGGGGGGGGGGGCATATTTATTCTTTACCGGGTTGGGTTTGGGTTTTAATAAACTCATCCCAAACCCGACCCATTTACATCCCTACTATTAAAGAGACTAAAAACAGTGAACTAAACCGATTTTCTGATCAGGTTAACTTGAACTAGATTGGATCATGTAGGTCAACCTGAGTTACACAACACTAAATGTAACTCCTACAAATGGCTCGGCATATTAGTTAATTCCAAGTATGTCTAAAACATAAATTAAATTGTTCTTTTCACCCATTAGTTGTGTCCCAAGCCAAAGGTCATGGGTTGTAATCCAAGGGACACGGATCTATAATGTGAAACACGAGTCAATGATTATTCATCTCCTCCTTTTGAAATCTTGAACTAAATAATTTACCGACTCCTAAAATGTGGTTAAGAGTTTATTGCATCACTAATCAAATAAACTTATGGTTTAGTCGTATTTCAGGAGAAGGTCTATATAACCTTCTAGTAAATTAAGTTTGTGAATGACTCTCTAAGAATAGCGATTGTACCCCTCTAAATCGTTTATAATTTTTCCGTTTCCTTGTTTCTCTAATCTTTTTATTCAAGCCATCTTCAAACCCCAACCTAAACTTTCCAAATAATATTGTTTATTTTTAATGTATAAATTAGAGGAATTTGTGGATGGGCATATGGACTTTGTATATGTAGGAGTGAAAGAACTTACATGTTATTTGATCAAACCAACTTTGAGGCAAATTCTTTTTAGATGTCATCTTCGGTATTGGGTATTAAAATTATGCACAATGTATCAAGGCAATTTTTTTTAATGTATTTATGGGTAATATTAATAAAAATAAAGTATTTATTATATTTATATACTTTTTTTCTTATATATATATTTTATAATAAAGTTTTATTTATAATTGAAGCATATCTAGAATAATAATAAAGATATATTATTAGTGGAAATTCAATAACATCATATTATCTAAAAGTTGTCTTCTATCGAAGAAATATTTAGAGGGAACATAGATATTTAGATTAACACATTGTGTAACTAAAGTCATTCACACTAGAACAAGGGAAATGTATCCAAGTTATATAAGTGGATGTCCAAAAGTTAAGTGAGTATATTGAACTCAATTCGTTAATTGGGGATACACATGTTTAATATCATTGGTCTTTCCTATATATGAATGAGCATAAATATTTCTTAGACTTTGAGACCTTTATATATTCTTTGTCGAATATTGCATTTTAATACTATTAAATATAGCATTAATTTAGATTATAAATAATATGATTATTGGGTATGATATGAAATATAGAGCAAATAATGATGAGTCAAGATATAATTTATCACTTTCTTGGATTAGAGAGTTGATATTAAGGGCCAATTAGTTGAGATAAGAGTGACGTATAAGTCTTTGGCTACAATAAGTTTTATTAAGTCTATGTTATATTAGAAATAAAGTAGAATGATTAAACATTGATAACAGTACATACAATAATTTAATCAAGATATTTAATTATACAGTAATTGATTCATAACGATTTATGGTTTATTACCTTTTTTGTTACCTTAAGTGATTAATCTAAAGGGTTGCACACAATAGTTTGGTTAATAATAGCAACAAGTTAATTGACTAGAATTTTTAATATTTTATCGGTTATTATTTTGGGATTAGAATTAATATACTTCAAAATAACAAAACTATTTTAATAAAATGAAAGCAATTTAAATGGTGGTCAAATAGATTTAATAAGAAAAGAAAAGGCAAAGCATGATGCTTGCTATGCTATTGCCATTGCTGGGCTAAAGAATACATGGAGATTTTAGCTATTGAAAGATTTGAATGGAAAATATTAAGGGCTCCTAGAGTCCTAGTCCAACGTCCGAGCTCATTTAATTTTATTAATTCCAGAAACGGCTACTTTTATTACTTTAGCTATAAGTTATGGCTTTGAGGAAAGCAGGAGGTAGACATTGAAGAGTCTGGGTTTTGCGGCTCTGTTTTTTTTTTTTTTAGCCGGTAATTATAACGGGATAGAGATTTGGCTCTAGTTCATTTACTAAGATCTGGGTATTCATATAACTAAGTTACAAAACCTTGACTATTTTATTCTTTTTGATAGCAACAAAAGAATTTGAAAAAAATATAACATTTTGCTTCTTAAAATTTTAATTTTAATTCAAAAACTTGACCGTAAAAGTTAGATACTGGAACGGTTTAGAACCGGTCTTGCTTGGCCTTGACTCAGCGAGTCACAATTTGGGGGGAAGTGAACCAGAACCATCCTGTGATAGTAAGGGTCAAGCCGATTCATATGAATTGACCTTTTTTTTTTTTTTTTTCCTTTTCACATTCTTTTTTTTTTAATTTCTTTGTTGGTTTTTTTTTCTCCTTTCTTTTTCTTATCCATATATATATATATTATATATATATAATATATGATACGAACTACGCCCACCTGTGACGAAACCCTATACCAATACGTTTGGAATTACAACCTAAGATGTCAATTAATCGAAGTGGAACCGCGATCGTTGCCTATAGATGAGGTAAGAACTTTGGTATACTATGTTGATGCCACAATCGGGATGAAAGACCGATTGATAAGTCGGATTTGAATGCCACGGAAGAGATCCGATAAGTTCAAGAGAAGTTCTTTGGAGAACCAAGAGAGGAATACTCTTCAAATTATATTAATCAAAGTGGAAAATCTTCTTTTGTTTTCCAACCCTAACAGACTATTAATAGTGTTTACAACTCATAAAGAAAAAACCAAAAACGACAAAACATAATAAAGTTGCGAAAAATAACAAAATAAAGTAAATCTTCTTGTCAGGCAATGTACGCTAGATGTACATCGACGGCGTAGTAGGCGGCGTAGGATGTACGCCGGCGGTGTAGAAGGGGGCGTATTCCCTCTGTAGCTCTCAGCATTAATTTCAATGACGGCTCAAAGCCGGCAGCGTTAATCCAGCGTAGAAAATCGGCGTTTTCAAAGCCGACTGTTTCTCTACCTAAGCTGGCAGCTTTGATCTCCTATGCTTTGATCTCCTTTGTTAAAACCTTGAATGACTTGTACAAATGCAAGTTCATTCTCATGGTTGCTCAAATCTTTTCTAGCTTCTTGGATATCCTTTATCAACCCGTTAAGTACTTCTTTGAATCGTTTCACTCGAGTTCTTGTGATTGGTCCAAGTGGCACTTCAAGAGGATCCACATTCCACCTTCTAGCTTGGCTCCCATCATGGCTTCCATCATTCCCCTCCTCTTGAAAATGATTTGTCCTCAAATCATTGCCTACATTAAAAGGACTCAGATCAGTAACGTTAAAAGTAGCACTTACTTGATACTCACCTGGAAAATCTAACTTGTAGGCATTATCATTGATGCGCTCAAGAATTTGAAATGGTCCATCGCCTCTAGGAAGTAATTTAGATCGACGTTGCACAGGAAACCGCTCTTTGCGCATGTGAACCCAAACCCAATCTCCAGGTTCAAAGATAGCTTGTCGATGACCCTTGTTGGCTTGTTTCATATACTGTTCTGTCCTCCGCTCAATGTTGAGCCTTGCCTTCTCATGGAGTTTTTTTAACAAACTCCGCTTTCTTCTTACCATCTAGATTGACATACTCAAACATAGGAAGGGGAGATAAATCTAAAAGAGTTAGTGGATTAAAACCATACAGAATTTCAAAAGGTGTAAACTTAGTAGCAGAATGCATTGTGCGATTATAAGCAAATTCAACATGAGGTAAACAATCCTCCCAACTCTTAATGTTCTTTTTAATGATAGCCCTCAACAAAGTAGATAAATTTCGATTTACTACCTCAGTTTGACCATTAGCCTGTGGATGACAAGTAATAGAGAACAATAACTTAGTTCCTAACTTAGCCCACAGGGTCTTCTAGAAGTAGCTCGAGAACTTAGCATCCCGATCCGATACGATTGTTTTAGGCATACCATGCAATCTCACAACTTCCCTAAAAAACAAATTAGCAATATAGCAAGCATCGTCTATTTTGTGGCAAAGAATGAAATGTGCCATATTGGAAAACCTATCAACGACTACAAAAATAGAGTCTCTACCATACCTAGACTTGGGTAATCCTAATACAAAATCCATGGAAATGTCTACCCAAGGCTCATGAGGAATTGGAAGTGGGGTATAAAGTCCATGAGGTTGGACTCTAGATTTTGCTTGCTTACAAGTGACACATCGCTCACAAATCCTCTCAACATCTCGTTTCATGTGAGGCCAATAGAAGTGTTCCTGCAAAACCCCTAAGGTTTTAG
Organism: Laguncularia racemosa; assembly: GCA_037954665.1. NCBI lineage: Eukaryota > Viridiplantae > Streptophyta > Magnoliopsida > Myrtales > Combretaceae > Laguncularia > Laguncularia racemosa. Next base: position 186,333 of record JBBMOL010000083.1, read on the forward strand.
CTGCTCCAAAATGCCCCATTAATCCTGCTCCATGAGACTCCCTCACTAATAACTCTCTTAAAGAACAATTGGGAATGCAAAGTTTATTCTCCCTAAACAAGAATCCCTCATGCTTATAAAATTTACCATGACCACTCTTTTCACAACGAACATACTCTTCACAAAAATCTTAGTCAGCAGCATACACTTCTTTAATATGCTCAAAACCAAGTAATCTAGAACTAAGAGTAGAGATAAGAGCATACCTTCTAGAAAGTGCATTAACAACAACATTTTCTTTACCTTGCTTGTAGTGGATGACATAGGAAAATGTTTCGATAAACTCTACCCAACGAGCATGCCTTTTGTTCAGCTTATGTTGTCCCTTCAAGTACTTCAAGGATTCATGATCAGTATGGATCACAAACTCTTTTGGCCAAAGATAGTGTTGCCAAGTTTCCAGAGCTCGAACCAATGCATATAACTCCTTGTCATAAGTAGGGTAGTTCAAGGTTGCCCCACTTAGCTTCTCACTAAAGAATGCAATTAGTCTCCTCTCTTGCGTGAGAACTGCTCCAATACCTATTCCAGAAGCATTACACTCAATCTCAAAAGTTTTAGAGAAATCAGGTAAAGCAAGTAGTGGCACATGAGTCAACTTATTTTTAAGCGTCTAAAAGGCCTTCTCTTGTTGCTCTCCCCAACTGAACCCCACCTTCTTCTTGATTTCCTCAGTAAGTGGTGCTGCAATGGTGCTGAAATCCTTCACAAACCTCCTATAAAAGCTCGCTAGTCCATGGAAACTTCGAACATTACTTACATTAGTTGGACTAGGCCATTCTTGGATCGCACGAATCTTCTCTTCATCAACCTGTATTCTCTGTGCACTAACAATAAAACCAAGAAACACAAGTCTGTCTGTGCAAAAAGTGCACTTTTTGAGGTTAGCATATAATTGCTCCTTTCGAAGCACTTACAAAATAACCCTCAAGTGAATTATATGGTCTTCCAAACTTTTGCTGTAAATGAGGATATCATCAAAATAGACTACCACAAATTTGCCAATAAAAGTCCTCAAAATATGGTTCATAAGTCTCATGAAAGTACTAGGTATGTTAGTTAAATTGAAAGGCATTACTAACCACTTATATAAACCATATTTTGTCTTAAATGCTGTTTTCCATTCATCACCTTCTTTCATTCTAATTTGGTGATATCCACTTTTCAAATCAATTTTGGAGAAGACATTAGACCCATATAACTCATCTAACATGTCATCTAAGCGAGGAATGGGATGACGATACTTTACCGTGATGTTGTTGATAGCTCGGCAATCAACACACATTCTCCATGACCTATCCTTCTTAAGCACCAAAATCACAGGCACTGCACATGGGCTCATGCTTTCTCTCACATACCCCTTCTCCATCAAGTCATTAACCTGCCTTTGGAGTTCCTTTGTCTCCTCTGGATTACTCCTATAAGCTGGCTTGTTTGGAATAGATGCTCCGGGTACAAAGTCAATCTGGTACTCAATACCACGAATAGGTGGGAACCCCTTTGGAATCTCCTTAGGGAAGACATCTTCAAAGTCCTGCAAAATAGGCACAACCACACTAGGCAAAGAGTTAAGAAGTTCGTTAGTATTCAAACAAGTTATCTTAAAAACCAGCAACAACATGAGTTGCTTCATCATTAACGCTCTCCTCACTACACTCGCTCTTGCCACACAACTCTCCTTTTGCAAGGCTGCACTCTCCTTTTCACTCACCACCAAAGTTGATCCCCTCCCAACTTGGCCTCTTACACTCTTTCCACCCTTCCTCTCTTTTTTCTTTTGGTATTGACTTTTGTGTTCCTTTTCTTTTTCTATGTCTTTTACTCTTTCAATCTCCCTCTGTTTTTCACTTACCTTATATTTTGCAAAAGATTACTGTAGCTGCAACTGATCCTTATACACCTGTTTAGGTGTTAAGGGTTTAAGATTATGGCTTTTGCCATGGTGAACAAGTGTATACTTGTTAGAAAAGCCATCATGAATAACCTTCCTGTCAAACTGCCATGGCCTCCCCAACAACACATGATAAGCCTGCATCAGCACTACATCACATAATACCTCATCCTCATACCTATCGATGTGAAAAGCAATTAAGGCTTGCTTACTCACTTTAGTCTCGCCACTATCATTCAGCCACTGCAATTTATAAGGGCTAGAGTATTTAGTGGTCTTGAGCCCCAACCTCTCAACAATGAAAGTACTTACTACATTAGTGCAACTCTCCCCCATCAATGATTAAACTACAAATATGGTCACCTAGATAACATCTAGTATGAAAGATATTCTCTCATTGCACCTCCTCTTCTTTCTTCACCTGCACATTCAAAGCTCGCTTCACTACTGCCACTAACTTCCCCACTGCAGGCTCCTCTTCATCACTAACATCCTTTAATGGAAGCATATCATCATCTTCACTATCCCCTTCAGTCTCATACTCACCATCATCGAGCAAAATCATAACGCGTCTATTTGAACATTGACTAGCAATATGGCCTCTTCCTTGGCATTTAAAACATTTAATATCACGATTTCTAGGAGTAGAAGAATCAGGTTTACCTTAATTACCAGGAGTAGAACCCCCTTGCTTCTACTCTCCTTTTGGCTTGGTGGGTAAAGACTTTTCTTCCTTCCTCCAATAGTTAGTCTTTCAAGTAGATGATCCATTACCCTGTTGAAACCGGGCAGTACTACTACCTTTCCTCCTGTGTTGGTTCTCAACCTTTATAGCCATGTGGACCATATCTTCCAATTCCACATAATACTGTAATTCTACTACATTTTGAATCTCTCTATTTAACACAGCAAGAAACCTAGCCATGGTAGCCTCTCTATCTTCCTCAACATTTGCTCTAATCATAGTAACCTCCATCTCCTTGAAATACTCATCCACACTTCGGCTTCCCTGCTTAAGAGTTTGCAATTTGTTGTACAATTCGCGATAGTAGTAAGCAGGAACAAATCACTTCTTCATCACCTTCTTGATCTCTTCCCAAGACTCAATGGGTGGTTTGCCATTCCTTCTCCTATTCAACATCAGTTCATCCCACCACACTATGGCATAATTTGAAAACTCAATGGCAGCAAGCTTCACTTTCTTTCTCTCACTATAATTGTGACAATCAAACACCAACTCTACCTTCTTCTCTCATTCTAAGTATGCTTCGGGATCATTCTTTCATTGGAAAGAAGGAATTTTCATCTTTATACTACCAAATTGATTATCCTCTCTATTCCTATCTCCGCTATCTTCCCAATCCCTAGTTTCTCTATTCCTACCACCATAACCTCTATAACTCCCGATAGAAGGTTCATCAAACTCATCATTAGAATTTTCATCTCCACCCCTTTGTCCTCTCTTAGAAAAACTCTCCCTTTTACGCCCTTGAAAGACGTTCTTAGATTGCTCCAGTTTCTGCTCCACTGTTTCATGAATTTGCTCCATTCCCTCCTAAAACATTCTCTTCATCTCACTCCTCAACGCCTCAATTACTAACTTAGCATCAAACCTCCCCTTCTCACCTTCAGGAGAATTTTTCCTTGACATAGTTTCTGTAATAAAAGATTAGTACTAACACAAATATATATATATATAATTAAACCTCACAATTCACTCCCTCACGTGTTTCACTAAAAGAAGGATATCCCACATTCACTTGTGTATTCTCACAAACAGAGATGATATCAACTCACCAATCCCTCTTCTCAGTTCTCTTGGAACTAATCCAAACCAGACCAAATTCTTTTGTAGAATTCAAGAACAAAATCTCCGGGCTTGAACTCCTCCCCCCCCCCTTTTTTTAAACAAGGATTGATAGAATGAAACTAAACTACTCAAGAAACAATTAACACTATGGACTTGAATACGAAGCAATGGTAATACGAACGATTGATATGATCGATTGGAGTTAGGGTTTTGATGTTACCTTTCTCAAACCGAACAAAAAAAATATATCGATTTTTAACAAACCTAGGCTCTGATACCAAAATGATACGAACTACGCCCACTTGTGATGAAACCCTATACCAATACGTTTGGAATTACAACCCAAGATGCCAATTAATCAAAGTGGAACTGCAACCCGTTGCCTATAGATAAGGTAAGAACCTTGGTATACTATGTTGACTCTATAATCGGGATGAAAGACCAATTGATAAATCGGATTTGAATGCCACGGAAGAGATCCGATAAGTTCAAGAGAAGTTCTTTGGAGAACCAAGAGAGGAATACTCTTCAAATTATATTAATCAAAGTGGAAAATCTTCTTTTGTTTTCTAACCCTAATAGACTATTAATAGTGTTTATAACTCGTAAAGAAAAAACCCAAAACGACAAAACATAATAAAGTTGCAAAAAATAATAAAATAAAGTAAATCTTCTTGTCAGGCAATGTACACCGGATGTACGCCAGCGGCGTAGTAGGTGGCGTAGGATGTACGCCGGATATACGCCAGTGGCGTAGAAGGCGGCGTATTCCCTCTATAGCTCTCGGCATTAATTTCAACGCCGACTCAAAGCCGGTAGCGTTAATCCAGCATAGAAAATCGGCGTTTTCAAGGCCGGCTGTTTCTCTACCTAAGCTGGCAGCTTTGATCTCCTATGCTTTGATTTCCTTTGTTAAAACCTTGAATGACTTGTACAGATGCAAGTTCATTCTCATGGTTGCTCAAATCTTTTCTAGCTTCTTGGATATCCTTTATCAACCCGTTAAGTGCTTCTTTGAATCGTTTTGCTCGAGTTCTTGTGATCGGTCCAAGTGGCACTTCAAGAGGATCCACATTCCACCTTCTAACTTGGCTCCCATCATGACTTCCATCAATATATATATATATATTGGGTAGGGTGGTGGTGATGGGGTTAGGATGTTAGCCCCAAATTTTATTGGTTGATTAAAAATATTACAAAAAAAGAGGAGGGTATTTGATCTTATCTCTTGTACATGATTTTTAGACTTTACAAGTAAATAACAAAATAATAATAATAATAATAAGGGAGCACTACTTCCTTTACAAATTATCTCTAACCAAATGCAAAAAATAAATAAGATAGTACTACTACCTGTATAAATTAATTTTTCTTATAATACAATTGTATAAGGAAAGATAGGTATTATTTAACCCATTGCGTTTTATCTGAGATTAGGTGTTGAGCCAGTAGAGTTTTCCCCAATGAGACAAAGTCGTTGAAGTATTTATCTTCTTCACTAGACATCCTGTACAACTTTAATGTTAATGAACAACAATCTTGACTGCCATTGTACTAGGATAAGGCTCACTATGTTAAAAGCTTGTTTAATAGCTACTATTGATGTAGAGGAAGCAATAACTGGTGAGCCATTTGAGAGAGAATCAAATAAGTCTTCCTATGCCTCCTCCACCCGTCCGTAATATTCAAGTCCGTAATACTACTATTGCCAAATTCAAAGTTTATATTAAAATAGTGATCAAGTTCTATGTACTCACTTAAACCGGCATGGTGTTGCTTTAACCTTTGCACCATCATTGGTTGTACAAGGAGGGTATGGCCATATGTGGCACTATGTGAGATGAGGGACAATGAGGGAGTTACGAGAACTTGACCACCATATGCAATAAAAAAGTTAGAAAATAAGTCTTCTATTACCTAGATCGCTCGTTGTTTTCTTGTGTCATAGTAATGGCATAAGTGTTTTCTATCTCAAAAAATGTGTCAATTATTTAACAATACAGGTTGGGATATTTTAAAAGTATTTCTTTTTTACAACGCGGATTTAAAATAGAAGCAACTAGATAAATGATAGGAATTTGTCTATAATATAGCGACTACTTTGCAACCATTTCATTAACAGTTATTTCAAAAAATTTCACATGTTTTGATTCTAAAGCCTACAAGTCCATTGCTTGTAAATTTTTATACATTATCTATTTGGTTTTGTAGCTTACTTTAAAACTTAAAATTGAAAAATCTTCACGCATGTACAAAGCTTGCAATCTTATTATTTGCTTCCTCATATATGCGCTCAAAATAGTACTCTATTTTAATAAAGTCTGTAATCTTATTTCACTTTTGAAAATGGTAACCCATTTCAAATGTTCGGCTTTGTTTGTCTTTTTTTTTTTTTTTTTCTTTGGAGGGGTTAGACTCCCTTTGTCTTCTTCCTTTTCTTTCTTTCTTTCTTTTTTTTTTTTTGAGAGGACCCACTAACCTACTAGTTCGAATGGGTTGCCTAAGCCAATCTATCTGAAACCCGCTTATCCAACTAGTTTGATGCCAGGTCAAATTGACTCCCATAGGTCAGGTTGAACTGCTGACTTGACCCATTCTTTTGTCTAGTATAAGTATTAAAATAGTTCCTCTTGTGTGTTCATGGATATTGGAAGGAGATTAATGAACACAGATTTGTAAAAGGCATATTAAGTCATCTATCTCATTTAAACTCCATACTTAGGAGGAGACAATATTTTCTGTTACAAGTAAGGTATATTCTTATAATTTGTTAATTTTAATTTTAATTTTTATATGTTACATATGAATCTTGAAATAGATTTTTATAGAAATTTAAAATTTTGCTGTGTATTTCTTGATTTACAAAATCTAACATTGGATTTATTGCAAATATTTTGAAAGTTTATATTTGTCACCAATACGATAAGACTTTACTCGGAAGGTTTGAACAACTTAGAATTTGTTGTCTGAAAATCAATGGAACAAAACTCGACAACTAGATTTCAATGTTTTTCATGATGCACTTTTCCTGTCATGCACATATGGCTTCAAACACAAAGATATAATATGGTCGCTTTTTATGCTTAATCTTCTAACCCAAAATATAAATGGGCACAGATCAATAATCTACATGACCTCTACCCTTGCTTCTTTTTTTGTATGGTTATTCAAGAGTTTGAATGATTAAAACAAAGATTGATAAGAAGGGAGATAAAAGTACATGATTCCATAAGTTGCTATGCCCACGGTCCCATGTGTCATGCTTTAGAAATCATTATCAAAAGTGGGTTCCAAGAATGGTGATTTGCCACCTGCCAATCGCATTTTACTCTTAAATGCAGAAATGCTATACACTCTAAACAGGATGGTATTGCAATAAGTCATCAAATGGTGACTTAAAAATAATTTTTTTATTTAAATCATTAGCTTGATTTATAACTTAATTTTAACTATCAAATTTTTACTGTCTGATCCTCATTTTAAAATCTTAACCACCGAATCCTTTTAAATAAACAAATGGTTGGTTATCCTGATAATTTTCCTACTCTAAACTAGTTGAAGCCTAGTTCGATATGCAGTGTATAGGTACAAATGATTTCGAAAAGGCAGTGCAATTGTTCGTGTGATGATTCGTTGTAATGTAGCGTCAAACAAAACTGACAGAATTGAATGCCGTGGTTCTTGAGTCTATACGAAACATTAACTTTGGGTCTGCACGATGGTTATGGTCGTTGGTCTAGTGAAGTTATTATTATTATTTTTTTTTGTTTTTTCTTTCCTTTTAACTATTTTAAAAGGGGCTGGTCTAGAAAACCAGTGTTCATGTAGCCTTGACGTCAAATTATAAAATATCAATAGAAGGTATATCCATTAAAAGTTCAAACTAATGTCAAAAATAACACATATATATTCCTGCGATTCAAAGATGGAGGTTGGGCATTGAGTTCATTAAAATGAAGAGACATAATGTCAAAAATAAAATAAATATAAAACAAACACACACACACACGCACAGCTGCGATTCAAAGATGGAGGTTGGGCATTGAATTCATTAAAATGAAGAGAGATGTACTAGTCTCATCTAATTTATTAAAATAAAAGAAGATGAAAGACCCAATGGGCGATAAGTACGTGGTCCCGTGCTTACCATGAAATTTGACCAAGGGACTAAGCAATAAGCTTTTCATCTATTGTGTGATACCATGGGTTTGAATATTAAAATCAAAGAAAAGAATGTTGAAAATTATATATAAATTTCACACCAAGCTCAAAAAGTCATATTCCCCTCCATGCGTAGATGTAGGCATGGACCGACTCTAATGCCGACCTATTTTTTGGTTGGATCTGATGTAGATATTTTCTAAATAAAAGTCTTTATAATAATCAAACTCTGAAACCAGATCTGATACGTTACTAATACACTTTTAGATCACAATAACTATTACATATTGTGAATCGCCCTTTGGAAATGCAATTTAATACAACAATTAATCATGCCTCATTCTTCTTTTCTTTTCTTTCACTATCACTTACATACCAAACTACAATAACTAAAAAGCCTTAAGAATATACTACATACCCGTAGACAAGACCAAATATTACTATATTTTGTAAGTTGCTATGGACACTTTATGAGATTTTCATTTGCTTTGCGGATAACAAGCTGGTGCACATACAACAACCGCATGCATATTAATGCAGGTGAATAACACAGATTTCAGGAAGCAAGCCACTTTAGTGACCAAATACTTTAGTGCTTTTGTACTCATGTCATGGCGTCGTGTATCATGCGTATATGCTTGTCTGCTTAGACCCTGCTCCCTCTTTATTTTTGTTTATTATTTTTATTTAAAAAATAAATAAATACAATTTATTTGCATAACAAATAGAGACACAGGCCAACAACTTACGGAAAACATGTATGCAAAATCCCCCGGTCCTAGGTTTGAATCGTAGCAAGTGTGGTGTGCAAAATTTTTTTAACAGTAGAAAAATTTGTGCTCAAATTACATTTTCTTCTTTCAGTAAATAGTTAAAGCGGTAGAAAATGTGCTTTGAACATACATTTTCTTTTTCTAGCAAATAGTAGAAGACATGTTTTGAATGCACATTTTTACACCAAATTAATGATGAAATCACGAATATCATATTCCCTACTATATATCTAAGCCAAGAATAAGTCTAAATACACTTAATTAATTAGCTAAAATCGACATGAAAAATGGAAAAAAAATTATCTCATGTGAATATTGTTCTTACACATCTAGCTTGATTTGGACAAAATCAAAGCTTCCTCTTAGATATATGGGCAAGAGTATATTAATATTTACACTCTAATCGCTTGAATCTCATTTATTTCCTTGGAAAAGGGAATATTCCAAGCACATTCTAAACACATCTATGGTGGGAAAATCTTCATATTTAAAAGCTTCCATGTTCAAACCATCATCAATTAGTATAAATAGAGCCCTCATTTCTTCTTTAAAAACACGAATTCACTAAGAAATCACTCCAATTCAAACTTCTCATCTATTTCTCTCTCTAACCAAGTCCCTTTCTCTCTCTAGGAATTAGCTCCTATAGCCACTTCTAGAAGAAACTACCATCACCTTTAGATTCCCCATCATAAAAAATCCTAGGAAACACCCCTCTCTAATTTAGAAACGTTTAGGAAGACCCGAGTTGTAATACACTGAAGCTCTACCATTGAACACCATTTCGTCTGCTGCCCTCCGTCATATTTGGGATTGAACCAAGTAAGTGGGTAGACAAATCATCTTCCATCATGCTGTTCCGATGCCACCAATAGGTCGAGCCACCGCCGTAAGCGATTGCCTCTCCTTTGATTCAAGCATGGCTTCGACTAGGTTCATACCTTTATTTTTTACATTTTAATTTTCTTTTTATTAAAAAAAATTAACTTAGTTTTTTAGCCTTTTTTAAAAAATATAAATAAATAAATAAATTTCTAAGATATTTTTTTTATAAAATTTAAAATTTTTTAGATATTTTTTTAAATTATTTTTTTTTGAAATTTTAGATTTTTTAAATAAAAATTTAGACATTTAATATATATATATATATATATTGACATTTAAGATTTTTTTTAATTTAGCTTTTTAGACACTTTAGCTATTAAAATTATCTTTATTTTTTAGTTTTTAAATTAAAAAAATCAATAAAAATTTCCTAACAATTTATAATTAATGAGAATTACAGTCGGTTTGATTTCGAATAGTAGATACGTAGGCACCTAAGGGGCAACCTCAATAATAATTTTTTTTTAATTTTTTAGTTAAACATTTTATTTTGAAAAATAAAAAATTAATTTTGGAAAGTTAACGTGGTAATTATGGTATTTTAAAAGATAGCCCCTAAGCTTAGAATCTTTGGTTTTCAAAAAAAAAAAAAAAACTTGCATATATATATATATATATAATTAATATAACTCTATTAATTCTAACTTGGTTTTTTTTTCCGATTATAATCAGGTGGCAACTCTCCTTTTTTTTTTAAATTAAAATTTTTTTTTTCTAATCTTAGTCAAGGGTTTATGCTAAATGAGCATAAGGTTTAGTATAAATCAGATTGGGAAAAGGAAGGAAAAATTAGGCTCAATAGGATGACGACTCCATTGGGGACATCCACCCCCCCCCCCCCCCCGGGCACAAGATGGCTAGCTACTTAAAACCTTCCAAAAATAAAATTTATTTTTTTAGAATTATTCATTAAAGATTTTTATTTATTTTTATTTTCTTTTTATAAATAGTTGTACGAACTTTTGTTTATGTAGAATTTAGGATTTATATTTTTTTTCTTCTTACCAATGTGTGTTAGATAAGGTTAGACTTGAGCCGTCTTAAGACCTTAGGAGGGGAACCATTGTGTAAGTTCCGAGTACAATAGAATGACCACTACTTGAGGCTGATTAGGCTACTCCACTCAAACTTAGATGTAGCTTTGGATCTGTTTCTGTGAAAATGTGAGAGGCTGTAGAGTTTGGGAACTTTTAGAACCTACCTTTTCACATACATGAAATCATAAACCAGTAAGTAATCGTTAATGCAGCATCAAGTAAAGTTGCAAATACAAGTTTTGATTCATTTTTCTTGAAAAGGTTATGTTGTAATTAGCAATGTAATCTTGTATAGTTTCTACTTATAATAAATAGATAAATGTAAATTAGGAACTTTTGTAACAAAAAGTTTTGAGTTGTAATTTTCTCTTGTAATCTTCCAGATGGCCAGCATTGAGAAGTCGTTAAACCTAAAGCTTATACTGAATTTTGGGTTTACCCTCTACTATCTCGAAGAACAAGCTTACATCAATAAGAAGATTGGGTCGATTCTATCTCTCATGAAGATTGAAGCCAACATTTCCCTAATTAGGGCCATGGTACATTTCTAGAAACTAAAATCCTTATCATTTTTCCTTAGCCCACATGAAATCACACTAGTAATAGAGGAATGTACTCAACTTCTTCAAGCCTCTCCACTAGCCAACGGAATATATGTACCAAATCAAGAATCAGGGCTAGTTAGCATTTTTAGTAGGTTGTTGGGAATCCGTAAATTAGTAATCAATGAACAACTAGGAAAGTGTAATGGACATTGCATCAGTCTAATAGACTTGTAAATATGGTTTGGAGCCCAATATGATGTTTAAGACTAGAAAGACATCCTATGTGGAGACCCAAAAAATTATAAACAAAATGGAGTTCATGCTTATATACTATCAACATTTGAAACTCTCCTTTTTCCTATTAGGGTCTTCTACATTCATTATAGGGTCGCCGAACTAGTGGCCTATTTTCTAGAAGGAAAGTCTTATATTCTTGCTTTCTTAGTTGAACAAATTTGTAACTTGAATTTTGTAAAAAGAAAAAGGCATGCTATCTTCAGAAGCAACATCACCTTTATCTTAATCTGGTTTGTAAGCCACATCAAATGCTTCGGGCTGAACATGATTAGATGATCATTAGCCCACTAGATTGATCTCATTGAATCTTGTGGAGAAAGAATGAAGTTACCTAATGACATCCCTAGCTACTCTTGAGTTGAGACACTTGAAAACTTTAGTGTAGATGATGTCCTATAGATTGCCAGATAGAGCCATTGCAATAAAATCATCCTAAAGTGCAAAGACTTTCAGGCACTTTTGTTAATCAAGCTCAATTGGTGTACATGCTACCATCCATAGTCAATAGTCCGTCAATTTAGCACTATTCAAGATATAGTCCATAAACCATCACTACAATCAATTACATTGAGTATCAAAACCTTAACATGATAGCTGCTGATAAAGTAGCTAAGTTATTGGGAATAAAGGCTTTGTGGGAATCTCGAATTGAAAGCCTTAATACTAATCTGGGCAAATTTGAAGTCGAAATCGGAAAACGTCGGGCCACTAAAGACTTCATCATTAATCAATTGTATAAGACCAACAAAAAGATCTACTAAGCTCCCAATATCACACATCCTACACTAAGTAATCCATGCCTAGAGATGAAAACCTATATGGAACAGGTGCAAGCTCGAATGGAAGTTCACTTTGATTATGTAGAAGTTGAAGTGGATACTTGGAAGAATAGATTCCACGAGTCTCACCAAAAGAACTCTAGAAGCCCAACCGAGGATAGCTCATAAAAAAAAATGAAGGAGTTAGAAGCCTCAACTAGTCAAGTGAAAGGCAAGAAGGAGATAGTGCAAAATCACCAGAAAAAGAGGAAGCCCTTGCAAGAGCCAGTAGAAAAAAAAAAAATGTCAGAAGGATTAAGTGTTAGGTTGTTTTGTTTTTCTACAATGTAATCAAAACTTTGAGATTTACAACTTTAATAAAATTTTAATAATTTTTGCTTTAACGATTACTTGCCAATTTCCATATTTGCATCTGCTTGAATCATACATGCATTCATCTCCTTAAAAAAAAAAATTAATAACAAATTTTCTGATGTTGGTCTAACTAGGTTTCAAGATAGTGCTTAAACAGCAGAACCCAACAAGAGGTCCATACAAGATGTCAAGCAACAATAATAGCAATACCATTGACAATATTGTTGATCAGAAGATGATCTAATTGGAACAAGCATAGTAGAATCTCAATGATCAAGTTAAGTGTTTGGTGGAAAGTCTTACTCTCCTGCGATTTACTCAACTGAATTAGGAAAGCCATTTAAGGGGGGTAAAAAGGAAAAACTATTGAAATACTACCTCCCAAAAATGAGGAAATCAACTATATGATCAATCTAAGATTTGATGTAGAACAAAAATCAGGAGTTTGAATCTTGTATCATCTTGAAAACCTATAAAAGGAATATGGAGGAAAGGTAGAATGAGATGGAGAAAAAACTTTACCAACAATTTGCTGACAAAATAAAAACTTTAGAAAGGCTAAATGGATATGAGCCAATTGGCCTCACCGACCCAACAGTTTTTGATGCTGTTGCCTATCTTGAAAAGTTTAAAGTGCCAGAGTTTGAGAAATACAATGGCATTGGATGTCTAAAGATGAATACTAGACTGTATGTTCGAAAAATGGGCAAATACGTGCAATATGACCAATTAATGGTATAAACTTTCCAAGACAGTTTCATTAGACCTACCTTAGCTTGATATGTGCAATTAGACCTTAATCAAATCAGCACTTGGGAAAGGTTGGCTCAAGCATTCTAAGAACAATACAAATTCAACATTAAAGTTGCTCTATTAGTGTGGGATTTAGAGAGTATCTGCAAGATACATAATGAGTCTTTTAAGGAATATGCTCATCATTGGAGGGCTCAAGTTGTAGGGGATAGTAGTCTAATCTCTAAGAAGGAATTGACATCCATTTTCATCAATACATTGGAGAAACCCTATTTCACTCACTTAATTGGGCAAACCTCGTCAAGCTTTACATAGGTAGTAATAGTAGGGTGTAGGATCGAGAGTGCTATCACCTTTGGAAAATTACTAGTTAATGAAACATCCATAGCAACATCATCTAAACCTTTGAATAATATCAAAGGAAAATAAGCCACTATTGGCATGGTTAATTCCAACAAGAACAACTGGCCAACCCCTTACCTTTCTTTCCAAACACTAAACCCAACCATAAACACTTCAATCTAACCACAACCAAGCAACCAACCCCAAATCAACAGACCTCCTAGACAATTCACCCATATTCTAATCCCCTTAAGCCAAGTTTTTACTAGCCTTAAGGCTGATAATCTAATAAGCTTTGAAGTTCCCAATGAGAGGCACAGACCTAGAACCTATGACCCTAACCTCAAATGTGAATATCATATAGGGCAAATAAGACATTCTACAGACAGGTGCTGGAGATTTAAAAATAAAATCCAGGATTGGATTTATGTAGGAGTAGTGTAGTTAGACTTCATTGAGCCACCCACTCTTAATGTCAACAATAACCCACTTCCCAATCATGACCTTTCCATCAACATGATCACTTCGGAAGCACATAAGCCAGAAATTAATTTAAATAGTTTGTCGATAGAACATATAGCATATAACTTGCAACAAGCTAGCTTCCCATTATCAGTCAACCCAAACAATCGAATACAAGCCAAGTCAACCATCTATCAATTGTTATTGGAAGGCAAAATTTAAGCATCCTACATTTGGGAAATATAGGTTCCTAAGCCTTACAAGTTAACAACTTAAAACGAGTTGAAAAAAAGATGGCATGCAAGTGATCCCACAATTGGTTTGTTAGGGCAACATTAAGGAAAGTTTTATTATTTTGTTGACTACTCTATCCAATTGTTGATCCATGAAGAACCTATTTCAAGTGGTTAGGGTTCAGATTTTGAAGAAGAAGACAACCCCTAGAATGAGAAGGAGAATGGTTAAACGATTAACATGATAGGACTTAATTTTAAACCAGTAATCTTAAAATATTACAAAGAGCTTAAGCAAGAGGAAAAAGTCCTAAAAGTTAAGAAATATACTTTCCATGTTTTCTTAGCACCTCAAAATTATAAAGCTGGCTTATTTAATTATGCTATGGTTAATCAAGACAAACCCTCAAGTCCTATCATTGGAGGAATCATTAGTTCAAGAAGGGTCTATAGCCCCGAAGAAGAGACCATAAAAAAGCTTGAAACCAGTGAATCAAGCATTAAAGTCATAAAGCCAAAAGTAGAATAAGAAAGGCTAATGGATTTTTCAAAGATGATCAAGTCCAGTGAGTACAAAATCATGGACCAATTATCAAAGACCTAGCTCAAATCTCTTTTATGGATCTTTTACTCTCTTCTGAGCCTTACATAGAAGCCTTACTCAAAACTTCGAGGGAAGTTAAGGTGCCGCAAGGAGTGTCTACTAAAAAATTGGGGCACATTATCAATTTCATTTTTGCCATTGATCAAATATCCTTTTCAACAGAAGAATTAGGGGAAGAAGTTAATCAACACATTAAACCACTTTTCATAGTGGTGAAATGCAATAATATGATTGTTTCCAAAGTCTTCATTGATAATGGGTCCTCCCTCAACGTGCCCCCTCTAACTACTCTTAACCTGTTAGGTATTGACATAACTAATATCAAGCCATGCACTAATATAGTGAAGGCTTTTGATGGATTAAAGAGGGAAATTGACTTAATGGTAGAAATTGGCTCGCAGTTATTTGGAATCCCTTTCCAAGTCCTAAACATCCTAAGGTCCTTCAACTTGCTCCTTGGGAGACTTTATATCCATGCAGCACAGGCCATTCCCTCTTGCCTCTACCAGAAAGTCAAATTCATTTTTAATGGTGAGATCATCGCTATTTTAAGTGAACAAGATTACACCATTTATAAAGAAACAACCATACCCTACATAAGAGAAGAAAGCCTAGATGACCTTGGACTCCAGATATTTGATGAGGTGTGTATGATTATTAGTTTCAAGGAACAGGGATGCAGAAAGGTGTAATTTAAAGAAGGTCAAACATGGACATTTGGTTTTAGATATGTCCCTTCTCTGGAAGAACAACGTCAAATGAGATTCAAGCATGGAAAAAAATTGGGGATAGACTATACAATACCCCAATGAGTTTTCTGCCAATCTAAACAACATTCACCCATCTAGCTAATATTGAAATGCCAGTATCTACAAAAGAAGACAAATCCAATAGGCTCACAAACAAGCAATAACAAGAATCAATGGGCATATCCCATAGCTCCTGATCACTCCAAAATTGGTTATCTTTTCCTCTAAATAGAAATAAAACTACTTTAGAGTAAGGGTGGACCATGGTTTAATATTTGTTGAGTTTTCATGTATTTTTCCTTCAAAAAGTGTAACTTAAATAAATGAAATTAATAAATTTTCAATTCACTTCTTCTACTTATTCATTTTTTTTTTTTTTACATTTATCTGGATCTAATGATTAAAATCAGGGATATCTCGCACATGTAGACGGTGAAAATGTCAATATCACCTCTAACCCTACTGGTTTAAATGATATCAATGACCGCAAAGTGATTCAAGAAAACTAGCAGCAATATGGATAGGGTAGGATTGAAACAGTCAACCTAGGAAATGAGGATAACCTTAGGAATCTTAAGATTAGTGAATAGAAAGGAATGTTAACTAAGCTATTGTCTGAGTACCTCGATGTATTCGTATGGTCTTATGAAGATATACTAGGACTTGACCCATTAATCATAGTTCATAAGCTACCCACACAAGAAGACGTCAAAGCCAAGAAACAAAAAATTTAGACGATTTTGGCCTGATAGTTTATTAAAATCAAGGAAGAAGTTAAGAAATTATTGGAGATTGGGTTTATTGAAGTATCGGATTATCTTGAATGGATAACTAACATAGTTCTTGTAATAAAGAAAAATGAGAAAGTTCACGTGTGTAGATTTCTGAGATATAAATAAAGCAACATCAAAAGATAATTTTTCTTTACCCCACATAGATGTCTTGGTAGATAATATAGCTGGAAACCATATGTTTTCATTTATAGATGGTTTTTCAGGATACAACCAAATCAAGATGTCAAAAGAAAATAAGATAAAAAACCTTCATCATAACATGGGGCACCTTTTATTATAAGGTTATGCCCTTTGGACTTAAAAATGTTAGGGCAACATATCAAAGAGAGATGGTTGCATTATTTCATGGCATGATGCACTAGAAGATTGAGGTTTATGTTGATGACACGATCGCTAAATCCAATGAAGGGGAGAACCATGTAGACACTCTAAAAAAGTTATTTGAATGGTTAAGGAAATACTAGCTAAAACTTAACTCGGAAAAATTTACTTTTAGAGTTACCTCTAGGAAATTACTAGGTTTTATGGTCATTTGAATGGGCATTAAAGTAGATCTAGATAAGGTTAAAGCAATACTGGAAATGCTACCTCTACGTATGCTTAAAGAAGTTAGAGGACTACTTAGATGTTTGAATTACATTGCTTGGTTTATCTCCTAACTCATAGATAAGTGCCGCCCTTTATTCAAACTACATAAGAAAAATGTCACCATTGAGTGGAATGAAGAATGTGAAACAACTTTCATGGAAATCAAGTTGTATCTCATGAATTCTCTAGTGCTAGTGGCTCATAAACTTAGCAAACCATTATTCTTATACTTAACAATACTGCTTGAATCTATGGAGTGTATGCTTGGTCAGAAAGACAAAGAAGAGAGAGAACAAGCCATTTGCTACTTGAGTAAGAAATTTAATAAAGGGGAACAAAAATATTCAAAAATAGAGGGAACATGTTATGCATTAGTTTGGGTTATGCATTGACTCAAATAATATACACTCTATTATTCAGTCAAATTACTGACAAGCATGATTCCCTAAAGTATTTAGCAAATAAAACAACCCTAATTGGCAGGATTTCTAAATAGCAAATGTTATTGTTTGAATTCAACATCACTTATATAAACCAGAGTTCAATAAAATGTCAAGCTATAGCAAATCAACTGGCTAGACATCCACTTGAAGGAATTTCTTAGGAACTTTAAACACAATTTCTAGATGAAAATGTATTGATAGCTGAAGGTGATCTTAACTTTGAAAAAGGAAAAAAAAATCTCAAATAGAAGTTGTATTTTGATGGAGCTACCAATGTATTTGGTTATGTAATAGGGGTAGTGTTGGTTTACTTGAAAGTAAGCAATTCCCTATAGCAACGAAACTCATGTTCCCATATACCAACAACATTGTAGAATATGAAGCATGCATTGTCAATCTCAAAATGGCTTTAGATATGGGAATTCATAAACTAGAGGTATATGGGGACTCCTCACTCATCATTTGTCATGCTTGAGGAGAATACAAGATAAAAGATTCAAAATTGGTACCTTATCACAAGCACTTGTTAGGGTTAATAGAGAAGTTTGAAGAGATCATGTTCACATATATACCAAGGGTGCAGAATTAGTTTGTCGATGCCTTAGCTACATTAGCCTCTTTGACCTAAATATTAGAAGAGGTAGAAATCCAACCTCTGAAGATTTAGATTGAAAGTAAACCTACTTTTTTTTTTAGTTGTTAAAGAAACACGTGATGATAAGCCTTGGTATCATGATATTAAGATCTTACTTCAGGAGGGAAGGTATCTAAAAAAGGCTAACAAGAAAGATAGAAAAATACTCAGAAGGTTAGCGAGCCATTTTTTGCTAAGTGGGTCTACAATATATAAGCGATCATTTGATAACACATTATTGAGATGTGTGGATGAGAAAGAAGCAGACACTCTTATGAAAGAGGTATATGAAGGAATATGTGGTCTTCATATGAATGGCTACATGCTGGTTAAGAAAATCATGAGGTTGGGTTATTATTGGTTGACTATAGAAACCGACTGCATTAAACACATGAGGCGTTGTCATCCATGTCAAGTTTATGCCAATAGAATAAATACTCCTCCTTAGGAACTTCATTCACTTTCTTCACTATAGCCATTCTCTATGTGGGATTTAGACATAATTGGACCAATTAACCCAAAAGCATCTAATGGTCATCAATTCATGCTAGTAGCAATCGACTATTCCACTAAATGGGTTGAAGCTTCCTCATATACCAATGTTACCAAGGAAATAGTTGTTAAATTCATTAAAAAGGACATTATTGCTCGATATGGATGTCTTGAGTCAATTATTACAAACAATAGCACAAACGAGAACAATAAGCTCATGATGGAATTGTGCTAACATTTTAGGATCAATCACAAGAATTTCACTCCATATCGACTACAAATGAACTGAGCTATAAAACCAGCCAATAAAAATATCAAAAGAATTATTGAAAAGATGGTCATTACTTATAAAGATTGGCATGAGATGTTACCATTTGCACTCATGGCATATTAGACCTCCATCATAACGTCAATGGGAGCTACACCTTACTCTTTGGTATATGGAATTGAGGTAGTATTATCATTCGAAGTTGAGATTCTATCACTCAGAGTGTTGTTAGAAACTCAACTAGATGAAGCTGATTGGGTAAAAAAAGGGGTTGATTAATTGAGTTTAATTGATGAAAAGAGGTTAGTAGCATTATGTCATGGCTAATGATACTAACAAAGAATGATTAGGGCCTTTAATTAAAGAGTGTGACCTTGAAATTTTCAGGAGGGAGACTTAGTTCTAAGGAAGATTCTCCTAAACGTACAAGATCATAAAGGAAAGTTCAGGCTTAATTATGATGGGCTGTATTTTGTAAGGAAAGTGTTATCTAGAAGGACATTAATTTTGTCACGAATACATGGTCCAGATTTGAAGGACCTTGTAAATTCTGATGTAGTTAAAATAGACTATCCCTCATGATTCAATGGAATCTTACTTAAGTTTATTGAAAATGTTAGTAATTATTGGTCTTTTGTGGTCTAATTTTTATCATTTACGTGTAAAGTTGATATCCCTAATGGTCATTGGCATTAAATCGATGATCTCTCTCATCATTGATAAGTTTCTTCTTCCTTTACTCCTGTTTTGCTTTACACACTCAAACACGAGAGAAGTTGTGAGGAATAAAACAATGATAAATAGTAAAAACTCTTCAAATAATCAATTATGGCTTCACCTTTTTCGAAAAGGAGTTTTTATTTTCTATTTCAGGTAAAGTCTTGAACAATAAGAGTGGAGATAAATTTGAGCAAAATGAATTGGAATGGTTGGAAGTCTGGAATGAAAATGAATCTCATACAAGCATAGTTCATCTAACGAGGAAAGAGTTGATTCAAGAGGAATGCAAGTGAACTGGTGCTTTGAACTTTGAGAAGAGGGTTCATTGTTTATGCGCTATCTACAAAACCAAGTAAGATCTTTCACTATTAAAATACATCATGCATGAGTAGTAAAATAGTTAGCTCAAAATGGGCACTAACCTAAAATTCATTTTTTCTTATGATTGCTAGTCTATAAAGTCAACCCACAGGAGAACTATTTTAAAATTCATCATTTCTTAGGATTGTTAATCTATAATAAATGCTTTCCCATGCAAATTAGTCAGCCCACATGAGCACTATTTTAAAATTCATCTCTTCTTAGGATTGCTAGTCTGTAATAAAAACTTTTCCATGTAAATTAGTTAGCCCACAATGACACTATTATAAAATTCATCATTTTATAGAATTGCTAGTCTGTAATAGATACTTTTTCATGTAAATTAGTCAGCTCATAGGAGCACTATTTTAAAATCCATCTTTTCTTAGAATTGCTAGTTTGTAATAGACGCTTTTCTAGGAAAATTAGTTAGCCCATAGGGGCATTATTCTAAAATTTATCTCTTTTTTTTTACTAGTCTGTAATGGACACTCTCCCATTAAAATTAGTCAACTCATAGGGGTACTATCCTAAAAATCATTGCTTAGGATTGCTAGTCTAGACATTTCCCAGTATAGGTTAGTTAGCCTATAAAGCACCATCCTAAACATCTCTTACCAGTTGATTAAAATATTTCTTATATTTGGTTGAATAGCTTATCAAGGTACACTTTTAGGCAAAAATAGTGTATCTCCTTGGTCTTTATAGTAAAGTTTTCCTTAAACTTCACTATAGAGAGGGGTAACTGTAGATACACTATTTTTGCTCTCTCTTTATTTAATTTTTTATTTTTTTTATTATTTTATTTTAAAAAAGAAAAGAAAAAGAAGGAATAAATGCAATTTGTTTACATAACAAAATTGAAGCATAGGTCAACGGCCTAATAGAAAACACATGAGCGCAAAACACTCCGATCTTAGGTTCAAATCGTAGTAGGCATAATGCACAAAATTTTTTAACAGTAGAAAAAAGTGTGTTCAAAACATGTTTTCTTCTTCTAGTAAACAGTTAAAATAGTAGAAAATGTGTTTTGAACACATATTTTTACACTGTTCATTGTCTTCCTCCCAACCGCAATTTACTCATTTTTCCTTCTTGGAATGGCCACTTTTAGAGCATTTTTTACCTTTTTTTTTCATGATTTCACCAAATTAATGGTGAAATCACGAAGATCACATTCCCTACTATGCGTTTAAGCCAAGAATCAATCCAAATACACTTGATTAATTAGCTAAAATTGGCATGGAAAATAGAAAAAAATCATTTAACACAAATATTTTGCATATCTAGCTCGATTTGGACAAAATTAAAGCATCCTCTTAGATATAAGGGCAAGAATATATTCATATTTACACTCCAATTGCTTAAGTCACGTTTATTTCCTCGAAAAAAGGAAATTCTGAGCACATCCATGGCAGGCAAATCTCTACATTTAAGAGCTTCCATGTTCAAACCATCATCAATTAGTATAAATAGGGCCCTCCTTTCTTCTTTAGAAACACAAATTCATTGAGAAATCATCCTAATCCAAACTTCTCATCTATTTCTCTCTCTAATCGAGTCCCTTTATCTCTCCAGGAATTAGCTTATATAGCCACTTCTAGAAGAAACCACCACCACCTTTAGATTCCCCATCATCGAAAATCCTAGGAAACACCCCTCTCTAGTTTAGAAACATTTAGGAGGACTCGAGTTGTAATACACCGAAGCTCCATCGTCTACCATTCGTTTGCTGCCCACCATCGCGTTTGGGATTGAACCAAGTAGGTGGGTAGACAAACCATCTTCTGTCGTGCCATTCTGATGCCACTAACAGGTCGAGCCATTGCTAAAAGCTGCCGCCTCTCCTCTAATTCACATATGGCTTTGACTAAGTTTGTACTTTCTTTCTTTTTTTGACATTTTAATTTTCTTTTTGTTAAAAAATTTAATTTAAAATTTTTAGCCTTTTTTAAATAAATAAAATTTTAAGACATTTTTTTATAAAATTTATTTTTAAAGAAAATTATTTTTTCTAACATTTTAGCTTTTTTTTTAGATAGACATTTAATATACATATATATATATTGACATTTTAGATTTTTTTTAAAAAATAATTTCTAGACACTTTAGCTTTTAAATTTTCTTTATTTTTTAGTTTAAAAAATTAAATTAAAAAAATCAATAAAAATTTCATAACAATTTAGAATTAATGAGAACTACAATCAGCCGATCATGAATAGCAAATACATAGGTACCTAGGTATAACCTCAATAATAATTTTTTTTAGTTAAACTTTAAAAAAAAAAATTAATTTTGAAAGGTTATAGTGGTAATCATAGTATTTTAAAAGATAGCTTCTTAGCTTAGAATCTCTAGTTTTCAAAAAAAAAAAAAAAAAAAAATGTATATATATATATATATATACATATTAAGATTAGTAGTTAAGTTAGAATTAGTACCGTTTCATTAATTTTAACTTGATATTTTCTTGATCATAATCAGGTGACAATTCCCTTTTTTTAAATTAAATTTTTAATTTTTTTTAATCTTAGTCAAGAGTTTATACTAAATAAGTATAAGGTTTAGTATTAATAAGGTTAGGAAAAGGTGGAAAAATTAGGCTCGATGGGCACAAAACTACAGATAGCTGTAAAATTTTCATGCGATCATGCCTGGACATCCCACACATAAACCCGAGCATGCTGCTATCCACATGCCTAGCTCGCCTAGCTCACCTAGCTGGGAGATGCAACGTGTGCCAAACTCAAACCATTGGCCTAATTTTACGACACTCATTTAGGCAATTAAGGAATGAGCAGGGAATCATCATGGAGATGAACGAATCTTCGTGATACTATGACCATTAAAAAGTGACATTTGAATAGAGATGGTGCACCCCCCTGAGATAGCGGATCGAAGGTCTGTCTTCCCATAACTGCGGCATTGCATTTTATCGTTATCTAGATTAAGGTTACACGAGCTGCACACTTTTCTGTTTTTATACCCCGTGATAGTTTCGAACTCAAAACTGGTATATTGTTCCTCTTATTCGAATTGCAAGGGAAGACTACCTTTCTATATATATAATTACATCGACAAAATGAACTTCTATAAAAAGTTAATCCCCAATAAACAGTCCAATTTTAAAAGTTATTTATTGTTCTTGTAGGTAAATCCCGTACAAATAAACATGAGCTCAATAAGTTCAAATTTTGTGAATCCAGGTTTGTCACGACAACATTTAACTTGGAGGAATAGTGCATAAATCTGATGCATGAACGAAATGAACACCTTGTGACGATGCCAACTTCAATTCAATGGATGAAGCCTTAGATGAGAATTGAAGTACAAGTGGTGACATTCAGGTGGAGGACTGCTCTCCAATTTCTATGTAGATTTGAAAGTACATGTGCGCTGCTGACTGAAGATTGCAAGGGCTTGCATTTAATTCTAATAGGCCACGCTGTGTCTGTTGAATTAAACCCTAAGTGGACCTAATAGAACAGAAGAAGGTTGGTCCCTGGGAGGAATGGTCACAACGTGGTCCGTGCACAGATTTAAGATTAAGGTCCATCTTCCCTGCCTTACTAAGTGGTCCCAAGGTTTCTTGCGACATTCGAAGGGGTCTTTTTAGTCATGTAACTCATGTTACCTGCACGTTTATTTTGCGGAATATGATAAGATAAAAAGATTATAATTGTATTTCTAAAGGAAATGGATAGAGAAATAATAATTTTAATTTGTAATTTATTTAAGATTTTATGAATAAATTTAGAACTACACTGGAAAAAACAAAAGAATAGATAATGGAAAACTATGGTCCATTCAAGTTTGAGAGTAACTCTGTTCTTCAACCTTGGATGAGATCGGACTTTATTGCCACGAAATAAAGTGCACTGATTTTAATCGTGTTTTAGACATTTAAAAATGGGAATATTGATGCAACGAGTTGTACAATTAAATAAACTGTAGCTTTATTATTATTTGATCGATTAATTTTACATTTCATTTTGGACTATAATTCTAGGTGTTAGTGAAATTACATGTAAATTGTTAAAGTTACTTGAAATATCATTTAGGTTTGTATAGCAAGTGTAATTTTGGTTTCAATTGATAATGGAAATGGAACTAAATGCTAGTGATTTGGGTTAGTCTGACTATAGTAACGTAGTATGCTAAACAGCTATACTAGGGAAATTAGGATTATGAGATGGACTCAATTACTACTTTGACAAACGATTGATTAATCACCTGAAGGGAATCGATCTAAAGCTTTGG
Source organism: Laguncularia racemosa (assembly GCA_037954665.1). NCBI lineage: Eukaryota > Viridiplantae > Streptophyta > Magnoliopsida > Myrtales > Combretaceae > Laguncularia > Laguncularia racemosa. Next base: position 210,606 of record JBBMOL010000083.1, read on the forward strand.
AATTCAATCGCTTAGTAGGAAAATTAGTTCCTTACTAAATAGATTAAAACCTAAGTACTTGATCATTGAATAGCTTAGTGGCGACTTCACTTTGTAGAGCGGGTGAAATTATCCACGTCCGATTCGTGATAATTTATTATAATTTTGGATAATTTAGATTTTTAGGTTACTTGGATTAGTTTTTTTTTTCTTTTTCTTTTTTTTTTCCATCCATTTCTACAACAATTTGATTGGCTACATATAATAGGACTAGTATTGTTAGTAGTTAAAATTGCAAGCCTACGAAATGGTCTTACCAATTTTAGTTACTAAATGTGTGGTTCAATATATTTGTTGGTTAAAAAAAAAAAAAACACGTATATCACATTCTTGTAACCATCCTCAAGAATGGCAATCGTGCTAATATTAGATTTTAGAAGAACTTGCTTGTAGACGACTGGAAACTAACACTTGTATAATAAATAAGCTAATTTAATAATTATTTTCATCAGTCAATCAATAAATTTTAGAAAAAAATGTGAGTGATGATGAAAAGGGTAACTCATAGCCTTGAAAGAGAGACAAATTGAGGAGGAACAGGTGGTAATGGATGGCCTGGAAAATGGTACCTCTACTTACTTTGATTACAATAGATATGTGATCTATCAAGCACCACTTAGTGTGACTTTGAAATTGGAACATCACTACCATTCGAACACCACGATGCAAAGCCCTTGCACCACCAGCACTTCGGCAAGCTACAAAACTTCCCCAAGCCAACCTTATTGCTGCCACCACCACGTCAAACACCAATCAATCCGGAGCCACCAAGAACCGCCAAAAAAAAAAAATAAATTCCAAGACATATATATACAACCTAACCAATTCAAGATTAAACTTAATTACATTGTGTTCAAGATGGAACGGAGATTTCAAAATAGAAATCCTCTAGAATCCTATACATACAATTATTTGAGATTAGCATTTTAGTGACTGGAATGCTAGATTTACTACACATACTTTTTGGTTTTACGTATAGACATTAATTTGGAGCTACTAGATAAGAGGATATAATAGACAAGATGTACCCAAGTTAGACAAAAACTAAGTAATTGCGAATGTAAAATACAACATAAGTTTGCATTTATCAACCACGCCAAAATAATTGTTAGATACACTTGCTCTTTCACTATAATGCAGAGTGGCTGAAAATTAAGTTGATAAACGTATACTTATGTTGTATTTTATATCCGTAGTTACCTAGTTTTTGTCTAGTTAATACATTTTATCTATTATAGTGTCTTAATAAGGTTTTATTTCATTTGTACCATAAAAATATAATCATGGTGGAAATCGAAAGATTTTATTTACTATTGTGTCTAGAAGCTCAGAAACATACACGACCAGAAGGCACGGCCGTGTGTTATGTCAGGTAGCTCCTAGAAACATACACAACCTGATACATGACTAGAAGGCACGGCCGTAAATATTGAGATATTTGTTCTGTGATTTATTTTGTAAATATGGCATGTATATTTTGTATTTTATTTTTTGGTAGAGGAAGATTTGTTTTCCTAGTTCGTAGGATTTAGTTGCTTAGAAAAGATATGGAAATATATGCCCCTGCTGTATATAAATTTGGACATGAGTTATGGAAAAGACAGAGGAGAGAAAAGAGTTTTCTTGATTCCATGGTTGATTAATTTTTCATGGTATCAGAGCCATTGTAGACACAAAACAATGGTTGGATCACAAACAAGTGAGGTCAAGGAAGAAATCCTTCCTCAAAGAAAAACGATCTCTCCTTACGATATTACCTCATTAGATAATCTAGGATTGGTGATCACTCAAGTACAGTTGAGAGGAGAAAACTATCATGAATGGGCACGGTCTGTGAGAACGGCTCTACGAGCTCGAAAAAAATATGGTTTTCTTGATGGTATAATAAAAAAACCTGATCATAATTCATCTGATCTTGAAGATTGGTGGATGATTAATTCTCTATTGATATCATGGATTCGTAATACAATCGAATCCTCACTTCGGTCTACTATTTCTCACGAAGAAATAGCTGAACATTTATGGAACGACATTAGGGACAGGTTCTCAATAGCTAATGGTCCACGCATTCAACAACTGCGAAGTGAATTGGCAGAATGCAAACAAAGGGGGATGACTTTGGTGAATTACTTTGGAAAATTGAAGCAAATATGGGATGAACTAGCAAACTATGATCAGATTTCGTCATGTAAGTGCGGTATGTGTACGTGCAATCTCGCAGCAGAATTTGAAAAGAAAAGAGAGGAAGAACGAGTTCATGCTCTGCTCATGGGGTTGGATGGAAATATCGACGGCACAGTGAGGGGTAATATCTTAGCCCAAGATCCACTTCCTAATGTTAATCGGGTATATTCCATGTTGATTGCTGAGGAAAGGGTTAGGACCATAACCCAAACTAAAGAGGAGAGGCAACATGTCATGGCATGTGCAATAAGAGGAAAAGGAGAAACAAGAAACAAAAGTGGGCTGTATTGTACCCATTGCAAACGTACAGGACACGAAGCAGATAATTGCTTTGCTCTCCTCGAATATCCTGAGTGGTGGGGTGACCGACCAAAGGGAAATGGAAGGAGTATAGGGCGAGGGCGAAGCTTCAACAACACTCAACAGCGTCAAAATCAAGCAAGCTTTGGACGAAGGCGTGAAACAGTAAAGGCAAATAACGTGTCCAGCAGCAGCACTTGTGTGAAGGACAAAGGACCTGCAGTGACAGCAGCGACTGGGAATGATATAAAGACAAATCTCGGTCTCGATCAAGAGTAGTGGACCTCGTTGATGAAGCTAATCAATAGTCAGAAAAACACTATTGAAACACTGAGTGGTAAGCTCTCCAATTGGATAATTGATACAGGGGCTTCGCATCACATGACGAGAAGTATGCACGGAATGAAGAAAGTGCGAAATATCAATCCGTGTTCTGTTGGACTTCCGGATGGGAACAAGACTGTGGCAACGAAGGAAGGACAACTTGTCCTTGATGGAGATTTGTGTATCACGAATGTTCTCTTTGTTCCTGGACTAGAATGCAATTTGATTTCGGTATCACAACTTGTTGATTCATCTAAATGTATTGTTTATTTCACCAATTCCATGTGTGTAATGCAGGACCCCACTTCGAGGATGCTGATTGGTGTGGGTGAAAGACGGGATAAACTCTACTACTACAAGGGAGTGCCATGAGTTTAAGCAATGAAGATTGAAAGTGAAGGGAGTTTGGAGATATGGCATCAGTGGTTGGGACATCTGTCATTAAAAGTGACCAAGTTAGTGTCTAATGTGAGTCATAATAAAGATAGTGATAGCAAGAATAAATGTTGCGATATTTTTCTATGAGCAAAACAATCTAGAGATCCATTTCCTGTCAGTCATCATCGTGTTTCTGATATATTTGAACTTATACATTGCGATTTGTGGGGTCCTTACCGGATTTTGTCCTCATGTGGTGCTTCATATTTTTTTACTATAGTAGATGATTTTTCCCGTGCTGTTTGGATATTTCTACTGATTGACAAAACTGAGGTAGCTCAAACTCTAAGGAACTTCTTTGCTATGGTGGAAACACAATTTAACAAAAGAGTTAAAATTGTGAGGAGTGATAATGGAACGGAGTTTCAAAAATTGAAAAATTATTTTTGTGAAAAGGGTGTTATTTTTCAAACTTCATGCGTTGGTACCCCTCAACAAAATGGACGGGTTGAGAGAAAACACCAACACATTCTCAATGTGGCTAGAGCTTTGCGTTTTCAAGGACACTTGCCCATTGAGTTTTGGGGAGAATGTATGCTAACCGCAAGATATTTGATTAATAGAAAACCTTCTAGTGTTTTAGAAGGAAAGGCGCCTTATCATGTGTTGTATGGACAAACTCCAAATTATGATCACCTAAAAGTTTTTGGATCTTTGTGATATGTCCACAAGTAAGGACGGTTGGAAGATAAATTTGAGAGTAAAAGTCGAAAATGTGTTTTCATGGGTTATCCGTATGGACAGAAAGGGTGGCGATTATATGATCTTGAAAAACATGTTTTTTTCGTGTCTAGAGATGTAAAATTTTTTGAGAACAAGTTTCCTTTTCAAACGTTGTCTTCATCACAAAACCCAGTAGAATCTACGTTTACATGGGATGTAGACCTCACTAATGATGCCTTTGGTATCCAAGAGGGTTTGACCAAAAGAAGGGAGATTATAGATGATGACAACTCTCCTTCTAGACCCCGTGATCAAGAAACTGCAACCATTTCTCCTAATGTTGAAACTGTGCTAGTTGAGCAAAGTGATAGGACATCAGTATTAACATCTCTTCCTTCTACAACTGAAGATGGAAGTAAGGAAAACAATGTCCCTAGTGGTGAAGAATTGTTGGGACGTGGCCACCGAAATCGTAAGACTTCAGTACTGCTATGCGACTTTGTTACTCATGCGGTTCGCAAATTGAGTCCATCCCTACCGGATCCCACAACACAGCATGCCTCAGGTAACCCCTATCTCATTTCACACTATGTGAATTGTGATAGATTTTCTTTGCAGCACAAAGCTTTTCTTATAGCTTTACATGGTGAACAGGAACCTACTAATTATTCTCAAGCAGTTCGACATGAAAAATGGAGGATTGCGATGCAGCAAGAAATTGATGCCCTTGAAAACAATGCAACATGGCGTATTATTGATCTACCACCTAATAAGAAGGCCTTGGACTGTAAATGGGTGTACAAAGTCAAATATCGATCTGATGGTACGGTGGAACGCTATAAAGCACGTTTGGTTATACTTGCAAAACACCAGAAGGAAGGAGTAGACTATACAGAGACATTTGCCCTTGTCGCAAAGATGGTTACTGTTCGTATTTTCTTGGCCATTGCTACAATTAAGAACTGGGAGGTTCACCAGATGGATGTCCACAATGCATTTCTCCATGGAGATCTACAGGAGGATGTGTATATGCAGTTACCCCCTGGTTTTCGAGTTGCAAGAAGAGATAAGGTGTGCAAATTGCAGAAGTCCTTGTATGGGCTTAAACAAGCCCCTCGGTGTTGGTTCGCGAAATTGTCTGCTGCTTTAAAAATCTATGGTTTCACACAATCCTATGCGAACTACTCTTTGTTTACTCTGCAACAAGGCAAGGTACGACTAAACATCTTGGTTTATGTTGATGACTTGATTGTTTCTGGGAATGATAGTGCAGCAATTCAGAAGTTTAAGGATTACTTGAGCACCTGTTTTTCCATGAAAGATTTGGGTGTTAGATATTTTCTTAGGGTGGAAGTGGCTCGTAGTCCCGAAGGGTTCTTCTTGTGTCAATGTAAATATGCCTTGGATATTATTTCAGAAGCAGGTTTGATAGGGGCAAAGCTCGTGGGAGTTCCGATGGAGCAACACCATCGACTGGCATTGTCAACCAGCCCTTTGTTGGATAATCCAGAGCCTTATCGATGTCTTATTGGCCGATTGATTTATTTATGTTTTACCAGGCTCGAATTGTCTTATTGTGTACATGTCTTGTCTCAATTTATGCAGCAGCCACAGAAAGATCACTGGGATGCAGCATTACGCATTGTTCGGTATCTTAAATCCAAACCAGGTCAGGGTATTTTATTGCGTAGTAAGGGCGATCTCACTTTGACTGGTTGGTGTGATGCAGATTGGGCAGGATGTCCATTGACTCGTCGTTCTCTTACTGGATGGTTGGTGTTTTTAGGTTTGTCTCCCATCTCATGGAAGACAAAGAAACAGCATATTGTGTCTCGATCATCTGCCGAAGCAGAATACCGTTCAATGGCCATGACCACTTGTGAAGTCAAGTGGTTGAAGAGTGTTTTATCTGATCTTGGTGTTATTCATACGCAGCCAGCAACGCTATTTTGTGATAGTCTGGCTGCTCTTCATATATCTCAAAATCCCGTATTTCATGAGCGCACCAAACACATCGAAGTGGATTGTCACTTCATTTGAGATGCATTACTTGATGGGACGATCTATCCTACTTTTGTTCCTACAACGAGACAACTTGCTGATATTTTTACCAAAGCATTAGGGAAATGTGAGTATGATATGCTCTTATGCAAGTTGGGCATTTGTGATCTCCATGCTCCAACTTGAGGGAGAATATTGTGTCTGGAAGCTCAGAAACATACACGGCCTGATATACGGCCAGAAGATACGGCCGTGTGTTGTGTCAGGTAGCTCTCAAAAATATACACGGCCTGATACATGACTAGAAGGCATGGCCGTAAATATTGAGATATTTGTTCTGTGATTTATTTTGTAAATATGGCATGTATATTTTGCATTTTATTTTTTGGGTAGAGGAAGATTTGTTTTCCTAGTTTGTAGGATTTGGTTTTGTTTTCCTAGTTTGTAGGATTTAGTTGCTTGGAAAAGATATGGAAAGATATCCCCCTGCTGTATATATATTTGGACATGAGTTATGGAAAAGACAGAGGAGAGAAAAGAGTCTTCTTGATTCCATGGTTGGTTAATTTTTCATTTACTAAGGTAAAATTGGGAAAGGGCCGACCCAACCTTAAGCTAACTCGTGAACTAGCCTTTGATTTTTTTTTTTCTTAAAAAAAATTTGTAAAATTGAAATAATTTGATACTAAATTGCAAATTTATTTGGCATCGAACATCAAATTGCTTTGAATAAGAGAAAATATATATATTTTTTAGACATTTATATTACCATAAATTATTGATTTTTACCTACAATTTTTAAATGAATAATTGTGAAAATATTAACAATACACTCTTCTTCTATTTTACTATGTAGGAAAAAATATCGTTAGTTTTATTTATTAGTGGCAAAACATGTTTTATCAATTTGATATTAATTAGTTTTATTTCACTGTGAAAATAAGTGGAGGGAGATTACAAAAAGATAATGAGACATTTGGCCTTACTTTTTATACACGATGCTTAGACCATATAAATAAATAAGAAAGTACTACCCCCCCTATAAATTATTTCTAATTTACTATAAAAAAATAAAGTCATACTATTATCCTAACAAATTAATTTTTTCTACAATAGAATTACACAATAAAAATAAATATTATTCAACTAGTAGAGTTTTACGTAAAATCTGGAATTAAGCTAACCAAGTTTCCTCCCGATAAGACAAAGTCACTAAGTATTCATCTTCTTCATTAGATGTCTCATACAATTCTTGTATTCTATTTCTTGCCTTCAACCAATCTTTCATACAAGTCAACACTTCAACATTAACAGGCATTAGTTTTGATAGCCATTGTTCAAGGATAAGGCTTATAGTGCTTAATACTTATTCAACAGTTACTATTGATGCATGAGCGGTAAGAACTTAGCAAGCCATTTGGAAAGAATCGGAGAAGTCTTCTTATACCTTTCCCACCACTCCAACATATTAAAGTCTGTAATACTACTATCACCAAATTAAAGTTACTGTTTAAATAGTGATAAAGTTTTGTGCATTCAACTCCATTAGCTAGGTGCCTCTTTAACTTTTATGCCATCATTTGTTATGTAGGGAGTGTTTGGCCCAACATGACACCATGTGAGGCAAGGAACGATAAGGGAGTAGCAAAAACTTAACTATCACATATAATAAAAAAAAAATGGAAAATAAATCTTTTGTTACTTAGGTCACCCATCGTATTTCTTATGCCATGGTAACAGTATAAGTATCTTGTGTGTAAAACAATGTATCATCAATTTGATATTACAACTTGAGATATTCGATAAGTACGCTTTTTTTACAACACAAATCTAAAATAGAAGTAATAAGATAAATGGTTGGAATATGTCTGTAATATTGCCACCATTTTGTAATTATTTCGTTAACAACTACCTAAAGAAATGAGTCATTTTGAGCATCAAGCAGCACCAATAGTATGTTATGACATTCATCAGGAAAAAGTAAACACTAAACTGAAAAACTAAAGAAAATGTTAAAGTATACTCATAAAAAACTCTAAGCACATTTAGCCGTTTGTTGCATATGTCATAATTGCCAAAGTGTAATGGAATGCCTAAGACGTTCATTGTAGTAAAAGAGCATAATGCATCTTTATATGGGAGTATACTTTTTAAAAGTCAATAAATTGAATTCTATTTATACTTAATGACTTTTCTATTTTTTTTTTTTTGCCACATACTATTATCAATGCAAAATTTTATCCATGCCTTATTTATAGATGAATGCTCAATTAAATGTATAACTACTAATCTTATGGGGGGCGTCTTAAAATCTAAATAATTGAAAATGTCTTTTAACACAAAAATTTAAAATGTGGCATGCACATCTTATGTAAAAAAAAAGGTTCCACCTAACATCGTTTGACATAATACCTAGTGATTGCATTGTCAAAATCAATTGAATTTTTTTTTTTGTTATTGAGTATTTACCTAAAATGATACTTATTATCCAAAAAATATTTTATACCATATAGTGTTTGTTAAATATCTTGAGCACTAGTAATCTTTTTTTTTTTTTTTTTATAATTGCAATGTCTCATTTATCCAAGGACATGCTATTCTTATATAAGAATCATCTTGCCAAGGGTCGATTCATATGTCCATACATATAGAAATCTATGTATCAAGAGAATCAAATTTAGCAGTTAATTCGTGCTTACTAATGTGATAAAGTTTCAAATTGGCTCCTTAGATTGTTTTTTATGTGAACTTTTCTTAAGTAGGATTAAGAGCTTCTCGTTCATATTTCAAGCGGGACACAAAAGATCCATAGCTCCATGATAGGCAACATTTTATTAAGTTCTGCTATGGAAAATTTTGGTCAAAAATTACATTTGGTCAAAAACAATATAATGTAGATAATAAAGCTAGATGTGAGCTAAACGAAAAGATATGTGAGACAAAAAAATTGTCTATGTATTTGCAAAATAGGAAATTGAAAAGTTCAATAAATAAGAGCACATGATGAAAATGAATGAAGAAGAGAATGATAATTATAATGTGAAGGAAATTTCGTAGAGATGAAATATATACACTCTCAGTTCAACTGCACAAATTTTTCTAATTGTTGAAATGTTATGGTTTACATTTATAACCTTTAATGTCTAAAAACACATAATGTTCAAAAATCACAAAATGTTCAAAATTTTAAAATTCGTATTCTGAAATCTATGTATTTGAACTCTAAAAGGTTGAAAGGCTATCTAACATATCCTTATTTCTCGGGTAACATACTTAAATATTGTGATTAAAAAAAATTATGTGAATATTGTACCCATAATAATTATTCCTAAAATAGGTTTCGAAGATATGGAAACGTTTACGACTTTAGGGATAAAAAAAAATTTAAATTGAAGGTATAAACTTAGTTTAGGAAATGCCACTCAATAATGTGGAAATAAATCAATAGCATCTAAGTCGTCCAAATGTGCATGCTAGATTTGCATAAATTAGGTAGAAGATTAATTAAATTCCCATCATACGACTCCTATTCAACTTGAAAATAGGAAATTATATTGACTTTAAATAATCAATATAATTAATTTTAAGGAAACAACTTAGGTTACCGAAGTACCAGTGACATGTTCTGTCTATCTAATACATCTTGATATGCGCCAACAACGTAGGTGGGGGTGATACGGCGTGTCCCTTCGCTTGTTCTAATAGGCTGCCAGTGGACATCCAACTTCTATAAATAGTCCATATCGGCTAACGAGTGCAATGTGGGGAAATCTATCTCAAGCCTACACCTATAGCAAAATGGCAACCTCTCTAATCTCGTGTGTTGATGGTGATGACATGATACAAAGTTGGCGATACAACCACGCCAGACATGCAAACCCCTAGGTATACGTCCCAACAATGTCGAAATGCTCCAATAAAGATAACCACATCATGTGGATGAGGGTGCTGGATTTATTGGCAAAGATAAATCCTCCTAACAGTTGCATTATGTAAGCATGTGTAGCTCGATGGATTTGCTCAGCATCAGCGTTTTGTGGGATCATCTAGAACATATAACAGGGCTATGTCATACTAATGTAGCGCCCCGTTAGGCCTTAGCCTTGCCCCAAGTAGTTCTTCGCATATCGCTCCCCCAATTAATGCAACTACTACCTATAACTACCTAATCATTTATAGGGAGTCCTAACTGGATCTCCACATCCTATAGGGTAATTGTAAACTCCCTCAATGGCATGTGGAATATGTGTCTCTAGTCACCATTGCTCCACTAATGTTGTAATCATGTGCTAATTTAGGGGTATGTATAGCAAGCAGCTCGCACCTTCAAATCTAGTCAAATGCAAGTATGGCTCCATTCGAGCATCGAGGGAGATAGCACACTCATCACAATGGAGTGATAACTCATGTCATCTAACAGTGAGGATTGCTTGATCCTATATCGATAACACATGAAGTATTTTACTTTTCCTAATGCAACATAAACTAATTGATAAGTGAAAAGTCATTTACCTCTTAGTCTCAGACGGCCTATGATCAATGTCTCTTCTATTGTGTCAAGACTGAATGATTGAAAGGTCTAAGCTCCATCTATTATGCAAAATAGAATATATATTAAAAAATTAGTATATGTTACCATCAATAAATTAATTTACGACTGATTAGTGACTATTTACTATCCAATTAATAATTAATTAACATCAACTAAAGTTTATAGCTACTTTTACAGTAACAGATAAAGATATTACATATACAATTAATACCAACTTTTTTAGTAATTAATTTTACGATGATTAATTGAGGATATATTAACGATTAATCACCTTTAATTAAGAGATAATTAATAACTACTTAATTTTATAACTGATTCTTCAAAACTATACAAATATTTTATATTTGCAATCAACACTAAATTTTCAATAATTAATTTTATAACAAATAGTTAATGATATATTAATGACTAATCATTTTTAATTAAAGAATAATTAATAATTACTTAATTTTATAACTAATTCTACAAAACTATACAAATACTTTACATTTGCAACCAACACTAAATTTTCACTAATTAATTTTATAACAATTATTTAATGGCATATTAATGATTAATTACCTTTAATTAAGGGATAATTAATAACTGTTTACTTTTATAACTAATTTTACAAAACCATACAAATATTTTACATTTGCAACCAACACTAAATTTTCACTATTTAATTTTATAATAATTAAGTAACGACATATTAAAGACTAATTACCTTTAATTAAGGGATAATTAATAACTATTTAATTTTATAACTAATTCTAAAAAATCATACAAATATTTTACACTTGCAACCAATACTAAATTTTTACTAATTAATTTTATAACAATTAACTAACAACTAATCACCTTTAATTAACAGATAATTAATAACTACTTAATTTTATAACTAATTCTATAAAACCATACAAATATTTTACATTTCCAATCAATACAAAATTTTTCACTAATTAATTTTATAACAATTAATTAACGACATATTAATGACTCATCACCTTTAATTAACAGATAATTAATAACTACTTACTTTTATAATTAATTCTATAAAACCATACAAATATTTTACATTTGCAACCAATACAAAATTTTTTACTAATTAATTTTTTAATAATTAATTAACGATATATTAATGACTAATCACATTTAATTAACAGATAATTAATAACTACTTAATTTTATAACTAATTCTACAAAACCAAACAAATATTTTACATTTGCAACCAACACAAAATTTTTCACTAATTAACTTTATAACAATTAATTAATGATATATTAACGACTGATCACCTTTAATTAATAGATAATTAATAACTACTTAATTTTATAACTAATTCTATAAAACCATACAAATATTTTACATTTGCAACCAACACAAATTTTTTCACTAATTAACTTTATAACAATTAATTAATGATATATTAATGACTGATCACCTTTAATTAATAGATAATTAATAACTACTTAATTTTATAACTAATTCTACAAAACCATACAAATATTTTACATTTGCAACCAACACAAAATTTTTCACTAATTAACTTTATAACAATTACTTAATGATATATTAACGACTAATCACCTTTAATTAATAGATAATTAATAACTACTTCATTTTATAACTAATTGTACAAAACTATTCATATATTTTACATTTGCAATTAATACAAAATTTTTTACAAATTATTTTTCTGGTAATTAATTTCTTACATATGAACGACTAATCACTGCTGACTAACAGTTAATTAACAACTTAATTTAATAACTACGCTTACAAAAATTCATTATAATAACATATAAATATAATTCATTTACTAATGTTAATTAATCATATATTAACAACTAATTAATAATTAATTAACAACAACTACCGTTTTAATAAAAATTATGGAGTATATATAATTACATGTATTTTTTTTTTTTTTGCATTTATCCAAAGTAGTATAATAGTAAAAAAAATAAATTTTTTCTTAAGAAAACATACCGAGATCTTGATGAAAATATTTCTATACACGTATTTTAATAAAGTAAAACCTACTTGAAATATAAATTATGAAACAAAAATTTGCAAGTAATGAGATAGAGTGAAATTTGCAGAGAAAATTGAAAGATGGAAATATGAACATATGAATTGAGGATTCGTATTTATATTACAAATTGTTGGTGTAAATTTTTTCTTATGTATTAGAAATCACATGCTATGATACTATGTAAATTTACTGTATCACTTTTATAGGTTTGCAATGATACTTTTATAATAATTTTACAAGTCTAGAGTAAACTTTTTTTCATAACTTTTATAGGATTGCAGATACATCAAAAAAAATAAATTAGAAGAACTTGTACTAAAGGCATAAACCTCGCCTGCGCCTTCAGTTAATTTTTTTTTTTATTCCTAAAATCGCAAACACTGTTCACGTCTTCAAAACTTATTTTAGGAATAATTATTTCGAGTACAATATTTATGTAATTTTTTAAATCGCAATATTTAAGTTCGTAACCCCTTATTTCTCTATCTCTCCTTTTATTCTCTTATTAATTTATTTCTTCTCTGCCTAAATTCATTAATTCCTCTATCCAACTCTAATCATATCTATCTATTTATTTTCTCATTCCTCTCTTTCTCCTCTCCCTTTCTTACTTTTGTATTCTGATAATGGAGACTCTATATAGGAAATCAAGATTTTGAGTTGTGACTTTGTCCTTTCTCTCTCTCCTCTCTTTATTGATATCGAGTTGTGCTTTTTATCCATATGTGCCTTCTTTGCTTTTGCTTTTGTTACATTAAAATTGTGACGTTTGCAAATTTTGGAGCTTTGCAATGTTTTGTGTGTGTGTGTGTGTTTTTTTTAAGCTACTAGCTGATCTTAATTTTTCTTTTTTCTAAGCGGGATGAACTGCCGATTCAACCAATTTTCATGGTTGAATCGATGAGTTGAGTTAAGTTTGGTCAATTCTTTGGTTCAATCCGACCCTTTCTCAAAGTTTATATGGGATGATGGGGGTAGTGATGAAGGAGAAAACCTAGTGTATGCCTTAAATATTTAAAGTTTCAGCATGAAATGTTGTTAAGTTCTCTAGTTTAGTTTTGATGATAACAAAAGGGGATTAAAATATTTAATATATTTATTATTAAGTACAAGAGTTTTAGTTTATATAAAAGTTGTTTAATGGATTTTTGAGATAGATAGAAAGTGTTTCAGAAGTTTAACAAAAGAGTTTTCAATAAAAATAAAGTAACAGAAGGTAGTTTAGAATCTCTAGATACTCCGTAAAAAGTCTTTAATCTTGTTAATAGTTGGACAGAAGTTATTTTAGAACCTTCGTTATAAGAAGACGTTATAGGAATTTGTTTCAAAAGTTTTAACAGAACCTTTAGAACAGCACGAGCAGTATGTGGTTCTAGTCAGAAGCTATTTTAGAACCTTCAGCAGAAAGAAGTATATGCTTGATAGAAGTATGTTCAGAACCTTTATGTTTGAACACAGATTTTTCCAGATTCAAAGAAAATGATTAAATTTCATGTTCTTATAATTTTTTCAAGACTTAGCTTCACTTGTCAAGTATATTTTGGTAATATATTTGATGTGTTTCACTAAAGTGGGATTTATCATCTTAGGGATTTCATCACTTCAAGTTTTTATCAAAATTTATTTGTTTTCCACTTTAATTTTGACTATTGGTTCGTTAGTATGTTGCAAAGACGTTTTCCTGAAATTCTTCATTTATTCTTGGATATATGTTTAAGGACGATAAGGTTAAGTTGTTACAAAGATAAGCTTATATCTATAATGAAAATATGATTGTTATGAGAAGATAAAGCTCCACAACATTAGAGATATCATGAAATTTCTTGAAATTTATCCAGAAAAATCTCAACAAATTTATCTTTTAAGCTTATCCAGTTTTTCAAATATTCAAATCCAAGAAAAGATCTTTGCAACAAAAAAATACACATCATAGGATAGATTCTACTGAAGATTATCCAGATTTTAAATTCAAATATCTAAAAGGAAATCTCAGTCATTTCTATCAAAAGGGTTATTTGAAATTCAAATTGTTGTTACGTTTTTTTTTTCCAGATAACTGACCGTTGAAAGAGAAAGAAGCTTCAAGAGTTTAAAATCATCAATCAAGAACACAAGCAAAAATCTTCTTCATTTTGCTATCCTTCAAAAGGCGCACAAAAGAGTTTTCATTTAATAGTTATTGAACTTAATTGTAGTGGATACTTTATTTCTCCTCTTTGTTTATTTGATTGTTCTTGTAGTTAAGTGATTAGCTTAGTGTGAAAGCTAGGGAGACTCAGTAGTGAGATTTTGCCAAAGTGTTGGTGTGTTTGTACTCTCAATTTGATTTTTAGAATAGTGAAACTTAATCTGTAGAGACAATTGGGTCCCCAGCATGGAGTTGGAAGAAAGGACATACGTGCAAGGCGAAACCTCTATACATCACTGAGCTTGATTTTCTCTCTCTCTATTTTTTTATTTAATTGCATGCTTATTATTTATTTATTGCTTATGTCATTAAAATTTTCATTTAATAGTGTTTTTATAAAGTTGCGAAAAATTGAAATTTTCAATAATTAATTAATTCTTTCTCTCTTGATTAATTTAATGGAACCAAAAAATGTGTTAGATGACAAATAATGAATAGTACAAGACACCAATCCCAAGGTATGGAAAGTCTAAGTACAGTGACTTAAATAATTGTAGTTCTAGCGTGAAATGAATTAGATGACAAATAATGAATAGGACAAGACACCAATTCCAACGTATGAAAAGACTAAGTACATATAAATAAAAGTTCAATACGTAAAGTTTTGTCCATGTTTCAATTACTATGCATGTGTATACACATGATGAATCTTTTTCTTCTATGGAACCCAAAAGTAAATGATGAATCCTAAATTTGCCACTAGCTGACTAGCCGTGCTGCCTTCCACATCATCTCGAGTGCGTAGAGCTTCTTATATATAAATGTCTAGGCTTGGAACGTCGGTTTCGGCTTATGTTTAAAGGAAACAACCCTAAAATAATAAAATAAAAAGCATTATGAAAGTTATTGCATCTTCAGTAGTTATATTTAGACTTGGGAAAAGACCGATCTGCCCTTTATTTGGCTTAGTTCAGGCCTGTAAATCGGTTTTTAATTTTTCTTTTTTTCTTTGCTTAAACAAAATTTTTAAAATTGAAATAATTTAATACTAGATTGTAAACTTAATTTACATTAGATATCAAAATTTTAAAAACATAATAATTTAGTTAAGTTGCTTTAAACAAGAGAAATATATATATTTTTTATACATTTATATCACCATAAATTATTATATGTTACTTGCAATATTTAAATGAATAATTGCAAAAATATCAACAATATGCTCTTCTCTATTTCACTGTGTAAGAAAAAAAAAAAACATCATTAGTTTTATTAGTTAGTGGCAAACCCCATACACCGAGGGAGATGAGAATGCTAGCCACAAATTTAATTAATTAATTAAAAAATTATAGAAAGAAAGGGAGATATTTAGCCTTACCTCTTATATATGATACTTAAACCTTATAAACAAATAAAATAAATAAATAAGGTAGTACTACTTTCTTTATAAATTATCTTTAATATATTTTAAAAAATTAATAAGGTAGTACTACTATCCTTACAAATTATTTTTTTTTCTACACTAGAATTGCACAATAAAAATAAATATTATTCAATTAGTATTGTCATGCATGAAATCTTGAGTTGAGCTAGCTAAGCTTTTCCCTAATGAGACAAAATCGCTAAAGTATTAATTATCTTCACCAGGCATCCTATAGGACTCTTGTATTCTATTTCTTACATTCGACAAATCTTCCACGCAAGCTAGCACTTCAACATTAATGACATTAGGTTTGATTGCCATTTATGATAAGGCCTATAGTGCTAATTGCCTATTCAACAACTACTATTGATGTGTGAGTAGTAAGAACTTGATGAGCCATTTGAAAGAGAATTAGATAAGTCTTTTTATGCCTTCTCCATCACTCCAAGATATTAAAATATGTGATACTAGTCTCACCGAAATCAAAGATAGTGTTCACATAATGATCAAGTTCTGTATATTCAACCCTATTAGCTTAATGTCTCTTTTAACTTTTGTGTCATTATATGTTGCGCAAGGAGGGTTTGACCCAACGTGGCACCATGTGAGGTGAGAGATAGTGAGGGAATAGTAGGACCTTAACTACCGTATAAAATCAAAAATTGGAAAATAAGTATTCTGTTACTCAGGTCCTCTATTGTATTTCTTGTACCGTAATAATAGCATAAGTATTTTGTGTTTCAAAAAATGTATCAACAATTTGATAATACAAATTGAGATACTTGATAAGTATGTCTTTCTTACAATGTAGTTGTAAAATAGAAGTACTAAGATAAATGATAAGAATATTTTTCTAATATTGCTACCATTTATTAGCTATAACTACTTGAAGAAATGAATCGTTCCAGGTATCAAGCAATACTGATAGTATGTTTATAGCATTCATTAGAAAAAAAAAAGTAAACATTAAGCTAGTAAAATCGAGAAAATATTATAGTATATTCATGAAAAACTCTAAGCACATTTAGCAATTTGTTATATACATCCCAATTGTTAGGGTGCAATGAAATATTTAGGAAGTTTATTGTAGCAAAAGAACACAATGTATCTTTATATGGGGCTGTACTTTATAAAAGTCGATAAGTTTAATTTCACCTATGCTTGACATTGAGTTGTACTTCTTATTCATACGTGTTTTCTCTACTTTTGCTATTATCACATTGGAATTGTGATTTTTGCAAATTTTGGAGCTTTACAATGTTGTGTTTTGTTTTGTTTTTTGTTTTGTTTTTTTTCCATTTTTTTTTGTTAAGTTGCTGGCTAATCTCAATTTTTCATTTTTTTTTTTTAATTTTAGGAGGATTGGAGTGCCAGTTCATCGACTCACTGATTTAGCTAGTTTCCATGGTTAAATTGACATGGACCTACCTAAATGGTGGGTCTTTGGTTGGGTTAAACTGTCTAACTTGGATCGTGTTAAATTGACTTTTACAATTCATAAACAGAAAAATTAGGCTAGGTCAAACCAATTTTCTCATCCAATCTAGCCCTTTTCAAAGTCTTGACTGAGGTTAGATTTGGTCATAGACAAGATGAACCACAAAGAATTTGTATGAAACCAATATTTTATTTTTGGCAAGTAAAGAATGAATGACCTTTCTCAAATATGGTCTATGTTGCGGATGATAGTGGCAATTTTACAACACCAATTATTGGCACAAAATGGAAAAGGGAAGATGGTACCATTAGGGAAATTCAAAAGTGGTCCACTATATAATTCAAAGCCTAAGCAAGTGAGAAATTCATATAGCATTGGTTTCTCTCTCTCTCTCTCTCTTTTCTAATTAAAGGTCCATATAAAAAAATAGAAGTGGATACAAGTAAGTTTGGTTCAATATCAATGATTTTTCCAATCAAACCAAACTCTTTCTGTTTAGAAGCTTCTTTTTTTTTTTTAAAAAAAAAAAAACCTAAATCAATAAAAAAATTTAAACCAAAGCAAACCAATTTTTTTAATTTGGTTCGGTATGTTTTTGACTAAAAGCTTAGGCAAAACATGATTTCATATGTTATTTAATTATTTTAAATATATTATTTAATGAAACTTATTCAATAATATTATTTTATTAAATTATTTATTATTGATTAATCAAAAGTTGATATGTGTCATGTAATTAACATTAACATTTAGTAATAAAATACAAGTTATGTGTTTGTCAAAAAGGAAAACAAAACACGAACCACTTATTGGAGGTCAAAGTCTTGTTAGAGGTTAAAAATAGAGGCATCCTCACCTGGCTAGAGAAATTATGAAATAATCTCGCTAGAAAGGCCTTTGATAAGTATTGTCCATTCCACCAAGACAAAGGGCATATAGTATAGGGTTGTGTATAACTCAAGAATGCGCTTGAAGGAGTACATTGCTGAAGCCAACTAATAGGTCAAGCATGGCTGCCAAGGTAATCAACACATTGAGACCTTGAATGCAAATCAATGCACGGCCTATGATACAATTTGTACTATCATAGGAGGTCCTATTATTGAAGGGTGGATGAGTTGATAGTGTAAAACTTAACCAAATCCAACAAATTCCAAAAAGTGCTCAGTGTTTAGAATAAAAAGACAAAAATGGACACCACTACACTTTTCTCCCAAAAAATACTTTAAAGGGGTGACCACCACCTACGAAGTGATGGTTAACATTGGAAGCTTTGTGGATATAGTCTTGAAGACGGCATTCATCTAAATGCAAATGTTATTGAGCAAGCTCAAACAATATAACTATGACCTTTATGGCTTCAATAATCATCTTGTCAAGGTTGTTGGCATCATTACATTGCTAATGGAGCTTAGCAATAGTGACCAAACTACAGAAGTTTTAGTTGATTTCCTAGTTTTTAACCAATGATCACCATATAATGTCATTTTGGGTGACCTTCCCAAAATTTACCTAGCTTGATCTCATTAAGCAAGTACTTAAAGGTCAAGTTCCCCATGCTATCAGGAGTTAGCACATCAAACAAAGGCTAGTAGTTAGCTCAATTATGTTATTTGCAAGCACGATCCCAAAAGAGGTGCTAATTATGGAAATAGACATAGAGAGTAGGTTAGAAAACAAAAGAGAACCGATCAAAGAAACCGAAATCATCTAGCTTAGAGATTGCCTAAATCAAACCACATGGATTGGTTCTTCACCACTCTCAGAGCTAAAACAACACCTCACGAAATTCCTTTACTCCATTGCTAATAAATATGTTTGCATGGTCGCTCACCAACATACCTAATATACCATCAAAGGTCATCATGAACCACCTCAACATTGATTCGATGATGAAGGTCATCAAGTAAAAGAAATGCCATAGCACAACTAAGAAGGTAGTAGTGATAGAAGAGGAGGTGTAGAAACTATTAAAGACTTGTTTCATAAGGGAGGAACCCTATCTAACCTAGTTAGTTAATATAGTCCTTATCAAGAATGCAAACAAAAAATGGTGTATATGCTCAAATTTTACATATCTCAATAAACCTTACCCGAAGGACTATTTCTTACTACCATAAATAGATTAGTTAGTTGACTCTATATCAAGCCATGCCTTGTTCAACTTTATGGGTGTCTTTTCAGGTTACAATGAGATCCAAATGCATGAGCCTAACCAAGTTCATACTAGCTTCACTACCAACTTTGTTACCTACTATTATAAAGCCATACCCTTTGGCCTTACAAGTGTTGGGGCAATATACCATGGGTTGGTGATTGAAATGTTTAAGCCCCAACTTGGGACAAATGTCGAGGTCTGCATCAATAATATGATTTTCAAAAGCTAGATTCTGAAGGATCACCTAGCTAACCTACATGGGACTTTTTAGACCCTACAAAGATATACTATAAAGCTAGATGCCTAGAATTATGTGTTTGTGGTAGTTGCTAGAATGTTCCTCGAGTTTATGATCATAACTCATAGCATTGAAGTCAACTTAAACAAAATCCATGCCATCCTAAACATGCAACTTCCCAAAACGGTGAGAGATATTTTGTGGCTAAGTGGACAAATTGTTGCCTTTAATTGGTTTGTCTCTAGGTCCACTAACAAGTGAATTGAGTTCTTTAAAATTTTGAACTTTAATTTTGAGTGGATTAACCAACGATAAGTTCAAAGAATTTTACTTCAATCAAGGTGTATAGCTCCACTACACTTCTATGGTGCACCTTCAATCTAATGGGTAGGTTGAAGTGACCAACAAGGTCATCCTCAATAACCTAAAGAGAAGGTCAACCAAGCTAAAGGGAGATGGGCTATAACGATCTTAAAGGGGACCTAGTAGAAATGCCTTAAAGTTGTCATATCACGCATGTACTTACAATATAAAAATTGTTTTATAAGTCAAAGATTGTAAAACTTTAATTAAATCACATTTAATTATAATATTTATAATTAATTAATATGTAAAAATAACTACAGAAACCAATATTCTACAACTCACTAGAACCATAGAGAATTGGTATCCTCTACCAAATTATAAGATTAGATAAACTATTTTAAATGGATTGGCTTTCAAAGAAATGAAAGGAATAACTAAGTTTTAGTCCTTTATAATTTGAAATCTCTATTAGACTAATTCTATAGATAAATTCCTGCTAACAGACTTAGGTTAAGGAAACACTCTTCACACAAATTCTAGCTCATTCTCAGGTTTCAAGTTATTTGCAAAAAGAAACAGTTGGGATGTAAGTTACCACTATTTAGTGAGATCCTCCCTCATACCATACAACAAACAATAGTAAACAAGTTATCAAACATTGACATGCCACCGCCATGCGTATATAATCATATAATGCAACAAAATATATAGTCATCCAGAAACTAAGTACAGTACCAATTTTTGCCCTTCAATACCAAGGGTTAAGGAGTAAGTTCTAACTAGTTAGCCCCAAGCACCATTACACTGAGCTAAATCGAGCAATAACCTAATCCTGGTGAAGTAATTATAATCAAAATACCATGAGCTTGGCTCCAATGGGGTTTTAATATAATTATAAAATTAGTGATCTCATAACACATATATTAATTGAGAGGGTAGCTAACTCTAAGTGGTTGCATCTATGAATGAAATCTCAATCAAAAGACTACATTCACTAGTATGTGGTAGTTTTCGGAGGTCAGGGCAAGGTTACATTAAGCAAAGCATCACCTTCGTATGGCCTCTCCGCACTCCTATGTGATGCTATTGGCCTTCTTCATGCAAATGTGAAATGCATGTCTAGTTTAAGTTTTAAGTCGAGTAGATATTATATTGAATATGAGGTGGTCAAATAAATAATTCAGACACTGAACAATAATAATGTAATTAGTGATATGACACACAATTTTTAAATTTATATAATTTAAAGTATTTTTGCATAGTAGAGCAAGCATTTCCAAGCACATACATTTCCCATATCTCCAAGCAATTCAATTTCAAGTTGTATTAAGGTTCCATTTTACTACAAACACAAGAAAGTATGGTAATCATAGAGATTCACTCACCTAGACATGTTGTCCTATCATTTTGGGAAATAATGAGTAGGCGATTCCTTAATATCAATATCACTTAAGACAATAGTAAATAAAAGTAGTAAAGCATCTAACATTGAAAACTAAACTATGCTTAAACTTAGCTAAATTCGCTCAACTTCTTGATTTGAGTCTAAACTTCATTTCATCATAGTTTATTGGTTTTAATTTTGATTCTTGTGATCGAGTAGTCCTTTCAATGTTCCTAAAGACGATTAATATTTTGAAAAGCTGAATATGTTTATCGTTATAGGTCATGTTAGGTTAATAGCGTGCTTTTGATCAAATATTCAACTCCATCCTTGCTAAGGTTAGTTCCCATATTTCATATATAGTTGGTTAGCTAAAATGACATAGCTTATTGATTTGGAAATTAAATCATTTAATTAAGGATAATTTTAGGCCTAAGGGTTTCATCCCTAGAGACTTCATTTTAGGGTCCATCATTTAGTTTTAATTCTATTATACTTTGGGTTCAACTAATACTAAATTGGCTTAATTAATAAAGCTCTAAGCCTTATTTTATTTTATTTTTTTTTGAAGTCATGACTTGAATGGCAATATAGGCCTCTAGGTGTTATCTTATTTTCCTTATAATATGTTTGGTACGTAAGAATGAATCTAGAATAGAATCGTAATTTCAGGTTTTTTTTCTGTTTCCTATGTTTGGATACACTTTTAAAAGCTGAAATCATGATTTCTTTGAATTATTAATTCAGCCTTTAAGAGAGAATTTGATTATGCTTTTGAGATGGCAAAATCGCAGTTCTATTCCAACCCCTTCAATGGCAATTAATTGAAATTACTTATTTAATCTTTAATTTCATTATTATAATTAATAATTAAGAATGATTATTTTATATATGTTTTTAATATAAAAATAAATTTATCATCTAACGTGACATTTGTGTATTCATAGCCCATTTATATTATTTAAGACCGGAATAGACATTTAGTACACCTAGCCTGCTTGAGCTATGCATTTCGACTTGAGTAGTATTAGTAACATCTAAATTTCATTTATTCTATTCATTCATAAGTTAATCTCTATCATGGGCCTAATTCTTAAATGGGTTAGATTACTTGGAATTGCTATACTAAAGGAACTTACTATTGGTCTCGGCTAAATGGAAGTTTTCTTCTCCAAAAGAAATTTTATATTATTATTATTATTATTATTATTATTAAGAATCTAATGTTGGATAAAATAAGACTTATTTACCTACGTCTATAATTACTTCTACAAAATACGAATCCTTTCTTTTATTTTTTCTTCCATAGCTTTTCTAAATTAATAGAAATTATATCCAAACATGAAAAATAAAGTTTTAATGCATATGTTGACACAGTAAATGATTCTCCAAAGCCTATTTTTCTCTCTTCCAACAATTATAAAACTCCATAACAAACATGACATAATATACAAAGTGGAAATAAACTAATTTTAAACTCCAACATGCACATATATGCATAATTATGTTTCAACATTGTTTTCACTTTGTAGACACCCTATTTTTGTTCCTCATATAGATCTTTTAATAAATAAATAAATATGATAAAAATGATAATAATAAAAGAACAGGGGGGAGCTGTTTTATGAGATATTAAAAATTAAATAAATAAATAATAATGACAAGTAACAAAAAAAAAACAAAAAAATATTTTTTTAACAAAATTAAGAAAATATGGGTCTCTAAATCAAACTCGAGAACTTTAAATCAATTAAAAAAAACTAATTAAGGACAATAGCTTATATGCAAATTGATTGCATATAATGAACGAAAAAAAGGATTAGCCCAACTAGACCACACCCGTGCCTAAACAGCTAAGGAAAGTCACAGGTCATAGGTTTGAAACACGCATGGAGCTTTACTTCTTTTTTTTTCTTTTTTCTTCTTCCCTTCAACTAGATCACGTGCGACACACGTGATTGTCTTCCCCAATAGATCAACCCAACACGAAAACAGAAAGGAGAAGAAGCCGGAGCAAATCGAAGCAAACCAAAATGATTTTTTTTAGATTATCATCAATTTGTAACTAAAACAAAATCAGTATAAATCACTAAAAAAAAATTAATCTAATCATTTACATCAAAATTTTTAAGATCAATTCAAATCTCAAATGGATAAAAATGGGTCTCCATCGTGTGTTTGATATGAGCTTATTAAACTAATCCTTGTGAGCCTATAAGAAACACCCTTAAATCACTAAACCCGCAACCACCCATGACCACCATTACTCCATTCACCAGCCATTGAAATTCCCTTTGCATCATTGCTGTAGAGCTCTCATCATCACAGGGTTATCCATGCACTCGAAGAAGCTCGATGATTGCTATCTTTTGAAGTTTAAATCGGCCCGTGTCTCCCTGATCCAATTTACAGTGTGTACCATGACGGCTGCCACTGCTTTCCTCCGTTGACGCCGCAAACCCAACTAGACTCAACTAGCATCCACGCCTACATGTGCCTAAGAAGTAGTCCGATCACCCACCTTGCGCCACCACTTATTGGAGCACCCTGAGTCGACCGAGTACATGACAAGCTAGCCAACAACTTAACCCGAAAATCAATCCACGGTGACTTGTGTTTGAATCCGGCTTGCATCCAGGTAAGCAATATCATCATCATCATCATCATTATTATTACTATTATTATTATTATTTAGAGTAATTGGCTTATTCAATTTTATCTTCTTATGGTGATTAGAATCTAATTAAATAAATATGATAATAAGGTAAGTTTTAAATTAATTAGGTTAATAACCTTAACTTAGTTTAGTTAATGACCTTAGCTTAATAAATTTAATTATAAGATTGAAAAATAAAATAAAATATGATGACATGACATGACATGATTAAGAAAATGGTTTCAATAAATGTCATAATTATACAAATTGTTAGGAGAGAACCATTGTGTAAGCCTTAGGTGTTGTGGTGTAACCATTGCCTGGGGACGATTAGGTTCTAATTATTTTTTTTTAATAATGAGTAATACATAGTCTAAAAATATGAAGATATAAAAAATGGTTTAGGATATTGTTTTATTCTAAAAAAAAGTACTTTGTCACATAGAAAAATGATTTCCCTGAAACAAACTTTTAATTGATGTTTTCAAAATTAAGTTTTTTTTCTTGTCCTTCAAAAATTGGTAAACAAAAATTAGGTTTAGAATTTAAAAAAAATAAATAAATGATAATAAACGTAAATCTAACTTGTTCCTTTTTTATTAAAATTAAATAAAAGCACTAAAGTTTTATAAATAAGTGAACTATGACTTGTTTGATCTCGAATAGTAGGTACATAAGCACCCTTATGGGGAAACTCTAAAAAATTAATTTTTTTAAAATTATTATTAGTATAATCATTATTATTTTTTCTTACCTTTTTCTTTTTTAAGTAATTTTTTTTGTTATATGGTAAAAAGGATATCACAAAAATATAATCCAAATTTCAGAAGGTTAAGGTGATAACCATAAGGTTTTAATAGGTTAGCCCTTAAATTAGGAATTTCTGATTTTCCATTTTTTTTTTCAAATAAAAAGAGATGATTTCGTTGACTGGTGTTCAAGTTAGGATTAATCCACTCAATTAATCCTAAACTTAACAATTTTTCCCAATTCTAGTTGGGTGGCAACCAAATAAAAAATCAAAATTTTCCTAATTTTAGTCATGAGTTCATATTAAATGAGCATAAGATTTAATATGAATCGAATTAAGAAAAAAATAAAATTAAAATTAGACTCGACACACTCATACATTAATAATGTCATTAGTACTATAGTATTTATTTTTATTTATTACTATTAATTTTTTAATTAGTCAATGACAAGCACATGAAAATATTGAAAATAAATAAGTTTCTATGCCATTGTTGTTGATCAAGATGTCCTATGATAGGAATCAAATTTCTACAGGACCAATCATTAGAGTATGAGCCAATGGAATACAAAATTTAGCGATGAGGGTCCTCCTTGAACAATTAGACCCTAAGGATGTTGATGTAGTATCTTCTTTTCCATTATATAACTGTTGTGCATTACAGTAGATACATTTATCGGTTTTACAGGATGGCAAATAAAATGCACTAAGGATCAAATTGGGGACATTCTTGGACTTACATCCACCAGTCCACAATGTGTTCTATTGAAGTGAAGAACCAGCCATTTGAAGACTTATTTGTACTTGTATCTTTATGTTTTAGAACCAGTCATTTGGAGTGGCTTATTTGTAACTTGTTTTGTTATTTTTACCCTAATTGTAGTAAGTATAAATACTTGCTAAGTAGGGTTTAGAGAGAGCTTTTGAAACTTAAGAAAATATACACCTTTTTGCCGTGAGGAAGAGTCCTTGCATGCAAAAATTCTCTTATCAATTTCATTTGTAAAATTGTGGCGAGATTAGCTTGAGGAGAATGTGAGTAATATCAATCTTTCTCTAGTTACTTCAAATTGTTTTCTAGTGCGTCATATCTAAATACAATTTGGTTATGTTACTTGTTGTCTTTCACATGAATTAGGGTTCCTCATTTTCAGATTTGATTCAAGTCAATTTGAATGGAATTCAAATTCATTTATATTGCTATCCATTGCTTATTATATAATTGCATTGTTCCTCATCACAATTTAGTATCTTTGCCCCTTGAATCCACGTGAATTAGGGTTCAAAGGAGTGTTGTTGATCATGCCATTGTGGAATTGATTTAGTGTTCACGCATTTGTATTGATGTGTATGCTATTGGAATTGTAAGGCACATCATAATTTTTTGTATCAGAGCACATCATCTTGGCATATTGTGTAGTTACTAGTATATTGCTTCTTATTTTAATTACATGTTTTAAATCTTTGGTTAGTCTAATTTATTAGCAAAATTAGTAAATGAGTAAAAACTTTCTACAGCAAATTTAGTCATTTATAAAAAGTAAACATTCAATTCTTACAACCTATAATATATTAAAAGTATGTGAAACACATAAAGTTAGTAGAGTTTCACATTGCATATGTACATATGTATCAAATTTTCTTTAGAAAAGTACACTTTTAGTTCTTAATATTTATCTATTTTTCTATTTGATTGCTCAAAATTTTTTTAATTCTATTTGAGTCCTTAACATTTTCAAAACCTTACAAAAAAAAAAGAATTTTCAATAAATATATTAAATTTTCCATTAATACATGACATGTATCCACTTTAAATTGGTTTGTAATAATAAATTGACAAAATGATGATATTATATATTTATTTACATAATATTATAAAAAATATATTAAATATATTTAATGATATAATATAATTAAAAAACAATAATTAGAATTAAGAAAAGAAACCAAAAAACTTTATGTGGACCCAAGCCATCCTAATCAGCTAATATAAAGCTAATTGAAAGCTAATGTGTGTGCCAAATGAATAAAAACTTTAATATATTTAATGAAAATTCTATTTTTGTAAATTTTTAAAAATGTTGAACAATCAAATAGAAGAAGAAAAAAAACTTTAAAAATCGAATAAAAAAATAAATAGACGTTGATAATTAAAAGTGTGCTTTTCCCAATTTTCTTTTCTAGCATTAACAAGCATTAGGGAGGCGAAGGAAATTTCTGTTTTATTTTTCTGTACATTTCCACCGTGCATGGTTAAAGCTCCCAAAAATATTATACATATATATATATATGTATGTATGTATGTATTTTTTTCTTTTTCTTGATTAATTTCTTAAGCTAAGTAATATGGAATCAACATTGATTTCATACATCTGCCATGAGGGACCACGATATTGTACAGGCACAGATGCATGTGTATTTTATGATTCCATTTACATTATATTCAAATAGTTTAGAGAATGAGCTAAGAACTTTACTTTTAAGTTTGAAGATTTGAATGAGACAGGCAAGATGGCCCCTCAAATCGTTGCTGTTTGAATGAAAATGGAGATAGTGGTGGGATGGTCTTCGAGTGAAGCGCCGACGAGTGAAGAAGGAGGAGGAGGAGGAGGAGGAGGACAAGGTGGCTGAAGTGGGTGTTGTTTACCGTGTTCTGTTTTTTGATAGCGCAAGCGAGACTACTCATGACAGGGAAAGAGAAAGCGGAAAGAGCAGCTGAGTTTGAAAGAAAAACAAAAACAAAAACAAGAAGAGGAGAAGAAGCTAAATGGTAAAAGAGATGAGCTGCAACTCGGCCAGGAGCAAGTGCTTGATCTTTTGAAATCTAATTTTGGATATGTTGAGATCTTAGGATACATTTTGTATATCCTTAACTTATGGGATGTTATTTTTAATGGAGAATGGGCTGTGGTAGTTTGCATGTGGAGAAATTCAAGGGCATAACTAGCTAGTTTGTTCGCCATGACTAACTTCAAACGCTTGGAGCTGGGTATTCTTCTTTTGGGTATTTATAATGCAGCAAAAGGGAATTTTAGGAATAATAATATATTTTAAATTTTTACCTCTATTATCACGAATTGCATATTGTTATTGATTATATCGTTGGTAGGTTAGTTATTTTTTAATATTTTCTAATGTTTAGGTTTAGATTTAGTTTTTCTTATATTTTTTATTTAAAATTTTAGGGTTTATAAAGTTAATCTTTTAATTAGAGTAAAAGATTTCATTGCCTCTTACACATGTCCCACAAAACTTTGTTAGAGATAGTTTTTTGTTTTAGGAAATTACAAGTGCTATGTTCCTTTCGTCGAGAATTTTTTTTTTTTTGGATAAAAAAAATGTATTAATGGTATACATTTTAAATCTGTATGTTTATTAAACGTCGTTATGGTGGGATTTAAATATTCATTTACATCTTATAGGCACGAATATACCCTATTCATAGTTTGAATATTTAATCTTGTTATTTATGATATTATTTATTGCCATTACATAGTTGCAATGTTGTTACTAAGGATATAAATTTAATAGTTAAGCTGTATACACACTGGTATAGACATAAGAGATGACCGGGTTGAACCGGTTATCCGGCTTAGGATGATCGATTCACATGAGAACTCACTAGTTCGAAAGGTTCATACATTGAATCGGTCAAATCTAAGCAAAAAAAAAAAAAAAATTATGGCCGATTCACATGAACTGGCCTGGAATCGAGGGACCTCGATCAATCTTAGGTCATTTTTTTTTTTTTTACCTAGAAACCATAGGGTTTGGGTCAGTTTCGGACCAGTCTAGCCCAATTCCTATGTCTACACAAGCACACACATACATGTATATATCATATGTTATAATTAAATTGTCATCTAATAGTTTATCATGAGAATTTAGAAAGTCCATAAATATCATTTTATGTAGCAAGGTGCAATCTTTTACACTTTTTAATACATACATACATACACACATATTCAATATGGTTATATAAACACTATAAATTACAATATACATATATACATTGCTTCTTTGAAAGGTTGTAACACTAAGTATAAAATTATAGTTTACACATTGGAAATATTTAAACATTTATATACATATATTATACAAACACTAAAAATGCTTCAAAACAATACTATTACATATACTAAAATATATATGTATCTATTTTTAATAATTGGTAACAAGCATCAAATTATTAAATATAATAACTTATGTGGATTAGCTTATATATATAGCTTGTATTATAATATATTTCTTGGAATTGTACAAACTATAAATACTTATAAGAAATCTTTTGAAAACATATAATTGTATATATGTCTTTTATTTATAACACTAGCGAATAGTACACTCATGCTACAAGTGTAAAATAAAAAGTGATATAATTTCCAAATGAAGTTGGTTTAATGAATAATTAGAAAAACATAACTTAACCACAATCCCATAACAATAGGAGAAACCATTTTGATTGTATTTAATTTTTTAAAGGTTATACATAATAGTATAGATTTATATATATACAATTTTAAAAAACATGTTGACATCGTCGGATGCATCTATTTTAATAATATAAATATAGATATATATTATAAATTATATTTTTTTATAACAAAGATGAATAATATTATTAACACATTTCCTTCTTTTAAATTACTATCATCAACAATGTTGTTAGACTTAGCTCAAGTGATTGACTCGGACATGTGAAGGGGTCAAGCATTAAGGGAAGAATCAAGTTTAATTGAAGTTGAATGATGGTCAAACTGAGTCAGTCGTAGGGGTCAACCCAAATTTGACAACAATTATCATTAAACCACATATTTTTATTTAAATAGAATAAGACACCAAAACCTGAGGTCAACCACTTAAATAAAAATGGACGATTAAAAAAGAGAAGGAAAGAATAAATATACTACCAAATTTAATATGCATAAATTTAGTTATTATTGTAAAAGTAGTGATTTCCATGTAAAGGGTGAATTAAAGCAATTGATATTTATAACCTAATGAAATATATTATAAAAGTATGTATTGTAAGATAACAAATGGTAAATGGCATAAATATTAACATATTACAAAGGCTAAAATCTTAGGCCAACTATAGTTATATTACAACATATAGTCTCTAAAAGCACCATATCGATATAGGTTCATAAACAACATATATAAGAAACATGTGTGTGTACATTATTGGTTTGTAGCTATATAAATACCAATCTACTACTCATTATAGCCTTCTTAATTAATTTTTATTTTTATTCTCAATGCTCCTTTCCTATACCGATTTTAATGTGACTATGAAATTGTTTTAGTATAATGATATTAATATTTATGGTTGTTACTAAATTGACTTATATTTTTTGGGGGCTCACATGGGCGAACGAACTCCCCCATGTACTATGGGGATACCAAACTGCTCGATGAACTACAATAGTGAAAACCCCATTTCACTTAGCTTTTGGCACAAAAGCTATACCATGGTCAAACTCAAGTTCCCGAATGCCTACTTATAGGTACCGTTTGGTTACTGGTACTATATAGAACAAGAAGTACTAGACAGTGCAAAAGAAGAAGGATTGGACAAAAAATATTTTTGTACCACGTTTGGTTTGTTTAGTATTGGACAAGGATTTTTGTGCTGTCCAATGTTTAGATTGCAAAGTACTAGACTAAACATAGTAAATTTGACAGTTTTGCCTTTTTTAATTATTGGAGAAGGCTTTTTGTGCTGTCCAGTGTTTGAAATTGCAAAATACTGGACTGAATATAGTAAAATTGACAAATTTGTCCTTTTTAATTATATCATAGTTATTTATATATATTTGATATTATTATAGGAAAAAATGGTTTGAAGGTTTAATATATTATATTAAATATTTTAGGAAAAAATTATGTTATATTTGATAAAATAATTCGTTATTTATGATTTTGAATAGGTTATTGAAGACATGAAACACTTTTACACTGAAACATCCACATTTCCATCAACTACTTTGAACAAGTCATTGAAGGACTTGAAAATTCCAAAATATATCCACAAATTAGATCAATTAGATTGGAACATGAACCACTTTTATATTTCATAAGGACAATGCATAAATGGCATAGATAGGATAATAATCATATGAAGGAATAATCAAAGTAGTTTCTATAATTATAACCTGCCAACTACATCTGATAGAAAATCTGCCAACTCTGTTGTAGGAGATACATGAGGTTACAACTTCTACAAAATATAAAAACAAGTTTAACCATACAAGGTACTAAACAAGGGTAGAGAGGTTCGATAATACAAAGCCAATGAAAGAAGTCTCAATTACACAAATACTGCAAACATGTTTTACATCAACTAATAATTCGCCTAACAAATGCTAGGCATTGTTCTCCTTG
This sequence comes from Laguncularia racemosa, assembly GCA_037954665.1. Taxonomy (NCBI): domain Eukaryota; kingdom Viridiplantae; phylum Streptophyta; class Magnoliopsida; order Myrtales; family Combretaceae; genus Laguncularia; species Laguncularia racemosa. The sequence goes on from JBBMOL010000083.1 coordinate 241,991, forward strand.
GAGCCTCCAAAAAAACTTTTCATACTGTAGATTTGTTGCCATTTACATAAGAACATCCAACTCTTCATTTTCCGACAATCCTAACGTTTTCAACTCTGCAACAACATCGTCCCTAGGAGGATTAGCAATTTTTCCTGCAAGTAAAGTAAAATCATTCCTAACATCAATTATGCTCTTTTGAAACGTAGATATAAATTATGCAGCATATTCTGCCATCGGACGCTTGTGAGTTGGTCGCATAGATGGATTACGTGAGGCATGGCTGGAGGCTTCAGTAGACTATGGCACCTGTTTTGACTCCATGTCTTCATCAAAAGTATCCTCACCATCATTTTGTAAGTCCTGTGTCACATTTGCTAGTGTCTCAGCTCTTTTGCCATTTGCTCTATCCTTTCCAAATATCCCTTGAAGTGTTTCAAACTCTTTAAATTCCTTGTTGGCATGATTACCAACCTTTGGATGTTTCTACAAAATAATAGAAATAGTTATTATAACAACAAAGAATTAACTTTAAAAAAATGAGTATATTTCAAAATAAAGATAATGTTAATTTTACCTCTATGTACTCAGTAAGGATCGCATCACTATCAACAATAACACATTTTTTGACATCATCCCACCTAAAACCACTAGTATTTATCATGTCAACAACCTCTACCAGCTTCATTGACCACTTCTTCATTTTGTTAACAATTTGCCTGACATTAAGATTGATTTCTAGAATGTGACTTTTCATCATTTTTAAAGCTTCTTCATGAGCCCCATTCTTAAAACTGCCATTTTCTCCCTTATATCCTTCAACGACTAACTCCTCCAGCACTATCAATAATGTTTCTTCCTCAACTTGGCTCGAAAAACGTCTAGTTTTTTTATCTCTACTGTCCATGACTATAAACGAATCCATAGTGTAAGGCAAAAAGCAAACAAATAAAATGTAAGTCATGCATACAAACAGTGGATAAAATATTTCAATTTACATTACAACATAAAATTGAAAATTCGACAACCAAATGATTTCAATAATATATAATTAATGAAAAATCACTAGTGACACTGATCCAAGATACATAATGAAAGAAAGTACAATAATTAGTGACATTCTAGTTTCTATAACGTGCCCTCCATTCATCGTACATCACTTGTGCTAAGGTATTCCTCATCTCAGTCCATGCCTTAGTAGGTTTTACTATTTCAATTGCATCAATTCCATTTTCTCCAATTGGAACTTCATCACCTTCAATTACAGCGTGCTCTAATGGGTCTAGTAGCATGTACATTCAAATAAAGTTGTGTAATAGACAACAAGCTAGAATCATTCGATATTGTATTTTGATGGGATAAAATGATGGACTCCTTAGAATACCCCATCGTTTCTTCAAAATTCCAAAACATCTCTCTACAACATTTCTTGCCCTTGCATGTCTATAGTTAAATAATTCCTCACGATTTTGAGGCCTACGTTGACTTGTAGCCCACTCTTGAATATGATAACGCCTCCTTCTAAAAGGGGAAAGGAATCCTAGTGCATTGGAATATCCACCATCCACTAGATAATATGAACCTACAATGAAATGTAACCACATAAATCTACATGAAAAATTTCAATTGGATTGATAAAATGAAAACAATTTTCTTTTTTAAAATTCTTACCAAGTGCAACTCTCAATCCATTAGATTGAATGACGACATCACGTAATACTCTAGAATCTGATACAGACCCTTCCCAACCAGTCAATATGTAGATAAATTTCATGTCCCGATCACATACACCCATGACATTCGTTACAAGATGCCCTTTCCTTATTCGATACCTAGGTCTATCTGCAACGGTGTCGTTACTGCAATGTAGGTACCATCTAATGCTCCAAGGTAACCCTAATATGTTCCCAAACAAACAAAAAAAAAATTATATTGTACTATAAGTACTCATGACCATCATCAATTAACTTAAGGTACCTAAAAGATTTTTTGTATTACCTTAAACCATTTCCACCATTCGTCAATGCAATCTTCTGGTACTGGACTAGGTTTTGCAAGTAAGATATCTTGTAACCTTAACACAACAGCTAACACTTGATGGCAATTTCTACTAACAGTCTCACCTGATCTACGAAATCTAACTTGAATACTCCTGTTTTTTGTATGATATGCTAGGATGTTAACAAAAATTGTAACTTATTCTTCAACCGTTGCTCTTCCATTACAATGTATTCCCCCGCGTACCCGAATGAGTTCACAAAGATGTGCAAAACTATTCCTACACATCCTTAATTCCCATAAATAATCTACATCACTTCCATTAATGAGGGAATCAATCATCTCTCGATGCGTTTCATATCTAGCTAGTGCTCGCTCATTTAATACACCCCTCTCTACTCTCCTATTCAAAACAAAGTTCATATAATAGAAACTAGCAGCCGCCATTGCAAGCATATTGATATAGACTCTCCATCCAAGAAGACAAATCAGAAATCCATGATGATCCATGATCTATATAACATATCAAATGAAAGATCCATAAGTGTAACTTTGGGGATTCGAAGATCATTTCCATAATACAAAACATTATGGACAACATCATATGCTACATAATAATCTAAATTCAATAAGGGTAGCAAAAACATATAGCATCATAAAGTATAATAAAGAAGAGAAGCCGGGCATATATTGAGTAGCCTCATTGGATAATCTAGGAAACTATGCACCCACTAAGATACAGAGGAAAGCACAACATATGGGACATGAATTCTCCACAGAAGTCAGTTTTAATCTTGAGGATACAAAAGCTTCTTGCTGAAAATTGCCTACACACTCCACACTGCATACTTGTACTAGCGTATAAAAACAATGTAAAGGCAGCATGAGGGAAACACTCGCTGTGGTAGACAAAAACAATGTAAGTAGTTCCTACTTAAGACCGCTTTCTTTGGAGGTATGTATGTTTGGTTTTTTACTCACTAACAGGATTCAAGAGCATAGGATGGAAAGATTGATTATGAGGAATTCTACACAATGATGAGAAGCCAATGAAAGTAGCCCTAGCAAAACTCTCCAGTAAGGAGCTAGTTACAGTTCCAGCTTCCTGAAACAAAGCTAACCTTTATATCAATATGGTTTTGCAAATTCATGAAGCCAAGCAGAAGTTTCAATGTATTTGCACATATTGACTTGTCACAATCTAATCTGAAAATTTCAGCATGTGAGGCCATATATGATACAACAAGTCTACTACGATTTGTTGCTCTTTATTCCGGTTCAATGCTTGCTTCTAGTTTGCAATCCAAGGCACTAGGAAGTGATAGTTCCTGTATATTATGTTTGACTTGGATCTTGAGTATTTAGGACATGGAAAACCTATCACCTATGTAATATATTTCCGTCAATGCATCCTCTTTTATATGATGTATAATTATCCTGATACTAGTACTTATTAGTTACACAATTATAGAAAAAAAAAAAGGCTTTGTAAAAGGCATCAAGTTAACTTATGAGTTTGTAAATGACTTGAATGTACACTTAGCGGTTCTTAGCACATTTGTGGCAACCAGAAGCATACTCTAAGATCTCAGTTGTGAATTTCCATTTCTTTAGTGAGGATTTGATGCAGATACATGTGCATGAAGTGATCACTCAACCTTGGAAGCAACAAATGATAGAGGTGAAGCTTTTGTTACATGGGTTCCTAATCACTATCACTAGCAATAGATCATATCTTCATACAACCACATAACATAATCAACCTTCCCATCAGCTAAATCTGGATGCAAGGACAACATTGTGATAGAATCACAGCCAACATTGTAACAGAATCAAATCCAACCCTTTCCATCAAAACTTCCATAAAAACCTCCAATGCTTCCACACACTTCCCAACTTCAACATAACTGGTAATGATTGCATTCTAACTCACTTCCTCCTTCACAACCATCATATCAAACACCACATGAGAAATCTGCAAATCAAACACGTCCCCAGCAGCCAAAAAACAGCACCACAACCGTCCTCGAGTTTGGTTCTAAACCCTTTCTCACCATTTCTCCAAACAACACAACCACCTCCTCATACTAACATACACCAACATACCCATGTAACATGGTTATGTTAATTAGAAATCATCAATCTCACTGAAAAAAAAAAAAAAAACTGCTTTCCCTTTCTTTTGTGATCAGTCTGTTTACATGGTTAGCTCAAGTTGATAAAATTTAGGGAAACAGGAAATATTCTCCACTTCGGCAGCCAACTGCTCAGCAGGTTATGATGGAAACCATATCACTAGACTTGTAATTTTATTTGTGATAGGAGCGCACACAAATGCTGCCATCTTTTTGATGAATAATCTACGTCTGAAGAAAAACATTGAGCATATTTATGTCATGGGTGGTGGTGTGAGGTCAAAGAACCCAACTGGCTGTTGTCCAGCGAATTCCAACACCTCCTGCCAGACTCAGCAGTGTGGTGATCATGGTAATCTGTTCACAGATTACACAAGCAACCCATATGCGGAGTTCAATATTTTCGATGATCCTTTTGCAGCATACCGGGTAAAACTAATATCCAAATTCTTTCAAGAAAACTCAACATGGTGTTCTAGTGTGCACTAATGGATAGCATGTTTCATGTTATAATTTGTTAGATGATGGAGCAAGGTGATGATGATAATCATACGAACCCTAAACAATAACGATGCATTCGAAAAGGAAGGCAGAAATCGAGAAGAAATGGAACCATACGAACCTAATGGCGGCGATGGTCGCACTTCTGGCCGATTACACGACGAGCGACAGTGAAGGAGCGGCACTGATGAGCTCTCGTAGGTCCACTTCTAGGTGCGGCGCTGTGATGGGTCAATAATTTCGGATAAATGGAAAAGGAAAGTAGAAGGGGCTGATTAACAGGAGAAGGAGGAAGGCTAAATTGGAAATTTCGCAAAAAATAGAGTTTTGCCCAGTGCCGAATTTTTAGTACCGAATTACACACGGTACAAATTTATCTCATTTAATCCAGTACTATATTAAGGTTTTGTTTAGTACTTTCGTCATAGGTAGCAACCAAACGGTGGACAAAAAATTTTATCCTGTCCAGTACCAAATTTTAATGCCAACCAAACGCTACCATAGGCACCAATCCTCAAAGTCAACAAGATTGGTCTCTGCATAAAGCTTGACCTCCTCAAATAACTTTGAGATCAAGCTTGCCTCTAAGTGGCCACCTATTATAGAGGGCAGCTCACTATTATGTCAAAGACAAGCTTTTCGACTTAGAGACCTGGTCTGTAGCAAATTAGAGGTGACTAGCTCCTGCAAAGGACAAGGTAAGCTTGCACCTTATTGGGAAAACCTCGTTTGAATCAAGGAAGAGGCCGAACGCGATGCTTATAGTCTCAAACGACTCGATAGTCAGCCTATTCCAAGAACGTGGAATGCAGACAAGCTGAAGCTGTACTATGCCTAGCTGAATTGTTACGATTTTACCAATGAAATGAAATGTGTCTTTGTGAGACAGTTTGCATAAGATGTCTCTTACCCCTTGTGCAATTCATTTACGTACATTAATCTACACTCCAAGACTGCAATAGCTTAATTGCGTGGCCACCACCCTTTGATAGGTGAATGTGGTACCTTCACATGCGAATTAGCCGCCACCCCCTACTGGGTGAACGCGGCACTGACTGGGTTACAATTAAGTAACTTACGAGTTGCATAGGTACTCACCCCTAATGAGTGAGCAAGACACACCTTCTCCCCGATGATTGAATGAGGCAAGGGCAATGGTTCCCCGAACTGGGACATCTTACCTTCCGTGGCTGCCATCAAGCATGAACATCTCAAAGAGATCGTGCTGACAAATTCTTTTCGCTCGGGCTAGCAACGGCGCTGTGATCACTTCTCATAAAATAAAATAAAAAAAAAAACAAGAAGAAGAAGAAGGAAAGAAGATAAAGAATAGCAAGCACAATACTTACATAAACTCCATTTCAGTGGTTGCCTAACGATACTAACTCTTGAAACGCAAAAAGGCCAAATAGCATTTACAAGCACTAGGGTCAATCCCTATACCATAACTTTATTGACTTATTTATTTGATGATATGGGGATTATACTATGTAATAACTTTTCTACACTGGGTTAGCTTTTATATCCCACTCTCTAAAGACTAGTACCGTGTTTATTTGTAGATTAATAAAAGTAGTCCGTTCGGTTCTTATTTTATGACAAAGAATTTCTTTTAGGTTAGTAAAAATATATTGTTTGGTATTTTTAGATTAATAAAAGTAATTTGTTTGGTTCTTATTTTATGATATAAAATTTCTTTTAGGTTAGTAAAAATATATTGTTTGGCTCTTAATTTATTTTAATTGAAAGGAAATGATATTGGAGTAGGTCGCCAAATAATTTTCCGCGTTAAAGCGAGTGGTACACATTGGATCATTCACCATTCTTTTTTGGTTAATCATGTATAAGCGTATGGAAAGGGGGAGGAAAGCAGGCCAAACGGACCAGCTCGCACCGGTTTATGAGTTGAAGCAGGCCAGCCCATAGTAGTCTGCACATGTTGTGTGTCTAAAAATTATGATAATAAAGATTAAATAATATAATTATTATCCTAAATTTAAGAATCTATATCTATATAAAAATATCACATAACCCTTTTAAATTAAAAATAAAGGATTCTCTATCACATTTTTATATCAAATATATGTCTCATCTAAAAAAGATAAGTAAATCCACCGTAACGATAAAAGATTCTTATGGGATTCCTAATAGATCTTGATAAAGTTGCATATAAATTATAATATATGACCGGAAAATCTATAGATGGCGTGGATGGTTCCGTGTTGCACATGTCACTGTTACACTCCCATCCAGTCTTCTATATAATTTGTCATTTTGTTCCATTTTTTTTTTATTTCCCTCACATCTTGCAATTCTATTTCCTTCCGTAAATATCATCATTACATCAATCCCTGTACATTTATTTATTGCTTTTCAAGGCTGTTCCGTACTTGCCAAGTCCTTTTCGTTCCCTTATTATTGTCGCCTGTTTTCACAGATTGTGGTGTCCATATAACGGAACCCGGTGGCAGTGCTTCTCAAAACAACCCAATTCACATTCTCTGTGCATCTCTCTCTCTCTCATCAAAATAATAGCATCGATCACAACATGATTTCCAGGTGTATGATTCAATCCTTGAAAACAAACCCATATATATCAAAGGTAATATGTCTCAACAAGTTTTCCTTTTGTTTGAACAGTTGTCTTTTTTCCTTTCTCTGCATGTTAAGTATGTCCTCTGTTTTAATTTGCTGGTCTAGTCATCCATGTTGGTTCTTTGCCTGTGATGTCCTTATTTCTGCTTTACTTATTGCTGAAATCATCGTCCCAATAGCGTGTCTCAAACGTCGACCAGTCTCAAGCAATGGATCTTTTTTATATGACGTTGATTGTTACCTTCCTGACAAACCTTCGGAGAAAATAAGGTTCCGGGTAAAAAAAAAAAGTTTCACATGATCAATTGACATAGCATGAGCCTCGGCTTATCATGTCACTTAATATAGCAGACAACTGGACTAGGCATGTGGAAAGAAAGTAGATGCCGTGGGATATATATACTCTATATAAATCATTTCACGTATGGGCACATTAAGAGGCAAAATATTTATTATTATTGTTGGTGTTAAGTACCAATCACACTGGATACATGATAATGATAATTAAAAGTTTTTATAAGATAACCATTTATATTTGGCAAATACTGCCGTATATCAAAACATTACTTGTATTCTACCCGCTACCAATCTCCATCTTAGTAGTACCACTTATTTTGTCAATATTGTTACTGCCAGAGAAGCATTGTGATGGATTTAGTTTTCTCGCAGATAGGGATTTTTAATTCCTTCACGTCTCAAGCAGCCCCATCTCTGCAAAAAGCAGCGGACCCATGCATTTACCGGTATATATGCGATAATGCATACACATTTCAACGATTTACACGTCACCTTCATTTTTATTTTATTTCATACATGTATTATTATAATTATTATTTTGGGTATGGCTCGTCGATCCTTACTTTCTTTAATATTTTATGTTACTGTTATGTCTTTTAGCAGTGATGAGGATGAGGATGAGTATGCTGACGTAGACTGGGACAACCTTGGATTTGGTCTGAAGCCAGCTGACTACATGTACACCATGAAGTGTAAAAAAGATGGTGTGTTCGAAAAAGGACAAATCAGTCCTTATGGAAATATAGAGCTCAGTCCTTCCGCAGGAGTCTTGAATTATGGGCAGGTACATTCACCTTGATCACTCGACTCCTAGGGCAATGATTCGAAACTTTATAGCGATAGTTAGGTATTTGAAAAGACAAATTTATTGAAGGTTTTTTCTTTTTGAGTCCACTAACCTTATATTATACAGATGATGAGAGAGGGAAATTGAACCTGATATATATTATAGAAGAATATGTTCATTATTTGGGCCACGATGCCTTATACACCATGCATTTGCCTATATAGAAAACAAATCGAGAATAATGTAAATGAAAGAAAGAATACGGTAAGACTAAAACAGAGATGAATGATAATAAGATAATCAAAACAAAACCAGACATTGAAATCACACGGCGTGCCCTACAAAAATAGAAAAACAGAACTGGAGCACTGATTCAATTCTCTTCAATGGTTTAGGGACTGTTTGAGGGATTGAAAGCATACAGGAAAGAAAATGGAAATGTTCTGCTGTTCCGTCCAGATCAAAACGCTATGCGAATGATAACCGGGGCCGAAAGGATGTGCATGCTTGCACCTTCTGTTGATCAATTCGTTGAAGCTGTTAAACAAACGGCTGTTGCCAACAGACGCTGGGTAAATAAGCAAATTCCCTTCTTTGTAGAACTTAAATTTCTGCAGAAAACGTTGGGATGAAGTCAAGTTCTTAATTCTCTCAAGCAAATTGCTTAAGTGTAGTAATACATTCGCAGATTCCTCCCCGAGGAAAAGGGTCGTTGTACCTTAGGCCCCTGCTACTTGGAAGCGGTCCTATACTAGGTTTGGCGCCAGCACCTGAATACACATTTATGATATTCGCTTCCCCCGTTGGCAATTACTTCAAGGTGAGTTTGAATCTTGGAGTATTTACCTCTGACCAAACTTTATTCTTAAATGCTCCTTGCTGGGTACAGGAAGGCATGGCACCATTGAATTTGTATGTCGATGACAAATTCCATCGTGCTACTCGTGGTGGTGCTGGAGGTGTAAAGACTATAAGCAATTATGCACCAGTAAGCTGACTTCCTTTTTAGCTTAAGATGAAGCATGTTAAATCGCTGTTTCTATATGGACAACTCACTAAATCCTGTATCAATCTGGTTGCGTGTCTGTAGGTTTTGAAAGCAATAGCTAGAGCTAAAAATAGAGGATTTTCTGACGTCTTATACCTTGATTCAGTAAACAAGAAATACCTGGAGGAGGTCTCCTCTTGTAACATATTCGTCGTCAAGGTAAATTATTTTTTAAGATAAGGCCTGCAAGTTTCATCTAAAAGTCAACATGTCTTAAAGCTTTTTCTATCTTCTATTCTTCCTTCAAATGGAGCATGTCATCTATTCAGGATAATGTTATTTCGACTCCTGCTATAAGTGGAACAATCCTATCTGGAGTGACCCGAAAAAGCATCATCGATATCTCTCGTGACCATGGGTATCAGGTGATTTGTTTTACTTTTTTACGTTAATGTCAAAGGAATTCTCCTCCTGGATCTATTTATGTGGCAACGATGCCTCTTAGTGAAAACATTCTGAAGTTTTATTACAGCATCCTATATAATTCAGTATTATAGTTCCTACAACTGTGTCCTGGATTCATCTCGATGCTGACCTGAGTGCAGTGTACATACTGAAAGACGAAATAAAACAGAGTACACTTTCATTACTTTCAAGACAAAAAACTAGAAGTTGATCTGATCAGGAGCAAGTACATGCAGCTTTTCATTGTTCTTCGCTAAAATAGATTATAATCATTGTATTCATAGGTCGAGGAACGTGCTGTTTCAGTGGAGGAACTGCTGGATGCGGATGAAGTTTTCTGCACTGGAACTGCAGTTGTTGTTGCATCAGTAGGCAGTATTACATATAAGAATCAAAGGTGAGGAAGGCGGTTGGATCCCTAAGATGCAATGTCATTTTGTCAGTAGTTATGCGATGATGAAATCTTATAACACGTCTTACAGGGTTGAGTTCAGAACGAGGGATCAAAATCTCAGCCAGAAATTCTACAACATCCTCGTCGGCATTCAAATGGGTATTCTTGAGGACAAATACGGGTGGATTGTGGAAATGAATTGAGAGTTGGTGTGGAGAACTCGGATGTAATAAACATTCAATGAACATACAAATAAAAATCATCATTTTGCCAACAGGAACTCTAGGTCTGCATAACTGGAATTTATGTGCTGAAATTACAAATCTGTAAATAGCATCATATAATGTTCTTCCGACAAAAATGTTGCAAGAAAAGCTGCCTGCTCCTTTGTTTCTATTATCGTTCCAAAGTATGCATATGAGATTGCAGCTTCAACTATTCCATTGATCTCAATCTTCTAGTTCTGTAATTTTTGTTATCAAAATCATCTAAGGTAGACGCGTGGAGTCAGGTACTTGTATCACGATTCATGACCCAATATATCATCTTATCATCATCTTTTATATTTCCAGCACACAAGATGCTCGACAATTGCGTGAAAGACCACAATTATGGAAACAAATTACTTACGGATGATTTCTATTTGTACATGAAACCGTGAAACAAATAATTTGAACGCCTCTCTGCTGAGTATTTAATATGTCCCATCTACAAGCTTGAGCATAAAAGTTATCCAACAACCTGCTCAGGAGAGCATATTTACTGATGTAATTACAAGAAAAACTTTTCATAGAACTACAAAGAGAAAAAGATTTTCAAGAATCATCCACTTCTTTTCCATGGAGCAGGCAGTCTGATTTCAAACTATATAAGGATAAGAGTAAAGCTGCACTAAGATTTGAGAGGACAAGCAGTGGAGGAAATCTTAACCACATAACCAAAAGGCTGTTTTCAGAGGAGACATGAACTGAAAAATCTCAAATGCAAAACATACTTACTCTGGACAGCAAAGAAAAGTTATTGACAAGCTTTAAAGAACAAAAAGCACACATCTTTGTCACACCTTTCCTGAGAAATCAATTAAAGAAAGGCAGATGCCAATTCTAAGTGTTTTCATCTAGACATTTCCAGTGATAGCCTTTGGAGAAATCATGGCTCAGGCATCCAGAATCTTACTGGACCGGGGGACCTCTATAGTATGCTGGAACGGTGGCAGGGAAGAACATTTGCCTAACACCTTCTGCTCTGATAATAGGGAATATGATTCCAGAGGCACTCTGTAAAAAGGAACGTGCACTTTAGATTTTTATCCAAGCAGCTAGCTTAAGCAAGAGCACAATCAATTGTGTAGTCTTGAGATATATTTTGTGGAATATGTAACCATATCAAGAAGCAAGAAAGATCAGAAACGCACCACAATCAATCTAGCTCCAATCCAGACACGTTTTGGTGATGGGAATGGCAACATCAGCCGCCCTATACCATATATCGCAACAGCAAAGAAGTGAACAACCAAACTCAATGGTCGTGGATTAAGGCCTGAGAGCAAGGAAACTGGCCCCATTGAACACACTCCTCCAAGACGTAAATAATCAAAGCATGCCTCACGCATCTCCTTCCTTGCAGGATCAGGTGAAGCACAAAAGACCTTGTACAGTGCACCAGCCAGTGTATTTATTGTTGACGCAACTGGCTGCAGATTTGAAAATCACACAACAGACTAGTTACTTTAGGTAATAATAGATGAAGAGGCACCACATTGGGGTGCTTAGAAAATAAAGAACAATTGCACAGAAAACAAACACATATAGCAACAATAAATGTCAGGTAAATGGAAAAAAAAAAGAAAAAAAAAAAAATGTCACACAAAAATTTTTTGAAAAATGAAGTAGTTTAATTCAAAGTTAAAGAGAAGTTTATATTGTAATGAAAGGAGAGACCATTTTCTCATATTTAAATTATATTTCCTATTAGAGAGATATTTAGCCGTTGTACTGTACTTTTTAATTAAAAAAGAAAAAAATTAAAAGTATCTTGGGGTAAGAGTGTGTTGTCAAAAGCTCCACTTCACCTTGTATAAATATATATATACATCAACTTAAAGCCATAAAACAATGATTTTACAACTTTATGTCTTCACATAATTATTTGCAAGGCAAATAGGTAGACCTGGCTTACGCAAGGTATAGAAGGACTCAAGATACTTGCATAGAGAAGATGCATCATTTAGATCGTGCAAAGGCCTGAGTAGATCACGAAGCACAACAATGTCTGATAGTGCCACAGTCATTCCTCCTCCTGTTAATGGATGGCGCATGTTAAAGGCATCTCCCATCAATATAGCTCCAGCAGTAGGATATGGAGCAGCTGGCATGCTTCTATTAGGCATTGTCCTTATATTTCCTTTGTTAACAGCGGCAATAAAGGCATCATGGATTTCAGATGGAACCTAATATATACATGCACAATGATTAACCAACACAAATGACATTTAATTCAAATTTCTGCAAAGTAGATTGCAAAGTAAAGGCAACAGAGGAACTACAACTATCAGACAACACGTATACCTGAGGAGCCACAACTGCCTTCAAATAGTCACCCATTTCACCGCTTGCAACAGAGGGCACCTTTTGGCCAGGTACATCAACCAGACAGCGAACCTCAGTACTGCTGATTGGATAAAATAAGATGGGAGAGGGATCTGCCAAAATAACATGCCCATGATTTGCAAATGGAAGATCACAATTCTCCAGAACCAGACCAACAAAACAAGATGGCACATCAACCTGCAAAAGTAAAAAGGTATTGCCATTTGATGAGTTAGAGAACATGGTTGACTGAATCTCAAATGAAAATGCATCGATCTCTGCCCCAGTTATAAAATTTAGCTTCCCAAGAAAAGCAGCAAAGCCTTCCATGCATGTAGAACATGCCAAGCGGATAGTTTTGCTCCCTTCCGTTATCCAATGAAATAAGCAGCAAAGACCTCCAAAATTACTGTCTCATTTAGCAAACATAATTGGATGTGATTCCAAAAGAAAAAGTGTATTACGGAATTGATGCTCTCATACCTTGGGGTTGCAGAGAGAGCGACGCAAATTTGAAAAGCATCCATCACAAACAATGGTCAGTGGTGCATACGCAGCCAGCTCTTTACCATCCTTTGTCTTGTATTGAACCCCTTTGATGGTTCCATTTTCCTCAAGCAAAGAGGTAACTGTCCCTTGTTCCAATCGTACACTAAAAAAACATAAATTAGTTAATGATTTCTAAACCCAATCAACTTTCCATGTAAAAAAAATAACAACCAACAGTAAAAAAATATGAAAAAGAAATAAACTTACTTTGGGAGTGATCCAGCCTTCTCCCTCATCTTTTGGATGAAGCGCCCATTGTGAAAGCTCCTTCCAGACACATCTGAGTGAAATTTTTCCAAGGGGTACGAGAGTCGAGTGTTCTTCCCATCCTTGAAAAGGGCATAACCAAACACCCGTTGAGCATCAATTGTCTCCACACAATCTGCAATAAATGTCAAATTACGTTGCTATATATTGGCAAAATCATTGGGAACCTATCATCAAAAGCTACAAATTCATCTATCAATCCTTTATTAGTATCTAAAACTTTGTGGGTTCACACCTTCAAGGCCCAGCTCAATCAACTTGAGATAGCCTCCTGGCTGTAGCAATTCACCAACTATGCGATCTGGCTCAGTCAAATCCCTCTCAATCACATGAACTCTGCGTCCATCCTGCAAGTCAAATGCACAAGATTAATGATGTTTGGATAACGAAGTTCCTAAGAGCTGTATCTTAGAATGCAAGTCAACCAAAGTTAAAGCATCAAACACTAGCAAAAAGAATCCAAATAAATTCTTTGGGTGAAATCCAAATCAACTCACTGCACCAGTAACAGAACAATAGGATTTCTGTCTAAGCTTAGTAATTTGATCTTTAATTATGTTTCTTAGGCTGACAAGCCAACCTGGGTTTCCAGGGATTGCCCAAAAATTATATGCAAGTAGTTAAAAAAATATTATTTAAAACCTGTATTGCCTGTAATTGGCTGCATTTTGTTTAACCAAATATTCTTATGATGTCTTTCGTCACATAAAACAATATGTTTAATTCGTCTGTTAATACAAACAAGTGAGACACAACATTCACCTAAGATCACAGTTTTCCTGCATACGACATACGTTGAGGAAGCAGGGGGAAGCCAATATATTAACCAAATATGGTGGTACAATGAGTATGACAGAAAAAAGAATGATCTCCAAATAGATCCCAACGATACTCTAACGTACACTGCAAATGGACTAAAAGTTAACATGTCCAACTCACTCTTGGTCCACAAACAAATGACCAAATTGCATATTAGCCTTCCGGAGACACAGGTTCAAACATTACAAATAAAATGGGATGCAATTATTACCATCCATCCATATGATTCTTACCAAGAAAACTCATGTTCATCATTTTTCCATAGGACCATCGATTGTTAGCCCAAAAATTTATCCCAAGCAGGAAGACCGAAGTTACTTGATTGGTCCATCCCATATATTAAACCAATGTAAACACATTCCCAATGACAAGACAGGTAATGAAGCGTAGCAACGTAATTCGGCCTTAAAGTTTTGGACGAATGTTCCTTACGTGATTCTCTTTTGTTCTCAAAAGATAGCACTAGCCACAAATTCAATATACTATATCGATATTGACAACTTAAGATTTAAGAGCAATATAACATTAGAATTAGGGAATAAGTAACGGAATCTTCTTCCAAACACATTAGACAGTCATGAAAGCAACCCCATTCGTCTTTTTTTATTTTTTTTTGGTCCCGGAAATAGAGCATCGGGTATATTGTCAACATATCATGAAAGGAGCGTGCGTTCATATATTATTTAGAGTAATAGTTATAACTCATTCTCCAATCACATATCTTCCATGACGACGCAGAAAAAGACCATCACTCCAGTTTTTATAAGACGACGCTTTCCTTGTGATTTTTAAAAAAGAATCTCATAACACAAATCCACCTTGAAAATTAAAAGGAAAAAAGGACATTTCGTAATAAAAGAGAAACTAAAACACCCTCAAGCATCATTGACAAAATACAATAAAACAAAAACAAAGCTTTCATCAAAATACACACCCTTTTCTCATCGGAATGAAAGAATTATAGATAAAATTTTCAGACTCGTAGAATATAAAACATAATTATTCAGTTTCCAGTCGCACAATGTTCGGTAAAAGGAGAAAAAGAATAATGTACCTTTCCCAAAGTATGCGCGAGAGCAGCGCCGGCAACACCAGCACCAACAATGATAACATCCGTGTCGCCACCAACCGCATCAGCGGATTCAGATTTGCAATCCTTAACGAGGCTCTTAACACACTCAGATCTTCTCTCGACATGGTTGGAGCTTTCCTTCTTGAGCACCAAACGATATAAGGCAAAAAGAGACAATGTGGAGAAAAAGATCCATCCCAACAAGTATTGATCCATCCACTTTTCTTTTTACTCTTTAATCTTCGTCAAAACTGATAATGCAAAAGCGACGGCGTATTTGGAATGGCACCACCCGCGACCGGAAGAGACCAACCACCACCGCAGCAACAATAACAGAGATGATTGGAGAGAGAGGGAGAGAGAGAAGGAGAGGAAGGATGTTTTCTGGGCGCTGTTGTGTTGGCTTTATTATATTTTTATGTCTTGCTTCGCTGGCTTTGATATATTCGAACGTGTCAGATTTATTTATACGAGAAGGAGTACCATCAGAATGCCAACGTGGGGTCCATCATGCGACAACCCATCGCTCAACGTGCGCTGGATTCACTACGTTGCACCTGCGATGTATTTTGATTTAAAACGCGCGACCTGTGAGTCTTCGATCTGGGCCCACCCGTCTGACCTTTGAGTTTTTGACCTCTCATTTTATTTTTATTTATTTATTTTAAAATTTACCATTTTATTGCCCTTGTATCGCTCGAATTTTGAACTCATTCCCGCGATATGGCTGATTGTATGAATGGCTTTTTGTTTTGAATAAATTACATTTAGCCTTTGTTTTATACCTTTAATCTAACAAACCCACAATATAAATAGTCAACAGTATAAAGCCTATTTAAGGTTAAATCTTAGCCTATTTCTGCGTCTATTCTCATCTTACCATCTAAAAAAATTATAAAATTAGATTTTAACGCACAACAAAACTTGCTACTATACTATTTAGGATTGCAATGGTTTCAATTTTTAAAATAAGAATTTCACAGTAAAAACCATCAACAAGAATATCAAGTCGTAAAATAAAAGAAAAATTAAAAATTTAATCCTCCACTTTTACTGCTTTTTTGGTTTGAATTTTAAACATGTTCATTTGAATTCTTAACTTTTTCCTTTTCTATCAAAGAAGGACTTTCGTCAAGCTTGTTGTGTTTTCCATCCAACATTATTGATGTGGCTTTTTTTTTTTTTTAATTTCATTATGCCATGTGTAGCATGTCTTCAATTACATCACTCATCTAAGTAATATTTGACTACATCCTTTTATTCGACTAGATGAAAATAAGCCACCTAATCTCAATCACAATTGATCCCGAATTTAAAATCAAACTTGCCTATAAACCTCAAAACATGTTTCCACTTTTGAAATTCAACCCTCCTTGTTCCTTTGGTTAGGAAAATTGAAAACATAAGTCTAGAGCTCTACATTAAAACATTATTTATAATCTTGATCCCTACACAACCCTCCTTTGTTCTCTTTAGTGAAAAAACATAAAGTTGACAAAAAAAAAAATGGCGTCACCCATATGTTTGACCCACCACAATTTAGGGAGAGAGAAAGATGTAGAGGAGATTTCAAGCAAGGTCAATGGGTCATTCATATCAAGCACAATTAGTGTTTTACAGTGTTATTGTGGTTTGGAGGCTCACAAGTAGACATTATAAATGCGAAAGGTAAGAGGTTTTTTACTTGCCCATTATAGAAGGAAGGGGGATGTAATTTCCATAGGTGGGTTGACCGAAAAGTTTTCGAATGCGTAGAGCAAATCATCAATAGCTTGCTTGATGATGATAAAATTGTGGAGTTGGAAGAGCTCATACATGAAGTCAGGGTTTTGAATGCTCAACTCCATGCAGAGAAAAACTAAAAAATAGTTACTCAAGCATAACCTACATTTTACATGGTTTATAATAGTTGTGGTGATATTTGCACAGCTTAGTGTTGAAATTAACTCCAAAAAGCAAGTGTAGTGCCAATAGGCTTCATTAGAATATAGAAGTTGCTAGTCTGGTTGAGGTTCTCTAAAAAAAAGATGTACTTAAATCTCGACCATTACTTTTAAGTGATATTTGTTGTTGATGTTCTATATATGAGATGTGGGGTTGTAGGAGGGTTGGTATTTTTTGTCTAATTAATGGAAAAAATATTTGTTAATTGCTACTAATGTGGCTATAGTGTTTAATTTTCCTATTTGTTTTTTGTTGCGGTAAATTTAACCATACTCAATGTGGTGTAAGTTGAGGATGAAATGTTGAGAACAAGCTATTGAAAGTCATGATGAAGAAGAAATTGTCCATTTTGCAATCTTGTGATCTAATGGAATTAAGTTGCCGAAGTGTGCTTTTTGCTTTGACCAATATCTGTATTATGATGTGGTAAGCCAAAATTTGATGGTTTGACTGGATTAAGTATAGGAATAGCAACAATAAATTTAGACTTCCTTTAGATAAATGGAAGAAAGTAGGATGTGAATTGACTTAAGAAATCATTCGCTTTAGTCCCTGTGTTTATAATGAATTTCAAAAGAGAAGTGCGACATTGTTAGTAGCCTCATAAAAAATGTCACACTATTATGTTTTTCAAAACTCCATGTTGGCATAGAAGTGATGAATTAAAATTGAAAAATTATTAAAACATAAGAGCCATAGGCATCTTATACTATTGTGACAGAAGATGAAAATCAAGTACACTTTATGTTTAGCAATCTTTATTTCAATATCGGTCAGTAGAGGACTATCCAAGTTTTTGACGTATATGTTTACATCACCATTCATGGTTGCAATGTATACACAAATAGATTATTCCTTGCAAGTCCTCAATAAACCACGAATGACAACCTACTATAAGCAAATTGACAAGTGAACAGTAGTACAAAATGAATCAATTATCCTTATGTGCTATTGTACAAAATAGAAGCTTCCTTGCTACTACAAGTAGAAGAAAGTAGGAGTAATGGTAGTCAAAATGACAGTCTGCTAGACCCAAAGCTACATAACAATGGTTGTTTTTTTTTTCCAAAATAACAATAGGCTAATTGGCCCAATGGTGTTATGTGTAAGCATATGTAAGCAAAAAAAGTTATACAAAATAAGTTCACAAATTTCTAATGTGTTAGCACTATAGTCCAAAAGAAAAAGACACATAAAGGAACTCCATCAGTCCACTATCAAAGGGTCGTCTTTGTTAAATGGCAACTTCTTCCCATCACTAAAATGCACACATATCCTTGAACTTTACCTTGGAGCAGAGGAAAACCTATGTTTAGCTAGTGAAGAGGGTAAAGTTCACTATGCCTTTGCATGAATCAAGCCTATGGACTTACTCTCTTAGATCTTTGGCACACTTAGGGTGGATTCTTGAGCTGATAGCTCCACTTCGCATTGCAGCTGTTTTTTACTTCTTATTGTGGTAGGTGTTAATGTTGCCACTTTTTGATGTTTTTGCATAACACAACATGGCAAAAGTTATGCATAACAATGATCGACATTTTGATAACATACAATATTTGACTAATTACTATGCACTTATACTCGAAGCATTCGCACTATTGTTATTTGGACACATTTACTTGTTATGGCCACCTTGCTTGCATAGTTTACAATGCATCTCCATTCCCATACACGATATATGCTTTCTGTCTGGAGCCTCATTGATTTGTCTTCTTCTCTGCTTCTTAAGCCGCCTAGGCATAGTGCGATGAGGTGGGGCCAGGGGAGCTTCTTTTTCAATCCTTTTCCAGAACTTCTTCCAAGCAATAGGCTCAATTATGTACCCATAGGCCTTCAAATATTACTCTTTAGTGTGGCATGCATCAACATATTCCATTGGATCATGCCACTTGTTTAAGATTGCCACTAATGCTTGCATGCAAGGAATAGCACTTAGCTGCCATCCTCTGTAGGAACATTTTCTTTGATCCAATGCAACCCGATACTTAATGCCATCTAGAAATACCTTATATCCATCACTTCGATTCCACATGATATGGCAAAACTAGACCAATTTTTTATTAGTTTCAATCTTCTATACAATCCTTGATCATACGCTCTTCACCCATTTTCTTATAGTGACATGATTTTTGTGCATCCACTTCACAACTTTCTCATGAATCCCCTCTAGTAATGATATTATAGGCGAGTTTAGCTCTATGACTATAGTACCATTAAAAGCCTCACATAAATAGTTGTTGATAATATCACTCTTCGCATGTACCCTAAAGTAGCTCCTACACTAATTGGTGGGATCTATCATCATCAAATGGTCATAACCATCTAGACACATGGCTCTCAAGTCTTCCATGAATGCAATTATATCAATTACAACAGTAATCTTTACAATCTTTGAAAATTGCCATCATAGACCTTTTCCTTTAAATTTCCTTGACCGTTTAGCATAAATGTGTCGAGCATACATTTGATACTCCACTTGACCAATCACTTCCCTAATAGCATTTACCAATCCCTAAAACATAATAACAAGGCCTTATATTATGGGACCAATGACAACTTATAAAATAGATACATAAATTATTGAATCACACATAAAGAAGGAATTTAAATGCAACTAAGGATGCAAATTGTACCTTTGCTGGTCACTAATAGTTGTCCGTCTAAGACCATTCCTTATATCTAAACCTGCGACTAGTAATCTAAGGAATCATGTCCATGTATGTTCATTCTCCACAGCTACTATAGCCTATATAATTGGGAACATTTGATTATTGCTATTCCTATCAACAACACACAACAACTCTTCTTTATAACTAGTATTTAAAAAAATCCATCCAAGCCTACTATTCTTCGACAACCAGCTAAGAACCTTCCAAAACCTTCTCCTTAACTCTCCTCACTTTTGTCACATGCACATCTACCCCAATTTCATTCTTGACCAACTCCTTTAATTACACAAGCATAATATTGGGTATTGTCTTAATAGTTCCACCAAACCGTTTGGATAACCACTTGCTAATGACCCTCCTATTACGAAAAGTAATGCTATACTCATGTCAGTCTTCGAGAGTGTGAATGTAGAAGGATCCTATGTTCTCCTTCCTAACACATGAAATAAACCATGGACGACCACCCTCCCCAATGCATCAAGCTATCACTATCTATAAGCAAGTTTTAGTGAATTTTATTTCCTTTTTCTCATTTACCAAATATCGCACTACGGTTTCTTTGAATTCCTTCAATGATCTAAATATCATTATAACATAGAAAATTGGTTAACTTGTACTCTCCTTATAAATTGGATACTTCTCTCCCTCCTTAATGTCTTAGCATTATCACTATCGTCCCCACTTAACCACTCATAGTTACAATCTTAGTCTGGATTCAAGTACTTTGTTTCATTTTCAAGATCCTTCACTTTGCTAGGGTTACTTTCAAGAACATATTTTCCATGTCCCTCCTCATCACCATAGGTTACTATATCCTTGCTAGGCTACTCATTCAACCACCCCCACCCCCTTAGCCTAGCTTCCAAAACCTCTTCATCATCATTATCACTAAGGAACTCATAGTTAGCTACTAGATCTAAATTGTCAACCCCTTCATTATCTCTAAAATCAACCTCTGTAACATCAACTTCCTCAAAAGAATCAACTTCACTCACATGTTGCTTCATCACATACATCTCCACACTTAATAGTTGGAATACACATTAAGCAAAAACAGTATCAAACTACAACTCTAGAAAATCTCCCCCCTAGAACGTCACCTAATTTCCAATACAGACAAAAATTGATTGTCTCAAGTCCTAAGTGCATGGCTACTTGTCTCTTTGTGCTAGCAATAGATATACTAGCCACATCTATACTTATAATATTAACTCTACCTCCTTGCCTTCCACCATGGAACACCTTTAAGTCTTTGAGTATTGCGTTTTCATCCATGCCTACAAATCAGTATAAAGAGATAAAACAAATAAAAAAAAAAAAACATTTTTCACCTTACATAAAGGCGCCTCCTTACTTTGAAAAGCAAAAGATGCTTTCTTTACAAATAAATAGGGACAAAATAAAGTAGATAAAACAAACTTGCCATTTAAGATTTGTTAGGACCTAACATGAATAAAATTGTTTTTAGGTTGGGTTTTTATGGAACAATGAGCCACTTTCCACTTGATTAAGGGTTTATTAGAGGCATCACTTGCAATTAGGGTTAGGGTTTTTCACTACTTAAATCAAATTTGCAATTGGAATTATGATTAGGGCTTTGGGTGGTCAATTAGGATTAAGGTTTCAATCTCCCCTGGGATTACGATCACACTTATTCAAGCATGCTTAGGATTAGAGTTATGGATAGTGCGCTTCCATTTTTTGAGCAATTGGGTTTCTTTTTTATGTTTGCTAGGGGTTCTTTTTCATCTTTTCTATTTGGTTACATTGGGTTATTTTCAAAATTGAGTGCATATTTGGGTTAGGTTACTCATACTTGAGCGGTTCAAATAGATCTTTCATCTTGTGGTGACATGGCTACTTACTTGCAGCCACGTGGTATATAAAAACATAAAAAAAAGGTACGTCAATAATTTTGAACGAAAAACACAATAGACTTGATGGAACTCCTTCTTTGATAGAAAGGGCAAAATTTGAGGGCTTAAATAGAAATTAGTAAACATTTAGGATTCAAATAGAAAAGGTAATAAAGGTTAAGGACTAAATTCGTAATTTTCCTTAAAATATAATAAGATAGATGAGTATAAGGTTGTATTTATAGGGACTATATCCTTAGTACTAGCTATTGTGGCTCCACTCTTAGCTAGGTGATTGAATAATGATGACTTTAATATGAAATAAAACAAACTAAATAGTAAATTAAGCTAAATCTATTCTTAAGAAATCCACAAGGCAAAGGATAATGAATTCAACACAAGGAACATTGACAAGGTTACCCTCTTGAAGAATCATATATGCACCTTCTATATATTATGATTAATTAATTGAGTTTTCATCAAATTTGCATAATTGACTTCCTTTTTTAATCCTTTCAAATCACTTAGTTTGCATTTAATAGTTGATAATAGAGTCTTCTCACAATTCTAAATACCTAAATTAGTGTTAACAACTATGCATTTATCTATGTCATGAGGATTGACACTTGCATTAAGAGCATTATTCATAGATTTAATGTAAAATGCATGTTTTCTTATCACAATTAAATTAAATTTATTCAAATATTCATATAAATCATCTATTCCATTTTGAGTTTTCTAGACTTTGACTCATAAATAAGTTATTGTCCACATAACAAATTTATAAACTATGAAAATTGAATAATAAAAAAATTAATAAATAAATAAAACACATAAAAGACACAAAGTTAAATTAATCCATCAAGTTAAGGCCTTTATAACTCAATAGCATGAACACCAATCTCTTAATAGAATAGACCAAATTTAATTCTCCCTTTTTTCTAATAGTTATAATAATAGTTAGCCAAAATAATTAAAAAAAAAAAAGAATCCATCAAATAGAGCATAATCCCAAAAACAAATATTTAGTTCATAATAGATATAAAAGAAACACAAGTGTATTCAAGAAACATATTAACAATTAAAATTATAGGAAAAGAAATGTTACAAACTGGATTTCATTTACTCTCAAGTCAAATTAACCGGTTAAGGCAAAAAACTTACCAGTGATTATAATCATCAATTTTATTTTATTTTTATTTTTTTTCACTTAATGTTGCTTTATTGTTTATATGTAAATTTAATTTAATAGCTATATTATTAAAAAATAATATATCTTTTATAAATATAAAAATAATAATTAATGCTATTCTAATTATGTAATCATTGAAAAAATATAAATTAATATAAATAAAACTTCAAAATGACAACTCGAGTACATCCTCTCTTTTTTTCTTCTTTATTTATTGAAGCCAAAAAAGGAAGAGAGCGATTTAGGAGTGAAGAATGTTGGAGGTACTCCTCCTCCTATTGTTGGAGATTATACTAATTTGGATAAGGAAGCTATTTGTCAAAAAGTAGATCAATGTAGTACTTAAACAAATTATTGAGGAAATACAAAAGAAGTTGGTTCTAGTGTTGTCACTGCTACTTAAATATCTTTTGCTGCTAATGTTAGACATTTAAGTGGAGGTAGAAGATCAAGGTTGGTGATGTGAAACAAAGCTATGTTAGAAATAGGAGCAAAAAGAAGTTTAGCTTAAGGTTTTGCTAATAGATTGCTACTATTAGTTTTATTTTGCTGATGTTTTGTTGATTTGCTATTTTATTTTGAAAGATTTTGATATTTATGCTTGTTTTGTGTCATTTTAAATAATTAGGGTGATGATGTGTTATTATGTTCTAATTTTTTAATTTGACAATTTGTTTATTTTAGTAAAGACTTTATTAGATGTTTTGGATGCTATTTATTTGGATGTTGACAATTTATTAAATTAAGAGGAGATTTACATATCATTCTTGTTTTATATGCATTTTAAAATGAAATAAGTTTCTATCATCGACTTTAACTTAATTCAATTATGCCAATTCAATTAAAATAAAAAAATCATTAAGCAAGGGTAAGAATATTAATATCTTGGGTTCTCATGAGGCATATAGTATGTTTAACATTTATGTTAAATGTGGATGGGAATCTAATAGAATTAGATTATAAGACCCAGTATATTTACCAACTAAATATATTTGTATACTATAATCAGGAAAGAGAATTAGTTAAAATATTCTAATCATATTTAATTATATATATATATATATGTATATGTAAACTTTTTATTGAAATAGTTGCAACATATATCCTTATCATGTAATTTGCTTTAAACCTTGATCTAGCCACAATCCTTAAGTATAAATATCCTTAGCTAGCATATTCTTTATTCTATTTGTGTAAATATATGTTTTGATCGCCAATTGTCAATGTTAAGAACTTACTTAAGGTGAGTTGAGTTTTAACATGGTTTTGGAAGTTGAAGTCTTTATTTGAAAAGTGCTTTTGCTAGCTTTTATGATGAGTTGTGGCTCTTTTTTTTTTTAGTTTGAGAAAATCTTATTTTGTCCAATCCTTCCTTCCAAAATTTTCAACAAGAAATGCTTAATCATTTTAAGGAAGTCTTAGATCAATTCAAAAGAGTTATCTACAAATATTTCTAGTGAACATTTTCCTCGCCGTTTAAATTTAAGGCATTTTCCAAATATAAGGAGAATTGATATTTTTGTTAAACAAGGAGGAAGTCTTTCTATCTTAAACAATCTTAAATAGTTCTATAAATTGAAGTTCAATATGAGACCATGACAATGTACTGATGATGATGTAGTTGTAAGCAATTGTGATGTAGGAGAATTATATGCCTTCAAGGTTATAACTAACAAAGGCTTTCATAAGTTTGATAAGTTAAGAGAGTTGTGTTAAAAATATGTTAATGGTTGGACTAAATGAGACTTTAGAAGAATCTAGAAAAACTGCGAATGATGCAACAACTAGGAGAGTTTTTGTTTGTAATTTTGAGGATAGTCATGCTTATAAACTCATATACTAGATATTAGATTGGTTTTAGTGGATTCCCAATAGTTGAGTTGTTAACGCTAGTAGAGAAGACTGGCACACATTCACTCTTTTACTTTAACTTGCTTTATATTCTTACTTGTTATTATTCGCACTCCATTTGGATATCCAAGCAATAAAAACTTCAACGCTATAACTTTATTATATCTAAAGTATTTTTGTTAATCAAATTTAAAAAGAGAAAAATAAATGAAAATTTTCTAAAGAACAAATTTACCAAACCCCTACTCTCCTTTGGTTATTTACTTAGAACATACAAGTTTGGGTATCAACATTTATTTATTTGGAAAAATGAATTTAGAAAAATTGAGTATAAACAATTTAATGGAGTTGAGTTTGAGCTTGTTGAGTAGCACATTTAGTTGAGTTCGAACTCAAGATTTTAAGTTCAATTGGATTTGAATTGAGTTCATTGAATATCACTTTGAGTCGAGTTTAGGCCTAAGATTTTAAGTTAAATCGAAATCAAATTGAACTCAAATTTTGAGATTTCGAATAGAATTTATACTTGATTTCAATACTTTATTGTCTTGACTCAACTTTCTTACAGTGTTAAGACAAATGATTCTTCAACTTGAGGAATGAGTTAGTATAAGAATAACAAAAGATGAAGGAATGATCCTTTAACTTGAGGAATGAGCCGGTATAAGAATAACAAAAGATGAAGTTCATAATTTGCTCTTTATATTGAAGGAACCATTAATTAACTACTACGTTAAGTGAAATGTTTTCAAAGAATAATGGCAATATTATCCTGCTATATATACCTAGATGTAGTATGAGTGACATGAAAATTAATAACATTTTATTCAAAAATTTACCCTTTATTAAATAATTTATAAAATAATGAAATAATATCAGGTATGGTACTTGAACTTTGTGCTAATATATTCAATTTAGTACATAATAAGTTATCAAATATGATATTTTCATTACTAGTCTTACTACCTGATGTGATACATTTAGTTTCCATATGTTAAGGTGTGCTTTTTAACCAATAGATTTTCGAAATATGTCATTTTACACATTTAAGATGCCAGTTAAGCATATTTTATTATTACCTTTGTGCTAAAACACCAAGAGTGCAATAGATAAAACGTTGAGAGAAAAATCTCCTTCTTCCATTCTCATTGCAGACCGATCACTATATACAAGATTGTGAATAAAAAACGTAATCCTACCTTCCTAAACAAGATCCTCAGAATCATATTATAATTCCTACAATCAATCTTATACATAAAAGAACTTATTTACATATTTATAACCTCCTATATTTGGTTTCCAATACCCCCTCTCAAGTTGGTACATGAAGATTCCGAATGCCTAACTTGCATAAGAGGAGATCATGTTGCACTTTGCCCAATGCTTTTGTAAAGATATCAGCTAGTTGATCATGAGTGGGAACATAGCAAGGGCTGATGCTGCCATTAATTATTTCATCACGAACAAGATGACAGTCGACTTCAATGTGTTTCGTTCGTTCATGGAAAACTGGGTTCTGGGCTATATGTAATGCAGCTTGACTATCACAATGGAGTTGCATTGGAGAATGATGAGTCACGCTAAGATTAGATAGAAGTCCCTTCAACCATTTTAGTTCACACGTTGTCATTGCCATGGACTTATATTCTGCTTCGATAGACGATCAAGAAACAGTTTGTTGTTTCTTAGTCTTCCAAGATATGGGAGAGTTGCCTAGATGAACACACCATCCTGTGAGAGACCGTCGAGTCAATAGGCATCATGCCCAGTCCGAATCGCACCAGCCAGACAAACGCAAATCACACTGGCTATTCAACAAAATACCTCGTCCCGGATGCCCTTTCAAATAACGCACAACATGAAGAGCAGCTTCCCAATGGTCATCTCTTGGTTGGTGCATGAATTGAGACGGAATGTGAATGCTATAAGACAATTCTGGCCGTGTGAAGCAAAGATATATAAGACGAACTACTAACCACAGTAGCATTCTGGGTCATCAAGCATGCGTCCAGCAGCCAATGCTAACCGATGATGTTGCTCCAAAGGAACACTAGTAGGTTTGGCTCCTAATAATCTAACCTCCGAAATGATGTCCAAGGCATATTTACGCTAGCATAGGAAAATTCCTTCAGAGCTGCGTGCAACCTCAACACCTAAAAAATACTTCAAAGTTCCTAAATCCTTCATGTGAAACATTCACTAAGATAAGTTTTGAACCTTTAAATATCTGCATGATCGTTACCAGAAATAATTAAATCATCTACATAGACAAGAAGATGGATGCTAATATCACCTT
Organism: Laguncularia racemosa; assembly: GCA_037954665.1. Taxonomy (NCBI): domain Eukaryota; kingdom Viridiplantae; phylum Streptophyta; class Magnoliopsida; order Myrtales; family Combretaceae; genus Laguncularia; species Laguncularia racemosa. The sequence continues at coordinate 269,233 of JBBMOL010000083.1, forward strand.
GTTGTAGACTAAAAAGAGAATAATCAGAGTACGATTGCTTGAAACCATAGGCAATTAACGCAGCCGATAACTTGGCAAACCAGTAGCGAGGAGCTTGTTTCTGCCCATAAAGCGATTTGCGGAGTCAACAAACTTTCCCAAGGCTTGTAACTTGAAATCCGGGAGGCAATTTCATGTACACCTCCTCTTGAAGCTCGCCATGTAGGAATGCGTTATGAACATCCATCTAGTGCAACTCCCAGTTCTTTGCAGATGCAACAGCTAAAAATACTCGTACAGTCACCATCTTGGCTACCGGAGCAAAAGTGTCAGTGTAGTCAATCCCTTCAATTTGATGATTTCCGAAGATCACTAGACGAGCTTTGAAGCGTTCGATGGTGCCATCAGAGTTGTATTTGATCTTGTAATCCCATTTACATCCTAGAGCTTTCTTATCAGGAGGCAAGTTTTCAATCACCCATGTTCCATTATTTTCCAAAGCTTGAATTTCACGTTGCATAGCATTTCTCCATTGCTCATCTTTCACAACTTTAGAGAAGGTCACTGGTTCACGGTCTGCAGTAATAACTGCAAGAAATTCTCTATGTCGTGAAGAAAATTTTTCACAACTCACATAATGTGCTATAGGATAGGGTGTACCTGAGAGATGCGGCGGTTTGGGTGACTGACGAGATGGACTCAATTTCTGGATTGTATGAGTAACATAATCGCGCAAATGAACTGACAATTGCTTCTGGCGATGTCCATGCCCTAACTGCATTTTCTCTTGTCCTTCATCTTCGACTGGAACTGTTTGAGTTACTGTATCAGCCCTATCTTCTTGCGATGTTTACACATGCTCACGAGTGTGTATAGGAGATACGTGTTCTGTTATGCCCCCCCTGACTGCAACCTCTTCATCATCGCCAAACGCATCATTCATGTGAACCGGTTCGCCAACACCACTATTTGATCTTAACACTATAGAGGCAAAAGGAAACTCATTCTCATAAAAATCAACATCACGTGAAATAATGTACTTTCTAGTTTCTAAATCATACAACTTCCATCCCTTCTTCCCATAAGGATATCCTACCAAGATGCATCGTTGACTTCTACTCGCAAACTTATTTGTTTTCTTCCCTTGATTATGTGCATAGCATAATGATCCAAACACTCTCAAGTGCTCATATACAGGTACTCGATTATATAAAATTTCATAAGGAGTTTTTCCATTTAGAATTGAGGATGGGGTGCGATTAATCAAATACCCAGCAGTCAAAATACATTCTCCCTAGAAATCAATTGGAAGATGTCCTTGAAAACGCAAAGCACGCGCTACATTCAATATATGGCGATGTTTCCGTTCTACTCTTCCATTTTGCTGTGGCGTTCCAGCACAGGAGGTTTGGAAAATGATGCCATGTTCGAGGTAGTAGTTTTTCAAACAAGTGAACTCTATTCCATTATCACTCCTCACAATTTTAACTTGTTTGTTAAATTGTCTATCAACCATAGAGAAAAAATTCTTCAGAGTTTGAGACACTTCTTTCTTATCTACTAGCAGAAATATCCATACACCACGAGAATAATCATCGACTATAGTTAAGAAATATGAGGCACCACACGAAGAGGGAGTTTTATATGGTCCCCATAAATCACAATGAATCAATTCAAAAATATCGGAAGCTCTATGATCACTGAGAGAGAAATTATTTCTTGTTTGCTTTGCGTGTTGACATACATCACAACTTTTATTCAAAATGTCACTTCTATTGCTAAATTCTACTATTGGAATTAACTTGGTTGCTTTCAAAGAAGGATGACCCAATCTCTTGTGCCAGAGGTCAAAAGAATTCACACCATCCACCTTCATAGCCTTTATGCGCGATATGTTCTAAAAATAATAGAGTCCATCTCTACGTTCACCCGCACCAATCAGCATCTTCGAAGTACGGTCCTAAATAACGAACAAAGTTATCAGTGAACAGAACAATGCAATCTGAAGAATCAATCAATTGCGACATAGAAATTAAATTGCAATTTAGACCGGGCACATAAAGGACGCTTTTAAGAGAAATATTCTCATCAAGTTTGATTGAGCCCTCTTTAATTGCTGCAGTATTGCTTCCATCTAGTAGTCCAACAGGACATCTTGAAATTTCCCGCGTGTTAGATAAAATTTTCAAGCTACCTGTCATATGGTTGGATGCTCCTGTGTCAATGATCCAAAGAATGTTGACATGCTTACCAGTCATCTTCTCATTCACAGATGGTTTTTGGTTGTTCAACATCTCCAATAAGGTTTGCCACTGCTCTTTGTTCAGCTCAATAGTCCCCTTTTTTTCTCCATCATTTGCTGATGTTGCTGAAGAACTTTCTCCTGCAGTTTGGACAGCATTAGCATGCAAGGAACCACTACCTCCTCGACTTCCACCTGCACTAGTTTTCTACTGCTGCTATTGTCCTCTACTACGATTGCTTATTTTCCATCACCACGAAGCCGATCACCCCACCATTCTGGAAAGCCAATGAGCTTAAAACAATTATCTGACTCATGCCCGATGTGCTTACAGTTTGAACAAATCATGTTTTTGTCCTTTCCTTCACTGCGACTACGGTAGGCAGCCGCACCTTGAACTGCAAAAGCCATGACATCACCTCGTTCTTCTTTTCCTCGAACAATTGTCTTCATTATTTCTTCTTGCACTAGGATTGAGTAAACTTTGTTTAAACTTGGCAGTGGATCCTGAACGAGAATGTTAGATCTCACTGTACCATATATTGTCTCATCTAATCCCATGAGAAACAAGTGCACCCTTTCTTCTTCTCGTTTCTTTTCTAGAACAGATCCGAGATCACACATGCACTTTCCGCACTTACAGGTCGGCATTTGCTCGAAGTTAGCAAGTTCTTCCCATAATTTCTTCAATTTTCCATAGTAGTCGACAATGGCCAATCCCTTCTGTTTACATTCGACAAGTTCAGCCTTCAATTGTTGTATCCTTGGTCCATTTGCTACTGAAAAACGTTCTCTAATATCTATCCACAAGTCTTGAGCCACTTCCACATGTGATATGGTAGAGCGGAGAGTGGATTCAATGGTATTCCTAATCCAAGAGACCAACAATGAGTTGATGGTCCACCAATCATCAAGATTTGGAGACTTCTCATCCGGTCGCTTGATCGTTCCATCAACAAAACCAAACTTCTTTCTTGCTCTCAAGGCTGTCCTCATAGACCGAGCCTATTCATTATAGTTGTCGCCCTTTAATTGGACTTGTGTTATCACAATTCCAGGATTACCGTTGGATGTGATGTCATATGGAGAGATTGTTTTTCTTTGGTTCATTCCATCACCATATATGTTGCCTTTCCTATCATCTTCGGCCATGATTACTTCTTCTAAAAAAATTCCCTTAGCCTGGCTCTGATACCATGCTAAAACACCAAGAGTGCAATAGATAAAACGTTGAGAGAAAAAACTCCTTCTTCCATTCTCATTGCAGACCGATCACTTGTGAATCAAAAATGTAATCCTACCTTCCTAAACAAGATCCTCATAATCATATTATAATTCCTACAATCAATCTTATACATAAAAGAACTTATTTACATATTTATAACCTCCTATATTTGGTTTCCAATACTTTGCATGCCGACTAGCTATTGAAAAAAGGAAAAAGGAAAAAAATAGTACACTATTATGTTAAAATATTATTATTAAACTAGACTAATCGAAGATACCGTTCATCTTCATCTACCGTAGCCATCATGGGTCGCATGCACAGTCGAGATAAAGGCGTTTCAGCTTTTGCATTTCCATACATGAGAACTCCACCAAGTTATTTATAGATTTTCTTTCATTTATCTATATATATATATATCAATCATTTCGAATTTCAATGTCATTACAGCACATCCGATCGAATTACAACATCATCGGATAACTGATTGCACAGTAATTAACAACGACTTGAACCCATTACTGTTATTTTGCAGCTATTTGCTTTCAGCTTATACAACAAATCAAATGTGACATACGTCAATTGGACCAAAAAGAAAAGAAAAGTGACATGCGAGCCGTGGGAAGGCAGTTTTTAATTCATGGTCCAGACTCCATAAGATGCATGCAGACGTAGACAACACCGTGCGCTTGGGGACCAAAAAGGACGATACATATGACAACTGAAGCTCATGTATATCCATGTCTTTCTTATTAATAAGTTAATTCATAATGTTCTATTTTTATATTCTCCTCCGTGAAGAGAGAGACGAAGAGAATCTGATCAGAGTTTCGTGTACACGAGGATCAGAATCTAACAGCTAGCTATATAGCCATCTAGATAACTACCAATTATTATCGTCGTGTAATGGAAGATTTGGTCTCAAAACTTACCCAACAACATAATTTCCTTAATTTAAGCTAAGACATGGTTGAGTTGAGATCTAATCTGTCCGTTTATATATCATTAATAAATGAAGTGAAGAGGTTATACTGTATTCCAGCTTATGGCTCAAAAACTGCTTTGCTTGGCAATCATGTACAAGTAGTCGACCATTTTTTTACATTTGTACCGAAGAAATCAGGAGCCCCTTGAACATATATGGAAAAAAGTAAGACAGCAGATTAGGATATTACTTATATGACAGTTACAAAAGGGAAAGACATTATATTATAATGGGAAATCAAGGAGGATGTAATTATGTAAGGATGAGGTTTGCTTGAGGGAAAACCTTTTCCTAACTGTTTTTTCTAGGAGGTGTTATAACATAACTTTTACTATACTTAAAACATTAACCCCAGTAGTGGGGCCAGGAAATATGTTATTATAGTAATTAAAAAGAGTTTGGATTTATTAATAACTCCTAACTATTATAAAGAATAAGAATAATGAAAGCAAGATGGTTCACATAGAAGCATTAACATCAACACATAATACATCTTAACTAAAAGCATTACTTAGTTCCTAGTTTAAGATAGTAGCAAAAGAAATGGGAGTCAAAAGCATCCAATTTGGAGAGTACAAGTCTTTCACGATGTGCCTAGCTAGCCAATCCACAGCCAAATTTGCAGTCCTCTTTACAAGCCTAACTTGAAACAATCTGAAATCTCTCATAGAAGCTTTGAAGTCCTCCATGTGAGTGTGGAGGTGCTAGGGAGTTGAGTGTACAATAGCTAGAATTTCAAATAATTGAGCACAATCTACCTCAAAAATGACATGGTACCACCTCTTTTCTTTTACTAAAGATAGAGCCTCCATAAAGGCTTTCGCCTCTACTATTAATGCTGAGTTTGTTAAAATTTTCTTGTTTGTAACCCCCAAAATAGCTCTTGTGTGATCCCTTACTATAGTTCCAATGGTTGTGTACTTTGAATTTGGGCAAAAGCTCCATTAGAATTGATCTTGATGAATGATTCAGGTAACACACTCTATAAGGAATTTGTAAAATGATCAAGCAAAGATAAGACAACATTAGGAGAGGAAACAGAAGGATTTAACGCTTAGCCTGGTCGATCTACATAAGCATGAGGAGAGGAGTTGTTAGCATGTGGGACATGGGAATTAGAGAGATTGCAATCTACAATACAATATATTTTCGCCAAGGAGAAAGAAACAAACTCCACTACTTGCCTAACATTAGTTTTCCTCCCATTGAAAATACTATCACATCTAACTTTCCAAAGACCCCCACAATATAGCGCAAATCTTTGCCAAAAGTAATTTTCTATCCATTCTACTACCCTCAAACTCATCTAAGCGGATTATTAACTAAGCATCCAAGGTTGTAACTTTTTCTAGAACAATCCTCAAGCCAAAAGTTGCAAACCAAATCAGCTTAGTCCATTCACAACACAACAAAAGATGCTTTGTATTTTCATCAAATTGACAAAAATTGCATCTATCCAAGCTCCTAATTTTCCATTGAAAGTGATTATGACAAGTGAATAGACCATTGCTCAAAGCAAACCAAATAAAATGCTTGATTTTAGGCAAACATGGACAACTCCAAATTTCATTCCAAATGGTTTTACTCATTTAGTGTGAAGAGGAAGCAAAATTACTAGCCTATGATTCTCAACTTCTGATAAAATTGTAAGCCAATTTAACCGAAAGAATACCTAATCTATTATGAGGCTAAACTAGGCAATCATGCATTTGTGTGTTAGGAATGCAAATGTCTTTCATAGCATTAACCTTCACTTGATCAAAATAGCTAGTAAGCTTCAACTTGTTCAAAGTTTTAGAAGTTTCCTCTAGTAAATCAGCCATGAACAGGTTTAAATTAAACATATTATGCTTGAAAACTAGTTTGAAACCTAGTAAGCTTAGGAGCCAATTATCTAATGCTACTAATATGGAACATTTGTCTCCCACTTGCCAAAAGGATCCTTTCAATAGATTTTCTTTTTTATGTAGTATGGTGGCCTAACACCAAGAATCATGGCTACCTCTAGATGTTTGCAAGAAAGAGGCATTTAGAAAATATAAACCTTTGAGAACATATATCCATTATGCATTTTTGTTTGTGGCTATCCTCCATGCTAACTTAGAAAGCAAGGTTGAGTTAAAAGAGGCTAAGTCTTTAAAACCCAAGCCTCAACAGGATTTTGGGAGTGTCATTCTATCACAACTTACCCAACGAGTCTTCCTTTCCCCATCAATTTACCTCAACTAGAAATTTGCTATCATTGAATTTACTTCTTTACACCATTTAGTCGGAAATTTTAGGCAGCTCATAAAGTATGTTAGAATTACATTAGCCACAGCCTTGATTAGTACCTCCCTTCTAGCATTTGATAAGAGACTTCTTTTCCAATTCTTAAGCTTTGCCTTAATTTCATCCTTCACAAAACCCAAGGCTTTCGATTTGTTCCTGCCCCAAAGTGTGGGTAGAACTGGAATATCCAATATTTGGCTAATTTGATCTTTTCTTTCCAGTAGTACGTCTTTACTAAAAAAGATGATAAATTTTTAAAAATTTACTAACTGACTAATGGCATTGCAATATTCTTGAATGAAGGCTTTGAGAACCTACGAGTTAGTTGGAGAAGCCTCAACAAAAAAGAGAGAATCGTCAGCAAAAAATAAATGTGATATTACTAAGCAAGTGGATTTCATTTTCATTCCCTTTAATCTTTCCTCTTCCACTACCTTAGAAACACATTGAGATAATACATCCGCTACCAAAAGAAAAAGATAAGGAAAAAGAAGTCCCCTTAACAGTTAAACACTAACTGCTACCTTTCCATAAATAATAATCCTATAATTAACAATCCTTACACACCCCATAACCCATTTCACCCACTCCTCACCAAAGCCCATCTAAACTAAAACTACTTAAAAAAAAATTAAAAATCTCATTCAATTCAGTCATAAGCTTTACTCATATCAATTTTGAGACCACATGAGAATTTTTTTTTAGATTGCCTAGTCCTCAAAAAATGAAAGGCTTCGTGGGCTATTACGATGTTGTCATGGATTGTGCAACTAGACACAAAAGCACTTTGTTGTTTTGACACTATATTATGTAAACAAGACTTTAGATGATTTACAAGGACTTTGGAGATAATTTTACATGCAAATTTGCACAAACTAATAGGTCAGAAATGTCCCACTTCCTAAGGGAAGGGGCTTTAGGAATTACGACTACATCTATATTATTCAAAGAGTTTGAAAGTGCACTTGTTCTAAAAATGTTCTGTATAGCATCCACCATGCTACCTCCAACTATTGACCAATAGCGCTGAAAGAAAATGCTTGAGAAACCATCTGGACCTGTAGCTTTTAACACACCTAGCTGGAAAGTTGTTATTTTAATTTCATCCAAAGTAACTGGCCTTTGTAAGAATTCATTGTCTTCTCTATTGATAAGATTGCGAATAGCTTCAAGGATACTCCCCCAAGATCTTTGATCATTTATAGTAAACAACTTTGCATAATGGTTCTAAAAATTGCCCATGATTTCCTCTTCAGTATCACTCCAAGAACCATTTTCACCTTTTAGTTTTAGGATCTTGTTTCTTTGTCTTCGCATTCTGGTAGATTGATGAAAAAACCTTTGTATTCCAATCCCCTTCTTTCATTATTGATCTTTGTTGCTAATACATTTCTTCTCTTTTCCATAAAAGTTCTAGCTTCCTTGTTAGGTTAGCTTCTTTGTTGACATCTTTATAGCCACCAAGACTTTGTAAATCATGCAGTTTTTTTTTAATCTATGAAATTTCAAATTTGTTATTTGGGAAGGCTATACAACTCCAATATGTCATATGGAGTTTACAATTTGTCAACTTTTGCCTTAACTTAAAGGAATTGGAATGTGTAGAGGTCGAGTCCCATGCATTCCATATGACCTCTTGGCATTCTTCTGAAGTTGTCCACGGAATGTGTAGAGGTCGAGTCCCATGCATTCCATATGACCTCTTGGCATTCTTCTGAAGTTGTCCACATATGTTCAAATTTAAATGTTTTCCTTCCCTTTCTGTCAAAATGACAAGTATTGATCAGTAAGGCTATGTAATCCAAACCTATCATTTCATTATGTGTGACCAATGTCTGTAGGTATTAGAAGAGCCACTAATTAGTAAAGGCTCTATCTATTCTTTCCAAAACCATTCCATCACCTTCTTGTTTATTCCACCGTGTAAAGGTAGATCCTTGAAAACCTAGATCATTCAAATTCGCATTCATAACCATGTTGTTGAGCTTGTCCATCAATTTGTTGCATTTAGGAATCTAGTTAATTTTAGCAAAAACATTGATGTTATAAAAAGGTTAATGATATGTCAAATCACAAGTCAGTTGGCACATGGCTACATACTTCAGTATAATTATTATTTTTCATAATTTATGCTTTCTAAAATAGAATTATTTTCTATATTTTTTCACTAAATGTGCATTATAGTTAACTATTAGCTTTACCTTATCTCTTAGAGATGGTATTGAAATAAATTATTTATTAATAATTAAAAAAAAAAAGATTTCTAATCTAACCATTGGATAATTCATTGATTAATATAAAATAATAATTTTAGATTTGGTGTTAAAGACGATGTAAATGATATTTGCTAACAAAAACATGCATCCTATGTGTTCAACTATAAAAAAAAAAAAAATTAACTAATATTTAAAAGCTTAAACTTTTAGATTAGCTAATTATAGTACTGAAGAAACATGATAGCAGAACTAGCACTATTTAGATCTAATCATGGTTATGATGCTTTCATCGACACTTGATTTGTCATTTCATTATCATTGTATATTATTCTCAACGAAAATATCCAGACCAAATTTATTTCCCACTAGCTTTTCTTGACATGATCACGGGTCTTGTTGTCCAATTCTCTTCAACTTTTGAGACAAGTAATTCAAGATGCCTGAGATCAAATGCCAAATCCTCTATTTTTCAATCTTGTTCGCTTGATCTTCGATCACCGTAGCACAAGTTACCACCACCCCCACAGCCATTATCCACATGCGGGCCACTAGAAATCCAAACCTCCATCCAAGATGGCACCCTAAACGGTCCAAAATCCAGCCAAAAATCCAAGCAACCATTGTGTCAGAGACACATCAGACATCTCAACAACCACCACTTTGGCCACGTCGTTTCAAGCCATCGGATCACCATAACCATATGTTTGGCCTTCTAGCTGCCCCCATCAAATCTTCCACTCAAACCGACATAAAATCATGCTCCAAACCATGCCTCCCTCATTATAGAATGAGGATTGCTTCCATACTTCGCATCTACCACCTTCACAACCATTAGAAATACAATTGAGTGGATTGTTATAAGATATTCAATCCTTTTAATATAATAAAAATTCTATTGAGAAATGATTTCAGGTTCTATAAAATTTTAGATCGAATTTTAAGATTATAAAAATTTGATAGACAACTAGATCTGATAAAAAATAATATATTGATAATAATATTTACTCTTAACCTATGTAACATGTATGATCTATACCAGTTCTATACTATACAATGTATTCAATTTTCATATTTTATTTATGTATAAGTTAGTAAATATATCATTAATCTTACTTAACTACTTTCTACTCCATTTTCTCCTTATCTCATATAAACTTTATAAAAACTTGACTCACCTCTAATGGAATCATAACCCTATAGAGTAGGATTTTGGTAAATAAAAACCCTAAGGTTTTTTATAAGGTTTTGGGAAATACTAAATCCTATAAAAGCAAGTTAGAATTTTATAAAACTCATCCTAGACCTATCCCGATTGTATCCCTAGTTATTGGGGTGTGGCTCTACTCTCCTACACCAAAGAGTTTTTAGCAATTAAGTCCATATTTATTCATTAAAAGTTTGGGTTTGGACTCATGAATAGCTGTTACTATATATTCCCTTTTTTACTTGTAATTGCGTGATAAGAACGAGAGAGTGAGGTACTAGTTATAGTGGAATACTCTACTAGATATAGCCCTAGTTAACAGGTGAATTAGGATAAATCTTGTACCTTTTATCTTTCTTCTTCTTTTAACTAACTTCCTCTCGTGTGTCGGCCCTAACACTTGTAACTATTAAAAACATAAAAACGAGACAATGATAACATAAACAAATGTAAGTGAAAGAAAAGATGAAAGTTTTTGAAGTTATCTATTATAATAAAAACCTGGTTTTTCCATACATAAGAGGGTTTGCTTTGGTTCAAGAAGGCAAAACAAAGGAAAGATTTTATTAAGGAGTCTCTTGTTTATTAGGATCCTATAATTGCTTGTTTATGTTTAATATAAGTGATATAATTTTTCATTAAAAAATTAAAGGATTTTAATTTCCAATTTCTAATTTAAAATACTCTCTCTATTCATAATAAGTGATCTCTTATTAGAGTGAGTTGTGAAAAAGAACTCTAGATCCTATTTATTAAAGTGAGCTTATCTAGGGTTTTGTCATTTAAGATTTAAATTCATAGCCATTTAAATTATTTGTTTATTATTCTCCTTTACAATTGTTAATTAAATTCAATCTTCACTTATATGCTTATATTTAAATTTCTATATCGGAGGAGAAAAATATCTTGATTTATTTACAAATTAAACACAATACGCATCACATTTTCATTTTCCATTATAAACATATCAAATTGAGCCAGACTCCTATAAGACCACGTAGGATGGTGGATCCTTTACACCATTCCCACTAATGTAGCTAGGTTATTCAACTTTTTAGGTTTCTCAAGTAAAAATATCTAATTTAAAAAAAAAATTATTTGTTTTTTCCTTTTTGTGTTATTTTGGCTTAGGTTTTATATTCTAGGTTCATAAATAATATAAATAGATTTTAAGAACCTCTTTTAAAAACCTCATAAATAAAGTGGAGAGGTGCTTTAAATGGACAACGATGTTAAAATGCTGGCTTGAATATTTAAGGATCCCATTTGGGTCTCTAGCATTGTCTATGCTCTAATAACTTAAGAGACATGACTTATTTATTTTCCATTTTTAGCTTCTTCTTTTTTTGTAATGATTTTTCATTTTTAGCTACCAATGCTAATAGTATTAAAGTGATAGCACCATACCATCATCTATCAAATTTATTTCACTATTAATAGATCTTATTTATTGTTATTCAAAAGTGATTTACTATTAAAAGAAAAATTATCAATAAGTTTTTCATAAAAATTGTCAACAATTTCTTTTTAGTTAACCTTATTTTTACCATAATATAAAAGATTTTTTCATAATTGAAGAGTGATGACATGGTGTTGTCACTTTTGAGTGAAAGCACCATAGAATTGCCAAATAACAGTATCTACATTCACGAAATCTTCACTTAAAAGATTCCATCTTCAAATAAATGCACCTTTCTCATTTGCTACATCCAGATTGGTGTTGCACGCATCCTCTTTGAAGTAACTAGATTTAGATCCACTTAATTTACTTTCTCTTAATTTTTCTCGGTTTATCATCTTATGATGTTATCTTATATAATTAATGGTTAAGATTATAATAAAGTTAATGATATCACGGATTATTCAAATTTTTAAGTAATTTTCACTATTGATTAATAAATTGAGAAAAATTATGATGAAAATTGAAAGGAACCTTTTCCAAAGAATCTGTCTTTTACATTACTATTGGTTCACTATAGAATTGCCATTTAGCTTTTATTACTTGTAGAATAATTATTCCATTATTTAATTTGTAAAATATATACTATAAGTAACTTTTATTCTACATAATATGAAATAGATAAGGGATTGATATTCCTTTTCTTTACTAAAAAATTTGTTATTTTACTTGAAATTTGACTTTTATTTCAAATATATTTTTTATCATAAAACAAAATAACACTAAAGTAATTGCTATTCCCTTTCAAGCTTTATGGCAAGGTTAATCTTTACTTACTTAAATTAAACAATGTATTTACCTAGGCTGGGCTGCCTTCTTTCCAACCATGAACGTTTAGCTAAAGCCCAAAGTGATTATTACCGCTCTTATTACTTTAGCTGCGGACGTAAATGTGGCAGCTACAAGCCACGAGCTTTGCACTGTGTCTGGATTGGTGGATATCAAAGAAACTAAAGGAAATATAAATCATGTGCGTGGAAATTATATAGGGGAGTAAAAATTCCGATGAATTGAGTAAAATGAGAAGAAATGATTTTACTTTCGGACTATTTTTATATTCTTTTAAATTTGGAGAGAAAATTAAGAAAATGGATGAAAATTGTGAGAAGTTACAAAAATATCCTTAAAAATGGAGTGATTGGAATAAGATAAATGATAATTTAGTTAAGTTATCATATTGTTTTCTTCTTTTCATTTCTTTTGTATTAACAAATAAGGAAGAAGGGATCATTTTTACCAATTTCCTTCTATTTCTACTTTTTATATCCACATAAGTGTAAAAATTGTATTTTTTTTTAATTTCCTTTACTTTATTTACATTTCCTAGATTTTTTTTTTCCATTTTTAATTGGCCTAAAAGTTGCCAAGTATAGTGTTAATGAAAAACTAAAATGGAAAGAATTGAAAAACTGAAAAAAAAATAAAAGAAGAAATATTCTTAAGAAATTTTAAAAAGTTTTAGGAATATATAAAAAAAATTCAAGCACACAGGAGACGTCGCGAGTAAAGAGTAAATGATTGGAGGAATGATTTGACTATCTCAATTAAAAAAAAAAAAAAAACCAATTTTAAGCAAAATTTATGAAACTTAAAAAAAATTCCACCTAATTTTCTTCTTTTCTAGGTACTTTGTAATTTTTTACTATACGTTTGTACTATATATAACTTACAAAACACGTTAATAAACATAAATAAGTTTACAACAAAGTAATTGACATCCAACTAAGTTTACTTTGCGATCCTTTATTCCGGAGTGATGTTTGCTTAGATAATCATACAAGTCTTACATTTCTAATTTAAATCATTATTTATTGTTAACCGTTTGTTGTTTTGTGTTCTTCAGTTGAAACTCATTATTGCTTTTTTTGTGCTAGTAATTATTGTTAAATCGATATTGACTACAATTGAATATAATCAACACACATAAACTTTAAAAAGTGCAATCTATATCGCTAAGTATATCAAGTCGTGTATGCAGTATAAAAAATGGTGAGAACAAGTCATTCCCACAAGAACTGGATACTAAATTCCAATTATATTAAGTCTACTTTTAGCAAGGTAGCCAAATTCTAATTTTAAATATATATATATATATATATTTTATTGAATTAAAAGCTAATAAAATATAATTATACTAAATATTCCACAAGGCAAAAGATTAATAAACTAAATAGGGGGATATTGACTAGGCTATCATCTAAAAAATTTTACATTTGCATTTAGTATATATTAAAATTAATTATTTGAGTTTTTATTAGATTGACAAGAATCCTATTTTCAAGTCTTGGTAATCTTATTTATAATACTGGCTTCCCTCCTGAATTGCCTAGCATATTTATTAGTTATGTAAAAGAATTCCTGTCATGAATCTAAATACCTTAATTAAAATCAATTAACTTGCATATCCTTATATCAAGGTAACCAATTTTAATCCATCAAGCCATGTCAATCCCATAAAATAATTCTGTTCATAATAATTAAAAGTACACCACATGAAGGAATAAAAAACAGCGCTATAAATATATCCATAAAAAAAAAAAGAAAACACTTATGATATGAATTAAGCTTCAATTAGTCTTCTAGTTTGACTTTTTAATGCGATCTTGATATTGTTTGAATTTGTGTGGTTTTGAAATGTAAGGTTATAGCTACCGACATGAAAAGAAAAGGTAAAAAATTCAGTGAATGTATTCCTCTTCCCTCCAATTAAAACCAAGTCTCTAGTGATATTATTTCCTAAAGAAAAAAACACTGGCACACATCTACTATTGCCTTTTCTTGCAATTTGATCATGAATAATTAATACCCTGTAGGTTTCCTTTCCAATTAAATTTTTATTGCACGCATATCCACTTTCCAAATATTATTACTGCTAAACATGTTGGATACCTAGGATGGAAGTTTGATCTTATACACATGTTAAACCATGTTATATGAAAAGGCTGAACTTTGGTCTTTAGCATAGATTGGCATGTAAATGCAAAAACAAGCCAACTTGATACATAAATGCATGACTAGATCTATCCTAAATATAATTCTTGCATTTAAAATATCTTTTGTGTATATTTTTTGAATTCACACAATTTCCTATCAAAAGCATAAAAATACACTAATAAGCATAATATAAAGTTGGATAAAATAATATATAAATTTACAACTTATCAATTATAGCCATGCTATAAATTTAAAAGGTAAGTTAAGAAAAAAAAAAGAAAAAAAAAACACAAATTTTAAGGTATCCTAATCCTTGTAGATTTATAAGATACAGGTTTTAAAATTGTTCATGGCATATTCCGATTCCAAACATATAGAACGTATTTATAAGATCAAGTACATAATTCACTATTTCAAGAATGGTATCTTGTACCTCAATAAGCTTGTTCAATTACCTAGCTCAAATTCCAAGCCTAAGGGACCCCTTAACCAATAAATGCTAGCATTTCAAAATTTTTGGGATTCTCTTATAATAGCCATGGGAAATCCAATTTTTGATAAAGCATACACGTGTATATATGTTACTGTAAGTTTTTAAGATTGTTTGAAGGCAAAAGTATCAATGGGAGAATCTAGTTGAAGCATATTACAAAACCTAATACTTAACAACTATATTTGGGTAATACACTTAAGAAAGAGAAATAAAATGGAATATTTCAAGTTAAGTTTAACAATAAAATATTTTTCTTAAAATATAATCTTAACAATATTTCATATATGGCACATGTTTAATAAAACATTTTTCATATGAAAAGATGTGGTTTATCAAAAGAATTTTATGCTAAAAAAGTTTTGTTTAGAAGATGGTATACTAGATTATATAAAAAGGAGTTTTTCAAAAAAGAGATTTTATAGAAATATTTTTATTAAGGAATGAATCTTATATTTTTGGAAAGTAGATCTGCCAACATCTATAATCTTTCTCAAATCATTTTATGCCAATTTTTTTTTCTACATGTTTTAATCGTTACAAGATTTTTGAAATAATGTTAATTTACAAAAATAGTTTAACCTTATAAAAGACGAAGATCATGAAGATGGAAAAGTTAAGAGAGAACACATGATTACATACATGACCAAAGTATTACAACAAGAAAAAGCATTAAAAAAGAATTGAGCTTTTAAGATTATTTCATACTCTCTTTTCCATAAGCTAGCAAAATTTAGGGAATACTTATATTTGTTTTCGACAAAGTGATTGAGGGTGTTGTAATTGTGAGCTTGATCACAAGCTTAATGTGTAGAAAATTGAATGTGTTGTGTGTGAGTGGCTAGATTATTAGGGGCTTAAACTAATGAGATCCAAGATAACCAAGGAAGGCTATGTTTTACAACAGCGATAGCTTCTATTAAGCTTAATGGTGCTTTTCACAATATCAAAAATCCTCATATGTTCTCAATTGAAGTTTTATAATGAATTCTCAGTAGTTGAACCGGTAATATTGGAAGAGATAACATAGGTACAAGATCAAATCTCTATACATTTAGGCACAAATTCTCTCTCTCCCTCTCTCTCTCTCTCTCTCTTACTTTTATTCTATTTATATAAGCCAATCTATTTTATGCTATAACTTGTGAATCCAAGTTAATTGACTTACAGTAGAAGAAAACAAACACGCTTAACTCTAATAAAATATAATAACTTCCATATACTAAGTTGAATTAAGGGTTGAACAAATTTAATCTTTAAATTATAACCAATTCACCCTCCCTCTTTGTTGCCATACTAGGCCTACAATAACCTCAACAAGTTGCTTTTTTTTTCTCTAGTGTTAGTGTTATCTATTTTTTTGTATTGTATGTCTTATAAATAATATAAATAAATTTTGATGAACTCTCATTAAGAATTTCATGGATAAAATAGAAAGGTCTTTAAGATAGAGTTTATTAGGATGTTGACATGAAATTTAGGAGCTCCTAATGGAATCCTTGAGGTGCCATGACAACATATTAAGGAACTCTTTTTCTTAAAGAACTCTTTCTTGATCAATAAGTTACTTCAAAAGAATTTTTTAACACTTTCTTGAAACTTTTATGGATTCTATATCATACATTTATAAATAAAATAAGAATAAAAAATCCTTGAGGACCCTTCATTTTTTATTTTTTTTTTGGCTTAGTATACAGTACATTTGATGAAAGATGAACTGATCTTACTCCATAAAAGAGCATCCTCGTACCACTTCGCCAAAAAATTTAAAGTCTTGGCGATAATATAAGGATTTCAAAAACTTCTTATAATCTACACAACTAATGGACGAAACATATATTTCTAATTTACGAGGAAATTCTGTGTTTACTTTTCATTTATACCATTAAAAACATAAAATGAAGAATCCTTTTAACACCAAAGATTAATGCTTTATCTAACACTGCCATTTTTCCCATGGCACGAATTGGTACTCATGATTTTGCTTGTCTATATACTAAGTGCATAGGGGTAGGACGTACGGTGTTCACGCTGGTGTTTTACGATGTGTTTTGATGACCGATTGGTTTTCCCTTTGGACCAATTTAATTGGTTTGTTTCAATACGTTTAAACAAATCGAACAATATTTTAAAAAAAATTATGGATACCTTTTATTTTATTTTGTTTTTAAATCCATTTATTTTACTATATTATTATACTATATAAACCACTTTGATTCTAGACACTATAATATTTGTATTTTATAGTATTCTTTGTAATAGCATCTTTACCTCTAAGGATCCCATGGGTTTCTTAGGACTTCATATCAATAATTTAAAAATCTCTATACTTTATTCAAGAGATTCTTTAAATAAGGTTATTAACATTTTTTATATTATTTATGAATCCGTTGTTATGAAAATTAAAATAAATAACAAATATCCAATGAAAAAGCATGACATGAGGGAGAGAAAAAGAAATCAAGAAAATTATAAGAGAGGATTAATGTTTGAAGTTAAGTTTAAATAGAGGATTGAACTTTCAAATGATTAAAATAAAAGATTAACATTATATTAAGTGGTTAAAATTGATTATTAAATTTTCAAATAGTTAAAATAAAGAATCAATATTATACTACGTAATTCAAAAAGAAAATTTGGTACTATCCATAATAGTATCATAATGAAATCTTCTATTTGAACTACTTAATCTATGTAACGTTGATAATTTATTTTAATCTTTTAAAAGTTTGAGATCCTCTATCTGAATTTGATCCCAAACATTGATCTCCCTTTTGTAATTTTCCCTAAAGAAATCACATGGTATGCTGAAAATGTCCAACAAAGTCATGCTAAAAAAAAAAAAAAAATTGAAGGAACCAGTCCTAAATGAGAGACCTAGGTTTATTTCTAAGGAGTAAGGACTGCACTTGACCTTTGTATCTAAAGGGTTATTAGTATGTGTTCATAATAAATGAAGAAAAATGAAATTAAAATAGAATTAAATTTGATAATAAAAGTCTCATCATGTTTTGATGGAAACAAATCATCTTATTTAGAGCTAATGAGTTTAAGTAACATTTAGTTTATTGGATTGAAGTCGAAAAGTGATTCTAAATAAAGAAACTACAAGTTATTGAAGTTATTTTAAGAAAATAATGCACTACTACAAAACCAAAAAATCAATCATAGAAGCATATTTGATGTGATTTAAGATGTCATACATAGGAGTACACCCTTCAAGTCCTAGGAAGTATGACAACTGTGTTGAAAAACCCTAAGATAAAGGAAATTATTGTTTAGCTATGTGAGAGCGAAAGAGCTTAGAAGCTAAGAGGTACACGACCCATCACCCATGCATATGCTTGTGAATTTAGGCATGTTGAACAACACGTATGTGGGCAAGTGAAACATGACCGTGTTGATAGGAAGACTTAGAGATGAGAAGACCTAAAAGAAACATGGGGAAGTTGATGGAGACAGGGGACACACGGCCGTGCTATAAATGATGGAGCCAGGGGACACACGGCCTGGACACACGGCCGTGCTTATAGACCGTGTACCCAATTCAGAGCCACAGACGTATACACGGCTTCCTCACACGGCTAGGAGACAACCGTGCTTCGCGACCGTGCCCTCAGACAGATTTCCACAAAAGTATACACGGCCTCACATACGGCCGTGTATCGTGACCGTGTATAACGATCGAGTATCCCACAGAGGCTGACACGGTTCCGGGCACGGCTTGGGACACGGCTTGCGGAACTTTCACAGAATCATACACGGCTTCGAGGCACGGCCGTGTATGAGACCGTGTACTAGGCTTGTCACTTGCCCAGAAGCATACACGGCCTGGAGGCACGGCCGTGTATGCGACAATTTATAGACGTGTATTTTACTATTTATTTCCACATGTACGCTTAGATTTTTCCCTTTTAAGTATTTTACGGGGCCATATAAATACTCTTTTGTCAGATAGATTAGGGTTACGTTTTAATATACATTTGAATACACTTTGAGAGAGAGTTTTCTCCAATTATCGGGTTGTGCGCAACCTAATTTGCATCAAAGCGTGTGTCTTTGTTGTGTGAAACCAATCCAATTTCGGATTCATTTCGTTTTAGCTTCCGCGCTGCGTTAGTTTGGTATCAGAGCAAGGTTATTTCCTACGGAGATGTCGGCTAACAACGGTGTTGATGGCGGTCGTGTTCTTGACGGTGTTCAAGATGCGAGGTTTCAAGGGAACCATCAATGGGTTCCTAGGGCAGAGTTCGACGCAATGCATCAGAAGGTCGGGCGTATGGAACGGCGCCTTGATGAACTGATCGAGCGTTTCGATGCTCTGATGGTTGACCCCAATAGGGTTGGAGGCGCTGGCAGAAATCCACCACGTGCGGTGGAGGAATTCGGGGGACGCGTGATCCGACCTGTCGTTGAGAACAGGTGGGGGCGTGTGGAGAGTGAAGAGTCCAGTGAAGAGAGTGATGATACATACGGAAGTAGACCGCGGCGAGGATGTGGTGGAAGAGGCGGTGATCATCGGATGGCTCCTCATGGAAACTATCCTAGAGAAGTTGATCACAGGAGGAACCGTGGGGGTTATGATCACGGGGATGGCGGAGACTACCGGTTGAAGGTTGATATTCCTTGGTTCGATGGCAGTCTCAACATCGAAGGCGTCCTGGATTGGTTGGCGGAAGTGGACCGGTTCTTCAACTACATGGAGATTCCCGAGGATCGTCGGGTAAGGCTGGTGGCGTGTAGGTTGAAGAGTGGTGCTTCGGCATGGTGGGAGAGATTGCAAAGTAGGAGGCAGCGGGAAGGAAGGCATCCGGTAAGGTCATGGTATCGCATGAAGCAGCTGCTGCAACATGACTTCCTCCCGCCGGATTACGAACAGATATTGTTCCAACAATATCAGCGGTGCCGCCAAGGACAACGTTCCGTGCATGAGTATACGGCGGAGTTCATGAGGCTGGCAGAACGGAATGATTTGAGGGAGAGCGAGGGTCAGCAAGTTGCGAGGTATGTGGAAGGGCTAAAATTATAAATCAAAGATAAGATTGGGGTGACGATGGTGAGAACCCTCGTTGAAGCAAAGAACTTGGCTCTCCGAGCCGAGCTTGTGTTGCAGGAGCAAGGGAGTAGATACGGGGGAGGACGGAAAGGGTATGCAGGCGAAGCTACAGGTGGTGGTAGCCGACCGATACTAAAGAAAAGTCGAGTTACACCATATAAACCAACGAAGGACATGTCTAGGAGGGAGGAGAAAAGTGAGGGGAAGAAGCCGATGGAGCCGAAAGGAGTTCAAAGACAGAACAATCCCTATGCCAAACCCATATTGGGCAAGTGTTTCCGATGCAACCAACCGGGTCATCGATCAAACGAATGCCCAGCGAGGAAGAGCGTCAACATCCTCGATAGGGAAGATGATGAGGAAATTTGCTGTGAGCCCGATGGAGAGGGAGAGTACTATGAGGAAGAAGAAGAAGCAGCGGAGCCATCATATGTAATTCGGCGTTTGATGCTCACTCCAAAACAGGAAGAGTTCA
Organism: Laguncularia racemosa; assembly: GCA_037954665.1. Taxonomy (NCBI): domain Eukaryota; kingdom Viridiplantae; phylum Streptophyta; class Magnoliopsida; order Myrtales; family Combretaceae; genus Laguncularia; species Laguncularia racemosa. The sequence goes on from JBBMOL010000083.1 coordinate 289,769, forward strand.
CGCAGAGGCACCAATTGTTTCGTACACGGTGTACGATCATGGGGAAGCTATTTGAGTTGATTGTAGACAACGGCAGTTGCGAGAACATCATAGGAAGGGAGGTTGTAACACAACTGCAGCTACCCGTTGAGAAGCACCCGAATCCTTATACTATTGGTTAGATCAAGGCCGCCGAGAAAATTGAAGTTAATGAGAGATGCAGGGTACCTTTCTCAATAGGGAAGTACCGGGATGAAGCATTCTGCGACATTATAGACATGGATGCTTGCCACATCTTGTTTGGGAGGCCATGGCAGTTTGACGTGGACGCGCAACATGCGGGCAAAGAAAATGTCTACCGATTGGAGAAGGAGGGTGTGAAGTACACCTTATTACCATTGAAGAGGGAAGGACGTGCTAAAGGGAAGAAGGTTGAGAGTCGCTCATTCTTAACCGTCACTCAATCCGAGAAGGAAGTGATGGACGACTTGAGGGAATCGCGAGTAGTACACGCCCTCATTGTGAAAGGAGTGACTGAAGGAGGGGAGGAACTTGATAGAGAAGTGCCAGGGGCGGTGAAGGATCTTCTTGAAGAGTTCAAGGAAGTGATCCCAGACGACCTACCCGAGGGACTACCTCCTTTGAGGGATATTCAACACCAGATTGACCTGGTGCCCGGGGCTAGTCCCCCAAACCTCCCGCATTACAGAATGAGTCCTAAGGAAGCCGGGATTCTCCAGGAGAAGGTCCAAGAGCTTTTGGACAAAGGTTTCATCCGGGATAGCCTAAGCCCATGTGCGGTTCTGGCATTGTTAACTCCCAAGAAAGATGGGAGTTGGAGGATGTGTGTTGATAGCCGAGCTATCAACAAGATTACTATAGGGTATAAATTCCCTATACCCCGCATTGAGGATATGTTGGACCGTTTGAGTGGCGCTACTATTTTCTCCAAGATAGACTTGCGGAGTGGATATCACCAGATTCGAATCTGTCCTGGAGACGAGTGGAAAACGGAATTTAAGACCAAGGAGGGGCTGTATGAGTGGCTAGTGATGCCATTTGGGCTGAGTAACACACCGAGCACCTTCATGAGAGTAATGAACCAGGTATTGAAACCTTTCAATGGTCATTTTCTTGTAGTGTACTTTGACGATATTCTGATATACAGTAAATCCGAAGAAGAACACTTAGAACATCTAAGGTGTGTGTTATCTACATTAAAGGCGAATAAGTTGTTCGCCAATCTTAAAAAGTGCACCTTTATGTCAAGACGACTGTTTTTCCTAGGGTTTGTTGTCAGTAGTGAAGGAGTGATGGTAGATGACGAGAAGGTAAAAGCAATTAGGGAATGACCTGTTCCAAGAACTGTAACGGAATTGAGAAGCTTCCTCGGCTTAGCCAGTTTCTACAGAAGGTTCATTAGGCATTTTAGTACTGTTGCTGCACCCTTGACCGAATGCCTAAAGAAGGAAAGTTCCAATGGGGCGAAGAATCTAACTTGAGCTTCATGAACCTGAAGCAGAGATTGTGTAGCGCGCCTGTACTAGCTCTACCAGACTTTGAAAAATTGTTCGAAGTGGATTGCGATGCTAGAGGGGTCGGAGTAGGTGCAGTACTATCACAGGAGAAGAGACCAATAGCCTTTTACGGTGAGAAGCTGTGCGAAGCAAGGAGGACTTGGTCTACCTATGATAAGGAGTTCTACGCCGTGGTAAGGGCCCTTAAAGTGTGGGAACACTACCTGGTCGGGAAAGAGTTTGTTTTGTATTCGGATTGTGGGGCTCTTAAACATTTGAGTGGTCAGACCCGAATTAGTAAGGATATGCACGCCAGGTGGATTGAGTTTTTGCAGAGGTTTCCTTTCAGGTTGATGCACAAGTCAGGTGTGCAAAACAAAGTCGCGGACACCCCGAGTAGAAGAGCGAATGTCCTGCTTACTTTGAGTACAGACATTGTCGGCTTTGAAAAGCTAAAGGAACTGTACGAGAACGATGGCGACTTTAAGGACACTTGGATTAAGTGTACCAACAGGGAACCGTGTGACGATTATCATATACATGAAGGATATTTGATGAAAGGGAACCAGTTGTGCATTCCCGAATCTTCTTTGCGGGAAAAGCTTATCAGGGACTTGCATGGTGGAGGATTGGCGGGACATATGGGTAGAGATAAGACATTAGCTGCAGTTACCGCCAGATACTTTTGGCCTCGGTTGAGGAGGGATGTGTACCGGATTGTGGAAAGGTGCTACATTTGTCAAGTGTCTAAGGGGCAATCCCAAAACACTGGTTTATACACTCCTCTCCCCGTGCCTTCAAACATTTGGGAGGATTTGTCGATGGACTTCATACTGGGTTTGCCTCGTACCCAACGAGGTGCTGACTCTGTGTTTGTTGTAGTTGACAGGTTCTCCAAGATGGCTCATTTCATCCCATGCAGGAAGACCGCCGACGCACGGGCTATTGCACGGTTGTTCTTCAAGGAAGTGGTGCGGTTGCATGGAGTCCCAAAGTCTATCACATCAGATAGGGATAGCAAATTCCTTAGTCACTTTTGGAAGACCCTCTGGTTTATGTTTGACTCTTCCTTGAATTACAGCAGCACCGCTCATCCTCAAACCGACGGACAGACCGAGGTGACTAACAGAACCCTCGGAAACCTCATCAGAAGCATCTGCGGTGAGAAACCGGGACAGTGGGATCAAGCATTGGCTCAATCCGAATTCGCTTACAACAGTTCTGTCCACCGAACTATTTGAAGGTCTCCATTCTCGGTGGTATACACAAAAACACCACAACATGCGCTAGACTTGCTCAAATTACCCAAGGACATGGTGGGCGATGTAGCAGCTAAACATATGGCGGAGCAACACCAAGCTACTACTGAAGAAGTTAAGCGAAAGATAGAGGAATCCAACACACGATACAAAGGGGATGCAGATAGGCATAGACGGCAGAAGCTCTTTACAGTTGGCGATCAGGTAATGGTTTACCTTCGGAAGGAGCGATTCCCTGTAGGGAAGTATGGGAAACTTCAACCCAGGAAGTACGGTCCCTATGAAGTTGTACGCAAGATCAATGACAACGCATATGTTGTACAACTCCCGAAAGATATGAATATATCTTGCACTTTCAATGTAGCGGACTTGTCACCTTTTCATGCCGATGATACTCCTCTATATCCGGATGAGAACTCGGGGTCGAGTTCTCCATTGGTGGGGGAGAATGATGGAGACAGGGGACACACGGCCTGGACACACGGCCATGCTTATAGACCGTGTACCCAATTCAGAGCCACAGACGTATACACGGCTTCCTCACACGGCTAGGAGACAACCGTGCTTCGCGACCGTGCCCTCAGACAAATTTCCACAGAAGTATACACGGCCGTGTATCGTGACCGTGTATAACGATCGAGTATCTCACAGAGGCTGACACGGTTCCGGGCACGGCTTGGGACACGACTTGCGGAACTTTCACAGAATCATACACGGCTTCGAGGCACAGCCGTGTATGAGACCGTGTACTAGGCTTGTCACTTGCCCAGAAGCATACACGGCCTGGAGGCACGGCCGTGTATGCGACAATTTATAGACTGTATTTTACTATTTATTTCCACGTGTACGCTTAGATTTTTCCCTTTTAGGTATTTTACGGGGCCATATAAATACTCTTTTGTCAGATAGATTAGGGTTACGTTTTAATATACATTTGAATACACTTTGAGAGAGAGTTTTCTCCAATTATCGGGTTGTGCGCAACCTAATTTGCATCAAAGCGTGTGTCTTTGTTGTGTGAAACCAATCCAATTTCGGATTCGTTTCGTTTTAGCTTCCGCGCTGCGTCAGAAGTATACACCCACATACCTAACCGTATAAACATACATGACCATGTACACACCCGTATACTTAGACATGTTAAATAACATGTATGTGGACAAAAGAAACACAACCATGTTGCTAGGAAGACTTGGAGACAAGAAGACCCAAGAGAAAAATGGAGAAGTATGTGCCAATTACTTAGCTATGTAGATGTACAAGGCTACGTATATGCCCATGTACACGTCTTGATACTTGTTTTATGTTTTATTTTGTTTATTTTATTAGGACTTGCATCAATTATAATATTACCATTCTATTAGGGTAGTATTTAAACGTTATTTTGTTTTTTTTTTTATTAGGGGAGGAGACACCTTAATAATTTACAATATTTAATGAGGTTGTAAAACCTTTTCTTTCTCCTTTTTGAGAGAACATTCATAAACTTAAAGAGAGTGAATCTTTAATATAATTAAATTGATTTGTGAATTCATCAGTCTTCTAATTTTATTGCCTATTGATTTATTTTGTTGTGATAATATCAAAATAAGATTCAATACCCAAGTTGTACTTGGATTCCTTCATAGGATCTCGAACACATCAATATTTATGCTTGTCAAAATGTCACATGGTTCATCAAGATGAAGTTTCTAGCTAACTTTGTGTTGAAGACGCAGTTCCGTCATAAATTGCAAGAAGATGTATCTAACCTGATATGAGTCAAGCATTTCTACATCAAGGACTAGTGGTAAGTAAAAATTAGGTCCAAAACTTTTAAGCAAGCATTGATGAAATGTGAAGTAGGAGATGAATAGGGCAGATGCAAAACCATATGACTAGGGGCCAGACTTATTTTATTTAAGCCAATACTAAAATCACTCGTATAGAAATCTTCACTCACTATTACAATTATAGTGCATTTCATATGCATAAAAGGATTTTATTGATAAGTGCAACTACAACACTTTCTAATACCAAAAAAGGGGGAGTTTTAAACTTTTCTGAAAAATGAATACTAGTGTTCAATGCGCTTCATTAAAAATTAAAAAGAATAAAATTTTCACCTTTATTGAGGCATATTAATTAAAATTTAATTATCAATTTATAAAATAAATAATATTAATACATAAAAGTTGTGCTAAGTTTTGTTTTTAACATTAGATTTAAAAAAATTAAACAATAATTACATGTTGAATGAAAAGAACATAATATAATATAAAGATAATTTTTTGACAAATTTCTGATGATAAGTTTATAAGATTATTTCATTAGCATCTCTTAAAAAAAACAATATAAATGATTAAGTAATTGGTTATTCTATAATACTCATTTATTTTCATAATACCTCATATTTGCAAAATATATATTTAACCATTTAAGCATCTCTATATTCACAATATAATTTTCTTTTTAAAATATAAATATAATATCCAATTTCTTCTTTAAAAAAAACTCTACCGATTAATTTTTTTCAAACTTGGAAGTCGAAGCCCTTTCTAGTCCCCTTAGATCCACCCCTGGAGATGAAGATTGAAAGAAAATGGATGCATGAGAAGTTTTAAGGAATGTTTTTGTATTAGATCTAAAGTTTAGAGTGGAGAAAACCCATATCAAAATGTCAAAAATTAAGTGTAGTAGTTAAGAGAAGCTCGAAAGAAGCATAGACGAGTGGGATCAAAAGCCATTTGAACCAAGTAGAGACAAAAGGTTCACTTTTTTTTTTTTTTGGCCAAACTAGAATGGTATTAAATTAACTAATTACTAAACACAATACATAGTTCATTACAAGCATTACTAGAAACATAAGGAAAATCTTTTGAAAGGAAAGATTCTAGAGTTGGAGGAAACATAAATAGCTAGTTTCTTAGACAAGACTTCAGTCGAGTTTGTGTTGCCACCTAATTTGCCACCTCATTAACCTCTCACCTAATTAAGCTAAACTTTACTAACTTAAAACTTGGCAACATAATTTCCATATCATGAATAAACGTATTGTAATGCCAAGGAGGATCTAATATTGGTGTTAAAGGCTTAAAGACAATCTTATTGTTCATTTCAAATATAACTTTTGCCAACCTTTCATCCTAACATAAATTGTAGCTTCCATAACAGCTAAGGATTCAATAAAAGTAAATGAGCTTGCAAAACACAACTTTGCTCCATCACCACAAACTTATCCTTTAGAGTTACAGGCCACAAAGCTTACTACTACATCTCTTGAAGAAGGAACATAAGATCCACCCATATTCAACTTTATAAAGTTACCTTCAAGGGCTTTCCATTGCGCATAAGCAATGCTTGTGCTTGTGTGGAGTTCCGTACCAGGACTATATTGTTGTCTTTAAGGACTATTAGCAAGTCTCATTTGTGGACGATTCCCTGTAGATGTAAAATTTGACATTTTCTTGCTTATAACCAGATCAAACTCTTCTAATGCCTTGTTACAAATTAATATTACTAAATTGATATTTGGTTTTTTCATGTTGAAAATAGCTTTATATCTTTCCTTCCACAAACACTACACAACTGTACATAATCTAGCGATTAAAACATTGACCTTCTATTTCCTTCTAGCTACTCTATCTAAATAAGATAACAACCATTTATCCAGGGAAGTAACCCTTTCTACATCTACTCGGACTCCTAACATTGCAAACCACACCAGTGTGGACCAAGGAAAACACAATAATAAATGTTCCACCGTTTCATCATGTGAGCAAATTGAAAAGTCTTTAAATCTATAACATGTCTCTTTTCAAGATTACATTGGGTGGATATTGCATTATTTAACACTCGCCACATGAAATGTTTTACCTTAAGGAGACAAAGAAAGTGTCATACCTTTGTCCATGTTGCCTTATCTATCTAGTGAGATAAAAAAGCACCCATGTTAAACTAATGAGCATTGCAATGGATGAAATTATATGCAAACCTAACACTACATTTTCCTGATTTCTCATGTGGCCATACAAGTTGATTTGATGCTCTTATAAAGGGCATGGGAATCTCTTGGATAGCTCAAGCTATTGATTGATCAAAACATCTTCAGAGTTCATTAAGCTTCTAGGACCTAATTTCTTCATATATCATATTTGAAACCCGAAAGTTATGGCTCTTTGTGTTTAGTAGAAACGTAGGTCTATAACCTTTCAATGATGGTACCCAAGGATCTATCCCTACATTGATAGATACTCCATCATCCACCTACCATAAAGCTCCCTTCAAAAGTTGGTCTCTACCACGCAGTATGCTAGCCTAGCCCCAAAAGTTGCAAGAGCCTCTAGTTGCTTTAAAAAAATGAGGAGTTTAGAAAATAGACACCTTTAATAATGTGAACCTAGAAGGCATTAGGATTTCATTAAACTCTCTAAGCAAACTTTGTGAGCAAAGCTAAATTGAAGTCACCTAAGTCTTTGAATCCCATACCTCCTTTTAATTTAGGTAGAGATATTTTATTCCAATTTTGCCATTGTATCTTCCTTTCTTCATTTGTTTGGCCCCAATAGTACTGAGCTATCAATGAGCTGACCTCCTTGCACCACTTTGTTGGAAATTTAAAGTAACTCATGGAATATAAAGGGATAGCTTCCACCACAACTTTGATGACAACTTCTCTTCTCGCATTTGAAAGAATACATCACTTCCAATTTTAGCTTTGCTCGAATTCAATCTTTAACAAAACATAAAGCTTCCACCTTGCTTCTTCCTCAGAATGTAGGCAATCCTAAATACTTAGCTAGGTTATTTAATGCTAGAACCTCCAGACTACACTCATTTCCTCCATCCTATCAATTGTGGCATCCTTACTAAAAAATGGGCTTGATTTCTGGAGATTGATTTTCTATCTTAAGGCATTGCAATATTTTGTACAATGTTCTTCAAGACTTAGACATTTATAGCATTAGCTTCCACAAAGAATAAAGAGTTGTCAGCAAATAACAAGTGAGATAAAATAGGACATAACCATCTAATGCTCGCTCCACAAAGTCACCCCACATTAACTGCCTGCTCTACATTCCTAGATAACACATCTACTACCCAAATGAAAAGATAGGGTGATAGTGGAATACCCTATCTGAGTCCTCTAGTTGGTTATAAATGACTTGAAATCTTCCCATTGTTTGGGATCCTCTATGAAACTGACTTAACATACTCCATCACCCACTTTATCTAAGTGTCACAAAATCTTAGTCTAACAAAGGCTACTTAAAGAAAGTCCCACTCTATGTTGTCATAGGCTTTATTCATGTCAAGTTTCAGGGCATAGTACATTTTGGTACTAGATTTCTTGGTCCAAAGAAAATGGAAAGCCTCATGCACAATTATGGTGTTATCATGAATGACACGACTAGACGCAATAGCACTTTGAGGTTTTGAGATAAGGTTTTAAAGAAAAGGTTTCATTCAATTGACCAAAATTCTAGATATAATTTTAAAGACAATGTTGCACAAGCTAATGGGGTGGAAATGACCAACTTCTTAGGGTGATGCAATTTTAGGGATCAAAACAATGTTAGTGAGATTCAAGTTACGAAGGGTCATACCTGTACTAAAAAAGACTTTGATGGTTTCCACCACACTCTAGCCTATAATGTGCTAATAGTACTGATAAAATACCCTTGAGATGCCATTGGGCCTAGAGCTTTTAGAGCCCAAGTTGGAAAGTGGCATTCCTAATTTCATCTTCTAACACTAGGCAACAAAAAGTATCATTCACCTCCCTAGTGGTGAGGTTTAGAACTGTATTAAGAACACTTCCCCATTCCCATTCACCATCTAACTAGAAAAGATTTTCATAGTAATATTTGACAGTCATAAATGTCTCCCCATCCTCTACCTATACACCCTCATTGCTTTTCAATCTTAAAATTTTATTTCTTTTCTTACGCATTAAGGTAGAGTATGGAAGAATTTTATGTTCCTGTCTCCTTCCTTTAACCAACTTACTCTAGAGCATTGTTTCCAAAACAAATCCTCCTACTTCTAATGAAGTTTAAAGCTTCTCTATCAATTGCCTTTCAATCTCCTTATCCATTTAGTTGCTTCTTTTTTTTTAATTTCAAGCAAGTCCTTTTTTATTTTCCGTATTTCAATCTCCTTGTTTTGGAAGGTAGTCTAACTCCAATCACTTTAATCAACATTTCCTCAATTTAAAGCCAAATGGGAAGGGATGGTTACTTGGTGGATTTTCATTCCAAGTGATTTGCATAGTATTATCACAATCTTTAGGGGTGATCCACATATTTTCAAATCTAAATCTTTTTTTACCCTTTTTATCTGTGAAATTTATGTCCACTACTAGAGCAACATGATCTGAACCCACCATTTCACTATGCATTACTTAAGTCTTTGGAAATTTGTGTAGCCATTCAAGGGAACCAAGAGCTCTATCTACTCTTTGTAGTACTATTTTGGTATCTTCTCTTTTATTTGACCAAGTGAAACAAGACCCTTGAAAACACAAGTCATTTAAGTTCGCATTAATGATCATAGAATTAAATTTCTCCATGAGATGATTGCATCTAGTTACTCTACCCACCTTTTCAAAATCATACATAATTTCATTGAAGTCCCCAATGCAAAATTACAAGTCATTTAAATTGCTTTCAGTTAATTCTAACTCTCTCCATAGGTTGTGGGTCCAGATTGGCATAAATCCATGACATATAGGCAAAGAGAGATCCATCCACCAAGTGCACCAGGGATTTGATGTGATTTTTGTTGAATCATTAGATATTTATTGTAACATCATCTATCCACCATAAAGCCAAGCCACCAGATAAACTTATAGGAGGAACATAAAATTCATTTGTAAACCTCATTTTTCGTCATAAACTCTAAAGCTTTCTAGAAGAATTTTTTGTCTCCATTAAGAAAATAATACTTAGATTATTCTTTCGTATGAGGTCCCAAACTCTCATGTGAGGCCCCAAGCCTTAATAGTTCCGACTGATGATGATCATAGCTCCCATATAGCTGATTTTGGGTAGCTACCTCAACCATTTGAGTTGTTTTCAATAGGGAGGATTAAGAAATTTATCAAGTTTACAGATATTAGACCCAATTGAATTTTATGTGATTCCGTTTTATTCCTTCTAATTGCTGTCTTTCTTAGCTTCCTACTTTTTTTCTTTAGAGACCTTTTCTTAGATGTGGGCTTTGTTTTGTTAGACTCCTTAAATTTCAATCTTTTAATTAAGCCCATTGGTAGCTCCTCTATATACCTTTTAATCGCTAATGTTTGAAGAGCAAGTATAAGGTGGGATGGGGAAGGTTTAAAGGAAGGTAAGGCTATAGATGGTTAAGAGGATGAATCTAGAAATTCAACCATGTAATGATTCTACATGTTTGATGATTGTGATGGATTTCATTTAGATGGATTTGTTTATAAGGGAAATGGTTCGGTTTGCATGTGAGGAGTGGTCATGGTCTGAGTTGGTTCATAGGGGCTGGTTGTGGTTTTGATTGAGCTGGTTATTTCTGGTTGTTCTCCTTACTTGGAGTTAGATTGATTTGAATTTGTATTTATGGGGGTTTCAAAGGAAGTTTGTGGGAGGTTGTGAGCTTGAAGGGGAGAATTGGTGAGATTGTCCTAGGATGACTGTTGTGAGGAGGATCCAACTTTCCTAAAGGGGAGGATGTAGTATGCTTGATTTTGGTTTAAGTTTGAAAATTCTAGATGAGTTACTTCTTCTTTGTTACATGCAAAAATTCTTGCATTATAAGATAGATTAGCCAGGCCAGATTCACAAGATGTTGCTTCCATGGAGAAAGATTGAGTTAGCAAAGCATTGCTAGGAGAGGCATCTCTATCCGGTAAGCGTTTGCTCTTAAACTAAAGCTAAATTTCTAGTCGTTCCCTTCCTCACTACAAGATGTTGTAGAGTTTCCAAAACATCCACATTTAAAACAAATATCTAGTAACTTTCATACTTAAAATACACATAATACCTATTTGATCCGTTCTTGCTTACCTAAGTGCTAGTTTATAAGCACCAATTCAAATCCATGCTCACTCTCACCCTTAGAAAACCCCTTATTGCTCCACATTTGACATTGATTAGCTCTATTTCTAGGACTTAGCCAACACACTTTATTTTCCATTATTTGATCTAGCTTCAATCTGTGAATTTATACCTAAAAAGGGGATCTGTCTAATCTTACATCCTCAATGCTCTAATGTAATTCCCAAATATTGAGCACCAGCAACTTACCCATAAATGCCCATAGGCCATCCCTGATGATCTTGAGGACTTTGTGTTTTTCCCCAAAGTTGCATACATATATGTTTAGGTTTGAGACAATGATGTCATAGATTCCATAATTCTTCCAAGATCTCTTAAAAATAGAAACAACAGCTGCTCTATTTTCTACCCTATTTGAAATCACTTTGCAAACCATGATGATTTTGTTCATTGTTGGCTCCTCTTATTATGTTTCCAGCTCAATGATTGGTGGGGTATTTATTTCAGCACTATGGACAACATTTCGAATTCAACTCATGATGGAATTGTCTTCTCAAAATAGTATAGAGCACTTAGAAATTTAAAGATAGATTGAGAGCAGAACTATTTAGGCTATGGCTAATGAGACAAAGCCGACAGTTAAGTTCTTAGCAAGAGCACACACACCAACAAGGGAAATCTAAAGTAAGGGTAGAACCATCGAAGCACTACAATGACAAAGAGAAAAACAGAGAGATGAAGGTTAACTATTGGAGCAGAGTAAGCAAATAAACTACCCACAACACGCTGCACTAGCATTAAAAGAAAGAGACACCTTTTGGAAAGTAACACAACTTAAAAAACCTAGAAGACTAGCTTAGGAGATTTTGAGGATAGGTACTTATCTTTACACTACACATGAGGCTATTCCTTCTTTGTAGTCGTCGCTATAGTAGCTCTACACAAATGCATTAGCTTGGATAGGGATCAACTTTTGGAAATCAAGCTTGATTTGAAAGTTAGGATTTTTAAGGTTACAAAATGTGAGAGGGCTTGGGGGTTCAAGTTTATAGGATGGCGAATTGATGTTGTGAGGTGTGTGTTTGGGCTAGATCTCTTAGGAAATTGCTTGAAGGTGGTTGATGGTGTTTGTTGGGAGCAAGGGATGATGGTCCAGTGGTAAGGGTTATGTGGATTAGTGTGTAGGAGAGGATAAAAGGAAAGGGTGGGTAATAGAGTGGTGATGTTAGTTGGGATTAAGACATAAAGATGCAACGGAAGAAGTTGTGAAAACCTTAGTGATGAAGTGAAGTCTCTTTGCAAAGGAGAGGAAATCTCTCTATGAAGGAGAGGATCTAACACCACATTTCCTTGACAAAAGGTTTGCTTCATTGTTAGAATTCCACCTCATTTGAATAGGGGCATGGGCCACTCATACAAAGTGGCCCTAGAATGATAGCTCAAAATGTGAACATCACACGAGTTCCTTGGTGAAGTAAAATTTTCTTGTCAATAAACTGCATTTGATGAGTTGTTTCACATATGGTGAGTTACTCTAGCAAGTAGCGGAGCTTAGCTATTTATTATTATTATTATTATTATTATTATTATTATTATTATTATTATTATTATATTGTACCGTTGGTGCAATCACTAAAACACAAAACGGAAGTAACTAACGTAATACCTTAAGAAATTTTAAAAATAACTCACTACTAAGAATGCTCTAATGAAAATTTTTTACAATTTTGTTAGCACGCTATAAGAAAGTGTCAATGAAATTGTCCATCAAAATATGGTTAACCAAAAAAGACATAAAATGCCCATGTACAGTACTACTTCAGGCAGAATCGACCAACTCACACCGGAAATTGAAAGATTAATTTTGGCGATGCACCATGATCAACAAGAGGAGGAAACCCGCACCTCTACAAGCTTAATCAACGACGAGACTAGAATGACAAGCTAAATCTAATTATATATTTACATAATGAATAATATTCATTGAATATATTATTATATATCCACTTATAATAATACTCATTGAATTTTTTTTCCGACTGAAAGTGCCTCAAGGACGACCCACATAATGGAACAAGACCAACACTAGAGTTCAGACATTCGAATTTAAAAAAAAAAAATTATCCTCAAATATGTAATGTTTTTCAAATAACGTACAAGAAGAACATAGTCATAACCGTTGTAAATAAAAGTAAAAGGAAAATTACAAATTAGTACATATAGATATAATAAGGTATATCATATATAATCTTACCCTTGCCACATGATGCGAAGAGAAGTCCGGCCAGCCAAAATTTTGAAAATTGAAAATTAAAAGATCGCCTTCCAAACATTCTTGAAAATAAATTGGCTGGTAGATAAACCATCTAATCATCGATCAGCCCCCGGCTCATTTTCTTTTCTTGCAATACTTGTAAGATTAAATTAAACTCACTAATCAAGTCTCTTCAATTTTCCTCCATATTCCTTACACGATTTACCCAATGCCCTTTTTCATGTTACGGGGAGGGAGAGAGTGAAAGTTGTAAGCATAGCTAAATAATACACTGTTTATTCCATAATTCAATAATTAATATTTTTTTTTTCCAACAAGACATTATTTATCAAATTATTCGAGTTGTTCATATTTCTCTTGATTTTTATTACAGTTGGATCCACTTAGAAAAGATATTTGATTGAGTTCAAACTATCTATGAGTTTATTTGACTAATTTATAGTCATAAAGAAAAAAAAAACACTTGTAAATATTGATTATGTAAATATTAATAAATCTAGGGGTGGATTAATCTTTTCATGTTTCCATTTTTCAGTATTTATAACTCAAGTATGTGGAACCATTCATTTCATGAGACATCTTGATTGCTGTATTTGGAATCTTCCAAAAGTTAGAACAAGGAGTCGATTTCGAGATATTCTAAATCCAAATGCACACAAACCTTCCGTCAACCTTCATAATGAATTTACATATCCAAATTCCTTCCTTGCGAGACATGAAGATAAAGCAATGAGTAAAAAGATGTTACCGCAGGTGAAGTTAACGTTGGTGTTTAGTTGAGCACACGCAGTGTGAGCTGGAAATCCCTTTTTTTTTTTCCCCTTCTCCCATAATTATGAATTAACCAACATTATGAACTAGGTCACATGGACAAGATCCAAAGAGATTAAAGTGTAGCATGCATGACTAATTCTATGTTGCATTACACTATGCCGGCCGTATATTCCAAACATTCTTCTTGTTTAGATTGTCCATTTCTCATGTATAAATGACATTTGGTTCTTTTTTCTTTGTTTTTATCGTAGTCCAACTCTCTTTTTGTCCTTTTCCTCACTACATCGTTCATTACATAGTTCCCTGACTACAATTGCAATTTCCAACGTTACTAGCTTCTCTTCCGAAGCAATTCCACACCACCCCCCCCCCCCCCCCCCAAAAAAAAAAAAAAATTCCTGAGGACTGATGGCATCCCATGTTAAACAAGATGATGCTGCAACCATAGTCAAGCTAGATCAAGCATGCAAGGACTTAAAGTCTGTTCTTCAACATTCTCAAAACTTGGAAAAAGACCTCGTCAACATGGACAAGAGGTTTGACATCATAGATGAAACTCTAGCGACAGCATCAAAAAGGGTTGTTCCTCTTCAGTCCTTAGCCATGGCAAGTCAGGTTCTCGATACCCGGATAAATCGTGCGATAACTCCTGCTCTTTCCCTACTAGATAGCTTCCAAGTATTCGAGTCCATTCAGCACAAGTTTCTTCAACTTTCCGCCAAGCTACCTGAAGAGATATCACCTCGGAAACGCCTCAAGAGGCTGCTGCAATATGTTGATCAAGTTGATCAGTTGAAGAACGCAATAACCTCTATTGGTGAAAATGGTGAACCGGCTATACAAAAGCTTCAGGAAGTGGTGGAGTTCTTGAGCAGGACTAAGGCTACAGATCAATTCAGGACGCACAGATTGAGGGAGACTCTAATCACGCTAAAAGCACTATATGAGACAGAAGTGGATGGCATGAGGTTTGAAGGGTTGCTCGATGAAGCCCTGCTAAATTTGCAGGATGAATATGAGAGTATTTTAATGAAATTGACACATCAAAACTTAGCGGAAGTTAAGGATAACGAAGGGGAATTGGTGCCTTATGATCTAGGCACAGAGAAGGAAGTTGAGGTTTTGAGGCGAATTTCAGAAACTTTAGCTGCCAATGATTGTTTAGATATCTGCATTGACATCTTTGTCACGGTAAAGAACATAACTAGTTTCATAGAATCATGGGTTTGCTACTTTTTCCTATTTAACTCCTACGTGTTTTCTCATTTTTCAAAAGAATAACATTGCACAGAGGTATCATGTTGAGCTTATAGTTTTACTTTTGGAAGTACCATGATTTGTTTTCAATTGGTTTTATTGTCTTGATATTTCTAAGAATCTAGTAGACAGTGTCCTTATGAAATTCAACTCCTATTGCTACTGGTGATGTACAAAATAAGTGGAGACATGTAGAGTAACCATGAATGATTTATTATCATCTCTAAGCTTGTGAAATCTGAAAGTACCGAGTATTTATATGTTATTGTCTATTTCTACTATCAAATACTTTGTATGACAAATAGGAGATATGGACAAACATGATCAAATGATCAAAATAGACAGGATCCTAGAAAAGGATTTCTATTTAAGATAAAGTTTTGCATGAAATTTAATATTGGCAGGTGAGATACAGAAGAGCAGCAAAAGCGCTGATGAGGCTGAGCCCGGAGTACTTACGAACATATACACCTGAAGAAACTGACAAAATGGATTGGGAGTCCTTGGAGACAGCGATATCCCTCTGGATCCAACACTTCCAGCTAGCAGTGAAAGTAGTTTTGGTCTCAGAAAAGAAGCTTTGCGATCACGTTCTAAGAGGAATCATGGAAGGCCTAGTTTGGCCTGAATGCTTTGTCAAGATTGCAGACAAAATCATGGCAGTCTTCTTCCGCTTTGGTGAGGGAGTTGCCAGGAGCAAAAAAGAGCCTCAGAAGCTATTCAAGCTCCTTGACATGTTTAACTCACTAGAGAAACTCAATCCAGAGTTCTTGGTCATTTTTGAAGGCGAATCCGGGTTAGATATTTGCACTAGATTCCGAGAGCTTCAGAAGCTGATTGTGCACGCGGCTAGTAAAGTGCTTTGGGAATTTGGCCTACAAATAGAAGGCAACTCAGATGGATTTCCACCACAAGATGGTTCTGTGCTGAAACTTGTTAGGTATGCTATTAACTATCTGAAATATCTCGCATCTGACAATTATAGTGCTCCAATGGCACAAGTCCTCAGAACAGAACAGATATGGAAAGCTGGGATATTGTCAAAACCCGAATCGAATGAAAACTTACTAAAAGATGCCATTTCAAATGTCATGGAAGCCATCCAGAGAAATGTGGAATCAAAAAGGACACGTTATCGAGACAAAATCCTCTCAAATGTTTTTGCAATGAACACTTACTGGTATATTTACATGAGGACAAGGAATACTGAACTTGGGAAGCTACTAGGAGAACAGTACATGAAGAGACAGTGCAAGGTTGTTGCTGAGGAATCGGCTTACATGTATCAGAAACAGGCTTGGGGACCACTAGTGAAGTTTTTGGATGATGACGATTTGGCTAGGCAAGTCGATAATAGGGAACCTGTGAGAGCTGGCGCTATAATTAGAGGGAAAATGGATGCTTTCCTAAAAGGTTTTGAGGCAATTTCTCACAAGCATAGAGGCTACTATGTTATTCCTGATGCAGATTTGAGGGAGCAGATCAAAGAAGCTACGATCCAGTATGTAGTTTCTGCATATACCAAGTTTATAGACTCATATTCCTCCTTGCTACAAGTCAATTCCTATGTTACTCCAGAGTCTATCCAGGATTTGATAGGACAGATCTTTGAGGAAGGGAATCCAGAGAACCGCGGAAATTGAACAGGCGCGATTCCAGGGACTCGAGATTAGGACCGATTCAGCTTCCAGGAGATGGTAACATCAACTATCATCGACGGTCTACATCAAATGTGAGTGATCTATGAATGCTGTCCTATTGGCATAGAGCTCCTCATTTTGGATGATTGTAATACCAGTATTTACTAAGAAATGCATGGAATAGTTTTGAATTCAGAGTCCGATATTGTGTATATTTTCTATCCTTGGCTTGCAGTACTATAAACCAGTAGCCGCACACATGCATTGTATGTGCTATTACGGAAAATGCATCAAAGTGTCAATAGATATATAAAATTGCAAAGAAAATTAAGAACATGATAAACACTTGTGAGATTTACTTTGCAAAAAATAATAAAAGTTTTCTCAATGCTGGCTTATATTAAGATTTCTCAACTGTACAAATGAGGGACGATAACAATTCAAACTTTAAACGTTCATTAATTTAGTGAAGCATAGCCATGGTAGAGAGAGAGACAATAATAAAAAATTACCAATAGTGACCTTACCCAATTGATAGATAAAGTGTGAGGATTCATTAGTAATATCACCATTAAAAATTGTATTAAATCTTAATTTAACCATATAAAAATAATTCATGTTTTTCAAATGTAAGGATAAAATTATGAATAATTATATAACTATCTATGTCATAAAACCCGAAAAATGTTATGTGATTTAGCATAATTCAAGATTTTAGCAAGGAAGGTCAAATTTTATAAAAATTAATTTTTCTAGAGCCTGGTTTAAGTCACTGTTTTTCAAATCCATGAAATGTGATTAAATTCAATGATTTGACGCTCTAAACAGTCTCAATGGAATTTAAAATAATCGTTTTATAAAATTAAAAAAAAATCATAAGTTAAGCCAATTATGAACTTAAACTCAGCTTAATTATATTAATTTTAAAAAATACTTTTTGCATATAATTATGGACTTTTTAATTGTATAGGGTATAAAATTATTTTTATTAAGGAATCGAGGGGCTCGATTGGCCCAAGCCAATCTATAAAGGATTGTGATCAACCTAAGATGAGAATTTAATGATTTCTTAATGGATAGGAAGCTTGCCACATTCAATGGAGATCAAAGATCGTAGGTTGGAGCTGCACCAAGCGTACGGTGCCGCTTTGTTTTCAAGTAGCATATGGTGTGATCCAGCATTTTCGAGGCTAGAGAATTCAAATCTCTTATTAATTTTGAATGAAATGGGAAAATTCTTGATCAATTTTACCAATTAGAATTGAAGTCATTTAAAGAAACCCATTGAGCAAAAAGCTTCAATTTTGACAAAAATGAGAGTTTCACATTCAATTTTGGCATAGGTCTACTTAAATAAGGCCTTGGGGAAGCATTTCAAGAGGGATCATCAACCGGACATTCAAAATCAGTCCAATCTCATTTTTCCCCTCTCTAGCATTCTCTCCTCTCTTTCTCTTTCTCCCTGTGAATTGGCTTTGATTTTTGCTCAATTTGAACGAAATTGAAACATAAAATAGCTTCCCCCATCCAATTTTTTCGGATTACGCTGAGATTTAGGCATTCAATTCAATCAATTAAAATCTAAGGTTCATAGTTCTTCAGGCAAAATCGAAGTGCTTATGATCATGTGGAGGAGTGTCAAGCTGACCCCACTCCTTTCAACGACCATCACCGGAAGAACTCTGACCACTATTACTTGATCCATGTGATTTAGGTAGCGTAATTGCAATTTTTTTTTTCTTTTTTTCCCCTAAAATATATTTAATTAATTCATTATACTAAAAAAATAATATATATACATTTGCATTAATTGAAACCTTGCATGTCATAAAAATAATAATAATAATAACATGTCAGTTTAGCATGTAGTTATTAAACATGGCTCTCTTTTTCTAATCTCCTATTAACTTGTTTTTCGTAGGTGCTCTTTTCTAAATCAATGTATTTTATTTAGCAAATGTTATTGAGTACACCTCATTTTTGTCCTATTTAAATTTATAAGAAAAACAAAAGTAAAAATACAAAAAAAAAAGGAAAAAATAAAAAAAGAATTAAAAAGTGAGAAATTTTGAAAAAAAAAAGGAAAAATAAAAGGTCATTGGGTCTCATTAGTTGGTCCATTTCATTTTTAGGGGTCAAAGAAAGTCATAGTACACAAATGAGATTTACCGGTTTTAAAGCTCTAAGTAAGAGTATTAAGTTTTTTTCTCCTAAAAATTCAATATTCTAAATGTAATCTAGATTAATTATTTCTATATCATAAAAAATGAAGTTGATCTAAGATAATCATGGTTTCAAATAATACCTCGATTGGATTTAAATTAACCGATTTATGATAAAATCAATGATTAAATTAACCAAATCAGTAATTAATAGAAGCTCGTAAAACCATTAGCATTTGTGTGTTGAATTTTGTTGCAAAACTTGTTGGATAGGGCCCAATTTTGGCCTAAACTGAACCGATTCACGTCAGCATAAAGGACAAATTTAATTAAATGGCCAAAATTGATAAGAATAAATGACCAGCTAAGCTAGTAAGAGCGCGTGCATGAGTACCTTAGGTTGTTGGTTCGAGCTTCAACAAGTGCATCAGTGCCATTTTAATTTGACTTTCTTCCCCTTGCCACGTGTTAATCAACCATTAGTCAATCACTATTCATCATCTTCCTCCTTTATCTCCTTCCTCCGCATTTCCAATTCTTCCCTTCTTAGACAACCACTTTCAAGCCATTTTTACCCTTTTTTTTTTGAAATTTCACCAAAATAATGGTTAAATCAAGAAAATCACATGGCCTACCATGTATCAAAACCAAAAAATCAATCCAAATAGACTTAATTTAATTACCTAGCTAAATTCGAAGTGAAAAATAGGAAAAAATTAGCTCACACCGATATAGCTCTTGCATCGATTTGGACAAAATCAAAGCTTCCACTCAGTTACACAAGCACCGTATGAAGCAATACAACTTATTCTTCTATCTTGAATCATTTCGACTAGCATAACCCAGATAGCTTGTTCAAACTTGAATTCGATTTAACCCAACCCCAATTTGATGACTAACCCGCACTTGTGTTTTTTCCAATCTAGGTATGTCTACTTCTTGTCCTTTTCCTTTTGTTTATATAAAAATAAATAAATAAAAATAACAATAAAAATAATTTTTTACCACTTTCCTATTATCTAAAGAAAATAATAAAAGAAATAAAATATTTTCCAATCTTACATTTTTTAATAGTGTTCAAGTTTTTATTTTTATTTTTTAAATAAATAAATAATAAATAAATACGTAAGTATAATTTAAAATTTTAGAATTTTAATAAACACAAACTACGATAGGTTTGATCCTGAATAGCAAGTACGTAAGCACCTACAGATGACCTCAACAACAAAAAAAAATTCTTTTATAGATAGAATTTTTTTCTTTTAAATATTTTGAAAAATAAATTTAAACTTGGATGGTTAAAGTAATAACCGTAGTGTTTTAAAAGGATAGCCCCCAAATACTGAATCTTTGGTTTTCTATATATATATTCGCAAGATCAGTAACCAAATTAGAATTAATAGAGCGGTATTAATTTTGATCATAATTGGGTGGCAACTCCTATTTTCAAAGGTTAAAAAAAAATCCTAATCTTAGTCAAGAGCTTACATTAAATGAGTATACGGTTTAGTGTAAACCAAATTAAGAAAAATAAAAAATTTAGGCTCAATAAGCTACATTTTCAAAAAATAATAATAATAATAATAATAGAAATTGGAGTTTAGGATTCTTTAGGATTTTGTTTTAGAACTTTAAGGCTTGTATGTCATGAAAAATAATATTATGATCATTGTTTATTATAGTTCCTCCTTTTTACATTACTAACATGTTTCTTTCTATAGGTGCTTTAAAGTCTTATTTATCATATTTCTTCTTATTAAATAAAGTTCCTCTTACTTAAACCATTTTTTAATAAAATATATATAATTAGAGTCCTTTTCCAAATTTAGGACTCTTTTTAGAAACTTTCTAAATAAGACATTCCATATTTAGGAATTTAACATTTTTTCAATAATGAACAAAAAAATAAAAATGATAAAAAATTTAAACTGAATTTGTTTTTCAAAAATAAAAATAACAAGAAGGTAAAGTTTTTAGAAAAATGAACTACAACTAGCTAGGCTCATTTATAAGTATATAGGCATCTCTGAAGTAGCTATCCTTAAAAAAAATTATTCTCCTCATGAAAATTAAAAATAATAGTAATAACAAATAAAAGAAAGGCAAAAAAGAAAAAAGGAATCTATAGAGTGTTCAATTTTTCCAAAATAACTTTTCTTTTCTTTTTTTTTTCTTTTTCTTTTTCTTTTTTCATTTCAATCAAGAGAAGTTTTATGTAGAGTGGTAGCTAAAGTAGGATCACTTCAATAACTGTATAGGTTGTTATTAGCATAAGTTGCTTAAGTGCGACTTGATTAGAAGCCATGTAAATGCAACTAAGCCAATAGATAGCAAGTGGTGCCTAATTTTGGACAATGTTACTAAAAGAATTATGATGATATATTGAGACATTTGGTACTAGAATGCTGTAATGAGTATCACTATTTCACATAATGTACTAGATTTGGAGAGAAGATGGCAAAAAGTGTACCAGAATAACATTATGTTACCACAAACTAAGAAACTATACTATAATAACAAGCAAAGCTTGTAATATATGCAATAATGTAACCGTACCAAATTCTATATTGTAATACCACAAATAGAGAAACTATATCAGAATATGTAAAAAAGTTGGTATGTAGTCAATTGTGTAAGTATACCAAATTTGACATTTGGGTACCTCAAATCAAGTAAGTGTACAGAATATATAAGAAAGTTGGCAATTTCAGAAATAATGCCAATATACCAAAATCCATATTACAGTATCATAAAAATGGAAACTGCGCCAGAATACAAAGGAAAGTTAGTAAATTAAGCAACTATGTAAGGGTGTCATAATCTATATTGTGATACCACAAAATGAGGAGGTGTACCAAGACATGAAGGGAAGTTGGTAAATTTGGAAATAATGCAAGAATACTATAATTTATACACCAGTACCTCAAAGAGGGAAACTGAACCAGAATATGATCGAAAGTTGATAATATAGGCAATCATGCGAGTGTACCACAATCTATGTTGCAATACTGCAAAATGAGTAAGTGTTAGGAAAGTTGGTAATTTCGAAAATAATGCAAGTTTACTAGAATCTATATTTGAATATGGCAAATGAGAAAACTATACTAGAATGTAAAGGAAAGTTAGTAAAATTTGGCAATTATGAAGGGGTACCACAATCTATAATGCCAAAGCATATAGGAAAATTGTTAATTCCATAAATAATGCAAGTATGCTAGAATCTATTTTGCAATACCGCAAATAGGAAAATTGTACCAAAATATGGTGAAAAGTTAGTAAAATTAGGCAATTGTGCAAGGATACCACAATCTATGTTGCAATACCATAAAATGAGTAATCATACTAGAATATGTAGGAAAGTTGGTAATTTCAAAAATAATGCAAGTATATTAGAATCACATAAAATAGCAATCACATAAGTGGTACTTCATTTTATATAATAGTACCACATTTCATACAATGATATAAAAAAACTTGTGATGAAGGAAAGTTGATAATATAGCAATCACGTAAGTGTACCAGAATCTATATTATATTACCACAAACATAGAAAATATGCTAAAAATATGAAGAAAAAAAAAGTTAGTAACACAATAACCGCATAAGTATACCGGATTTTATATTATGTTACCACAAAATGATTAAGTGTATTAAAATATTGAGGAAAGTTGGTAATATAAACAATTATGAAAGTGCACCAAAATCTATATTGCACTACCGAAAAAAAAAAATGTACTAGAATATAAAGAAAAGTTGGTATATGAGTAGTTATGGAATTATACTAGAATTTGCATTGTGTTACCACAATTTATAAATTGTACCAGCATAAGGAGAAAAGGTTGGTAATATTGAAAAATATATACATATATCAAATTTCTTAAGTAGTACTACAATTTGACAAATTATACTACATTTTTTAAGCAATAACACAATTTGAAAAATTGTACCAAAATTAAAAAAAAAGTTTATAATGTAGCATGTACCAAAATTTCTCAAGTAATACTATAATTTGACAAATTATACCAGAATTGAAAGCAGAAATTAGTAATATAAGCAAATATATATATGTACAAGAACTTCTTAAGCAATGCTACAATTTGACAAATTGTACTAAAATTAGAAAAACTAGTAATATAAGCAAATATGTACATGTACCAAAATTTATTAATTGGTACCACAATTTACCAAATTGCTCCAGAATTAGGAGAAAAAGTTAGTAATATAGGTAAATATATACATGTACAAAAATTTCTTAAGTGTTATCATGATTTGACAAATTGTACTAGAATTGAGGGGAAAGGTTGGTAATATAAGCAAATATATACATATACCAAAAAAATTTTAAGTGATACAACAATTTGATAAATTATGTTAAAATTGGAAGAACAAGTTAGCAACATAGGAAAATATATACACGCACTAAAATTTCTTAAGCGGTACCATAATTTGATAAATTATACTAAAATTGGAAGAGCAAGTTAGTAATATAGGTAAATATGTACATGTACTAGAATTTATTAAGTGGTAGCACAATTTGACAAATTGTATTAGAATTGGAAAAACAAGTTAGTAATATAGGAAAATATGTACATGTACCCAAATTTATTAAGTGGTATCATAATTTGACCAATTGTACTAGAATTGGAAAAACAAATTAGTAATATAAGAAAATATGTCATGTACTAGAATTTATTAAACGATGCCATAATTTGACCAATTGTGTCAGAATTGGATAAAAAAATGTTGGTAATAAGCAAATATATACACATACCAAAATTTCTTAAGTGGTATCACAATTTGACAAATTGTACCAAAATTGAGAAAAAAAATTGATAATATGGGCAAATATATATATGTACCAAACATTGTTATCAAAATCGCAATTTAACTCATATGACTCAACGATTTTATGAGTTTATATATATATTTCTAGTTAACTCACACACAAAATCGGCGAGAAGCAAAATCGTAATAAAATCGCGATTTTGAACAGTAAAATTGTTCAAAATCGCGATTCTATTCGTTTTAACCGATTCTACAAATATTTCACAACTTCAGGCTTCAGCCATCCAGATCGGATCCAAGTCCACGGTCCACTAATTAGCTGTCCTGCCCAATTAATAAAAGGCCTAGCCTAGCCCAACCCAACCAGCGACTCTTGCTTTTGCAAGCTTCTCCAACAGCGCATCCTTTGCATTTGCTGTTGTACATTGAAGTTCTTCAGTGGAAAGAGGAGAAGAGAGACAGTGAAAACAGGAGAGGCGAGCCGAGATCCATAGTTCCACACTGAGCTGAGCTAATAGAAATTCGAATCACAGAGCGACGAGCAGCGAGCCAGCGATCCTTCTCCTTCATGTTATGATTGTGTATTGAACGAAATTGGAAACAGCGAGCGCCGCCGAGTAGCGATCCTTCTTGCAGCAAGCCACCAAGCTGAGATCCTTCTTCATAGACGCGAGTTTTGTGTCAGGTATGACTTGTATGACTAGTAATACTTCTACTATAGTGTATCATGTGAATATTTATGCTTGTGATTGTGAATGGGTATTTGAATTTCGTATTTATGCTTATGAATGGGCAATACTTCTACGGAATTTGATGACCAGCAATACGCTTGTGAATGGGTATTTATGCTTCAGAAGTATAGTGATTAGCTTTGTAATTATAGGGGTGATATTTGTTTGATAATGTTTTTGTGATGTTCGTTTGATCATATCTGGGAAGGATCTACTTTTCTGCTTATGGGGCTTCGTGTTAAGGGTCCTGAAATATGATTTCCATATTGACTTTCCTTTAGTGATCAGTAGACCAAATAGCAAGAACCTTTCCAGTCTTGTGTGCATAGATCACTTCCTCAAATGTTTAGACCAACAGTAGCCTACCTTACTTTATATGTTGGCCAACCTTACTCCCACTCTCTTCTTAAAATACATCTTCTCCAAGTAGCTAGTTGCAGTAACGGTCACTTTCAATATCATATCCATGACCTCCCTTACCTTGTCCACAACACCATCAACTAGCCAGTCCTAGTAATAGCCATCTTCCATGTCTCATCTTCCATGTAATAGAGAACAAATGAGGCCTAAAGGGACATTGAGGGTACTTCTAGCATAGCTACTTTGATGCCTAAGTCAGTATATTGCATAATGTTTATGTGAAACCAATAAGCTTAAGTGAGTCATAGGGCTTAAGTTTTGAACCTTGATATAAGTGGTGCCAATCTTTATTTATAGGTGTTGGGGTTGAGACAACTTGGTAAGTGTAGTTAAGGCTTGGTAAGTAGATTTGTCTCGTGTTTTGTGTCTACACTATTTCCCTATGCAAGTTGCATCTTCCTTAAAATCTCTTATTTGTCGAGAGGGCATGACTAACCTAAGCTCATGTTCGATCTAAGCTGCACTTATGAGCTTAGACCAATCTCTTATTCTTGTACTCGAACTTAAGGGTTCAAACTTTAGTCATTGAAGCTCGATTGTAAGCCCGGGTAGGTTAGATTGGGCCTAGGAGGCTTAACTCCAAAACACGTTATCAACACTCTCCTCACCACCAACTCTCGCTGGTGATTGGTTAATAAGGTAGTTTTGAGATGAGTTGGGCTTTCAAAGCCTTCAAGATGAGTTGATGACTAAGACGAACTATTGGTTAAGGTTATTGACTTAGCTTTGGACCTAACATGCTATTGTTTAGAGGTATGTAGAGTGATTAAGTAGGTAAGCGACCCAGTTGTGCTTTATATGTGCTAGTAGAGTTAGTAAAGAGTGGCAAGTCCTAAGTTGTGCTTGATATGTGCTAGTAGAGGACTATTTTAAGGATTTGGGGCTGAAGTCCTTTAAAGAATCTAAGCAAGCCTTCTCTTTTCCAGATGGCAATAAGTGCACCAGAAACTGTTTTTTGTGCTTTCTGTTAAGGATATTTTTCCCCATCTTCATTTGATTTAGCAACCTGGATGGTGACCTTACACCTAGAAAGACATACTTCAATTTGTCAACAACCAACTGGGAGTATATATAAAAGAGAAACTGGAAAACTATATGATATTGGCTATACAAAGTTCTAGTAAAGATGCCCAATAAAAAAGAAATCACCAAAGAGCTCCGTAAGATAAAGGAAATTTTATGGTAAAGAGTCAACATTCCATGAACCTGATAGCTGGGTATGTTATGCAGGTAGCAGCACACTTTACGACAGCACGCAAGACAAATGCTGAAAATGCAGAAAGAGCTGCTGGTGATGGTTCAGTGCCCTCTTTTCTCTTTTGCTACCCCTTTAGTAATCTTAACTTCAGCTGGTCAAAAACTGTATATTGTGCAACACATGAGTCATCAAATCAGCTATTACGCCTATTATCTGGAGAGAATATAATTGACTCCATAAAACTGAACCTCAAGAGTGCGTTGAAACTGACGAGCTTTTAAAACAAGCAATGTTTTGTCACTTCTACCTGAATTGATGGATTTATCATAAGAAGAAGTGATGTGCCAAGACCATCAAATGCCTCACTACCAGTGCCATCAGAAAGGGTCTCCCAAAGTCCTCTAGATTTACCAAATTCACTTATTTGCATTTTTTGAGATGTTGTATCCAAGGGCTGCACATTCCATCAAAATTTCAATTTGGATACTGATATAAAAACTGTTATCCCCTTCATATGCTGATGTTGGATGGTTTTTTCTTTCTTTCTTTTTTTCCCAATTGGGATAAAAATACCGATGTTGCTATTTTTTTGTGGATAAAAATACCGTTGTTGGATAATCGAATAGGCACTTGACTATGCATTGCACTTGTTTAAAATTCCGAATATGAATCTTTTCCTCTACAAGAGAGTCTCCAGATAAGAGGAGGAAGTTAGGAAATTGCCTCATTGAGGCCCTTAAACTTGTTATATTTATTATTGGTAAGTTTTTTCACATCATGTTCTCTTTCCTTTATTTTTTACATATGTATTTTAACAAATGTCTATCTATAGAACTTGTGAAATACTGTTATCTGTTAATGAAATATTTGAATAGTTCCAATATTATTGATTATGGAACAATCTAGGTGGATAATTCCTTGATGAAAAACCTTAAGCCAGTTAATGAGTAGTCATTTCTAAATGTATTATGTGCTTAAATATCAATGAAGCCAATTCTAGAGAAACTTAATCCTTCATACAAATTGCATTTGGAGGGTTTAGGTTGAGCATGTGGTGTGCTAAGTTATATTGTTATAATTTGGAAATGGGATTATATTACTTAGTTATAATATATTCATTTTTCTAGCTTTATGGAATGTAAAGCTTGTTACCCCTTATGTTTTGCTTTCCTTTTCTTGATGATGATTTAAAGAGAAGCTTTATAGTTATTTTTCTTGCTATCTCTTCTAGTTCTAATTAGTAATTACTTGTTACATGAGCATGAGCATGAGCAATTTACTTTATATATGTAATTTGTAAATATGTAATAGTACTTTATAGTTTCTACTTTCTACCATAGCTCTCTTTACTCCTTTTTTCTTTTTCTTTTTTTTCTTACAGGATTTTAAGTATTGATTGAGTTAAAATGTCATCTTCCAAATCATCTAGAGAGAGTTCAAAAAGGAAGAATTCACTTGGAAGTAGATCTGATGTAGGTTGGGAGCATGGAATTGATGTAGACAATAATGGGAAAAAAAGTTAAATGTAAGTATTGTAATAAAGTTGTTAGTGGAGGCATTTACAGATTCAAGAATCACTTGGGGTGTACGCGTAAAGATGTAGAGCCATGCACCAGTGTCCCGGATGATGTAAAAAATGAAATGTTAACAATGTTGCTAAAAGCGACAAAATTATCAGAAATGAAGAGAAAGCAAATTCATGGCATTGAAGATTCTGATGATGCTGATGATGAGGTGGAGCAAACAGGGATAAACAAAAAAGAAAGGAATTATATGGACTTCTTTCTGAAAAAAAAAAAATTGGTCAAAGTGGAACACGGGCAACGCAAGGTACAATTAACCAATTCATGAAGAAAGATTTGAGAGAAGAATGTAGCTAACAAATTGCTCATTTTTTCTATACTAGTGCAATCCATTTAACTGTGTCAAAAATCCAGAGTTTGTGAAGATGCTTCAAGTGGTTGGTCGATATGGATGTAGGCTTAAACCTCCTTCTTATCGTGAGCTAAGGGTGACTTGTTTGAAGAAAGAAGTAGCTCGAACAATGGAATTACTTAATGACTACAAAGTTGAATGGAAAAAAAAAAGGTTGCTTTATTATGTTTGATGCATGGACTGATAAAAGAGGCGTTCCATATGCAATTTCTTGGTTAATAGCCCTAAAGGAAAGGTCTTCTTATCATCTATAGATGCTTTTGATGTATCCAAGACAACCGACAAAGTTTTGGCAATGTTAGATGATATTGTGGAGAAGGTTGGAGAGGAAAATGTTGTACAAGTTATTATAGATAATACTGCAAATTATAAAGCAGTAGGAGAAAAATTGAAGGAGAAGAGAAAATGCTTATATTGGACACCTTGTGCTGCACATTGCATTGATTTGATCTTGGAAGACTTTGAGAAGAATTTGAAGATCCATCAGGGGACAATTGCAAAAGGAAGGCGAATAACTACATATTTATTCCAGGACTATACTTATCTCAATTTTGAGAAGATACACTAAAGGGAGGGACTTGATTAGACTTGGTGCAACTCGTTTTGCCACTTCGTATTTGACATTAGGTTGCCTTAGTGAGTTGAAAAGTGCATTGATGATGATGTTCACTTCTAGTCATTGGAAATCATGTAAGTATTCGACCACAAGTGATGGAAAGCAGATTCAATAAGTGGTTTTGGATTGTAGGTTTTGGAAGAATGTTATTGTTTGCCTTAAAGTTGCATTTCCCTTTATTAAAGTGCTTAGATTAGTGGATTCTGATGATCAATCAGCTATAGGTTTCATTTATGTAGAAATGAATCGTGCCAAGCAGAAAATTAAAGCAAACTTCAACAATGTGAAGAAAAAAGTAATATCGCAACTTGTTAGCTATATATATATATATTTTCTTTAGTGCTAATTTTAAAGTTTCATTTCTAAATTGAAATCATATTTATTTAATGTAGTTATGAACCTATCTTCAAGATTATTGACAAGAGATGGGAGCTTCAACTTCATAGACAATTACATGCTGCAGCTTATTATTTGAATCCCCATTATCATTATAGTGATGATTTTAAAGTTGATGCCGATGTTAAGATTGGATTATATGGTTGCATAGAGCGTATGGTTTCTAATCCAACAGAAAGGTGTAAAATTGATATGCAGCTTAAAAGATTTAAGGATGCTAAGGGACTATTTGGCATTGAAGCTGCAAGGTTAGCAAGAAACAAAAGAGCTCTAGCTAAATTGTGGGATTTATATGGAGATGAATGCCCAGAACTACAAAAGTTTGCTATTCGTGTTTTAAGTTTAACATGTAGTTCTTCAGGTTGTGAGCGGAATTGGAGTGCATTTGAAATGGTACGATACAAATAGTTCTTTTATTCAATTTTATATATTATTACTTATTAAGATTATGAATCTTATAAAGTTATGTATAACCTTTTTCATTTTCAGGTCCATACCAGAAAGAGGAATAGGCTGCATCAACAAAAGATGAATGATTTAGTCTTTGTAATGCATAACTTGAAATTAAGAAATAGGAAAGAAAGGTGCATTGCTGACACTGACACTTCTACTTTCACTATTGAAGATCTCTCATCTGATGATGAATGGATAGTTTAAGAAGAAAATGTGTTTAACTCATCAAATGAGAATGAAGGTCAAGGTGTGTTGCATATCTTTCCAAGTGCAAGGGATAAAGATAAAGATGATGCGGAGGAGGACGAAATTGGTGCTTATGTCAATTTGGAAAGTCCTGTCAGTAAGTCCTTAATCCCAAATGATTTGGACCTTCATGATATTGATAATGTTGAAGCTGAAATGCAAATAGGAACTTCAAAAAATTTCGAATTAGAGGATATTGAAATCATTGGTAGCAATACACCTCATGATGATGTTGACATTGATGAAGAAGAAGATGATGAAGATGCTAACGATGATGATGATATGGGTGAGAGAGATGGTGGAAATTGTAATGATTTATTTTAGTTTTTGTTTTGTAATATGATTTATGATTTCATAACTTTTATTGAGACTTTTGGTTGATTATTTATATTATGCAACTTATGCTTGATTATCTATATTATGACTTTTATTGTGATTTATGACCCAATTCTATGTTGAAATTTTTAATTTATATTATCCATTATATTTTTTAATGACTACTGTAAGTAAATTTTTAATATTTAAAGGTTATTTCATAAAGGTTGTAAAAACTTATGTTTTTACGTTCCATTTCTACGTTCCGATTCTATGGACCCCTTGGCAATTCTATGTAAATCGCAATTTTGACAACTATGGTATCAAAATTTCTTAAACGGTGCCACGATTTAACAAATTGTATCAAAATTGGAAGAACAAATTAATAATATAGGAAAATATATACATATATCTAAATTTATTAAGCGATACCATAATTTAACAAATTTTACTCGAATTGGAAGAAAACGTTGGCAATAAGCAAATATATACATGTACTAGAATTTCTTAAGCGGTACCATAATTTGAAAAATTGTACCTGACTTATAAGAAGAAGTTAGTAATATAGAGAAATATGTACATGTACTAAAATTTTTTAAATGGTACCACAATTTGACAAATTGTACTAGAATTAGAAGAACAAGTTGGTAATCTAAGCAAATATGTAGATGTATCAAAATCTCTTAATTGGCAATCATCCTTGTCTAGCTATAGATAGATGATGCTATGTAATGTGTCAAATAACTTCTAATAAATCAATATATTTTCATGAATTGACAAAATACAAATGCACTGTATATTAACAAAATTTTCAAAATTAAATACAAATATGTTAGATCGAAAAATGGTCTTAACTACTCAAAAGCAATTTTCTATAGTTTCATTTATCTTTGAAATTTTTATATAATTTCTCATTTTTCCTAAATACACCCGCACTATTTTCCTTATCTATTTCTCAAATTTTATTAATGAACACCCTTTGTGTCAAAAATATTTTTGGGATTTTTTTTCAACATTAATCATAAACGACGATTTGTATATATAATAACAAGAAGATAACATTAACTTTAAAAAATGCAAAAAGTTATTTCTTAAAAGGAAAGCTTCTTAAATATTTCAAAAAATGTAGCATCTCTCCTTAAATATGCATGCTACAAGGCCTCATATAAGAAGAGAGGGAAATTGGAAAGGCAGTAATGGTATTTGGATCAGTATATAATGATTCTTTCAACATATCATCAATTGTTATTTATACCTACATGTTCTAATGATTATAGTGGTAATATGTTAATGACGTGCACACTTAAGTAATTTCTTCTTTGCTCACCTCACTTAAGAAACAAAAGGAGACTTGATAGCTAAAACTTAATCTTCATACCAATAGGGTATCTCTTCTCTTACAATCAAAATGGTGTAATCGGAGAATCAAAGTCCTTTAAGGTATCCATAGCAGCATATCTCTATTATTGACAAGGAGATCTCTATTACAACCATACTTATTGAATTAGCAATCCTCTCCTCTCGGCTATTTACAAGGTTGTAAATGCTAAATACATCTCATGATTTTCTCAA
The DNA here is from genome assembly GCA_037954665.1 of Laguncularia racemosa. NCBI lineage: Eukaryota > Viridiplantae > Streptophyta > Magnoliopsida > Myrtales > Combretaceae > Laguncularia > Laguncularia racemosa. Next base: position 321,305 of record JBBMOL010000083.1, read on the forward strand.
AGCCACCATGGCATTATTTACGTTGCATACTTGCAAATGATGATTTATAATTATAATTTTGGCAAGGCCTAAAAAACAAAGAATATAAAGCAACTAAATTATATGTTTGTGTGATGACATAAAAAAGAGTTCACTTGGTTTTGTTTGTTTATAAAAATGTCAAATATATGATTTTTGAAAGCTGAGTAGTAGTAATGTGTAGACAAATGGGGAAACTAGCGGTTGGTGGGAGGCGATTAGCCATAACAGTTATGATTAATATACATTTGAAGTGTAATCAAAAGTTAAGGAAAATAATTTCTACTTTAGGAGAAAAAAAAAAGAGAAAAGAAATAGTTTTTCTCATTTCTAGTGTGCTCTATTCTTAAAATTCAAAAAAAAAAAAAAAACTTGTCGTTATAATAGCTGCATCATGAATACTGTTAGAAGAACAAAAATTATTAGATAATCTGATGATTACTTTCATAGATAAGATTAGGATCAACAGGATGGGGCTTAAGGATGGCCCTATGCTTCTTCCTACTATATCTTTTCATAGAGCTTGCTTTCAGAAAATCCTTCTCCTTTGTTCTCTTAATAGGAATAATATTCTTGGGACATTTACCGTTTACATGCCACAATTAATTAATTGGATTTGCTCTTTCTTTAGCTTTTGTCTCCACCTTGTTCTCATCAAATCATATGATAAACTACAAAAATTTATACACCACATTTGTAACATAACCCCTAATTGGACAATAGGTTAAATATTAGTAAGATACAACAAAAATTGTATACCTAAATTTTGTGGTCTTTGAAGTAAGGATGATCAAAAGTCCATTGCTTAGAGATGGACACACAGTCTATTATGTTCCCATTAGGACTCTACCAAAAAGAAAAAAAAAATACAAAGTATTGTCAAAGCATGAAAATCAAGACAAAATATTGATACTTTCCAACTAAATGTGAGAATTATAGTGTTTATTCAAAGTTTCAAGCACGTGTCACAATTTTGATCATTTTTCTTTTATGACCACCTTGTTATATTGGCAATTAAACCTCAAAACAATGATGAAACAATTAAAAATATTCTAAAATATTTAAAGAGAATAATATAGAAACAAATTAAGAAGAAAAACTTGATTTGGCACAATATACTTCATGATGCTTAATTTTTGGCTTCAAGAAGGAAGAGAGAGAGAAGACTCCAATTTTAGTAAATGCTTAAAACTCATTATGCATATTTAAAAGAAATCATTGAAGAAGTTGCAAGGAACTCATAAGGTAAATTATGTAGCCAAGAAAATCATTACAGTCCTTAGAATTAACAAAGCAAAAAATGAAAGATGAAGTTACTATTTATTAGCTTCTTCTATAAAAATGTAAGGTAATCAAATGTTACCAAACAAAAAAAGCCAAAATAAAATAAAACAGAATAAGAAATCCTTCACTTTTACATTTCAAATAAATAAATAAAGGAAGAAAGAAAGAAAAGAAAAAAAGAAGAAAAACCATAAAATATCGCCAGCTCAATTTTCATTCATTGTTAAAACCCATGAAAAGCTATACCAAAAGAGCAAATGCTAACCTAAAACCAAGAGCAAGTCTTTCCATTTGTTTTCTTTCCCTTTCCTATACTTTCAACAATATCCTAAACCAAATTGCAACCATTTATAAGGTTTTCATTATATTCCTATGATTCTTTTATGGTAGGCTTACAAAACTTTTTGATAACTTGATATGGTTATACTATTACATGCATACTTTAATATACTACAGTTCTAGAAAAGATTAATTTATATGCCCTTATTCTTGCATACTTGTTGCAGATTTAATTCATAATCTCCACAATTAACTATCAGAAAAGCAAAACCATCACCTTACCTAATCTAAGTGACTTGCTAACATAGTTAGGTACTAATATAAGTATTGAAGCTAACAATATAACTTAAATTCAAATGCTACTGAATAGTAAATAGTATAGTTTTTGTAACAACGGCTACACAGGAAGTTATCAAAACATAATCCGTACCATGGCAATAAGATATTCTCTCTCCATTGAGTAAATCAGTAGAAAATTTTTACTTTTCACCTGTCAAAGGTTACAATTTAACCATCTTAATCTAACGGCTGTGAAATAGCGACCTGAAAAAAAAAAACTCGTTCCCCGGCGACTAACTCCAATAGAGACCCGTAATTGTGTAAGTGGGGAACATCAAAAGGCTTACGTGGCCTTGTCTGGTTACGCAAAAAAAATTAATATATAAGGATGAAATAATTGAAAACGAGTCCAAGGCCAAGGGACGGAAATTCCAATGATGCCCATCCTTCAGCAACATTCCACGTTTCAAACGACTACTCGCCCACGTAGATTCCCGCGTGAATCCGTACCTGTAGATATTCCTCCAAGTCGTAACGTCAGCTCAAACGTTTCCTATTTCCACGGCCTCCTAATCTCTCGGACTCGGGACTGCCTTCCCTCAGAGTTCAAGAAACTTCCGTCAAGATGACGTTCCTACCCTCGACAGACCGCAAGCACCGTCGCAGTCCCAAAACCACCACTCCTCTCATCCCCACTAGGCACTCCGATGGCGCGTCCTACGCCGGAGCCGTCTTCAACCTCTCCACCACCATCGTCGGCGCCGGTATCATGGCCTTACCCGCCACATTCAAACAGTTGGGACTAATCCCAGGTGTCATCATGATTGCCCTCGGCGCATCGTTGACCAACATCTCCATCGACATGATCTTGAAATTCACTCGCGCTTCCAGATCCACCACCTACTCAGGTGTCGCCGCTGATGCTTTCGGTGGCGCAGGAAGGACCTTGCTTCAGCTTTGTATCGTCGTCAATAATATAGGCATGCTTTTTGTGTATATGATCATCATTGGTATGCCATTCCTTATTATGTTGAAGATTTTACGCGCTTTCTCTTTTCATTGCCGTACAAATATGTGCCTGATCAACGTGTTGGATCAAGAAAACTTTAAATTTTTAAATGAAATTAAATCTTTATTTATTTTTTTTCTTCACTTTATGATAATGATCAAGCTGATAAGAAAATTAATTTCATTTTTGCCCCTCTCTGAGATTCGTTATGAAGAAGTATAAAAGTGGGAATCCAATTATTGAATTCGACTAGAAGTGTTACAATAAGTAAATAAATATATAAAACATAGAATCAAAAAGAAGTAATGGACTGATCTATAGAAGGACTTAATAAATGGTAACTATTCTCTAAAAAAATGAATTAATTATATAGCAATTTTTTAGTATTCGTAAAATCGTAAGGTGGGTGCATCTGCGGCAATGTAGCATGGGTTGGTCAATGTTTGACGTGGTAATAAACTTAGGATATGGGGACTGGTCAGAGGCTTGGAGACAAAGTGCATTTGACTCTCCCCTACTTTTTTGGTGGTTATACTATTTTTTTATAGGCTTTGGTATCATAAACTAAGGATTTTTTTTTTCTTATATATATATATATATATATGTATATTCGATATAGATAATTATATCTTAGATGCTGGATTATTCTAATAATAGTTAATTAATATTTGTCTGGGTTTGGAGTTACTTTAATGATATTACGTAATAATGGTGGCAGGTGACGTGTTATCGGGGACTGGAACAGGAGGGTACCATCACTATGGAGTTGTGGAGGAATGGTTTGGTCGACACTGGTGTACCACGCGCTCTTTCCTGTTGCTATCCACCACGCTCCTTGTTTTTGCTCCGCTCATTATCTCTCTCTCTTAAAATGGAATTACTTCGGGATGAAGAAACTATCCTTTTTAAGCCAGATTTGCTCTAAAGGAGTTCTGGTAAACACACCTGTTTTGGGTTGATACTAATACGGTTAATTAATGAGTTAGGAAAAAAAAATATAATTGATGTAACCTTAGAAATTAATCTAGGCGAATATGGTGTGATTATTATTGACTACATGTTTTACTGTTAATATATGTTATTTGAATGATTTACCATCGATGACATCGTAGAATTATCCTCGTTACGTCATTGCTATTATTATTTTTTTTGGACACACAACAGAAGGTGATCGTCTCATATCATCATGGACTCGATTTTGATTGTGTTTGGCTCCAAATATTAAATGCAATGTTAAGGATGCTCGTGATTAAGTAAGATTAAGGGAATAAGAACAAATGAAAAGACATCTTATTTAAATTATCTTAGGTGTTTTGAGCTATGTTCAACTGGTTTTGACATTAGTTTTAGCATTTAAAATAACTTTAACTTCCATCCCTTCAAACATAGTTGTATATATCTTTCTATCCTTTTAGTGTTCCCAATTGATGAGCGTTTTAAATGCTATATCTAGCATTTATAGCTAAACATAGCCATCGTATGATACAGCATTTCTATTTGTAAAAAGATGAGAAAAAAATAAAATTGCAATATGCATAATATGTACATTACCTGCCATTATAAAATTGCAATAGGTTGTTTCTTGTGGTTCTTTCTTCTGTGTGGATATGCTTCATGAAGATTTTTGGTCTCAAACATATGGTGACCTTTGAACTTTTAAAAGCCTAGGTAGTGGCAGGACTTAATTCCTTTCAAGTTTCAATATATGGTTGAGCAGAATGTTCTGCTTGGTAGCCTTCCTAATTGTCAGTATAGGTCTCATACTCTTCTGTAAGCCTTTTTCTTTTTTTTTGGTGTCAGATTCTTTGCGATACACCTCGGCTTTGTCAGTTGCATTGGCTATTGTATTCGTAGTAATCACTGCTGGAGTGGCAATATTCAAGATGTTGAATGGGAGTATAACCTTGCCAAACTTAATGCCTAACATTGTTGACCAGACATCATTTTGGAAGCTTTTCACAACCATTCCTGTTTTGGTCACTGCTTACATCTGCCACCATAATAGTAAGTATTGGAGTCTAATCTCTCTGTTCTAATGATAATCTAGCACTCAAAGCAAATGTGCTGCCATTGTTCTTTCATAAACCTTTAGATTCTCAATTCTGAAGACATCTATGAAATGTATGGCTTAATGGGGTATGCTTAATCAAGTGGCCATGTACGTTCATCTAGGCAGAGCTCTCCAATCTCAACATTTTTTACCCAGTCTGTTCGCAGACAAGTCTACTGATCTTTCCTTCGGAAAATATCGTTTTCATTGATGGACTTGTTCCATGCATTACTATAGGGAGTTCAAAGATATATAATGTAATATGCACATTGTATGGAAAATGTTTGATATACAGCAAGCAAGAAGTGATTCTACATAAATTCCCTAAGTGACATAGCAATTCAGCGGAATCTGCATATCAGTATTATCATTATCATCCATCCTGTATTAATTTTTGGTTTTGCTAATGAATTTTTCTGCAGTACATCCAATAGAGAATGAACTTGGTGATCCAATGCAAATGAAGTCAATCGTCAGTTCATCACTCACATTATGCTCATCTGTTTATATTGCTACTAGCTTCTTTGGCTTCCTTCTCTTTGGTGATGAGACACTGGATGATGTTCTGGCTAATTTTGATGGTGATCTAGGAATTCCATATAGTTCACTGATTGATGATGTGGTCAGGGTGAGCTATGGCCTCCATTTAATGCTTGTGTTCCCCATTGTATTTTACTCTCTTCGCCTCAATCTAGATGGTCTTCTCTTTCCCCATGCCCGACCCATTGTATTTGACTATCGGAGATTCTATATGTTGACTGCATTCCTTATGATTATGATCTTCTTGGGAGCAAATTTTGTCCCCAGTATTTGGGACGCATTCCAATTTACTGGTGCTACCGCAGCTGTCTCAGTGGCATACATCTTTCCAGCTGCTATTGCTCTTCGGTAAGTAAACAAGTCTTTCGAAAACAAAGGATAAGTTTAGTACTATTTACTAGGAAGGAGCTTGGGATGGCTGGAGGAAATTTTTGGTACATTTGGAATTAGGAAACAGTGATTCACAGATTAATTATATTTGCTAATATCATTCCTACTAACATTCTTTGATTCAGCCCACATGTTTTCTATCCCTTGATGCTGTAAAAAATCTCATAAGAGCTCTGAAGCTGATTTTGCAAGCATCCTATTTCTTTGACTGGAGGTGATTCTCATTAATTTGATGTCGTTTCTGTCACGCAGGGATTCCCATGGAATTGCAACTAGAAAAGACAGATTAGTATCTTGGATTATGCTTTTGTTGGCTGTATCATCAAGCACGGTAGCCATTGCCAGTGATATCTATAATCTTTTCAGCCAAAACTCAGGAGGAGGCTGATGCACGGAAAATGTTTACATTTGGGTTTCTTCTTTGAAGCTGGCTGTGAACTTTTATGGACCTAAAGGAAAACACTGAAGAGGTTCATGTCTACTCAAGGTTTTTGCCTTACCCTGAGCAATAACAGTTTGCCTCTTTTTTGAACCATTTGTTCTAGCCCTCCCATTTGGTTGATCAGTTTTGACACGATGCCTTGAAGTAAAGAGCCTGCTACGTTTGCTGTGAAAAAATGCCCTTCGTAATTGCTATCAGAGATGGATTACTGCTGTATACATTGTTAAATTTCAGCAGACATTTTAAGACAAGATGTATACTATATATCTCAAGTTAAAGAAAGGAAAGATATGGTACTTTTTTGCTTTTGGTGCCTCCTCTGGGTGTATACATTGAATACATGTAACTGACATTAACAGACTTTTAGTCAAAATCCAACTAGTGGCATTATGCGTTTCCTCTTTTTGGTTGTGTTATTCTCTAGAAGTACGATCGGTGCTTTTCAACCAACATGAACAGATTGGTTTTTGTGCTCGCTATGCCACTACCAGCTTGAGGTCTATCTTCCGCAAAGGCAGATCCTATTGTCCCCATGGAGGCGGATCTCAATACTGGGTTTGGAAAAGCATATCTAGACTATCAGGATTGGTTATAAGGGTCATATTTCATCAATTGCACTTCATTGCAAATCATATGATGCCAAGCTGAAAATGAGGATCAGGTTACATTTTTCAATGGAAGCTTAATCTTTGAAGACCTGCAATTTGGATGGACTGCATCAAAGAAGTGCAAGATCAATGGACTAACCTTTCATTGAGTTCAGCCCACACTTGAGAAATTGCCTTCTTGGACCAGCCTGATAGACCTGAAATGAATTAGGTTGTGAGCAAATGGATCCTGTAAATTTTGCTTCCCTTAATGCCTTCCAATATTATGGCCCAAGCAAGCTTCATTAAATGGAGTCATACTTTACCAGTGCAATTAATAGATGATACAAGGGAAGTAAATTTAAGTACTTACCTTTCCCTTGGTAAAAGGGAAAGAAAAAAGAAAAAGTTTCCGACTCTTTTTTACAAGCTTACAGCTTTACAGCACCCAAGACAGCTGTTGTAGTAATCAAGTGTATTTAGTGAAAGATGATTGTGGGACGTGATAATAGGGTAAGGATGTTGGTAATAAAACATTGCAACATTACTAAAAATTCACGTCAATTTGGGCTAAATTCAAAGCCCCTTTAGTAATAAAAGCCATTTCTCATTGATAAAAATGGAAAGTATAAATAGCATCATTTTCCATGTTTATAGTAATATTTTTCATGAAATATAAGGTAATCATTTTCTTCATTTATTTCTCTCTACTATCAAAAATAAAAAATAACTATTTATCATAACAATTCGAGATGATTACAATAATATTTAATAATTATGAAACATTACCAAATCTTTTAAAAATAGCGTTGGTTATTTTGTTATAATTAGGACAGCCCTTCCACACAAAAGGATTGGATGTGAAGATTAAGGTTGTGATTGTGAATATGTAAGAATTGGCTCTATGTTAACATTCTACAGTTGGCTCCAATAGTCTAACCATCATCGTTTTCAAGCTTCTTGAGAGGGAAAGAAGAGATCTTGGCGACAGGAAAGCGTAAGATTTCAATTATTTAAAGGTGATAGGTTACACAGGTTGTATAATAATATAGAAGGCATTTTCAATGAATCGTCATATGCTAAACTAGTCTAAACTATAATTTGCATGCTTGAGACAGCAAACGGGGAAGAATCAAGGGCAATCATATTCTTGTTCGTGTCGATATCATATCCGATCGCCATCTTCCTAACACCTGTAACAAGACTTTATTCGTGGGCAACACCATTGGTGGGAGTATCATTTTCTTCGGTGTGGGTGTGCGATTAGGGAAAACGACGTTACCAAAGCCATTGGCGGTTTTACATTATCTTCTTGTGGAATATGTTATGAAGTATGCATATCCCTAGAAAGATCGACATGACGCGTATGTGTTTCGTTTTGGCTTTATTTTAACTGCCTCGAGGCCTTTTTCAATTGTCGTTTTTGGTTTAGAGCAACATAGTAAAATATGAAGTGAAACAAAAGGACCGTATACTCCGCGCCTTTTGTTGACTTACATTAGCTGTATTTAAGGTATTATTATCAACCATGAAGCTAAGTTCAAGTGGTCCCAATCCCAACAAGCATGTAAATACTAGTTAGTTCCTCTTACATGGTAAACGTGTTAGAGAAAATAAAATAATTTTTTTACCAGCCATTTGAAACGGTTAGATCAATGAAATCTACTTGATTTATAAGATATGTGGATATTGAAATAAAAAAATTAAAAAAAAAATTATGGATATGTGGATTTACAGTAGTGAACAAAGGGAAAAGATTTTCAAATGAGAGATGAACCAACCTGTTTAATAATCTAAATTGAAGTCGTTTATTGATTTAAAATATTCTCCACTAAATCCATATCATGACTATTAAGTCCCTATTGAAAAGAACATGTTTCCAATATTTCCATTAATTTGACGAATGCTTATAATTAAAACTACATTAAAAACCTATAAAAATACTTATAATAGATAGCTTTCTATATTTAGCAAAAGTCCAGTAAAAACATGATAATTTAAAAATTCAAGCACTTAATCATACTTTGAGAGTTATTTGACCAATTTAAACAAAAATTATGACATGGTTTCACAATTGGAATTAGTGCAGCAACATGTCATGATTAAATTATATAAAAGTTTATTCGTAATTAACAATATAAAATGGTTTTACTAATAAAAATATATCTAAATAAAATGTCTTTTTTTGGATAAAAATAAATAAAATATATCTTGTAAATGGGTTTGTATACCGAAGAAAGCTTCAAATTGCTTCTACATATTAAGGGTGAGTGGATAGCACTATTGTACAAGGAATCCATCAATATTGTATTCAACCAAATAAGTTATAGGTGGATATTAAGGTAACAAGGTAAGTTTAAGATATAAATTTTCAAAATCTACTACCATATGATAGGATACAGGTATAGGTTTTCCTACCTAATATCCACTCTTAGCAGTGGGTACGATTCAATTCGATATGGTTCGTCACAATTATGTTTTCTTTCCTAAATTGAATTTAACCATATGACTCAATGTGTAATTTTTTTAATCTAAGAAAAAAAAGACAAATTTGAATCATTTTTACATATGTTATTAATTTTTTTATATACAAATCAATAAGTTATAAAACAAGTGTACTTAACATAAAAAATATTTGATTATTATTATTTATTAGATATCATTAACCATTTTTAATACCCATTTGATATATTTAAAAATATTTTATTATCTTTCTTAAGGTAATTATCGCTTTTATATCAGTTAATAAATAAAAATATAAAATCATAAAAGCAGTAAATCACTCGATGAAAATCAAATAAAACGAGGAAATGAATAAACAACATGGAATTATCCTTTTTAATAATACACTCTCTATATTTTCACTACCATTTTCTTTTTATTTACTTCTCACAATTTGGTTCGATTTGAAATAGTTTAGTTCGATTCATAATTTTTCCAAACCTTAAAAAAAAATCAGTTTGATTCATAATTTTTTTGAGCCTAATTTACACTTCGATTTAGTTCAATCCGGTTTGAATCACAATTCAATCAATTTTTTTGCCCAATCTTACTCACCCTAAAACCTGTACATAAAGGCATATAAAGTATAGGTTTCAAAATACCCTATACTTATCCTATAAAATATTATTAAATAATTTTAATAAATGAATAGTAAATGACAATATTATAATTTTTTTACAATAAATATTTTAGTAAAAAAGAAAAAAAAAAAGAACTACCTTAAACGTTTAAATCTAATGCCGCTCCTTTTCTTTTTCTTGTTCCTCCTCATTTTCCTTTCTAACTTTAGGTTTTCTATTTTTTTTTTTACATTATTCTTGTCTATTTGCTAAGTAGTAAGATCATAGAATTTAAAATAATTAAGGTCAAAAATTAATTTTTTTTAATTTTATATATTTTGTTACAAATTCTATAAAAAAAAAATATAATTTAAATATAGATTACTTTTTTAATATCATATAAACTTAAAATTTATAAGAAAAAAAAAATAAAATTTACAAGTTTCATGGGATACCTTGTACCTTGTAAATTTTATAAGGTATAAGGTATAGGGTATGGGGTAATTTCAGAGTGTTATAAAATATGTTCCAATTTTAAAAATTAAAAACTTATACCTTATAAAGTAGTGTACGGATAAGACACATATAATAAGAAAATCAAATGTGTGTGTATGTATATATAACCCTATTTTTATTTTCAAATGTTAAAATTAGATGTATAAAAAAGAAAATCAAAAGTTGAGGCACACGGGCAGTAATAAGAGAGAGTACAAATGGAAAACTAGTGAAATAGATGATAGAACTTTAGTAAAGAAAGAGAGAGAGATGCCAAGGTAGACACTTGAGAGGAGATCAAAGTAATTAGATGATAGAGTAAAAGTTAAACCATAAATATAAAAAATTAAGTCAAGCTAGGATACGTGTCACGCCTCGAAACCTAAAAGGCGATAACAGTCCACCACATGCTGCACTTAAATAAAACATGTAAAATTTCCTATAACTTATATTGCTTTCTAGGTCAATTCCTAAATTCTGAAATCATTCATTAATTTTGGAAAGAAAAAAAAGAAAAAAAAAAAACCTTATCCATTTGACCTACTTAATTTGTTTGATTCACGGTGATAAGAAATTACTTATTAAAGCTTCAATTCATACAAAATATTTTCAAAGAGTAGCAAATAATATAAAAGTTCCTTTATATAGTCCAATTACAAATATTACACTATTCTCCAACTAATGTCATCCTAGATCCCACTATAAGATTGCTTCAATTAATACACCACAACCAACAAAAAAGAAAAAATGAGTGTCATAAAGGCCCAATACAATAGTAATGCAAGCACAAGCAAATGTCAAACAGGCCTAAAATTTTAATGCAACAAAAAATCATTCAATTTATAATTATCTTTATTAATACAAATAAACAGCATGAGAGTACTCATGACTTTAAATAACATGACAAGAGACTCGAGCTCCAATATTGCTATAGAAATAATCAGGAGTTAACAGGATTAGTCAAACTCCACGTCACGAAACCAAACTAAGTAGTCTTGTCTAAGTATCATCACAATTATGTAATCCTCATTGATTACAGTTTAGCTATATTGTATCATCTGTCAAGACCCATAACTATGAATGACTCCTAATATACTTTCTTTTCATTTATAGTACTCATTATCTAATGTGATTTCACCTATTAGCTACCAACTAAGCCATTCCTTAATGACTTAAGCACCTGACTACCAAAGTTATTGAACTAAGACCATAACCTTAATCCAAATCTAAGGTGTCGATTACTAACTCGAAATGACCACACATAAGCAATACATAGTTACTTAGCTAATTTTGGTTATTAGTTTAGTTATTGTTTCTATCCTAACAAGCAACACGCTTGTTACAATGTACTTAGAAGGTTGAGGGTATTCCAAAGCTGAAACCGATTTCAATTCCCAACGATCATGATTGTTTAATTTTTATGTAATTGAAAGAGAACTTACAAGTTAATAATTTAAATGTAGATTATTATTATTATTATTATTATTGTCATTGTGGATTTCGATTCTTTGTATCTTACATGACTAAGGCCCATACTAGTTGTGGTCTAATAAGGATAAGAGGGCCCAATTAGCCTTTAACTATATTTAGCCCATACATTATTTAAGGTTTATTAGTTTAGCCTATTCATATTATTTGTTATTAATTTAGTTACCCAATTAGGTTTTGATTAACCTTTTGAGGTTAAGCCCACTTTGATTCTAAGACTTATATTAATTTCTAAGTCTTTATCTATATGTCTTATGAAAGCCTACTAGGATGTTAGGCATTAAAGGAAAGTGAACCTAATAAATTTTATAATTGAGTCCACTAAGATAATTATTAATTAAGTTCATAATTAGCTTATTAACCTAATTAATTAAAGAAATCAAGTCAATTAACTAACTTAACTATTTAAGTTAATTATTCAATCACTTTAAGTCCAATAAATTCACCATATTATTTAAAGCCCATGTCTTGTTATTTTTAACTAAGACCCATATGGGTTAAAGGCCAATAACTTGGTCAACTTAACTTAAAATCAATATAAACCAAAGTTCATTCATTCCTAGTCATTCCTAGTTCCTAAATCATCATTTAAATCCACAATTTAAGCAAAATAAATACCCATAATTAATCAAAACAGCCAAAAATGTCTAGACTTGTCAATTTCATCTAATCACTTAATCAATCCAACTCTAATTTAGCATTTAGGCATCATTCATCATCCATTCAACATAAAATCATCAATTTAGCACATTATAACTCAAATTAGCTCAAAATTAACATAGTCAAACACAATTGCTCAAAACTAATCATGGGAAGCATAATAGGAGTGGTAGCCCAACATGGAAGGTCTAAAATTGCAATTGCCTCATCTAGTTGCAATCTTTGGTCTTTTAGACTTTTTTCTAATCTTTAAATCGTAGTATATCCCTTATTAAGGTTCCAATTTATATCCTAAACATTATTCATATACGCTGGAAATTCATTAAGCTCTTCTTATGCATCAATTAGTATACTAATCATTAACTAATCCACAAATTATCACCCATTTCATCAAATTAACATATTTAAACATTTAAGTCACTCTTCCAATCAAGGAATCAACCTTAAACTAGTCTTACATGTGGTGGCACAAACACGGATGTATTCATTTTGCAACCTTGCTTATTAGTTTACTTCTAATCATATAAACCTATTTTTATAATCAAATTTAGCATGATCACAATTCCATCATCAATTGAAATCACAAAAACTTTATGCATTTAATGATCCATCCAAACACTTTTCTAGTACCCTAAATCATCTATTTAAGCATAGATATTGACCTTACCTTAAGAGTTGTTTAAATCCTTGTCCCTTCAAGGTTGACACCTAGCTAAGCCTCTAAAGCAAGTGTTTTTCCTTTGATTATTCACTTAAAACATCATGTGGATGCTTATATTATTACCTACTCTAAGTATCATTTCTTCAGATGTAACACAATCATCAAAATCAAAAGAAAAAGCTTACCCTCTATATATGGAGGTGGCAAATTTTGTAGAGCCTCCCTAATCCTTTGATTGATCTTCTAAACCTACTTAAGTTAGTAAGTTCTCTAAGATGGTCATTAGGGTTTGAACTTAGGGTCTAAGAGTAAAAAGAGCGTTAGCTTGAACCTTTAGGAAGCTTTTGAAATAGATTAAGGAGGTTAAGAGTTCACAACTAAAAATGGGGGGTTTTAAAGATGCTAAAACCCTAAGGTTTGAGGGCTAAGGGGAGGGACCGTAAGGGTTTATGTTAATCTACTATATGTTGTTAAGCGTCACTTATTTTTGGCATATAAAACATTTTCCCACTGTTTTATTCTCACTTCAGTTTGGCTGAAAATATTTCATCCTAAGTTTCCAAATTAGTCTACTAATCTTGAAAATTTAGTCATCCCTTAATAAAACTAAGCTTAGGGGCATTTTAGTCATTTTGCAAAATTAATCCCTAGACCTAAATTTTTTTTAATTGACTGCAAATAATTCCTTGATGATTTACTTAACTAATTCAAAGCTAAATTCGATAAAATTGAGTTCAAAAGGCAAAAAGGATATTTCCTAAAAGTTTGACTCTAAACTTTGTAGATACCCTCTTAATTGGTTTTGAAATTTTCTTTATTAGCCTAATTATGCTCTTTGATGACTAGGGACATCTTTATGAAAGTAAGAATCGATTTTTGAGTTAGTCTTCATAAAATCAAGCCTAAGGATAAAGCAATCATTTTGAAAATTTCTATTCCTAAATTTTGACAATTATCCCTAAATTAACTTTTGAACTTTAAAAACATGTCTTTAGTTGCCTCTTAAGAATTATCGTCTTATTTCTAATTAACTTAACCTACTTTGAAAAACCAAGTTGTTTTAGTAAGATCACGAGCTTGATCATTAAACATATTTGTAAATAGGTTTAGATATTACACCGAAACTGAAACACTTTTATAAAGGAATCTAAACAAGTTGATCTATTTATTTATCATGCTAAGTTATACATACTAAAACTTATTTGTAATCATACTATATCACGTTTAGATGAACGGTGGTGTGCTAAATTAGTTATAATGATACTTCATGATAATTCTTGATATCTTTATGGAAAATTATACGAAAGTCCGACGCGGTTTCTGTCGGTTACATATAGCACTTGCATTCCTAATTACTTTAAAATAATAATATAATAATAATTATAGTACAGCATTTGGTTTAGGTCTCTTCTTTTGTCAAAGTACAATGTTATCATTGCTTTGCGTTCGTGCTTCAAAAGTTACCGTAATTGTCCCGCACAATGCCTGGCAAGAGGACCCCCAAAAGAAGATGACGGGCGAAGGCATCAACACGATGCGCTGAATTCCAACCAAACTAGACAACAAAACGTGTCTAGGTGACGCCTCTCACGATTGACCAAAAAGTCTTCTCCTACTTCCACACTCCTAATCAATGTATGTACATTCATGCTCTCGGTCTGTTTCGAGAAACAACCTAAACTATTCGACATAGGCTACTAAACCCATTTCAACTTATCAAATTTGACTTCTGTCTTCCAACAATTTTTAAAAGTATGCATAAACAAATCGAGCCAGCACTATTTATAGTATTTTGAATGAAGACATTAGGATTCTACCAGACGATTTTAGCATTATTTACAATAATTTTCAAATTTTACAGGTAAGTAAAATTATATTTTAAAAGCTTGTAGATTTTATCTAATCAACGATTTATAGGATGAATCTATCAAGCCTAAATTCCGGTTCGTTTTTCCTACTTTGATTTACACTAAACTCTATACTTATTTAATGTAAATCCTCCATTAAAATTAGAAAATTTTTTATTTTCATTTAATTTGAAGAAAAAAGAAGTTGCCACTTGATCAAGATTGGGAAAAATATTAAATTAAGACTAATTGAACAGATTAGTCTTAATTTAGCTACTAATCCTTATAAAACATTTAAATAAAATCAGAGATTTTAAAATTGGAGGCTATTCTATTAAAACTTTATAGTTGCAACTTTAATTTTTTTAAATTAAAATTTACTATTAAAAAAATTCAATAAAAAAATTTTAAAAAATTATTGAGGTGACCCAATAGGTGCCTACGTACCTGCTATTCGGATCAAACCAATCGTAGTTCACATGGATTCTAAGTTGTTAATTTTTTTTTATAAAAGGTTTTATGGAAACAAACAAAAAAATATAAAATAAATAAATAAATAAAATTTTATTATTGAAACTAAAAAATTATTTATTCATCTATTTATTATTTTAAAAATGTCAAAAAAATTTATAAATTTTTTCTTTTAAAAAAAAATCTTAACGTAATATATATATATTAAAAAAAGAAAATCATACATGTAAAAAAAAGAATATAAATTTTTTATATAAAAAAATAATTTTTAATTTATTTTTTAAAAGAAAAATCTTTAATTTTTAATTAAAATATTTTTTTAAAATAAAAAACTAATATATATATATATATATATATATATATATATATATATAAGATGAACCTAGAATCGAAGCCAGTTGTAAGTCGGAGAAGATGAAATGGCTTTTGATGGTTGCTCGGCTTACCAGTGGCATTGGAACAGCGTAACAAAGGATGGCTTATCGACCCACGTAGCTGATTCGTTCTAGATGCAGTAGAGGGTGGCAATCGAAGTGGTAGCTAGCGGTGGAAGTTCGGTTTGATCCAACTAATGTCTTTCCTAATGTTTCTAAGCTAAGAAGGGAGGTTTCTTGGGATTTCCAACAATGGGGAACCTAAAGGTGGTGGTGGTTTTTCCTAGAAGTGG
Organism: Laguncularia racemosa; assembly: GCA_037954665.1. Lineage (NCBI taxonomy): Eukaryota > Viridiplantae > Streptophyta > Magnoliopsida > Myrtales > Combretaceae > Laguncularia > Laguncularia racemosa. Next base: position 337,534 of record JBBMOL010000083.1, read on the forward strand.
TTAGAAGAGCTAATTCCAAGAGAGAGAAAGGGAATCGGTTAGAGAGAGAAATAGACGAGAAGTTTGAATGGGAGTGATTTCTAATTGAATTTATGTGCTGGAAGAAGAAAGGAGGGCCCTATTTATACAGCTTGAAGATGGTTTGAACATGAAAGCTCTTTAAATGTAGAGATTTGTCCACCATAGATGTGCTCAGAATGTGCTCGGAATATTTCCCTTTCCAAGGAAATAAACGTGATTCAAGCAATTAGAGTGCAAAAATGAATATATTCTTGCTTGTATATCTAAGAGGAAGCTTCGATTTTATCCAAACTGAGCTAGACGTGTAAGAACTATATCCGTGCAAGATGATTTTTTTCCATTTTCCACACTAATTTTAGCTAAGTAATCAAGTGTATTTTGATTGACTCTTAGCTTAGATGCGTAGTAAGGAATGTGATCTTTGTGATTACACCATTAGTTTGGTGAAATCACAAAGAAAAAAGGATAAAAAATCTCTGAAAGTAGTCTTTCCATGAAGGAAGAGAGAGCGAAATGTGGATGGGAGGAGGAAGATGATGAACAGTGTAAAAACATGTGTTCAAAACATGCTTCCTACTATTTGCTAGAAGAAGAAAACATGTGTTCAAAAAATGTTTTCTATTATTTTAAAAAAAAATTACATAACATGTGCCTTCTGCGTTTCAAACTTAGGTTGTTTCTCCTTGTATGCGTGTGCTTTCCAACAGGCTGTTGGCTTGTGCCTCGATTTGTAGTACAAACAAACTGTATTTATTATGATTTTTTCTTAAAAAAATACAAAAAGAAAAAAATGAATAGTAATAAAATAAAGAGGGCAAAAATGGGATGTCTATCACTGCCCCTCTTTAGGGTGAAATTTGAGGAAAACTTTACCACAAAGACTTAAGAGACAAGCTATTTTTGCCTAAAAAAAGCTTTATTGGTGTTCTAATGAGCTAACTATTTGAAAAATTGAATAAAGGATTTGGCCTTTCGATCTTGAAAATAGGGACAATGCTTATTATGAGCAAGCGATCCTTTCATTTTAACTTAGGATAACATTCTAAAAAGCAAGTGATCCTAAAACTAGATAATGCTCTAATGAGCAAGTGATTCATTTACTTTAATTTAGGATGCGCTCTAAAGAGCAAATGATCCTAAAACTAGATAATGCTTTAACAAGCAAGTGATTCATTTACTGTAATTTATGATGGCGCTTTAAAGAGCAAGCAATTTTAAAATTGGATAACGCTCTAACGAGCAAGTGATTCATTTACTGTAATTTAAGATAGTGCTCTAAAGAGTAGGTGATTCATTTGCTTTAACTTAGGATAGCACTCTAATGAGCAGGCAATCCTAAAATTATGCTCTAAAGAGCAAGTGATTCATTTTCTTTAACTCAGGATAGTACTCTAAATAGTAAGCAATCCATTTGTACTAACTTAGGATAACACTCTAATGAGCAGGCAATTTTAAAACTAGATAATGCTCTAACGAGCAAGTGATCCGATTACTATAACTTAGGATAATACTCTAAAGAGCAGACGATCTTAAAACTGAATAATGCTCTAATGAGCAAGTGACCCATTTATTGTAACTTAGAATAGCACTCTAAAGAGTAGGTGATCCATTTGCTTTAACTTAACATAACATTCTAAAGAGCAGGCGATCCTAAAATTGGATAATGCTCTAAAGAGTAAGTGATCCATTTTCTTTAACTCAGGATAACGCTCTAAAGAGTAGGCGGTCCTAAAATAGAATAATGCTCTAAAAAGCAAGTGATCCACTCACTTGAGCTTAAGATAGTGCTCTATAGAGCAAGTGATCCTAAAATTGGATAATGCTTTAAAGAGCAAGTAATCCATTTTCTTTAACTTGAGATAGTGCTCTAAAGAGTAAGCGATCCATTTACTTTAACTTAATATAGCACTCTAAAGAGTAGGTGATCGTAAAATTAGATAATGCTCTAAAGAGCAAGTGATCCATTTTCTTTAACTCGGGATAGCACTCTAAAGAGTAGGCGATCCATAAACTAGATAACGCTCTAATGAGTAAGTAGTCCAATTACTTTAACTTAAGATAACGCTCTAAAGAGCAGGCAATCCTAAAATTAGATAATGCTCTAAAGAGCAAGTAATCCACAGGGGTTATGACAAAAGAGATCTCGAAGAATTAGAATGACACCGACATTAGAGATAAAATTTTACAAGGGTTACTAAAAAAAATGAGATGAAGACTTTCAACTTGACTGTTAGGAATAACAGGTTGAAGTGGACAAACTTGGCCTTAAGGCAAATTGATTGACTTTGACTTAAACAAGAATTGGCTATTGGAGTTGACATGTTGAAAAGAATGAACTCAGTCTTTAAGAGCTTTTCGGATTTTTTTTTTTTTTACTAACAAATATAAAACTCTTTATAGATTCCTAAGCACTCTTACTAAGCAATAACTTTTTCTACTTACCCATAATGGCTAGTTCTGTCTGGGGACCATTTCTTTAGGAGATTTCTTCCTCTTCAAAGGATTTCATTCTTCAAGGGCTTTGAACTCTTTTTTAGAGACTTTGAGCTCCTTTATTAGAACATTGATCTTTAAACATGGGAGAATGATTTTTATTCCACTAAGAATGGCTTCAATCATCTATCTGTTTGAAAGTAAATATCTCACTAATGATCAATTTAGTCTAAGAGGACTTTATTTACCTTCTCTCGATTTAGATCTCACTCTTGACTCCAATTCCAAAAATTATAGTATAACTAGTAAATGATACGCTTAAAGCAATTTGTTAGACCTTTTTCGAATTTGTAATGGAATATGGGCTTTTTGGTTATTGGTCCCAAGAAGATGTTGATGAAAAGGCCTATTTTTAGGATGGTAACTATTATTTTGATTTAGATTTACAAGTCAAGAGCTTTTAAGGAAAACTAGATGTGTACTTGCCCCATGTAGACAACTCATTTTTACTCCCATCTATATTTGCTTTATTTAAAGAAAAATAATAATAATAACAGCCTGGTTTACGAGGAAAAAAGAAATAATAAATAATAAAAGAAAAAAAAGAAAAAAAGAGAAAAAATAATAATAAATGAATAAAATGAAAATAAATGAATTTTTTTAATAAAAATAACAAATAACAAAAATTAATTAAAAAAAAGTGAATATTTTCAATAAAAGTAAGGAAATATGGGTCTCTAAATTAAACTCAGAAACCTCAAAACCACACAAATCAATTAGGTCAGTTGGTTGAAATGCAATTTAATTGCAATAGAAAATCAAGAAAAGGACTAGCTTAGCTAGTCTATGTGTTGTCCATGTATGCGTAGGGTAGAGTGCAGGTCCTAGGTCTAAATCTCACAATGGGCACTTTGTGTAGTGCCACTTTATTTCTTTTTTCCTCACAGTTGCCATGCAACAACATCTAATTGGCTGGGGCGAGTCATGTGCGAGGCACATGATCTTCTTCAACCTCTAGCTGAAGACGTCGGGGAAGGGATGAAGGTGAATCTGACCTCTCCGAGCTCAATTTTTGGCATAAATCCATCATTATTTAACTAATAGATTGATAAACATCACATTAAAAACAAAAATTAATATCAATCTTTAACTAAAAAACAAATCAAACCCAAAAATAGAGCTTATCCCCTACTTAGATTCGACGCAATCCGAGATCCCTCAAGCTCATCCATGGAGTCCTATAAATAGACTAAGGTACTACAACTTCAAGGACCTTTGGAAGCATAAAAAAAAACTCGTTCAAGCTCACACAACCCCTTTCTCTCTCTAAGAATATCCATAGTGTCGGTTGCCACCTTCTCTCTAAGATAGCTTCACCCACACACAACCTTAAATCACCATTTAGGCACCAATAGATTCCTTAGGTCACGTAGAAGAGGACAAGCCCCATCTTTTGGCCTAATTTAGCTTGGATCAACAGGATTGAAAAACCACTACAACCACCACTTTCAGCCACCTCTAGAACATCATACTAGGCTAGTTCTCAGCTAAAATTGACCCCACCAATCAAATCTACACCCTTAAAAACCTAAGAAAACACCCTCAATGGTGATCAAGGTGCCTCAAATGAAGGCCACCAACTACCATGCTCATGACCCAATCCGACTTGGGTCGACCTAATCTGATCCATGTGTTATCGAGCAATCCGATTGGTGTAATTTTTTATTTATTTCTATTTTATTTTCTTTGCATTTCCTTTATTTATTTTAACCCCAAAAAATAGAAAAATAGAAAAAACTAATTTGAAGTACTCATTGGGTTGTTGTCGTATATACTACCACTCAACGGTGAATAATGAAAAAAATAATAATAATAAAAATATTAGGTTAAATAAAATCTTTAGTAATGACAAGTGATAAAAAAAACTTAAATAAAATCCAAAAAATAAAATAATAAAATAAAATTAAATAAAAATCTTTAGCATAAAAATAAAAATATAAAAATCTAAAAGATAAAAATAAAAATCTTTAGTGTAAGCTAGGTTCTTAGAAATAAAAAAATAAAAATGAAAAATATAGAAAATTAAATTAAATAGTAAAAATCTTGCATAAATAAAATTTTAGGAACAAAAATACAATAAAAAGTGAAAATGATACAAATATATAAAAATAATTTTTTTTAGTTTAATGTTTTTAGTTAAATGAATAGAATAAGAATAAAGAATAAAATATAAAAATACAAAAAAAAAAATTATTAAAACCTAACATTTTAGGGTTTTATCACTTAGAGTTTTCTAAATAAAAATTTAATATGATTTTTTTTGCCAAATTTAGATTATTTTAGATTTTTCAAAAATAATCATTTAATAATCTAGGCTATCTAGGTATTTTCTTAATAAAAATTAACATGATTAAATAACGTAAACCTACCACTTTTCATTAAATAAAATTAATCAACAAACTAAGATTTTATAAAAAGGAAAAACGAACTACGAATGGTTTGATCCTAACTAGCGAGTATGTAGACACCTTCGAGACAACCATAATAAAATACAAACTTTAGGTTAGGAAAAATAACTATAATAAAATAAGAAACTTTAGGTTAGAAAAAAATTAAATAAAGTACTGAATGAAAAAACTTAAAAAAATAATATAATCAAAACTTCAGAAAAATCGACACTTTAGAAAAATTAAGTAAAATAAAAACTTGAAAAAATTAAATAAGATAAAAAACTTTAAAAAAGAATAAAAACTTTAGAAAAATTAAATAAATAAATACTTTAGGTTATTAGCTTGAAAATATAAAAAACTTTAGATTACTGTAGAAAACTTAGTATAGTAAACTTCAAACTTTAGTTTTTTTCTTTTCTCTTTTTTAACATAGCTTCATAATCTAGTATAATATATAGTAACAAATACATTAAAAATAATGATAGGAATATAAAGACCTTTTAGTAAAAATTCTTAAAAATTCTACATGATAACTATTTAGGTTTAATAAGTTAGTCTCCAAATCTAGTATCTCTGGTTCATATTTTTCTCAAAATTTTTTTTGGAAAATTCGTAGACTAGTAGTCAGTTAAAGTTAATCTACCTAATTAACCTTAACTTATTTTCCTACTTAGGTTGATGGCGACTCCTTTTAAAAAAAATTAATTTTCTTTATTTTGGTCGAGTAATTTATATTGAATGGGTAGGATTTAGTATATATTATAATTAAGGAAAATGATTAAAAATTAGATTCGTCAAGATGGCGACTCCACTGGGGACTTCTTTTCAAAAGCGGTCTAGCCATGTAGTAATTTTCTTGAATATGTCTAAAAGGTCTTTAATTTCTTGTATATGCTCTTCTTATTTTATTGTGTATCTTGTGAATTATTTTTGTAAATAGTGGTACTAACTAGTTTTGAGTGATGCAGAAAAAAAAGGGAAAAGAAAAAAAGGAGGAGGAAAGAGCGCTTAATGGGCTACCATGGAATTACTTTTTTATGCATGTCTAGATATAGTTGGGCCTGGGTCATTTAGAAAATTAAGATGGAATTCCATTGTGTACTCGTCAAGTTGTAGTGATGTATACCACTGCTTGACAACGATTAGGCGATTCCACTCTAAGCTTTGATGTAACCACCAGTTACAGAGTCGAAGGACCTTTAAGGCTTACCCTCATTCCAATGCATGCGCGTTTTATTTAGTTATTTTTTTATCTACTTTATTCTTTGTTTTGTTTGGTCCTTTGCAAATGAAAAGTAATGTGGCATTGCGAGTGTAAAGCTATAACCTTGTTAATGTTCAAAAACCATAGTCTTTGTAATCTCTTTTCCCTATATTTCTCCAATTTTGTAAAATTTTGGTTTTTCATGTTTTTTTTTGTTGTAATCTATAGCAAAATGGAGAACCAAACTGAAAATCAATCAAGTTATGTCAACAAAATCCACATGGACCAGTATGCCTATCCCGTAGAAACTTTGCAGAGATGGTTTGAAACATTTAGTCAAGAACATCAGGATTGTATTATGCAAAAGATTAGTCCAGTAATTTCTCTAATGAAGGTGCAACTTAAGCAGGATTGATCAAAGCTTTAGCCTATTTCTGGGATTTTAGGTTATCATCATTCGATTTCGAGCCTTACAAATTGGCATCTATCCTAGAGGAGTATACCCAATTGCTTAGGGCCCCTACCATGGAAAATGGAATAGTGACTCTAAACTTGAACTTGGAAGCCCAACTGGTGAATGTATTCTACCATCTGTCAAGAATTAGGAAAAGTGAAATTGTTGAAGCACCGACTGAATGCAAAGACAAGTCTGTCCAATTTTCCATATTGGGTAGTTAGTATGTGTACTCATCAGCGTATCTTGATAAGTGAGACATTTTTTGTAGAGGATATGATGACTAGCAAAGGAATCGCACCAATGCAATCATAATGGCATCATTTGCAACCATTCTTTTCCCATAAGGGCGATCCAACATCCATTTTAGGGTAGCTAAATTAGTTTCTCAATTTCTAGCAGGTAAGTCCTATGTCCTAACAATATTAGCAGAATAGATCTAGGCCTTAAATTTCATGAAGCAATAAGGTCATGGCATGTTCAAGGGAAAGCCCACCTTATTAATAATATGGTTTGTTAGACACATCAAGGCATTTGGAGCAGATTTGATGAGGGGATCCTTAGCTCCACAAGCAAACATAGTGGATAACTTTGCTACTCTGGTTAAGTTACCTAGTGACACATTAATTTGGCAATGGTGCATGCTACTCAAGATGATTGAACTGGAAGATATCGCATGGATAGCTAGGTGGAACCATTGCACTAAAGCCATACTCGGATGTGAAGAGTATCTAGGTATACCTCTAATTGGTATTATGGGTTGTAAAGGTTACTTCCTAGCCCAAGTTGTAAGACAGTTAAGCCCCCTGCAAGACATTACCTACATAAGGTTATTGGAATTAGTAACCCTCAACTATCAAGATACTAACATACCATTGGCAACCAAGATCGCCTGCCTCAACAATATTAGAGAGTTATGGAAGAATAGGGAGGTAAAGAAAATAGCAGACCTAGGTGAGCCAAATGGAAGGATTGGGGCCCATAGGGCTACTCGGGAGTTCATCTGGAATTTATGAAGAACACTGGTCAAGCACAATATGAGTCTCCTGACCTGTTCAAGTATGAGCCAGAATTGCGGAATCTAACATTAGAAGAGGAGGGATACTGAGCCACCATACGAGTAAAGGTAGAGCTCTTGTACCAAAAATGGAATAACGCTACATATTACTGGAAAAAGAAGCATGGATAGTCCCAACAAGTTGTCCAATACTTAAAAGACCAATTGAAAGAAAAGGATGGGCAAATCCGGAAATTGATGGAAGAAGCAGAAGTGGTTCGACCAAGTCGGTATAGGAGAAAAGCATAATATAGTTAGGTTTTATATAAATAAAAAGGGGGATTTACTAGTTTACTTTCCTTTATTTCAGATTAAACTTTACGTTTGTTTCGGTCATGTAATTATTTGAACATTAATAAGAGATTACAGTTTTATGAGTCGAACTATGTGCCACATTACTATTCAATTGTGATTTGTCACAATATTTATCCATTACTACCATGCATGCATTTATATACGTCTTTATGCGAAATAAACAATAAATAAACAAAAAAAAAACGTGAGGAAAAAGGAAAAGAAAAATCATGGATCTAAATAAATCTAACTGACTTAGATCATGTTATAGATCTTAAAGATAGCTGCCAAGCAAGTAGGCCTTCTCAGAAGCCCGATTATTACTCACTTAAGAGCTAAAATAGCTGAAAACACCAGTAATGGCAACCCTTATCAGAGAATTATAGCTCTCGAACAAACTATGTTATGACTAACTGAGCAAATGCAAACCCTAACATACACCATCAACTAAATCCATGTCGACAAAGTAGTCCAAGAAAATCAAATTGACCCTTAGCAAGCTGTCAATTTAAACCCTGGGGATGAGTCGGGAAATGATAGTGGTGAAAGTTTAAGGAGGGAATTTAAGAAAAAACAGTAGGATATAGAAACGAAACTACTCCAAAAGTTCCATGAGAAGATGAGGGTTTTTGAGGGAACCGATAGATTTGAGCGAACTAATCTAGTTAACCTGCCCATTTATGAAGATGAGGAATATCTCGATAAGTTCAAGATCCCAAACTTTGAAAAGTATGATGGTACAAGCTGCTTGAAACTCCATGCCAAACTCTATATTAGAAAAATGGCTAAATATACTAGGTACGAGCAACTAATGGTGCAGACTTTTCAAGACAGTTTAACTAGGCTAGCTCTAGCATGGTATGCCCGGCTAGATTTGAATCAGACAGACACATGGGATAAACTGGCAAGGGTTTTCTATAACCAGTACAAGTTTAATATTGAATCAGCTCCATTCGTTTGGGACCTGAATAATATAAGGAAGAAGAGTAACGAGTCTTTCAAGGAATATGCACAACAGTGGAGGGGTGTAGATGCTAGAATAACTACCCCCCTACCAGAGAAGGATCTAACTACATGTTTATCAATACCTTAAGTAAGCCTTACTACTAGCATTTAGCGGGGCATGCTGCTGCGAGTTTTGCTAAAATAGTAGACGCTGGATGCTGTATTGAGAATGTAATCTCTTCAAGAAGGCTCCCTATTTTGGATGAGGTAGAAAATAAAGTCACACACCCGAGGCTAGTTAGCAAGGGTCGGGAAATAACTATCGGTATGGTAACCACAAGGAATCATGCTAGGCCAATGCCACAATTAACCATTCAAACGAACTAGAATATCCTTGAGCGGGATCCGGATCGACACCAACGGAGAAAGCAATTCACTAGAATCCATATCCCTTTAAGTCAGGTTCTTTACCATCTCTGAGATGAGAATCTATTGAATTTCAAGGTACCTCTTGATAACTACAAACCTAAAGATTACAACCTTGGCCTTCGTTATGAGTATCATTTGAGGCAAGATGGGCACTCTATGAATAACCATTGGAGGTTAAAGAGCAAGATACAAGACCTCATAGATGCTAAATTGGATCAGTTGGACTTTACAGAAGCTCCAACACCCAATGTCAATAGCAATCCCTTACCAAGTCATAAGGCTTTCGTCAATGTGATCATTATTGAAGATTGTAGGCTAGGGATAGATCTAGATGAGCTCCCTATCACATTAGAATAGATAGCATGGAACTTGAAGTAGAAGGGTCACTTATAGGATATAAGGAACCTCGGAGACCGAACCAAAACTAGACTTGTAATTCACCAATTACTCAAGGAAGGGAAAGTAAAGAAAGAAGAGATTTGAGCCATGATGAACCCTAAGCCATGTTGAAAGAGTTAAAAAGAAGGTATCTAACGGGTGATCCCACTGTCAATACACTGGGAGAGTCATTTGGGACATTTAAATATTTGGTAAACTATTCATTCGTGCTAAGAGTCTACGCAAATGCACCACTTACGGGCTAAGGCTCGAAATTCGAGGAAGAAGATAACCCTAGAATTCAGGAAGAGAAATCTGAGTAGATAGTAGGTATGGTAGGAGTTAACCCTAAATCTTTCACTTTTAAATACCCCAAGCAAGAGTAGGGGACAATCACCATTTAGCCTAAGAAGTTCGTGTTCAATATTTTGGTGTTGCTAAAGAATTATAAGGCTACACCATTGAATTACCAAGCTATAAATCAGACCACGAAGGTACCCCCGATGATAGGAAGATTGACTTGTTCAGGGAGAGTGTATGATTCGGCTAAGGAGATCAAGAGGAAGGCTGCTATGGAACTGTCCTCTAAGGAGGTCCCGGGGCCTAACAATAGAGGGGAAGTAAGGGATTAGAATATCCTTAAGGGGATCATAAAGGCTAGTGAATATAAGATCACATATTAGCTGGCTAAGTTCCTTGCTCAAATCTCCTTGATGGGCTTTACTAGGTTAGTCATCAGAGGTGATGGTGAAAAGTTGAATGAGATTCAAAAGAGTTGGCATCAATTTGAGCAAGGAAAAATTATCATTGATGAACTAATCGTTGAAGTAAATTTGGGTACGGATAAAAATCCTAAGAACATCAAGGTCGAGAATAATTTGTTAGAAGAACATAAGGGGGAATTGTTGCAATTATTATCCGAGTATCTAGATGTGTTCGCATGGTTATACAAGGATATGTTAGAGCTTGATCCTTCGATAATGGTTCATAAGCTACCCACTAAAGCTAACTTCAAATTGAGAAAGCAAAAGTTTAGGAGGTTTCAACTCGACATTTTGTTGAAAATCAAAGAAGAAGTGAAGAAATTGTTGGAAGTTAGGTTCATTGAGGTATTAGATTATCTGAAATGGGTGGCGAATGTAGTGTCTGTCCTTAAGAAAATGGGAAAGTTTGAGTTTATGTTGATTTTAGAGACTTGAACCAAGCAACGCCAAAAGATAATTTCCCGTTACCACACATTGACGTCTTAGTAGATAACATGCTGGAAACCACCTTTTCTCTTTCATGGACGGTTTCTTAGGGTACAATCAGATTAAGATGTAAGAAGAAGACAAAACTAAAACAATGTTCATCACTACATGGGGAACATTTTGCTATAAAGTTATGCTTTAAAGAATGTGAAAGTGACTTGTCAACGAGCTATGGTAGCATTATTCCATGACATGATGCATAAAGAGGTAGAGGTGTACGTCGATGATATGATTGCTAAGTCTCGTGAAGGGGAAGATCACGTTAAAGTCCTCAGGAAGTTGTTTGAGAGACTTAGAAAATTCCAATTAAAGCTAAATCCTGAGAAGTACACGTAAGTACACGTTTGGAATAACATCAGGGAAGCTTTTGGGGATTGTTATCAGCTAAAGGGAGATTGAAGTAGACAATGAAAAAGTAAAAGCAATTATTGATATGCTAGCCCCACAGACTCTAAAAAAAGTAAGCGGTCTATTGGGAAGGTTGAACTATATAGCTAAATTCATATATCAACTTACTGATAAGTGTTGTCTTTTGTTCAAGTTCTTGAAGAAGAATACCACAATAAAATGGGATGCAGAATGTGAAAAAGCCTTTTATCAAATTAAAGGATATTTGATGAATCCTCCAGTTTTAACAGTTCCCACCTCTTGGTAGCCTTTATTCTTGTATTTGACCATACTCTTCGAATCCATAGGTTATGTACTGGGGCAAAAAGATGAGATAGAAAAAAAAGGAGCACCCTATATATTATCTAAGCAAGAAGTTTACTAAAGGAGAACATAGATATTCAAAAGTTGAGAAGACTTGCTACGCTTTAGTATGGGTAATGCACAGACTTCTGCAATATACCCTGTATTATTCCATCAAGTTATTGACCAAACATGATCCACTACGATATCTAGCAGAAAAACTGGCTTTGATGGGAAGAATCTATAAATGGCAGATGCTGCTTTCAAAGTTTGATATCACTTATGTGAATTAAAATTCACTTAAAGGACAAGCTTTAGTAGACCAATTGGTAGAATATCCAAGGAAAGATATGTTAGAAATCTTAGAAGTTCAATTTCTAGATGAAGGGATTATGGTCACTATTGACGAAAGATCAGAAGGTTAGTGGTGGAGGTTGTATTTTGATGGAGTTGCAAACATTTTTGGATGTGGAATAGGGGCAATCTTGATATCTCTTGAGGATAACCATTTTCCTGTAGCAACTAAGTTAACATTCCCATATACTAACAATATAGCAGAATACGAAGTTTGTATCATGGGGCTTAAGATGGCATTAGAAATGGGTATCCGAGAATTTGAAGTATATGGAGACTCGTCTTTAATTATTCTCTAAACCTTAGGAGAATACAAAACCAAAGACAATAAATTAAGACCGTACCATCAGCATCTTAGTGAATTGGTGGAAAGGTTCAAACAAATTTCTTTCACGTATGTGCCTAGAACCTAAAATCAATTCACTAATGCTTTGGCAACATTGGCATCCATGATTCAAATCTCAAATGGTATAAAGATTTAGCCTTTACAAATCGAAAATGAGGAGAAGCCAGCTTTCTGCCTTGCGATTGAAGAGAGTCAAGATCAAAAGCCCTAATACCATGATATCAAAGAACTCCTTCAAAATGGCACTTATCTAGAGGAGGCAAATAGGAAAGACTAAAAGGCATTGAGATTAGCGGCACATTTTTTACTCAGCGGTTCCACATTATACAAGAAAGTTTTTGATACTACCCTATTAAAGTGTGTCGACAAAGAGGAAGCAGATACCCTGATGCAAGAAATACATGAGGGAGTTTGTGGGTCACACATGAATGGATATATGCTAGCCCACAAAATCATGAGGATGGGCTATTTTTGGATGACTATGGAAATAGACTGTATTAAACATGTGAGACATTGTCACTTATGCCAAGTCTATGCTAATAAAATCAACGCTCCATCTCAAGAATTACACATGTTGTCGACCCCATGGCCATTTTCCATGTGGGGCATTGATATGATTGGTCCAATAACTCTAAAAGTGTCAAACGGGCACAGGTTCATTTTGGTGGCTATTGACTATTTTTTCCAAATGGGTTGAAGCATCTTCATATACCAATGTAACCAAATGAGTGGTCGTTAAGTTCTTAAAAAGTGACAAAATTGCCAAGTATGGGGCACCTAAATCCATCATTACAAATCATGGAACCAATCTAAACAATAAATTAGTAACAGAGACATGTCAACAATTTGGAATCAATCACAAAAATTTAACTCTGTATTGCCCTCAGATGAATAGAGCGGTTGAGGTTGCCAATAAAAATATTAAGAGAAATATTGAAAAAATGGCAATCACTTACATTGATTGGCATAAGATGTTACCGTTCCACCTCATGGAATACAGAACTTTGATAAGAACCTCAATTGGAGCCACTCTTTATTAACTGGTATATGGAATTGAGGTTGTGTTGCCCATAGAAAGTGGAAATTGCATCTTTCAGGGTATTGGCAAAAACACAGCTTGATAAAGCGGAATGGGTAAAGAAAAGGGTTGATTAACTAAATCTGATTGATGAAAAGAGACTCACAGCTTTATGCCATGGTTAGTGCTACCAACAGAGAATGACTAGGGCGTTTAATAAGAAGGTATGACTGAGAAGCTTTAAAGAGGGAGATTTAGTGTTGAAGAAAGTGTTGGCAAATGTACAAGACCCTAAACGAAAATTTGCTCCAAATTATGAAGGACCCGATGTTGTAAAGAAAGTTTTGACCGGGGTGGGGGAGGGTGGCGCGGCATTAGTGTTAGCTAATATGGATAGCCCAAATTTAAGAGGCTCTGTCAACTCAAATGGAGTGAAATTGTATTAGCCATGAGTAATCAATGAAATCTTTTGCCAAACTCAATGAGATCGTCGATGATACTAATCTTTTTATGACGAAATTTTCATTGTTTACAAGCAAAGTTGATATCCTCTATAGTTGTTAATGTTGGATTGGTCATTGACCAATCCTTGCCTATACACTTCACCAGTAAGTTCCTTTTTCCAAATTCTCTACACTATATTATAAACAGAAACCAAGCTAATAACTATAAACTAGAATTGGATAAGTGATAAATGGTTAAATGCTTCATTATGACTTAACCCCTTTTTAAAGAAATTTTATTTCCAAAGAAAGGACTAACGCAATTTCAGGAGTCAATATGCCTCAGAGGCCATAGTCAAGCGAAGATTTGATCTTACCACATACACAAATGACATAACCACGAAGATTGGTTAAAAACATTATGTTATGGTGTTTTGACTCAACAAGTGAGTAATTAACGGGTGATAAGTACGGAGCTACCACCGGGATGAAATCAATGAGATTGGTAAGATCCATTCGTTGGTAAAGTAATTTTTATTAGATATGATGTTCCAACATACTTTTGAAACCCCAAAAGATCAAAATAAAAAACATTTATCAAGTAAGTCTAGCTTTGTTAATAGCTAGCAAAACATTTAAGACCATTCTCGTTAGTAGATGGCAAACCTTTAAGTCTAGTCTTATTAGTAGCTAGCAACATATTTAAGACCATCCTCAACAGTAAGTAGCAAAACTTGTAAGTCCATTCTCATTGGTAGATGGCAAACTTTTAAGTTTAGTCTTGTTAGTAGCTGACAAAACTTTGTAAGTCCATTCTTATTAGTAGATGGCATCACATTGAAGTCCATTCTCGTTAGTAGATGGCACCACATTTAAGTCCATTCTCGTCAGTAGGTAGCAACCTAATAAGTCTAGTCTCGTTAGTAGCTAGCAACCCTTTAAGTCTAGTCTCATTAGTAGCTAACAAACCTTTAAGACCATCATCGTTAGTAGGTGGCAAACCTTAAGGTCAAAAATAATAAAAAAATAAAAAATATAGTAATAATAAAAGCTTGGTTTACGAGATAAATATATATATAATAAATAATAAAAAAAGAGAAAAAATAATAATAAATGAATAAAATGAAACTAAATGAATTTTTTATATAAAAATAACAAATAACAAAAATTAATAAAAAAAATGTGAATATTTTCAATAAAAGTAAGGAAATATTAGTCTCTAAATTAAATTCGAGAACCTTAAAATCACAAAAATCGATTAGGTTAGTTGGTTAAAACGCAATTTAATTGCAATAGAAAATCAAGAAAAGGGGTAGCCCAACTAGTCCATGTGTTGTCTGTGTGCATGTAAGGTGGAGTGCAGGTGTCGAGTCTAATTTTTTTTTTTCATTCCCATTCCTAATCCGATTTAGACTATACCCTATGCTCATCTAATGTAGATCCTCGACTTGAGTTAGGAATTTCGTTTGATTTTTGGAGTCGCCACCCAACTGTTGTTGGGAAATATTGAATTAAGACTAAAGGAGCGGATTAGTCTTAATTTGGACCACTAGTCGTCGTTATTTCCTCTTCTCGTTTTTGAAAAGAGGAAAAAGGAAAACCAGAGTTTCTAAGTCCGGAGGCTAACCTATTAAAACCTTACGGTTACCACATAATCTCCTAAAATTGTTCCTATTTAAAAATGTGTTTTATTGTGTTTCTGTTACTTTTATTATGTTTTTGAATTGTTTCAAGAAAATGATTTTTTATTTTATTTTATGGGTTGACTCGAATGGGTGCCTACGTACCTGCTATCCAGGATCAAACAAGTCATAGTTCGCTTTTCTGAAAACTTTAAGTGTGTTTGTGAATTTTAATTTTGAAATCTCTTTTACTTTACGTTTTTACTATTTTTTTTGGATTTTCTAAAAAAAATCTAAGCCTAAACTTTTATCTAATTTTTGAAAATGGTTTTTAGGAAAAACATCAATTTTGGATTTATTTGAAGAAAATGATTTTTCTAAGTGCTAAAACTTTTTTTTTTCTATTTTTTTTATAATTTTTGAATTTTTATTAATTTTTATGATTTTTACAATTTTTTTCTGTAATTTTATGATTTTTTATCATTTTTATTATTCTTCTACATTTTTTTATAATCTTTCTAAGTTTTCATGATTTTTATAGTTTTTATGATTTTTATTGATTTTTATAATTTTTGTGAATTTTTGTTAAAAATTTTATTCTAAATTATTATCTATCATATTTTGAAATATAAAGTTCTATTATTAATTTTCTAATATTTATATTGTTTTTCTACATTTTTTTATTTTTTTTATTTTTTTCTACATTATTAAATCCTAAAAAATCTAATTTCTAACATTTTCCTATTTACGGAAGCATAAATAAAACATACATAAATAAATAAATAAATAACAAACAAATTAATTACTAAATAATAAATCAAATCGGAATAAAAATAAATAAATAAATTGAAAAAAATCCGAAAAATCCGACTTACCTGGATCCGGGTTGGTGCGCGGGTCGGTTCGGTCGGGTCGAATCGGATCGGTCGGACACTGCAGCGGAGGATGCTCGTTCACGGCGTTCCAGCGGTCTTTTGTCACGAGTGAGGTGTCGAATCCTAGCTTCTCGAGGGTGCTGAATCCAATGGTGGCGGTGGTTTGCTCCCAGAACGTCTCCTGGTGGCGGCTTGGCTCCGATCGGCGGATCGCGGTTTTGGGTTTCCTCCGATGCTCTCCGATTTGCTCTCTTTTCTCACTTTCTCTCAATTGTGATTCGTGCCTTGGCTTCCTCCCTTCGATTTCTATTTATAGGCACTTGAAACCGAGCTGGATAAGCTCGGATTTCCTCCGATCAAAGCTAATCGGATTTTCGGTTAAAAAAACAACTCCGATTTGTGTAAATCCATCGATTTGTTGCGATTTGATTCCAATTAGATGATGTTTATCTCATTTCTGTTGAAAATCTGTTGGATTTGTGTAAAAAATCAAATCCAAACGGCCAAAATGCGAATTTTTCTTCCGCCGGCGATCTCGGACTCAAGGTAGAAGACGATCACGCGCCTGGCGCGTGCGTTTCCTCTAGCCAATCGGATGCTGCCACGTGTCTTGGATAAGTGAAAAAAACTCAAAACGCGGAAACTGCTTCCCCCGCGATTCGAACCTGCGACCGAGCCCTCCTACGCGCGCCTTAGCCCGTAGTCCGGACCAGCTGGGCTAGCCCATTTTCCTGATTTTTCTAATTTCGCAAATTGCATATATGCAATGCGATTTTTTTATTTTTTTGTATTTTTTGAAATTTCAAAAATTTGTAAAAATTATTTACTATTTATTATTGCTATTTCTGAAATCATTTTTCAAAATTGATGTGTTTTCCTATTTATTTTTATTTTTTTGAATATTTTTATTATTTATGCTAAATTAAAGAAAAATTGGAAAAAATTAAGAATTGATTATTAGTGATTATTATTCATTCCTAGGGCAAAAATGGGGTGTTTACAGCAGGTCTTAGGTTCGAATCTCACAATGGGCACTTTGTGCCCTTTTTTTTTTTCCCTCATAGCTACCACGCGACAGCTCTTGATTGGCTGGGGTAAGTTATGTGCGAGGCACATGATCTTTAACCTCCGACCGAAGACATCAAGGATGAGATGAAGGTGAATTTGACCGCTTCAAGCTTGATTTTTGGCAAAAATCCATTGTCATTTAACTAATAGATTGATAAACATCACATTAAAAACAAATATTAACATCAATCTTTAACTAAAAAACAAATTGAACTAAACACGTTGGTTATCCCCTACTTAGATTCGACGCAATCTGAGGTCCCCCCGAGCTCATCCATGGAGTCCTATAAATAGACTAAGGTACTACAACTTCAAGGACCTTTGGAAGCATAAAAAAAAAAAAAAAACCTCCTCCAAGCTCACACAACCCCTTTCTCTCTCTAGGAATACCCACACTGCCGATCGCCATCTTCTCTCTAGGATAGCTCCACCCACATACAACCTTAACCTACCATTTAGGCACTAATAGATTCCTTAGGTCACATAGAAGAGGAAAAGGCCCATCTTTTGGTCCAATTTTGTTTAGATCAATGGGATAAAAAAACCACCACAACCACCACTCTTGGCCACCTCTAGAACATCCCTCTAGGTTAGTTTTCAGCTAAAACTGATGCCACCAATTGAATCTACATCCTCGAAAACCTAAGAAAACACCCCTTAGCCACCTTCAACAGTGATAGGAGTGCCTCAAACAAAGACCACCAACTGCCATGCTCATGACCCAATCTAACTTAGGTTAACCTGATCTAATCCATGTGCTATCGAGCAATCTGGTTGGTGTAATATTTTTATTTATTTCTATTTTATTTTCTTTGCATTTCCTTTATTTTTTTTAACCCAAAAAAATAGAAAAATGGAAATAATTAATTTGAAGTACCTGTTGGGTTATCGTGGTGTATACCACCGCTCAACAGCGAATAATGAAATAATAATAATAATAATAATAATAATAATAATAATAGCTTAAATAAAATCTCTAGTAATGAAAAGTGATAAAAAAAACTTAAATGAAATCCAAAATAATAATAATAAAATAAAATAAAATAAAAATCTTTAGCATAAAAATAAAAATATAAAAATCTAAAAGATAAAAATAAAAATCTTTAACGTAAGCTAGGATCTTAGAAATAAAAATATATAAATGAAAAATATAGAAAATTAAATTAAATAAGTAAAAATCTTAGTATAAATAAAATTTTAGGAACAAAAATACAATAAAAAGTGAAAATGATAAAAATATATAAAAATAAAGTTTTTTTTTAGTTTAAGGTTTTTAGTTAAATGAATAGAATAAGAATAAAGAATAAAATATAAAAATACATTAAAATAAAACTTTTTATTAAAACCTAGCCTTTTAGTGTTTTATCACTTAGAGTTTTCTAAATAAAAATTTAATATGATGTTTTTGCCAAATTTAGATTATCTTAGATTTTTCAAAAATAATCATTTAATAATCTAAGTCATCTATGTATTTTCTTAATAAAAATTAATATGATGAAATAACGTAAACTTGGCGCTTTTCATTAAATAAAATTAATCAACAAATTAAGATTTTATAAAAAGAAAAAATGAACTACGAATGGTTTGATCCTAACTAGCAAATACATAGACACTTTTAGGGCAACTATAATAAAATAAAAACTTTATATTAGGAAAAATAACTATTATAAAATAAAGAAACTTTAGGTTAGAAAAAAAAAAAATAAAGTACTGAATGAAAAAAATTAAAAAAAATAATATAATAAAAAATTTAGAAAAAATAAATAAAATAAAAAATTGAAAAAATTAAATAAGATAAAAAACTTTTAAAAAGAATAAAAACTTTAGAAAAATTATATAAATAAAGATTTTAGGTTATTAGCTTGATAAAATAAAAAACTTTAGATTAGTTTAGAAAAATTAGTATAGCAAACTTCAAAGTTTATTTTTTTCTTTTTTTCTTTTTAACATAGATTCATAATCTAGTATAATACATAGTAGCAAATACATAAAAATAAGGATAGGGATATAAAGGCCTTTTAGTAAATATTCTTAAAAATTATATATGGTAACTATTTATGTTTTAATAGGTTTGCCCCTAAATCTAATATCTCTAGTTCATATTTTTCTAAAATATATTTTTGGAAAATCCATAGACTAGCAGCTAGTTAAGGTTGATTCACCCAATTAATCTTAACTTATTTTCTAACTTAGGTTGGTGGCGACTCCTTTTAAGAAAAATTAATTTTCCTTAGTTTGACCGAGTAATCTATATTGAAAGAGTAGGATTTAGTATAGATTATAATTAAAGAAAATGATTAAAAATTAAACTTGACAAGTGGTCACTTCACCATACCCAGAACTTACATAACGGCTTCCCTCCTAAGGTCTTAAGACGACTTAGGTCTAACCATATCTAACACATGTTAATAAGGGGAAAAAAAATCCTAAATCCTATATAAACAAAAGTCAATACAACTAAAAAAAAAAACCTCTAAAAGTAAAGACTTTAATAAATAATTTAGAAAAATAAAATCTATTTTTTGAAGGTTTAAGTGGCTAACTCACTTGGTAGTCCCCAATGGAGTCGTCATCTTGTCGAGCCTAAATTCTGGTTCTTTTTCCTAATTTGATTTACATTAAACCCTATACTCATTTAATGTAAATCCTTGACTAAGATTAGGAAAAGAATTTATTTTCATCTAATTTGAAGAAAAAAGGAGTCGCCACCCAATTGAGATTAGGAAAAATATTAACTTAAGACTAATTGAGCATATCAGTATTAATTTAGCTACTAATCCACATAAAACATTTAAATAAAACCAGAGATTTTGTAATCAAGGAGTATCCTATTAAAACCTTATAGTTTCCACTTTAACCTTCTAAAATTAAAATTCACTTTTTAAAGAAAAAATGTTTAATAATTTTTATTGAAATTACCCCATAAGTACCTATGTACCAATTATTTGGGATCAGACCAGTCACAGTTAGCATAGATTCTAAATTGTTCAATTTTTTTTTTATTTTTAAAAGATTTTATGGAAACAAACAAAAATATATAATAAATAAATAAATAAAATTTTATTATAGAAACTAAAAAATTATTTATTTATTTATATTTTAAAAAATATAATTTTTAAAAAATCTAAAATGTAAAATAAATAAATAAATTTATTTATTTATTAAAAAAGAAAATTTTACATGTAAAAAGAAGAATATAAATTTTTTTTATATAAAAAAAAACTTAAAAATTATTTTTTAAAAGAAAAATGTTTTTTTTTTCATAAAAATAATTTTTTTTGTAACATAAAAAACTAAAATATATATATAAAAAGAGACAAACCTAGAATTAGAGCTGGTTGCAAGTTGGAGAAGATGCGACAGCTTCTAGTGGTTGGTCAGCCTACTGGTGTTGTCAAAATGGCGTGATGGAGGATGGCTTATTGATCCATGTAGCTAGTTCATTCCTAGATGTGGCAAAGGGTGGTGATTGGAGTGGTGGCTAGCGGTGGAAGTTTGGTTTGATCCAACTAGTGTCTTTTCTAATGCTTATAAGCTAAAAAGGGAGGTTTCTCAAAATTTCCAACAATAGGGAACCTAAGGGTGTTGGTGGTTTCTGCTATAAGTGGATGGAAGAGCTAATTCCTAGAGAGAGAAAGGGAATCGGATAGAGAGAGAAATAGACAAGAATTTTGAATGGGAGTGATTTTTAATTAAATTCGTGTGCTGGAAGAAGAAAGGAGGACCCTATTTATACTGCTCAATGATGATTTGAACATGGAAACTCTTTAAATGTAGAGATTTATCCACCATGGATGTGCTCAGAATGTGCTTAGAATATTCCCTTTTTCGAGAAAATAAACATGATTCAAGTGATTAGAGTGTAAAAATGAATACAATCTTGCCTATATATCCTAGAGGAAGCTTCAATTTTGTCCAAATCAAGCTAGATGTGCAAGAACTATATCCATGCGAGATGATTTTTTTCCATTTTCCATGTCAACTTTAGCTAAGTAATCAAGTGTATTTGGACTTATTCTTAGCTTAGATGCATAGTAGAGAATGTGATTGTCATGATTTCACCATTAATTTGGTGAAATCACAAAAAAAATGCTTTGAAAGTGGCCATTCTAGGAAGAAAAAAAGAGTGAAATGCAAGTAGGAGGACAATGATAAATAGTGTAAAAACGTGTGTTTAAAACACGTTTTCTACTGTTTTAAAATTTTTTTGTGCAACATGCTCTTGCTACTTTTTGAACTTGGGTCATTTCTCCTTGTATGTGTGTACTTTCTAACAGGTTATTAGCTTATATTTTGATTTTTAGTGCAAACAGATTATATTATTATGATTTTTTAAAATAAATAAATAGTAATAAAATAGAGGGGAAAAAATGGGGTGTCTGCATAGTCTATATATACATATATTGCCTTCAAAAACGCCAAATGAAAAAAAAAAAAAGATTTTAGACATTCTAATAGTAATTTGTTTATTTATTTATTCTTTTTTTCACCATAGAAATTTTAATACTTGAAGACTTGAAGTTCTAATACAATATTTGTGACCGACAAAAAGTTTTCTACATGGTGGTATCCATTTTAAACGGGGAATACTGATTTTCCTGTTGAAATATTTTTTCACATTTGCAACATGTCTTATTTATATACATTAATTAGTTGACTTCAATACATTATATTTCGTCTCAAGCACCGATCCCTCTTCTTGCACGTCTACTAGGCGCTGCAATGGTACATGTAAGAGAGACTTCCCAGTATCCAATTACTTGATAAATTTATTTTCTGTTACTCTTGGGTTGAATTTTGTGTGTGTAGGGCCACTAAACTGGGGATTTGTATCAAAGTTAATTAGAGGAGTGTAAACCATGATTCGTATATTTTAAAATAATAAATATATCCTTATTTCATAAGAAAATGCATTTACAGAAAAATCACTGCTATCCTTCACTTGCCTCCTTATATAGTTTATATTTATTCTTTTTGTTTAGTGAACGCATCTCTTTATTTTCAACTCTAAAAAAATCATATATTATATAGATAATCATATTTGAATTCATTAATGCAGTGAAGTAAGGAAATAAAATGAAAAGAGAGCATAATAATTATGTGTTATGTTATGGTCCGTTCTTTTCACCATTAAAATTTTTATTACATCAGCTCTTATACCATTAAAAATAGTTAAATTATAGATTTATGGAGCTCCCATTAAAGCAACCGTAGAAGTCGCCGTTAGGGCACATGTTCGCCGTTATATTATCTACGTGTGGCACATGTTCCCTGTACATGTGATTGTGATCGAAATGAAAACTGAACTTGGGCGATGTCAAAAGTCAGAGAAAATTTTAGTATTAAAAAATTAGAAAACAAAATTTGGTAGTCGAAAAAATGAAAAAAGAAAAAAAAAAAAAAAACATAGACGGCATCCGTAATAAGCGCCTAAATCATTGCATATAGGTACATCTTTTACCTATATTATCTTTCTTTTTTGGGTGTATAAATCTCTATTCATGTATCCAGAAAATCATATTATAACCGTACCCCTTGATTAAAAATATCTAAAAAAAAAAAAAAAGTTTAGCGTTTACTAGGAGTTATTTATTGTTGGACGGTGAAACCTTATCTATCGAGTTATTCTTGATAACTTCACCGTGTCGGTGTCGGGACAGAGTCACGGGATCCTGTTTCCTTCTAATCCTTTCTAAAATCTGTAATTGGCGAATCATATAGCATTAGGTAACGTGTCGGTAAGATTATTTAATATTTATGGATTTCATAGAAAAAAAAAAAAAAGAGCATATGTACTAGTTATAATTTTATATCTAGTTTAAGAATTATCCGTACACGTGTTCCTTAATTTGAATTCTCTCACCATATAATATATGTCCAGACAAGTGAGTAATCACGTTCTACGGCCATCGCCCTTCATGATTATCTAATTTGCTTTTTATAAGGATTTTTAGTTCAAATATCGATGTATCTTTGAATTTTTAAATTTTATAAACCCTTTATATTACCAATTCACTAAAATATAGGTGACTACTTAGAATATTTAAAAGAATTAAAATTCAAGAATATTTGCAATTTCCCCATCATCCATTGTAGGAGGGTTTGCTAACAGTGTTTCGAGGTGTTACGTTAGTTTAAAATAGAAAGTCTCTATCTTTACTTAATTTATTAAATAATTCTTTTTAAAAAAAATTAATCGTGAAAATTTGCTGATACAAGTATTCGAAAGATATTAAAAATATAGATAATAAACATATAGATTCAAAATACACATTTAATTGAGTTAAAATTGGCTCAATAATTTCTTGAGTTTAAGTCTTCATCATTTATATTTGTAGTAACCCTATTTTATGATTATAAAAATAAAAAAAAGCATTATTTTATGACTCCATCTTTTCATCTTTCTATCCTACAATTCCAATTTCGGCCGGGTCCTACTTACGTCGAAACTTTAGTTAAGTCACGTCTCTCCCGTAATTGCACAAGAAACTTCCAGTAATCTGTACCTAAAACAAATAGAAATTCCAGACATAGTAATGGACAAGATATATAGCTGTCATCTATGGTTTTTTTTTTTTTAATATATATAATATCATACCTAATTTAATTCATTATAGCGTTCTGTTCTACGACTCCATCGCATAATTAACATTTTTCTTATTCTTTTGGAGATACATTGACCTCATCAGCTGGTTGGTTTCAAGGAAAACAAATATTGCTTTATTTATTTGCTTATATCATATGTTCATGGTAGTGTTTAATATGTTTTTTCCACCATACCAAACACCGCGCGCCGCAGGTATAGGCGTATAGTATATTACTGTTGTTGCCTGCCTGTCTTCTGATTGTAAAGTGACTAGATTCAGTGATTCCTTGTTAGTCAACAGAGGTTTTCGCCGAATTCGTTTGTCGATATAGGCATACTCGGTTGGCAAGATAGTGAAATAGAATTTTAATTAATGCAGTACTCAATAAGCTTCCACTCATTTTGATTAGGCTTCTTCGTTAGGGAAAAGAAAATTTGCAAATTACTTTCCTCAATTGGACATAAAATATAGATATATCTCTCTTAACTTCTAAATACCGTAAATTACCTTCTAAACTTTGATTTTGATGTAAAAAGACATAGGTATAAATATATCTTTTTAAATTTCTAAATACCACAAATCGCTTCTTAAACTTTGATTTTAATATAAAAATACTTTTCAAACTTATCGAGATATGTTTTAAAACTTCTCATCTTCTTCTATAAAGATCCAAACTTTACTCAAAACAATCTGGCATAACGAGATTGAAAAACTTAAATCACTTGTGAATCAAAGAGTTTCAATTGTGAAAAAGATTGTATTACTAGTCATTTTTAGAAACCTTAGCAGCAAGGAAGGTGCAATGCAATCAAACCTGTTTTGACTTAATCGGTTCAACTGATTCAACCGTAACTCTTGATATAAATTGAGCCAGTTTTATCCCAAAAACCCGTGTTAGTAAAGATCCTCCAAAATCTAGTTGACTCAATTGATTAGACCTTGATCAAATGGATTAAATGGGTAATAATGCAGATAATTATTATTTTTATATTGAAATTTGAAAAGAAGATTGAGAACAGTATTAATATTTATTAAATATAATTAAAATGCAATATTTAAAATAATTAATTCTAAAATTAACATATTTTCTCAATACTCAATATGCTAAATTTTGAAAAGTGAAAATAAAAACCCTATCACTAAAGCAGAGAATAGGAGCCACCTTTTCCTAGTCCTTGCCATCAGGAACGTCAAACATTCAAGTTTTGACACCCATCAGTAAGTGTTGTATAAGATTAAATTTCAGTATTTTATTCTTCTTTTAGATGGTTGGCTTTGACTTTAAGGGTTGTGATTGGTTTATATTTTATAGCTATTTAATTGTGTTGTTTGTCCATTGATGTAAACAAGCAACTATAGGATTAAAAATTTTACTCTCACTTGTATATTCTCTGTTAACTTTTGTCTTTTGTTGATTTGACTATTTGTTGGCCAAGCAAAGCAAACATAAGAATTAGAAAATGTGTTGCTCTTCGGTTTTATTATCTAGCATTTTAATAAAAGTATAATAGCCAGTTGGTTCGTTACAAGCAACATCTTTGATTGCACATGGAAAGGTGATAAAACTTGCTTAACCTTTTTTTTTCTCCTAATTACAGTGCTAAAATCCTAGTAATGATGACATACTATTACAAGCTCCCTTTATCTTTTATAAATATAAATATAAATATTTAAATTATATATGAGCTATACTTGTAACTCGTGGATTTTCATGAGCTTATCGAATAGGAATGGTAAAACATATACTCTGAGGGAATTATATCGATTTATAGCATTGATATGGTTTAAGTATTATTACTAGCATAAAGAATCACAATAAATTGCACTTATGTATCAACTTAATAGTTATAATATCGGTTGTGTTTTTTCTTCTTGTAAGGATATTTGCAACTTATACATGTTTTAGTTTTCTTAAGTGCTTTTTTTTTTTTTTAAATGTAGAATATATATACTTTTTCTTCTTACAAGGATATTTACAACTTATACATGTTTTAGTTCTCTTAAGTGCTTGTTTTTTATATAGGATATAGAAGCTGTCAATAGCAATACACATCATCTATTACTAGTGGTGTTTGTTTAAAGACTAATGGTATTTGGGAGTATTTCAATCTATCCACTAATGACAAAGGGAAGAAGGTGTTTTTATGTCTTTATTGTGGAAATAAATATCATGGTGGAGGTATTAATATAATGAAATATCATTTGGCTAGATTTCATGGCTACATAGCAACTTGTAAGAAGGTACCGAAGGATGTTCATGAGAAAATTTCAGCATATCTAAATTCCTCTAAACAAAAGGAGAAAGAATACGACAATGCATGCAATGAAAGTGAAGAGGTTAAATTAGAGGAGTTGAATTTTTCATCAATCTTAACAAAAGAATACCACCGTAAAGACAGGAAAGAGGAAGGTTAGATTCTTAAAAATTCAATGGTAAAGAAGAAGACTACTATGATTCAACAAGGAATTAAAAGTTCCTTAATTAGCAAACAAGCTATTCAAAAGGCACATATAGCTTTTGCTAAGTGGTTTTTTTTTTTTTTTTATGCATGTATTCCTTTCCTTGCTTTGTGTTCACCTTATTTCCAATTAACTTTAGGTACTATTGCTAGAATTGGTACCAAATACCAGGGTCATCCCTCTTATAATTCTATACATTTCAACTTATTATAGGATTGCAAAAAAGGATGTCAACTATTGATTGATGCTTATAGAAGCAATTAGACAAAATCAGGATGCACAATTATGGGTGATGGTCAGACTGATTTAAGATAAAGAAAATTGATTAATTATTTAGTGTATTGTCCAACTAGTGTAATATTTGTAAAATCTATTGATGCATTAGATATTGCTAAGAATTCCAAAAATTTGTGCGATTTACTCTCAAAAATATCTAAATGGGCTAAGCCATCTAATGTAGTGCACATAGACACCAATAATGCAAGTAATTATGATGCAATTATTACAATAGAGGTATGATTATATTTATTGGTCTCCTTGTTTAGCCCACTGCTTGAATTTGCTGTTGAAAGATATTAGAAAGATGGATTATATGATTGAGCTTGCACAACATGCCTTTAAGGTAACACTCTTTATCTATAATCACATCTACTTGTTGTCTTAATTGAGAAAAAGATCTGGTTAGAAAGAAATTGTGCATCTAAGAGCAACTCACCTTGCAACTATTTTTATTACCTTGAAAAGTATTTATGATCATAAGTATGATTTACAAGCTTTGGTGACAAGCAAGCATTATACGAGCCATAGATTATTTGAATAGGTCACGAGAAAAGTCGTTAATGCAATCATTCTAGATAGCAAATTTTGGATGATTGTTGGTTTATGGTGAAAATAGTAGCTCCTATAGTTAAGCTTTTACGAGTTGCTGATGTAGGCAAAAGGCCCTCATTGGGTTGTGTTTATGAAGGCATATCTAGGATTTGTAAGAGAATCATGTATATTTGCAAAAACAAGCAAAGGTTATATAGTCCTTATCCTAAAATTGTTGATGAAATGTAGGATAGGCATCTATGTTGTAATCTTCATGTTGTAGCCTACTTTTTTAATCCAAATTTCATGTATGACTCGATAGAATTTGTTGAAACTACATAATTTATTCACGACGAATCAAATGTAAAATATCTTCTTTAGTTTTTTAATTCATTTTATAAAATGTTTAACTTACTTTATTTGATCTATAAATGAATGGTGGAGACTATTAGGGCATAGTGGCCCTCTTTTGCAAAAAGTGGCTCTTTGTATTTTGAGCCAAACAACTTCTCCATCATGATGTGAACACAATTCGAGCTTCTTTGAGCTCATCCATATGTTTGTTTAGCATAAAGATTGAAACATCAAAGGCTTAACGACCCTATTTATGTAACATATAATTTGTGTTTAAAACATAGGTATTTAAAAGCATAATATCTAATAGTTATTAATCAATTTGTTTGTATTTATCTTCTTCTTTTTAGTTTAGGAATCATTATAAAAGAAGGAATTCCAACTTGATTGATTATTATAAAATTGACAATATGGATTTTTAGATAATGGAAGATGACAAAGTCTCTCCTCTAGAATTTGATTATGATGATATTATAGAGCAAGCCATATATGAAAGATAATGCTATCTTCATCATTGATGATGACCATTGTCAAGGTCTATGACAAGATTTGACCTTTTCTAATGAACATAGGAAAATGTGTTAACATTTAGTGTCTTGTTTTTTAGATGACATTGAAATTGAAGTTTAGAGTCACTTGGTGCCTTTAGAGATATAAGAAATGATTCACAAGGCTAGGAATTAAGCCATGATGATGATGAGTTAATGATACTTGATCAGATCATTGATCTAAATATATAATTTTAGCATTTACGTTTTATTTTTATGCTTATTCTAAGTTGATGGATTTATTTAGACATAATTTATTGAGTTGTGTTTCTTATTTCCATTTACATTGGTGTGGACTTGATCAAGTTCCCACTTATTTAAGTATATAATTTAATCGAATTTAATATTTTTGCACATATAAATTATATTTGATAAATTTAATGACCTCTAGTTCAACCTGGTTTAACTTCGATTTGACCCTTTAACCTCTAGCCTTATCCAGGTTAAAGCCCAGTTTAAATCTAACTACCTTGGGAAGATGAAGCAAGTGACAATCATGGCAATAATTAATAGGGGTGAGCGAGTGTAGGGTACATAGGTATAAGACCTTATCTGTACCATACTTTATAAGGAACGGATTTTAAAATTTTAGAATCAAAACCTACCATGTAATATCCTAAAATCACCATAGAATTTATACCCCATAAAACTTACCGGGTATAAGATACCATGTGAAATATGTAAATTTTATCTTTTTTCCTACAAGTTTTTCACATGTAAAACTTATGAAACTTGTAATAAAATTTATGAAATTAAGAAAATGTAATTTTTTTCTATCTTCATTATTTCAAGTTTATATAATCTTACTACTTAGTAAATAGGAAAAAACAAATAGAAGAATAGAAAACATAAAGTTGAAGAGGAAAATATAGAAGAACAAGAGAAAGTTGGTTTACTTGCAAATTAGTTTGAAAATTTTCATTCCAAATAACTTTTTTATTCTCTCTTTAGAGGAAATGATATTACTTTTAGTAGGGTGGTATATTTTATTCTCTTCATAAAAAAAAAAGTTTAAATAATGAGATAATCATACTTGCAATAAATAACTATTAGCTATATTTTATTGTGACTAAATAGGGATAGAATCATTGTTGTTAGACTCGGATCGAAGGTTGACTAGAAAATGAGAAGGGGTCAATGGTCAAAAGGGTCGAACCGAGGCTAATAAAAACATTAAAATATAATTTATATTATGTTTATAATTAAAAAAAATTATCTACCTTCTTGATATTCAAAAGTCGAGAGCTTCTTACTTCTTCTTTTTTTGTGTTTAAGTTTATTTTTTATGTAAATTGGTGCATTATATAGTACAGAGATAAAAAATATATATACTGCATTTGAATCTAAAAAACCTAGATGGATTTTGTAAAAATCAAGTTAAATCGGCTGGGTCAAATGGATCTTTAGCGATCACTATCAAGAAGGGTTAAGAGAGTAACCCAGACCAATTTTATGATCGGGTTAGGTTGAATTGGTTTGGACTGGGCATATTAACTTGAGTTTGAAAACACTAGATAGAATGTTATTTTTGGTCATATTCCCAATTTGATGAAATAATTAATGAGTGGAGTAAATATCAAAATAAGTATTTCTATAATAAAATTTTTTATGAAGTAAACATGAAATATAAATTTCTAACATATTATCAATAAAAGTTGTTTTTAAGGAATAATTTTTCTATCCTTTATTAATTTTATCTTAGAAAGCAAACAGTTCATTAGATATGACAATCCCCTAAAAATCTAACCAAGCAAAAAGTTATAAATTCAGCCTTTTTAAATTCAAAATCAACTCATGACCCTAACCATTGCTCCTTACCTTGGATTTATCAATGGTCCTACATCATTAAACAATAGATCTCTTAGATTAATTAAATTTAGATGAAAATTTCAAAACTATAGGGAAGAAACTCACAAATTACAAACTTATTAGAAATCTAATAATAGCCTTAAAGGTGAAAGATGTTAATTTTTAATATGTAAAATGTGAATAATGAACATACTAAAAGCTAGAACACCCTCATTAAGAGGTCTAATGATCTAATTTTTTACAAACTAACCTAAATTGGGAATCAATTAATTAAAAGCCTAAAAAATTTGTAAAAAACTCAATAGGACCATAAATCAGGACTAAACTCTAAGTTAGGCAGAACATTAATTAAAAATATAAAAATGGGATAAAAGAAAACCAAACAAGCGTTTATGGTTGACCACTTCTTTATCATTATAGTTGATCACATTACTTAGGTGGTTAGCCATCTTTTCCCTATGGCCACCTATTTTTTTGTGTGATTAATCTTAATCATTTTTAGTCTTACAAATTTATTTTCCACTCGACTAGGATCTTCATTCTTTCAACTAAACTCTATTTTAATTCTTTTCTAAGCATGGATTATGACCCTAAACAATGCTTTAAACCACCTAAAATATTATAATCAATTAAAATAAGATCTAAAGCAATTTAGGACAATATTATGTATATACAACTGTTAGGAATCTTTGGAGCAAGTTTGCAAGAAAATTTACTACTAGCAAAGCAAGTTGAAGTTGATATTCTTTTGTGCTTGTCTCTTTGGTTGTGTTAGGTATATGAAACAATTAATTATTATTTGACTATAATTACTTCACATATATGTTTACACAGCATGTAATAATTTCGGATAGTAGGGATAGATTTCAATAGAAATCTCATGTTGCCCCACAGATGTTGGAGAAGTTATTTGCTAATATCCCCTAACTTAAATAATCACTAACCTGACAATGACGTGTACTACAGATGTTTGATTTATTACATTTAGTGATGACTGGTTTTGCACGTGCTATGGCATGTATAATTACGGATAGAGTTTTTACTTGCTAGTTGTCCACCGTGGAACTTAGTTTTAAAAACATTTTAGGCAAATAAAAGCTTTAAATAAGAAGACATTCCAAGTAGGATTTTGTATGTACTCACCTACAGTGATTACGCATGATAAATTACGAAATAAAAGAAAATAATCCAGAAAAGATCATGAAGAACCAATGGCTTTGGCTGAATGGATTAAACGAAAGGGCTGTGTAGCTGCTGCTTTGACCAATACATGCTAAACGAAAAGCACTTTAGAAAGAAAGGAAAAGATAAAACAATCTGCAACATCATAATGCTCCAATGACAGTGATCTGCTTCGTTGGCTTCCTAGTAACCATGCATATTGTTCATGCATTACCTTTTCTAGTCGTCTGATG
The DNA here is from genome assembly GCA_037954665.1 of Laguncularia racemosa. Lineage (NCBI taxonomy): Eukaryota > Viridiplantae > Streptophyta > Magnoliopsida > Myrtales > Combretaceae > Laguncularia > Laguncularia racemosa. The sequence goes on from JBBMOL010000083.1 coordinate 368,848, forward strand.
AATGCTCTTTACACGTCATTTCCAGAACATTACTCTACTGGGGAATGTTCTTTACGTGTGTCGAATTATTGAATTTTCCAACTTCATCTGCCTTCTACAGCAATTTCCCTTTATTCAAACTTAAAACCGATGGAGAGGTTAAAGACCAATGCGTTTCTATTTAATCTTCCTACAAGTATCTTCTCAATAAACCGTCTTTCCCTAATTGTGGAGACTGGCTTCCTCAATCCGATAGCATACATCTTAAAGCACAATGCTTCAGCATTAGCTTCGAATTCGAGAAGGGCATTTCAACATGCTATACAACATCCAATTCACTACAATTTGATCCATTGAATTTTGACCGCTACATGACTTCGTCCTAGCTTTAAGAGCAAAAGTTAAGTAATCAAGAACAATCCATATATAAAAAAATGAGATTATATGTGGTTTTTTTTATTATTAAAAAAAAAACTATTTATAGATAAATAATTTTTAGGTACAACTTTAAACGTATCAAACATATACGCTTAGATTAAGAATCAAATTTAAGTACAATGTAAGGAAAGTCTACCCTGTCAATACTAAATTAAAAGTACAAGGAGAGCAAGGAAAGGATATGAAAGCTAAAACATATTAAATTGTCACTCTGTCCAAGTAACTCCTTATTTCGTGCAGCTTTGACTTCATTGTCACGACAATTAGAAATTCAAAATCAGCTTGTTTCGTTGTTTGCCCGAATCTTATAATTTGTAGCTGTCCACAGGTTGGATTCCGTGAATAGTTTTCTAGATATTAATATGTTATGAGCAATTTCTAGGTTAAAAAAAAAAAAATTGGTTTGGATATTTCTATAATGTCTATCTCTATTTTTTTAGTTTACATTTTATTAAAAAAAAATTATATATTTTTATTTAGATGATACTATGTAATATTTGAACTTTCTTGATAGTTATATTGTAAAGACGACCAAAGTCACTTGAAAGGATTTCATTACTATGTTGAAACAAGTAAATCGGACATAATTTTTTCATTTCTTTTTCATTTTTTTATAATAAGATCAATGTAGCTCGGCTTAACTTTATAATCCAAACTGTAAATTGGATAGTAAATACAAATCATAACCCAAAACTAATTATAAATCAATCCACTAAAAAAAATCACTTCTATTTACAATTTAAGTTGATTTTGCAATCAATTTCAAAGCACAATTCACAGCAAAGAAATGAAAAATGGAAAAAATGGACAATAGGGCGTAAGTACAAAACAAAACCAAATTTTATACCAAACCGAACCCGTAAACTGGACAATAAATAGAGACCATAACCTAAAACTAATTATAAATCAAACCACTACAAAATATTGGTTCTATTCATAATTTAAGTTGACTTTGCATTCAATTTCAAAGCACAATTCACAGCAAAGATCATTTTTGAACCAAACAATTTGAAACAATGCTTTATTGCTCTTTTTTTGGGTACTATGATTCCATGAATTATAACATGACAAAAGAATGGAATTTTTGGTTTGGTATAAAATTTAGTTTTGTTTTTTACTTATGCCCTATTGTCCAACCTTAATATAGCTATCTTCTTCTTGAGATCATTTTAAATTTTAGTATGTATCAATACATAATAAATTATACTTGGATTTTATCGTCAGATAATTTTATAATAAAATACTTGAATAGATATAATTAAGTTTAATTCTTCATTATTCATTGATTTTTCTTTATCTTTACATCTTCAAATAGAAATATTTTATTGATAATAATAAATTAACAACAACAACAATAATAATAGAATCCATGACTAACCTTGCAATTTGGGCATTATTTACGTGCTTGAAAGGGAATTATATTATATCCTGTTAGTATTTCAACGTAAAGTGCCAATAAGTCATGAGGAAAATATTACTCGAATAAAAGGACATGTGATGTGATGAAGAAATTAGAGGTGAGAAGGTTTGAGAAGTTTGGGAGTTGGTGAGGCGAGATGGACTGTGCGAAGATTGCGCGCAAACAGTTGGAAGGCACCAAGGACAAGAGAAGGGTTCATGTGCCGGCCGTCGCATCGTAATCTTGTACGCGGCCCGTTGTGGGAACTGGGAATGCCAATCTGACCTAGGGCAATGTCTTCACCACGTGTAGCCCCGACCGCTAATTACGATACCCAATCAACTTTTTCCCTTAATTAAATTTTTTTTAATTATCTTTATAAATATTAATAAATTTTTAATATATAAAAATATTTTAATAATTAATATATATATTATAATTATTACATGTTTTTATCTATTTGGTGTTCGTTTCATATTTATTTGAATATAAATGTTTAGTTACAATCAAATGGGATTTAGATAAAAAAAAAAAAAAAGAGAAAAAAATACAGTTGCATATATACTTTTATTAAAAAATAAAATAAAATCCTTGAATTTTTCTTTAAAATATAAGTGAATTGAATAGAAATTAAATGATTTATCCAAATGCTATTTTTCAAATAAATACAGATCAAATATAAATAAAAAAACAAACAATTCAAACAAAACCTAAATATCATTAATACATAGCCCATTTCACTATTCTTCATGGCACCAAACCAATAAATTATTAATTATGCATATTAGTCAATACACTATAACATTTGAGGAATAATTACATACGTTTTTCTTTTCAAACCCGATCGATAAAAAATATACACTATTATCATCCGCTGTAATTTCTCTTGAAGTTTGAAGGGATCAGCACACCTCTTCAAGCTTCACGGTTGTAGTCATATCATTAAAGACCGGCATAAATGAGGAAACTTGGAGGTTTGCCCCTTTTCTTTGAATGCACAATCCTTTTCGAATGTCTCAATCAACTAATCTTTCCAATCCCTCTTGTATTTTAGCATAAAAGATTCAATGGGAAACAGATTTAATAAGAGCACCCCCTTCGAATGGAATTTCTTGTTATTCCAATGTACTGAAGTACAATGCAAGTTCTTACGTCGACTTTGCTTGGAATTCACCTTGGATCATTGATCTCCATTTTCCAGATAGCTTTAGACTTTTTGACCCGTCTTTGGAAATTGGAAACAACAACCGAAGCTCTACTTTCCTTTTAACATATTCATTATTTGCTGCATTTTCAGAAGTTGCATCCACTTCCTCCTCCGTTTCATCTTTTCCTCTTTCGTCTGGATTAAATATTTACACCTTCTGTGATTGCTCTAGATGCCAATATATGATTGGACTCGACAACTTGAATGGTACTTCAACATTTAAAATTACATAACACCCCTAATTTTTTTACTGTACGCTCACATTCCTCCAACATGCACTTGATCTATATTTATGCAAATTATCAAGGGCCGTTTATGCACTGATAAAATCTTATTTGGAAGTGTGCATGTACCTTTGAAACTCTCTAAAGGGTACAGGGATACATAACGGGGGGGTAGGGGTAGATGCACGACTGGGATGCTGCCATATAGTTTATATAATTATCATTTTTTTTTCTTTATTGAAATTAAGTTCATTTAACCACATTTGAAGTAAAATGATGGTGTATCCACATTTTTTATATTTCTTTCTCTCAAATCTTATTATATCCAAGATAACGTGAATTTATGAGACTTTAAGCTGGTTGATAAGCGAAAAATTTACGTTCAAATATAGATCAATAATTAAACATCCAAATCAGAATATTTTCGTTTAAGTGGAATGTTATTTAAACGCAAATTACATTCTAAATATAACAATTACATACATAAATTTCAGTAAAATATGCTAAAATAATTACAAAAATAGGACATGCTTAATTAAATCACAAGCTGAGTTGAATTAGAGACCTGAGATAGAGTTGCATTATTAAGTTTTTATACATTTGAAATATGGATCTACAATTAGAGGATATAAATTAGATTGGTTTGATTGAACTTATATTGTATTTTGTAAATCTAATTATATCTATTAACTGAATATTATAGACACAATAAGACTTATAATATAAATAATGGTAACCTATATAACATTTATAATTTTTAGCTGAAATAAATAATAAATAAAGTATAGATTTGAAGATGACCCTAATCCTAGTAGTTGAAATGTGCTGGTGGTGCACCATTGAAAGCCCTTAAAGTTTTTTAAGTAATTAAAGTTACAACAAGTAGAGCGGCTGAAAGGGGTTTGGATAAAAGTAAGCTAGGTACGTGACTTTGGCGTGGGACTTCAAAAAACACCTTCTTTTGCGCTAAAGAAACCTTTTATTTAATGGGTAGTCATTACTATTCCCAGAATATCCCTTCAGAGTCTCATGCCTTTGACTGAAACTGTCGGTGGTACTGAGAAAACTCAGGGATGGTGTGGATATGGACATGGATCATTCGTCTGCTTCCCAATCATTCCACATTATAGATATCGATATTGATCTTAATAATAGATGCTGTATCCACTTCACAAGTATTTTAAAATATGGTTAATAATTGAGTGAATAAACTTTTTTTTTTTTTGCCAAGGAATAAACTATTGATGGAATTTTTTTTAAAAATAAATAAATAAATTGCAGTTCATTATAAGTTAGTTATCATGTCAGGAAGAGTTACAGACATTTTTCTTTCATATATAACCACTTATAAAATAATTTCTCTCTAATTGTTTTTTTTGTTATTTTTAAAGTGATTTAATTAATATGCTCTATGTATCATGAACACGTAAAATATGAAAGATGCTTTTGTACTTTAATATTATAGATAATATAAGGAAGTAACCGAATTAATGAGGAAATAAATCAAGAAATCTAGAATGGAGAAAACAATGTGCAGGGATAACAAAAGCCAATTAAACTAGATAAAAAAAGAGAAAATTGAGGGTTACACTCTTAAATAATACGATAATTTTTAAAAAATATTTCATAAATATTATACCCGAAAAATTATTTAAAAAATAAGTTATTAAGACATATATGACATCTGTGCCTTTTGTTAAAAAAAAATTTACACTGAAAGCACATGTTTCTTTCTTTTTGCATTGAAGGTGCGGATGCCACTTGCGCCTTCAGTAAAAAAAAAAAAAATTATGCACCTTTAGTACAATTTTGTGCATTCGATACAAATTTATGAAGACGCAAATTATATCCGTGCCTTCGAAACCTATTTTTGGAATAATTATTTTGAGTATAATATTTATAAAATATTTTAAAAAAATTACTATATTTAAGAGTCTTACCCAAGAAATTAACACAATTCTTGTTATGAGATGAAGAAGCAGCTAGCTAGCTGTAGCCTTTCTTATCGAGATTAAGATGACATGCTGATTGTTGTATTTTGAAGGAAAGAGCAAACCACAATCGAAAAATCCCAAGCCATGCAAATATTTTGAATTTATTTTCATTATTATTTTATTTAAATGAAAATTTTAATTATTTATAAAGTGTAAATAAATCCTCTAAACTTTTAAAGTATGATTTCAATTTTTCATAACTTTTGAAAGTGTTTATATGTATCTCAAACTATCATAAAGCCCTAAAATCTATTTTTATTTATGATCATTTTAGCGATGACTTTAAGATTGTAGTAATGGTATAGAAGTTATTTGTATATTTTTAAATTTTTTTTAATGGTATAGTTGTACTTTAAAAGTTTTAAAGGTTATGATACTTATCAATAATTTGCTGGTTATATTTATAATTTGTCTCCCTTATTTAATTTATCAAAAATCTAAAAATGAATTATTTTAATTCAAAACATCAACTACACATAGAAAATTGATGAGTGCAATACTCACGTAAATAAGAAATATCAAATATATCTTAGAAACTAACTTTATCATAGAAACAACCATGTAATATAAATTGCGAATCAACTTATATACTTAATCTAATAACCTACCATCATAAAAGTTAGCTACATAGATTTGAATTCCTTAAATCTACTATTGCCAAAATTTTCTAAAGTTATTCTTTTAAGATATTGTCAAATATGATCAATTGTTAAGATTATGAGAAAAAAAAAAGATGACATCATGTGATATGACCAAATATATTATGGATATGAATAATCCCAATCATTAATTTATAATTTTAAGAAGTTTTAGAAAAAAAAAAAACAATTTTGAAAGATCTATATACATAGTATAAATTAAAATTTCTATTAAGTATTATCTTCTAAAACAGTTTGGTTTGGTATTTTTAGTTTTATTCAGTTTATTACTTCAAATGAATCATTAATTTTTTGTTTGATTCAATTTAAAAAATTTTCAAATCAAATTATAAAATACAAAAAAGCATATGTCCGATTTGATTTAATCCGCTTTTTTAACCCTCCCCTAATAAATACTATGGTAGATCATCCCTCTAGAATCTAGATAATTGTTGAAAACAGCCATCCGAAATAAAGAAAATTGCAACAAGAAGAAGCTACTACGGTTTGGATGAAATACATAAAAGAAAGTGAAAGAAACGAACATCGAATGGCCATGTTATGTCTCTACGAGTCTTTTTTCCTCACCTTAGATGAGTTTGGCATCGACGTGTTTCGTGGCGGTGTCACATGATGACATGAGTGTTGTCAGTTCATTAATTCCATATACACCGATTTAGTAATGCCCGTTCGTTCGGCTGCTTTGCGCTCACGCTCCAAGTCGTAATTCTCGTTATCCTCGTGCCTTATTTGAGGAATTCCATCATCATTTTGCTACCGACAGTATCTATTGGGAAGGCTATCTAAAAATTAGAATTTAATATAAAAATAATTATTATATTAATGTATAATATCATGCAACTAACAAAAGACACCCCCACCTCCCCTCTCCTTCTTTCTTTTCTTTTTTTTTTTTTCTTTTTAAATAAAATTAAAATCTAAAAACTTTGAAAATCATATATGAAAAGGTAAAACATTGGAACTTCAAGTCGTTGAACCTAGGAATTCAAAACTATATTTTCTCCTAAAACAAAACAATTCTTAGAAGAAATGATCAAGTATTTTTGAAAAAATGAATCATTTTGATTGAATGGATCTTAGCTACTTATATTATGTGTTGGAAGTGCTTTTAGAGTATGCTGAGAAAGACGCGAAACAAATACTTGAAAAGATCTAAGTTGATCAAAATCAAAACCAAAGCCATAACAGCAATTAACAAGGTCAATCAATGGCTAATTGTGGCAATCGAATGGCTCATGAAAAATTACGGTTTTAAAGAGTTTGTTGAATGACCTTTTGGGACATTTGGGTTGGATGGATCACGTTGAAGCCCTAAGAAGGGATGTTTAAGGGGGTCCATTCAAGTAGCCTCTAATAGCATCCAAACGAATCCCTGTGAAACTAGCCATTGCACTATAGAATCAAAGAAAGAAAAAGACTGCAGTGTGAAAATTCTTTTGGGGACCTACAAGTACACTTTAAAGAGCAACTGTTAGACAAGAATTTGAGAGCAAAGCATTTTTATTTTGATTACTCTCTTACATGTAAATTTGCTTAATTTTTAAAGAGAGAAAATCTAGTGCTTGAATGTGCTCTTGAGACTACACTTGTGATTTTTTTTACTAACTTTGAAAGTATATATTCAATCCTTCTAAAATCAGGTCATTAAGACCAATATTGAAAAAGAGATTATGAAGTCTTTTTGAGGAGGTAACTTATAATTGTGGAGAATAGGGATAGTTCAAACTTTACGTTAAATCTGAGCTAGATATCCCATTATTTATTTATTTTCCACTACAATTATTTTTTTGTTGCTTTTTCTTATTATTGCATGTCAAATTTATCAATTAATCGTAAGCCATTTAAGTTCATCAATTAGTGTTAGAGTGAGGCTCTAATTTTCTCGCTTGCAAGATCATGGTTTTAAATAGACTAAGATTTGTAATAAGTCGTAGTGTTAATGGACCTCTTTTGTTAAATGGCTTCAATTATAATTTTTAAAATTGTAGAATGAGAATTTTCACTAGAGCATACTATAAAAAAAAATATAGAGAGTTATTGTAAATGAATCTATAGGGGTACGCATGTAAAAATGATGATGAGCATATAGAACAAGAAATTGAAACTTTATAATAAAAATAGAAAGCAATGAATATTTTGCAATTTTCCTTGAACAAACATTATTTCTACAAGATTTGTACTTATACAAGTACTAAAGAGATTCAAAATGATATATTGCTTGATTAAAAGATACAAAAATAAGTATTTTATGGAAAATTAGAAGATTTCAAAATAGAGTGTGATGAATCTATTGGTGAAATTCATGTTCAATTTATTGAAATCATTAATCATTTGAAATCTCTTTGCAAGGCATTTACTAAAGCTCAAATCAGTTCTAAACTTTAAGGGCATTGCTGCAAGACTAGGAGGCCAAAAGAACATTGATAGAAGAGGCAAATAATTTTTCAATAACGAAGATGGTGGAACGCTACATCTCCCTATAAAGTCATAAACTGATTAAAGAGTCATGAAGGGAAATCAAAGAAGAAGTCCATTGCCTTAAGAGCACAATAGTGATGAAGAGAATAAGCTAGCTTGGAGTCCAAGAAGTTCTTGAAGTTCTCCCCCAAGAAAAAGAAAGAGCAAAAAGGGGAGGCATAAGATGATGATTGATCTTATCTCCTACTGACCCAACAAAGGAATCCTAAAGCAAAATTTCTACGTGTTATATCCATTTGCGTGATAAAGCTCTTCCACCTGTTGCAGATGAAGATCGATGTAGTACCTCGAGAAGCGAATTCGGTGGCAAATATGATATCCCTCCCACCTCTTCTTCAATTCTAATGATGAACTTTAGATAATTATAATGAGTTTCTATGATGAATTTTGGAAGACTCATTAGACAAATAACTTTTGAAATGTATACTGCAATAAATTGGAATTAGATACTACTTCCAAAATGAATCGATGTTTTGAAGTTTGAATGAGAAATTAATGAAGGAAAATGAACTTCTTGTGACTAAGAACAAAGAAATTGAAAGTGAAAATTTTGGTACCCACCATCTCGAATTTTTAAAAAAAGAAAAGAAAAATAAACATAAAACCCGATTTTATTGAAATAGAGTTGCGCAACCCTGATTGGTTTCCAATTGATTTTTCTTTTCATTTTTTTTTTAAAGTGACGATAGTTTAAAAAATTATTTTAAGTTATGGATCACAAACCACTTTAAGTCATGAATTACAAACCACTTATCAATTGTTTCTGTTTTAACCACTCCAAGGCAAGAGATACTAGTGCTCGATATTCAAATCTTCTTCTTTTTTTTTTATCATTTTATTTATTTTTTTCTTTTCTTTTTAATTTTAATACTTTATTTTACTGGAGTCACACCACCGTCTATCTATGTAATATATATATAGTATAACATTATCATCTATTTTAATTATGTAAAAATTCAACTATTTATTTAAATTTTATCATAAACATTGATTATTCATATGTAATTTTACCTATCAATTTTATTTAGGCAAGAGAATATTAGTGATACCACATTCAACGCTAGTAAAGAAGCTGTTTTTTTTTTTGGAAAGAAAAGCATTATTTTCTTTTAATTGATAAATTTTGTAGATGTATGTTAAATTTATTAACATTCCTTTCCATATTATTGGTTTTCACAATTTTATATTAAATTTTGAACACTTCTTTAAACATCCGATAAAAGGAGACAAGAAAGCTTGTCTTTGGTATTAAATAAATTATTTTTGATATGGATTGGCCTTAGTATTCTTCCCTCTATTTGATAATAGTTCGATTTTTTTTTTTTTTACCTTTTACGTTGTATGTTTGTTGGTAAGAAGACATAAACATTGTACTAACTTATAAAACTTAAAGACATAATTTTCTATAATATCTTATTAATTGCATTAATGTTTTTATAAGGAAAAACTTTTTAGCTATAACTCACCTAGTATAGTGATATAGACATTGATTTATTAGTAAAATGAACCAGGTTTCTCTTATTAAAATAGTAGTTAGTAAAGGAAAAAAAAAAAGAAAATCTTTCTATCCTTAAATTTTGATTTATTCCAATTTTATTCTCCCGCATATTATGCTCAGTTGATGCTAATTGCCAATTTATATTAACGATCCTTTTATCAATTCTTCCCTCTTAGGAAATAATTATTTAGCTTTTCTACATTGCTTGCATTGAATCGAAGTAATAATATTCAAAGCATATTTAATAGTACCTCTATATCAAATGACAAGATTAATAAGCATCAAGCATTACATGGCATTTGATTTTGACAACATTAATAAATAGCGATACTCTATATAGAAACATAAATATAATTTAGTACTGACATGCACTTGCATTGCCTATGCAATTAAGAATAATTATTTCTAATACTAATAATAGCATATAATTATAAAAAAAATAAGGTACTTAGATAATCATTTTATTATAGCAGTCATAATCACTTAATCTCATGCAAAACAAGTCATATATAAAAGTTTTCTTTATATTTTTATTTTATAGCTACAAAACACCCAAATCACTGAAATTCTTCATTAAGGCACATAGTTGAAATTAAATTAAATGTAAGATTGTTAATTCAATAAAGATAAATTTGTGACGCAGCGCGGAAAGCGAAAACGAAATGAATCGAATATGGATTGGTTTCACACAACAAAGAATAGCTCTTTGATGCAAACTCTGTAGCTCACAACCCGGAAATGGAGAAAATTCTCTCACGAAATGTATTTCAAAATAATAATAAGGCGTAACCTTAACATGTCTGACAAAAAGTATATATACTTCCCGTAAAATATCTAAAAGGGGAAAATCTAAGCGTACACGTGGAAATAAATAATGATATACACGTCTATAACCTGTCGCATACACGGTCGTGCTTCTAGGCCGCGTATGTTTCTGGGCATGTTACGAGCACAGTACACGGTCTGATACACGGCCGTGTTTCTAAGCCGTGTAGGATTCTGTAAATGTTCCTGACCGAATACGCGGCCGTTCTGCAAGCGTGTATATAGGCCATGTATGTTTCTATGGAATACCCTGATTGAATAACAGCCGTGCTTCAGGCGTGTATGTTCTGTGAGTTCCTTCCAATCACTACATGGCCGTGTAACAAGCCGTATATCAGCCCGTGTCTCTTGTATCTCCATCATTCTCTCCCACCAATGGAGAACTTGACCCCGAGTTCTCGTCAGGATATAAAGGCGTATCATTGGAGTGAAAAAGTGATAAGTCCGCAACATTAAAAGTACAAGAAATATTCATATCTTCCGGAAGTTGTACGACATATGCGTTGTCATTTATCTTATGCACAACTTCATAAGGTCTGTACTTCTTGGTTGAAGTTTCCCATATTTACCTAAGGGAAACGCTCTCTTCGGAGGTAAACCATTACCTGATCGCCACGGCAAAGAGTTTCTTCCGTCTATACTTATCTGCAGCCCATTTGTATCGGGTATTAGATTCCTCTATCTTTCGTCTAACTTCCTCGGCAGTGGTTTGGTATTGTTCCGCCATATGTTTAGCAGCTAAATCGCCCACCATATCCTTGGGTAATTTGATCAAGTCCAGCGCATGTTGTGGCGTTTTGGTATATACCACCGAGAACGGTGACCTCCCAATAGTTCGGTGGACGGAACTATTGTAAGCGAATTCAGCCTGAGCCAATGCCTGATCCCACTGTCCCGGCTTCTCACAGCAGATACTTCTAATGAGGTTTCCGAGGGTCCTGTTAGTTACTCTGACAAAAGAGTATATATACTTCCCCGTAAAATATCTAAAAGAGAAAATCTAAGCGTACACGTGGAAATAAATAATAATATACACGTTTATAACCTGTCGCATACACGGACCGTGCCTCTAGGCCGTGTATGTTTCTGGGCATGTTACGAGCACAGTACACGGTCTGATACACGGCCGTGTCTCTAAACCGTGTAGGATTCTATGAATGTTTCTGACCGAATACATGGCCGTTCTGCACGGCCGTGTATATAGGCCATGTATGTTTATGTGGAATACCCTGATTGAATACACAGCATGCTTCAGGCCGAGTGTGGAGGCCGTGTATGCTTTGTGAGTTCCTTCCAATCACTATACGACCGTGTAACAAGCCGTGTATCAGCCCGTGTCTCTTGTATCTCCATCAATTTGTAAGATGTAGTTTAACATTCCTATTTGATTGTTGACAACGCCTTTTTATAATCATGAAAAATTAGGTTATTGCATAGCTATATACGAAATTCCTCAATTAGTGCCTTCTTCGTTGTTTTTACAAGCACATTGTGACATTTTTAGATAAAACAAATTAAAAGTGATTAAGATATTTTTATTATTTAGAAAGTACCTTTATAGTGTATCATTGCAATTGTTCATTTCATTTCTTTCTTTTTTTTCTTTTACGCATTTTTAGCACTATTAGCATTTTTTTTTTCTTTCTTAACTCATCTTGTGTGTATACTTTGGTTCGGATTCTTTCATGTTTTTAATATTATTATATCATAATGTTTAATTTTTATATAGATGTATCTTAATTAATATATATATATATATATATATATATATTTGTCGCTTCTTTATCGTATGCTTTTCTTTTTCTATACGAACAAAGTCACATTTTATGAAATTTTATATCTAGAATGTTTATTTTGCAATATTTCCTATCCATTTTATCAAATTAATAAAATATCAAGATTCTTATAATTTAATAAAATAAGTATAAATATCGATCTTTTTAAAAAGTGAGTATATTTAAATACTTCTTTTTCTTTATAATATATATTTTTTAAAAAAGTTCTCATAAACTTTAATATACTCTATTATCAATCAAGAATTATCCTAATTGAAAAAAATAGAAAAGAAAAACGAAACAAAAGGGTAGCTTCTCCGTGCACGCCAGTTTCCACCGGATCATAAACCAAAACAATTGGTTATTGACTCTTCATGCTCAAGCGCTGCTGGGTCTTGTTTCGACTTTCGCAATCCCAACCTCTGGTTTCGCGTGAATTCATCAATATTTGGTACTATGCCCTCTTACAATAATTAACGTCAACATCCATCCATTACTTTCTGTTTACACTTATTACGTTTACTGTTACAAATAAAAAAAATTTCACAGCCCTTTTACGCTTTATCTCAGCCTTGCCATGGCATCCCACACTCCAAACCTGTATTAATATCCGTGCTGCCTGCCATTAGTAATATATAAATAATAATAAATTTTTAATATAAAATAATTTTTATAAAATAGAAATAATATTTTTTTAAATATTATTATATTTTTCACTATTCATTCATATGTATTATTATAGATAATTTCTTTTTTCTTTTTTCATAAACATGACCTCATTAATTATTATTATTTTTTTATCTTCTTACCTTTTATGGTATATGTCTATGCTTTTCATTAGATTAATGTGTGAAGGCGTAATTACGAGTTAATGCTTTACATTGTGGGTTGGTGCTGATTTTATTGAATGCATAAAATGAGCAGTTGGAAATTCAAAGTTGAAGCCATAAAAATAAAAAATAAAAAAAGCAAGTAAAGTCTTGGAATTGGAAACTGGAACGGAAAGTAAATGGAAAAGAAGGGAAAAAAAGAAAAGAAAAACCTGCCATCTTAGGGACAGGTTGGATCCGGATTTATTGATTGACTTGTAATAGTTATTCAATTAGCATATAGCATACTTATTTTTCCCATATATGGAGTATCGTTTTTGCATCTTCCTTATTGACATTATAGAATATAACTAATTACCTCTTAATCTGGGGGTGTGACCTTGTTATATGGGCAAAGTTATCAATTTTGAGAGTTGATTGACATGCTCGTAAAACATGCTATTTTTCAGTGTCTTGGGATTAGTTTTTAAACGTGCATATTTTTAAGGTTTTTTTTTCTTAAATTGGATTGTTTTTATTCCTTTTCCCTCTGTTAAGGAGGATTATGCCAATATTTGTTGAAAATTAAAAAATATAGCTTTTAAAGTCAAAGATATATATTAAAGGAAATATATATATATATCTATATGGGAAAAGGAAATAAATATTAATTTTTTTTAAATAATTCTGTAAATGTATCAATTAAAAAAATAATTTCAAAATAAAATACTAATTTAATATAAAAATAAAATTGATACATCAAATATCGATTTTAACCGATACATTTCTAAAATTATTTTTCTACTCGACACATTTACAAAAATATTAATATTTATTTCCTTTTACCTGTCAATCTCTTTTTCCCCAACTACACCCTATTAAGCAGTCTTCCGACACACCCTATTACTTGTCATTTATTGATATTTTTCTATTTTGTCCAGTGTCCAATCCATATGCGTATGAAAGCATAACGTATTTTAAGGAGTAATAATAATAAAGTATCGATTTTGGAATCAACTCAAAAGACGTGTTGAGCTGTTTCCATCTGCTTCTGTTTTCCCTCTGTACATCACATACCCTCTCTCTCTCTCTCTCCCTCCCTCGCTCCCATTTTTCCCATTGCCTTATGTGACCTTGTCTGCAACTCCTTCCCCCCTCTCCTCTCTTTCTTTGCTCTCATGTTATTACATAGTTTAACTTAACGCTGTCTCAAAGTACCACATAGTGCTAAACTAGTAAGTACGTTACCTTGTATCAGTTGCACGCACTCTCTCTCTCTCTCAAATGTCAGTATAAGAAAACACCTTGTCTCTCTTCAAAATGCGATCAAAGTAATAAACTTCCACCATATTTTCTTAGAAAGCTTCAATCTTTAGTCAAACCCATTATTTTTCATACCACAGACTGAATAGGGTTAGTCTTATTTTTGAGATCAAAATTAAAAAAAAAATGGCACCTTCGTTTGATTGGTGGTCGAAGCAAACCCATCACAAAGGTACTCCGGTAGTTATCAAAATGGAGAATCCAAACTGGTCCATGGTGGAGATCCAAAGTCCTTCAGAAGAGGAATTCTTGATCACTGAATCACCAAAGGTTGGTCGTAACAAGAATGCAAAACAGTTCACTTGGGTGCTTTTACTCAAAGCACATAAAGCTGCTGGCTGTTTAACTTCAATTGCAACCACAATGTTCAATCTTGCTGCCGCAATTCGTCGCCGTGTGGCTTCCGGTCGAACTGATGCCGATACCGATGTATCCGGCTCCCGGGGGAGGGAAAAAGAGAATCCCACTTGGAAATCCAGGTTCTATTTGTTCATAAAGTTGTTCCTATGGTTGAGTATAGTTTTGCTGGGGTTTGAGTTGGCTGCTTATTTTAAAGGTTGGCACTTCGGTACGCCACATTTGCAATTACAGCATTTGTTGGCTACAACAGCAACTACACATTTAGGTGTTAAGGATATTTTTGATTGGGTGTATTCTAGGTGGGTTTTGATTAGAGTGGAGTATCTTGCTCCTCCTCTACAGTTTTTAGCCAATGTCTGTATAGTGTTGTTCCTTATCCAGAGTTTGGATAGACTTGTTCTGTGCTTGGGTTGTTTCTGGATTAAATTTAAGAAGATCAAGCCTGTTCCTAAGGAGGATGTTTTGGTGGACCCCGAATCTGGCGAAAAAGGGTTCTTCCCTATGGTTCTTGTACAGATTCCTATGTGCAATGAAAAGGAGGTAATGTTTCACACAACCTAAATTTTCTTGCGATTAGGGTTTAGTGGTGTTTTTAGTAAGGTTTATGTTATTACGTGTAGCTTTATTCAGGGAATTCAGGCTATGGTAATTTTCGTGATCGATACTTTTCCACATTCGTACCATTTTTACTGTAATTTGGTCACTTTTAACCAAACGTTATTTATGGGTTTGGGACCAATCATGGCCATAAGCCGGCTTCTATAGCTTTTCTAATCTAAGTGTAGTTTTAGGATGGATTTGTTTTGGAACTAGAGAAAATAGAATTATATTGGGGAAAGGCCGTCCAAAAATACAGCCTGCATCCTGTGTTTTGGGTGCCTTTTAGTCTAATTTGGCAAGATTGTCTACATATGGTTTGTCTTATATGGTTTCTTATATTCAGGTATATCAGCAGTCAATTGGTGCAGTATGCAACTTGGATTGGCCAAAATCAAAGTTGCTAATTCAAGTTCTTGATGACTCTGATGATCCCACCGCTCAATCTTTGATTAAAGATGAAGTGCATAAGTGGCAACAAGAAGGTGCTAACATTGTGTATAGGCACCGGGTGATTCGGGAAGGATACAAGGCTGGGAATCTAAAGTCAGCTATGAATTGTAACTACGTTAAAGATTATGAGTTTGTCGCCATCTTTGATGCTGATTTTCAGCCTACTCCTGATTTCCTTAAAAGAACAGTCCCTCATTTTAAGGTACTTAGCCATTACTGCATACTTTTCATTATGTCATTTATTTGTCTAGACTCTAGACCATAATATTTAATACAATGGCTTGATTTCTGTGGTTGACTGTAGCTGTAATTTATGTGCTAATCACTTATCTCTATATACTGCAGGATAATGAGGAACTAGGATTAGTTCAGGCACGTTGGTCATTTGTGAATAAGGATGAGAACCTGCTTACAAGGCTCCAGAACATTAATTTGACTTTCCATTTTGAAGTGGAGCAACAAGTTAATGGCATTTTCATTAATTTCTTTGGCTTTAACGGGACAGCTGGTGTGTGGCGAATAAAGGCTTTGGAGGATTCTGGTGGGTGGCTGGAGAGGACCACTGTTGAAGACATGGACATTGCTGTACGTGCTCATCTAAAGGGCTGGAAATTCGTCTTTCTCAATGATGTTGAGGTATTTGTCAGACTATTGCTATTTGCCGAAGCTTTTTACTTGGATCTTTAGAAGTACCTGGGATCTCAGTGTCCTTGGAGTTCATTTGTCATGTATGTAGTTCAATGATGTTTTAACTTATTCTGCTTCCTGTTTATGAGCAGTGTCAATGTGAATTACCCGAATCCTATGAAGCTTACAGGAAACAGCAACACAGATGGCATTCAGGTCCAATGCAGTTGTTTCGTCTCTGCTTGCCTGACATAATTCGAGCAAAGGTACTTATGATGAATGTGTGCTTGTAAAATCAATTTGCTTATGAAAATGCACTGGCATTCATTTTTTATTGTACTTATTAGTGATGTTCCTGTGGCTTTTGGTTAATGCAGATTAGTATTTGGAAGAAATTCAATATGATATTTCTATTCTTTCTTCTCCGGAAGCTGATATTGCCCTTCTATTCATTTACCCTCTTCTGCATTATACTCCCCATGACAATGTTTGTCCCTGAGGCAACCCTGCCAGCATGGGTTGTATGCTACATCCCGGCTACTATGTCATTTCTCAATATCCTACCAGCTCCAAAATCCTTTCCTTTCATTGTCCCTTACCTACTCTTTGAGAACACAATGTCGGTGACCAAGTTCAATGCCATGATCTCAGGATTGTTTCAGCTCGGTAGTGCATATGAATGGGTTGTCACAAAGAAATCTGGACGATCCTCTGAGGGAGATCTTGTCTCCTTGGTTGAGAAAGAGCCAAAACACCAAAGGGGTTCCTCTGTTCCAGACCTTGATGAATTGAGGGAGGAAATCTTAAAGCAGGAGAAAAAGGCAGCAAAGACGAAGAAACATAATAGAATTTACACAAAGGAGCTTGCACTAGCATTTCTTCTTCTTACAGCCTCAGCCAGGAGCCTTCTATCTGCTCAGGGCATCCATTTCTACTTCTTGCTGTTTCAGGGTGTATCGTTCCTTTTGGTTGGTCTAGATTTGATCGGTGAGCAAGTTGGATGAATAAAATAGTGCTATAGAAGACAAGATTTTCCAATCTAGTGTCTTGAGGTGGGTGGAATCCCGGAAAGAAAAATTATCAATTTGGCATATAGATCCGGTGACTTTCATGTGGAAGTTCCGACATATTGTGGGTGCTCCTTTTTGGTGCTTTTGCACAATATAAAAATGAACCGCCCATCATACAAATATTTGTGTTAAAAGGAAGAGAACGACCGTTTATATTAGAGAGGAAGCATGGTAGCAAAAGATTGGATGCTTCTCTGCATATGTGAGTTCTCATTGTGGTCTCTTTGTTCCTTTTTCCTTTCTTTGATTCATTTTTTGGTTCCATTCTTTTGTAAGAAGCAAACGTTCAGGAATCAGAAGTGATTCTTGTCGCATTTCATGGGAGTCCTATCATATATCTATGTACCGTTTTCTGCTCATTAAATAGAGCATACTGAATGAGCTCTTACTTGAACTTAGAATAGATTATTATAATTTTTTTTTTATTAAATCTAATTTAAAGGCAAGATTTCGTTTTAGTGGTTTCTTGTCCAGCCCAAACCTAGGATCAATTAGTGGTGGAATTGCTGGACTAGACTCGCGAGCTTCTAGAGCTAAATAGTTAAAATTTGAGTTGGGCTTACAAACTGCTCGAATGGCTTGAAATCAAGCACTGCACCGTTTCGATTCAAGCAAGCATTGATGTTAAGCAGATTCTCTAAGTATATGAAATTGTGGGTTGTTAAAGTTGGCTTTCGACATATCTCAATTCTCAAGTAGACATTGTGGGAGATGTTGGGCTGAGGTGTTTGATCGGTGTGTGGAGTGGTTTATATATGTATTCACTATAGGATCAGCGTCCATATGTTAATTAGAAGGGCTTATCTGTATAACTAAGTTCTCATTTCCAGTGTATTTTAATAAGAAACGTGGACAGTATTAGACGTAAAATACATCAATCTAATATGTACCGAATAACATGAAATGCACAATATATAATGCATTTACAAACATATAGTTTTGCACACATGAAATTTAGTAAGTATTTACGTAGACATGATGTTCGCACAAACCATGCTTTATGCAACATTTATTTATTCAGAACATCTTATGCATTTAAGGTGCAATAGATATGTCATACAATATGCCGTGTCAGATATAAACATTTAGTTACCATTATTAATTTAAGTATAAAACAAATAGTGTGGTTTCAGCTTACTTTATTTATTGAGGAAAATGTAAAAGATCCACTTAAATATCTTCATAGGTATCTATATATTTAATAATTTTTTAAATATTGTAAATTACTCTCGAAATTTTAATAAATTGACAAATAAACCCTCGAAGATAATCCCCTTAAACATTAATTTTGGTGTTGAAATACCTTCTCGAATTTATCAAAATATATTTTAACATCTTCTATTTAAACTCAATGCATCATTTTTGAATTAAAAAGAAAATATTTTTTATATTGCTAATTTATCAAAATTTAAAGGGTGATTTGCAATATTTGAAAGTTAATGAGGTATATCCACATTTAAGTGAAAGTTTAGGAGAATTATTTACAATTTTTTCTTATTTATTGGAAGAAAAAATGGGGCTTATAGGTATAGAAGATGGAGAGTGAGAGAGTGATTTTGAAAATTTGATTTAATTTAATAAATATATCAAAAAATATAAAATAAGCATGTTTTATAGAAGAAAAGTAATGAATAGATATAAAGTTATTGTTGAATTTGTTTGGTCGTGCAATGTATTTGATTAGATCTATTTGGAATAATTTATAAATAAACATGAGTTATTTAGAAAAAATTGTATGGTCCTTTTACCATCAATCTCTAACAATTCACTGTATAAGAACTATCATGTATAAAAAAATGAAGATCTAAGCATAAAAGAAATGAGATCAATAGGTAATATTTTATTTTTCACATCATATTAGGAGTTGTTACAATTAAACAGTACGGTACATGTATAATAATAGAATTATTTTCCCTTACCTAGACCACTAGGACAATATACGTTTGATTGAGAAATACACACTCAAAAGCAGTAGCTTCTTATGCTAAGAATTGAATTGGCTCCTTCAAAAGACATAGTTATGCCTCATGACTGGAATATTCTTCCTAGGTTCTCTTCTTGGATTTTAGACTAAGCCAACGCGACAGTCAGTCCAGTTAATCTTTTTTTTTTTTTTTTTTTATGTATATTGCTTCAAGATATATATATATATATATATATATTCTCTTATTTGTCGAATGAAGAGGGAACTACTCACGGGTCACGACTCAAGCAAGCTGGCTGGGTCATCCTACACATGTTGGTATGTGTACCAGACGCTTGTAATAGCCAGGATCCTGACAAAAAGAAAAGAAAAAGAAAAAAAAACCTATTAAGGAGTCTTACAAATGTTGATCTGACCTGATCCATCGTCTTTCCTATTTAAAATTACTGGATCGGATCGTGTTTTCTTAAATCTTATCAATTGATCAATCAATACTTAAGATCGTTCTGTGCATTCTTTTTTTATTTTATTTATTTTTCAATCAGACAAAAGAATTGCCCAAAAACTTAAGCATATATGTAAATTGTATTTATATTTGGTTCAAATTGTAGTGGTGTCGCAGTAGGTAGACTCATTTAATGGAATCAACCTCAATAAAATACAATCCCCATTTACATATTATATAGTAATAATATGGTGTTACTCATTTCGAATATTTAGTAAAAAGGTGATGAATCCTTAAATTTACTTAATATGATTGTATTAGCCGGTCGATGTCTATAGTGGTGGTGAACCGTGCCTTGTGACCCATTTGATTAATTTTTCAACAATATAAATCAGTCGTTTAAGTCATTGCATTTATATTATTGTACTCTTCTTTTAATAATTTCTATGATGTATGACAATAATTAGAGGATTTATGTAGTATAGTATTATAAATATAAAAAGGGTTTAAGTTACACATAAAAGAAAAATGATAAATAGTAAAAAAAATTATTAAAAATTATGTGTTTGATAAGAATTGAATCATTTATCCTTATATTATTTAAATAATGAAGTCCAAAAAATATTATTACTTCATTGCAAATTCTCAACAATTGTTTTTAATATTTATCATACTCCTCACTAAAAATATTAAGAATATAATTAAATTTAATATATTAGGTGTTAAAAATTTCTGAATTTTCGTAAGCCAATAACAAAGACTTAGGTACCTCACCATACTTCGACTCTTTCTTCTTGTTTTTCCCTTTTTTTCTTCTTTTTCTTTCTTTTTTTCTTTTTATAAGAATCGAACTTGTTCCATATATATATATATATATATATATTTATATACATATTAAAAAAAAGTGTTTAAATCGATTCAACTAAGGGCAAGATTTGCGGAATGAGCGGTAGCAAGTTGGTAGAACGTAATAGACAGGCACATGGTTTTGTCTTGTCCTATGTCTGCCGTTGGATGTAGCCCATTTAAAGATTGGGCTCACAAAATTAAAGGTTTCCCAAGCATATGAACCCCGCCGATGCATTGATTTGATTTTGAAATAAGCTGGAAATGAAAATGAAAATGAAAGGGACATTCCCACAATAGGCTTGTGTCAAATCAAGTGATAAAACAATTTCATAAAATAATAACAATTGTGAATCAATTTACATGGTGATATAAAGATAATAAGGATCATGTATAAGAATATATATACGACACATTAAAATTTATATTCGAGTTCGAGTCAAATACGTAGAACCGTTTATCAACATGTTTATTAAATAGATTTTAAAAATAAATCATAAGTCAAACTTATTTTATATCAATAATATTTTAAATATATTTAAATTTATATTATTTTCTTTAAAGATTTATTCCATCTCACATTACATTTTCAACATAAACTCCAAGCTTTTCATTTGTCATTTTTACTCTTCTTTTTATTTATCTTTTTCTTAGTTTCTCTTGGCAATAGCATGACACAAGTGAAATCCATCAAATCATTTCACTTTTTTAGAAAAAAAAATCTTTTTCTTGGTTTTATTTATTCTTTTATCAACTCATCCTTACATAACTTTATCATCTAATCTCTCTTAGATAGCTTTACTTTTCAAGAAAAAATCTCATTTCACTTAGTGTTACTCAAACTCAAAATTCACTGCTTTTACTGTTACATTAGATTTATGATATTTGATTTTGTTGAGTGGAGTTTTTAGAGGATTTGTAGTGAGGACTCAAATGAGTTTATGAAAGTCAAAATAACATTACTCTCTCTCTTTGATGAATAAGTGAAAAAAGATGGAGCAAGTACAAATGAAAATACTAGTAACAGTAAGTCAAAAGTCAAGAAGCCTATCATTAACAAATGAGGGGGTGACTTGCAGTTAACTTTATTTTAATTTTTTATTTTTTTATAACTATGTATACTATTTTTATACTTTTGAAGTTAATTTTATTTTATAAAATACTTACATTTTTTTTATCTTATCTAGGAATTTGAATCTTTTAAAGCATGCAAATTATGGTACCACCAAATTTGAACTATAGCTATATTTGGATGAGGAGCGAAATATAATAGTTAAATTAGATGTATTGAGTTATTGGAAAATTGATTAATTTCAATATCCTCAAGTTGCAAGAATAGCAAATAATATCTTAAGCACATTAATATCTATAGCAACTTTTGAATTCGTATTTAGTACTGAAGATTGAATCTTTAATCAACATCGTAGCTATTTGAAGTCAGAAATTGTAAAAGCTCTTTTATGTACAAAAGATTGGCTATATGGAGAAGAAAGTAATTAATTAAACTTTTTTTTTTAATTTTCAATATCATATTATAAATTTTCATTGATATCATTTTTTTATGTGTAGATTCTTTAATTGTCTCTTTTAAAGATTTTGATAGAAAATGTGATGAATTTAAAAATCACCATTAGTGGTAATGTCCATTCAAGCTATGGTTCTACTTAATTTAATATTATTATAGGACTAATGAGTTTTTAAATTTTTTACATTTAATGAGACTTATTTCACTAAAACTATTGTTTGGGTTATAATTTTATGTTAATTGTTAAGATTTGATAGCATTAGTATTTATAAAAGTTAATTTTATTATTGTCTTTTTTCACATTGAATATGTAAGTATTTTATAAATTTATTTATAACTTTTTAATTGATAAGTGGGTTAAACTTAAACACAAGATATGTGGATTGGATTACATATTTAGATTTTCATATACGATTAATAAATAGGTCATGATAAGAATTGAGGTTTTTGAGATATGAACCTATTTAGATACAGATATGACACAAATATAGTAATACAAATTGTTAGCCTTGCTTTGAAATAAGTATCTTTTAATTTCTTCAGCTAGAAAGAAAAACGCATAGATGACTCGTGCACCGGAATAATCCTAAAGGAATAAAATAAAGTATTGATTAACGTAGCTAACTTTATAAAGTACTTAACTATACAATTTTTGCATTTTAATGGTTAAATTGTAATTATGAATAATTTTTGTATTAAAACTTTATACCATTAGAAGAAAAGGAATTAAAAATAGCTTTAATTTTTCTTTTGGCCCATAAAAATAGCCTTAATAATATACTAATTCTATCACAATTTATATTCTTTTCCAATTCGAATAGTATTAACTAGAAGTACAAATGACTCAAACTTATTTGCGAACTACTTGAATTCTGCTCAATTTCTACTTGAGACCAATTCAATAATAGTCGAGTGAGCTCGATTTTGAGCTACTTGAGTAGTTTATTAAGCCGAGCTTGAGTTTTAGTTTTATAATATTTGATTCAATTAACTTGTAAGTCTAATCGTGCATAGATCAAATTTGAATGTTTGACAAGTTTATATCGAGTTTGTCTATTAATATTATTTGAATTAAATAAAAAATATTTTTATAAAAGAATAAAATTTAAACCAACTTCATTAAGTTGATCTCAAACATATTTAGAGCTACTTTAAGTTAATTATAAGCTACATCAAATTTCAATCATCATCGAACTCAAATTCAGTACTGTATTATTTCTATTCATCTCGTTTGAAACCCTCCTTTTCAACACTGAAATCGCTTGTATCGTACTGACTCTTCTTAATTCGAGCTAACCAGCATCGTACTGACTCTTCTTCAATTTATCACTTACTTTCGTTTATAGCAAATTTAACTTGGTTCACTCTATGAAAGCAATTCCAATTCAAGAAACTAATGCCTCACTAATCCCCTTCCGATTAGTCGTCATCATTTTTCATATCAAAATTAATATAGTTCCTTTATCAGAACATCATTTATTTGTTATTTAAACTCAACAACTACGTCTCCTTAAGCAAAGCATACACGTGGGGACTTATCAGTTATCACATAGCCTTTTTGCCATTTCAAACCAATGACTGTTACATCAAAATATTTAAGCAGCACCTTAAAAATCTAATAGTTTATTTTTGGCAGTATGAAGAGTATTGAAACATCTTGAATTTTTAAAATAATGTATTTACACCTTTTAAAAAATGTTGATACATTAAAAAATTTCTCCACCAACAAAATATCAAGTTAGTCTTTTATATAAACAAATACATATAATTATCTTTTTTTACTGATTAAGCATTTGATTTGGGTTTCTTGTAGAATGATGTTGGAGAAATTTTACAATTTTAACATTTTCTAAGGGGAGTAAAATGTGTTATTTTGGAAATGTGAGATACCGTTATAATTTAAAATTTATTGGAAAATTGATGTTCCATTTATAAACTAAAGTATGTGTCATGATCTCTTAATGGTATAAAATTTATAAAAATCGGATAACAAATACAAAATGCTACCCAAAAAAAAAAAGGGTATGAAAGTCAAATATACTTGTTTAGTATTTATTGATTGGTAGATTAGTTTTGCCAAAGTTGTTTCTACACAAACTAATGAAGATACTATTTTGCATAGTTATTGAAAGTTGAAACTTTATACATCAAATTGCTTAATCTTTCTACATCAAATAGCCAAAAAAAAAGAGTAAATTTACTTGTTCTACCTTTTCCCCATAATTTAATGCAATATGATCTATGTTTGTAATTGATGGATTATGAATCATTGTTGTATATTGTAATACTAAAAAAATAGAGAGAAATAAAGTTATGAAGTCAAGGGATCATTAAAAAAAAAAAAAAGCTTAAGAGAGGGGCATATTGAACTTTTGTCATGAAGAGTATAAAAACCTATTAATACGGTCCCTCTCTTCTCCTTTTTATACACACACTTAGATTCTTTAACAGATAAACCTTAATATATAGATCCTTACCAAGAGAATACACCTTTTTGGTGCAAATCCGCTCAAACTCAATACAATATGTTACGTAAGCACTCTAATTAATTGAATTATTGGTACTTTTCCTAGTTGCAATGGAGTTAATCATTTGGGGGTTTTGGTGTAGAAGAAATGTATTGTTTTAAAGGGATTTGGGTAAAACTATGATCGTTGGGATAATTCGAACAAGTAAATAGTAGAAATTGGCATAGATTAAAGTTTTAGTGCTTTAAATTTTGTGATTTTAGGCATTGAAGTGTTAAATTTGGAACTAAGGTTGATAGAGGATCAAATATGAGAATTTCAAGAGAAGAAACAAAGGAATCGAAGAGTACACGATTAGGTATATAGTCATATTCCTACCTATGCTGAGTTGAGAAAAAGAAATGTGCAACAAGGAATATATGACCAAGTATATGGGGATGTACTAGCTCGTATTAAAGTATACTGCCAAACACATAACTATGTATTTAGGCATATTGTGAGGCCATTTTACATAGAAAGGTACATAAGCATGTACACAGCCATGTTTTTACTCTTGCTATGCTACACGACTGTGCTTCCTTGTAACCTTTTTATAATACTTTTAATCACCTTTTTGTTGTTTTTTATCAATTCTAAACTACTTTTAAAGTTATAGTAACACAATCTAAGTGGGGTAAATGATCTAATATTCTAGGATAATTTTAGATAATACTCCAGGATAATATAAAGACTAGTTTATTATGTATATTAACAAGTTCCACTAGAATTACTAGTTGCAGACAAGTTGAGCCCATTCTTCTAAGTATGTGTAATCCTTGTATGTTGCTTATGATTGCTAGTTTAGAGATAAAATGAACTTGAAGTATATCAGATCAATAACTTGATTAGTGTTTGTGCTTGACTTGGCTTAATGACCCATAATGGTAGAATCTTGAGGGGCACCCATTAATTAGTATATGGCAGTATCCCTAATGGAATTGCATATCAAAATGATTCAATAGATCAAGGTGACTTTATGAGTGTTGGAGCCTTAGTGGTGGTTTCCGACATTGTAATATGCATATATATCTATATTATATCAAGTGGGGTCATGAGTACTCCTTTGTTATATGAAGGACCTAAATAAAATAATAAATAGTTGCTTGATTACTTGTTTGCATTGAAGCATGTAAATTATAGAATGTTTGTTTATGTGCATGTGCCATGGTTTACACGTGCTTGGCATTAACACACCATCTAGGGACGTTCTTTTTTAGCTACAGGTTTGGATGAGTATGCAATGTAGGATGAAGACATAGTGACTTATATGCAAGATAAGGATGGCGTAGAATACTTCTACTACTATGATGACTAGTAGATGAGAGAAGTAATCTATAATATTATGAATGGGTTGGGAAAATGTTATTGTTTTCTGGGAGATGAGACCTCCATTAGTTATTTTAAGTACATTTCTATTGGTATCGATGACTATAGTATTTTATAGGTGTTAATGTATTAAAATAATCATGGATGTTTAAATTTATGAACTGCAGAATAAGACTCAGTTGAGCTACTCATTTATGTTAACATATGATTTATATTATTGTTAGTTGGATAGTTATTAGTATATGTGTAACTATCTAATTCAAGAATCTTAACATATCTTTATCCTATAATGACTTATGACATATTGTAACATTCAAGAATGTAGGGTGTTATATATACTCTAATCAAGCCTTACAATTTTCTCTTTGTAAGGCGTTCAAAAATTATCATTAAACTAGAACTTAAAATTTAATAAAAGCTTAGTATTTGTATCTATTTGTGCTGCACTGGTGGATACAGGATTTTGTTAGAGGAAACAGAGGAAGCAAAACTGAATAGATTCGGCACTTTGAGGGCACCTATACGTGTCTGAATTATTTCCAACCAATATCTGCTTAAGCTGCCTCCGAAGAAAGTTGTTATCTTCAACTTCAAATCCCTTATGAACATACTGGCGTTTTCCACTTGATTAATCCGCAGTAAATTTGGATCTCTTTCAATCATAACTATGTACCGTTTCTTCATAAGTGGACTGAAATCAAAATATTAAGGAGAGAAAAAGCATTTCAATGCATTGGTTAAAGGTCTGGCAGCAAACGCATGAAAATTGCAAAGATTGACAGTGCATGACTTACCTGAGGCAAGGTATGATATCCTTGAGTTGGATTCGGATTAGCAGACAAGGATTTCTGGAAATTTCCTTGATTATAAGGATGAAAAGATCCGTTGCCATGGGCGATTTCGGGAAGATTTGTGTGGATAACTTGTGAAAGAAGATCCTTCATAACATTGGAAGAAAAAAATTTTAACAACTTTTGTCAGATAAATTCTCCTAATTAATTGGCTGCACAACTCAAAGAGATCGACTTACATGTTCAGATGTGATTCTTGTCAAATCAATTGCCTGCTGTGGTCTGATAGTTGCAAGTTTCATGGATAGAAACTGGAAAAGCAACGAACATCAACACTATGTACAACCTAAATGCATATCGAACATAAAGGCTCTTGTAAAATGCAAGTAATTTTGAGTAAAATCCCTGCAGGGTATGAGTCCTGGCAGGACACTAATTCTCCACCAATATGAGTTTTCTGTATATCCAACCTCGTTTTATTTGCATTTATGGAAGGATTTGTTAAAAATTAGGAATGTCATTGTTAAAATGGATAACATACCTCAACCTGCTGTTGCAAGGACTGCACATAGTTAATGATCTCATCAAGCATTACTGCCTTCCCTGTGATCTAAAGTCAATACATAAACATGTCATCAAACTGTCTGGCATCCTGAAAGACCTGATCTTAGTTAGCAGTGTAATGGATTTCAGACCAAAATTTTACCTTATTGCATCCAGGAACAAGTTCTTGGAGCAATCTCATCCTCTCACTAATTTTTTCTCTTCTAACCTGCAAATTGAGATATGAAATCATCACGGTGCACATGAGAACCTTCATGTTTCATGCATTTGAAAGTAAACAAGAAAAAAAAATAGAAATACCCTTTCTGCTAGGCTGTGACTGTTGCTTGCTTGTCCTCTTCGCGCTCTTACATGGATGTAATTTTCCTTGAAAGATTCCCCATCACCAGACATGCCTTTAGCTTCTATCCTTTTTTGTTTCCTGAAATTATTTGCATTTGTATTCTTCTCATATTTCTCCTCCTTTTCTTCTCTTTGTTCATAGGTATCTCCAGAAAGATCTATTTTCTCATCTGCCCCGTTATCCTATTATAGGTCAAACACTAGTCCGTCAATTTGCTATTGAGATTCAACAGACAAAATGCTTTTCAGACATTTCTCAATTTTGTCTATGACAACAACTTTATGATTGTTTGCTGTTATTAGCGATTTTTAGCATCAAATGATAGTGGAAAGTGGATGCATCAGACATTGGACTTTGGTGATGGTTTAACCAGCATAAAAATTGTTGAATAAAAAAAATCACAAAAATTATCTTATGAATATCAGAAAAATAGTTCTAGTTTTTTAAATAGAAAAGTCATTTTCCTCATAGCTCATTATCAGTTTTTGGTCAACCAAAGTGATCTATTATTGTTTTCCACTATCATTTGCTGCTGAAAGTTATCAGCATCTGTAACCTCTTGAGGTTACTATGCTAATAGTTGAAACCGCAAAAAGTGGATGATGAAATATTTTTTATAAAACAACAAACACAGTGTGGCAACAAAGTAACAAGTAACAAGTAGACAACACAAGTTGGTTACCTTAATCGCATATAGAGAACCAGGCTGGTGTATTCCCCTTCTTTCATTTGGCGAAGATCCTGGAAAATCCTGTTCAGACATCTTATTCCTATCCATTAGATGACTCTCCTCAATCAGGCAACTGTTTTGAATGACGTGGCCGCATTGGTTCATCTCAGAAGAGCTCGCATTCATCGTAATTGGTTTGACATAACCCACGCTCGAGGGGCAGTGACTTAAGTAAGAGGGGAAGCCGCCACTAGTGTCCTGGTTTTGCATCAACATATGGTAGGAAGATTTGGCAAATCGACTATGAGAAACCATTGAAGAACTCAAATGCTTATCATGGTCAACTGAAGCAATTGGATAGAAACTAGGACAAAACACTTGGTTGCTTTTATTTAAAGTTGAAATTCCCAGAACTCCTTCCTGAGCCATTGTTGTAATATTCATCCATGAAGATGAATCATTCATGGAGCTCATTTCACCATTTTCTACTCTCATATACTCACAATCCATTTTTCCTAGACTCAAAACGAGGACAATGGCTTAAACTAACTATTATTTTTATAATATTTGTAACAAGTGAGTTCAAAGTGAGATGTGTCACAGGACAAGACCTAGAAGAAGGAGAATCCTGTCAGCTTTATAAGGATTAGATGCAGATTTGTTAAAGAAAAAGAAGCATTGACTGGCATAATCCTGTTGCTGGCACCCCACGAGCACAAAAGTAAAAAAGGACATGAGCCAACAGAGAAATACCCACAACAATGAGAGCAAGTAGTTCATAGAGAAACGATTAGACTACTTAACAGCTCACTAGGCTAACGAAAAGAAAGAAGATTCCCCCCTTTCCCCCTAACATATAAGATCACCAAACACAGAATAATAATATTAAATTATCATGCCCATCACTTCATTGAAGACCTACAGATTTAAAAGGGAACTTGGATACTATTAGGTACTAAGATCGTCTGTGTACAAAATACAAGCCAAAAAAAAAAAAAAAAACATTAGCCACCACATTTTATAGAGGACCGTGTTAATAGAAAAAAAGATGGGGTTTTTGACGGTTTTAAGATACTTGTTAAGATGTTAGTTGTATATTATGAAAAAGTATATATATTTTGAAATACTTATTAAAATATCAAATTAAAAAAAAAAAGATTTTTATGATATTTTAACAAGTATTTTGAAATACTGTTAATATTTTGCTGAAAATACTTATGAAATAAAGTACTTATATAGTTTATAAAGGCACCCCTCAACTAATGTGGCTAAGTGAAAACTGACATTGGCGTAAATCATTATAGGACCAACTTCCATTTTTTTTCTCCTCAACGTACACTTTCTGTCAGCTATTATCTCGACTCTTTTACAAGTAATATAATGTCCTCTGACAAATGGATTGATGCTTCTCTTCAAGACCAAGCTTGCGTTATATTTTGATTGCTTAGCTTCCTTGACATACTTGCCTTTTTTTTTACTGGGACATCTGACATATGTGACAGAAGACCTAACTTTAATGTTACATACTCATTTTTTGCACCTGTAGGGGATACTCAATACGCACCAAAAATTTCAACTTGCCTGCTAATGATTAATCTGGCAATTTGATGAGCTTTTTCTTTTCCCTCCCCTTCCTTTTGTTGTGGATTTGGATGTGCCTCAAGGACGCCAGATAGGTATCATTTTGTTACTGAAGCGCTCGCGAGTATTCTTCAAGTCCATTTGCATACGTTATTGTCATTATGCCAATACAAAAGTATTGAAAATAAATTATGTTTGTATCGAAATTTAATCAAATATTTTACGCTTTAAGTAAATTCTTACAATTCCAACTCAGGTTCTAATGGTGTTTGTGGCATCAACTAATTAGCAAGAAATAAAATTTCTGCTCATGCTACAGGATTTTCTTCCCTTTATAAAGGACATGGTATTCCAGGTGCAGGTGGGAAGGACTATTTAGAACTCAAGTTAGTCTATTCTAGCTTTATGCTGCATTTCGTAATTATCAATGTGTAAATTTTCAAATCGTTGATATTAAATGATTGTTTAAGACTTTCTCCTTCTTATAAAAACTCTTTAACAAACCCATGACTGCCCCTCCTTTCAAAACTTTTTTCTTTCTTAACCACCCTAAATCAGTACAGCAATCTCAATATCTCTTTTGTACGATTATACCATCCTTTTTGTAGGATTAATTGTACTTGCTAGTTGGATGGGTTTTATTCGCCTAGGAGAAGCCACAGTATCTTACTATATGGGACATACTAATTCCTGAAGAGATGGGTCTATTTATGTGGTGAGGTGTTTGTCCCTCTCTGTAACATTTTCTAGTTCAATGAAATCAATTTTTTATTGGCAACAAAAAAATAATAATAATAATCTAAGGAAGGTGATAAGTTAGAAAAAAAAAAAAAATACAAGAATGGAAAAAGAAGGATTAATTCAATTAAAAAAAAGAGGCTTGCATCTATAATCTAATTTGCTATTAATAAACTACCTTCAATACTATTCTATTTAATTTTGATGGTGAATTGATTTGATAGCTTAAATATTGAAATTCATGATATTGTTTCGATTTAATATTATAGATGCACCGATTTGGACAGTGCTATCATGTATTTTCAACATGAATCTCATGTATTATGTTACCTTAGAGTATTGTCATGACTTAAGATGATAACTTCAAGTATGATGACCTAAAGAAGATTCAGGGGGAAGAAGGAATAGAAAATCTTGACAAAATCGAATGCTTGTTATAAGTGGAGGAGCTCACAAGTTTTGACTCCTTGAATCTCGAGACTTTAGTAGGAACAATGTGAATACCGATGGATTTCCGATTAATTCTTGAGCTTAGAAGCTTGATAGTAGACTCCTATTCCTATTGTTTATAACAAGAAAAATCATAAAAGTAAGAATAATAGTAAAAGTAGCTAGCCAATTTGAGAGTTCGTTAATCGCATCACAAATTCGGCAAACCAAATTGGTGGTTCTGTCAAGCGAATCGAGTAATAGGAAAAAATAACTGGTTGGGTTTGGAAAGTGGTCAATCACTTTGCTACATAAGGGGATCTAATAGACCTATTTTTTCCTACAACATATCAAATTGAGTTATTTTGAGGCTATGGGGTTAAGATGAGATCTATTAGTGCAAATAAGATATATAATTAGTCATATGATTTTATTATTGAATTTTAAATATTTACAAATCAGTGAGCTAAATCTAGGTTAAATGGGTTATTATTTTATTATGTGTGTGAAGATTTAGATAAATAACCTAATATCTATTTGACTATTAATTAATAATTGCCATTTGTGCATGCCCCTATCTAGGTTATGACTAATCAAATATGTTGGTCATAAATTGGTTGTTCATCGCTTGTTGAGAGTCAGACATTTAAAATGAAATAGCTAATAGATTAGGTGCAGAATCATTATGTATGAGTAGACAATTCATTAATATGGCTAATTACTCTAATATGGCTTAGGCTTTCCAGGGAGAGGTTGTAGCCAAGTCACAATTATGGTATGGGACACCATTTTGAACAACTACCATGGACTAGTAGTGGTTGATACAAGTAAAGATACCGGTTTGAGACAATTTAACTTTTAAACTCTAGAGACTTGAGGATCCATATTATAACTGGTGGACTCTAGAATATTTGAACTCGACCATTGCACATTAGGAGCGTTTGTGCTTGTTCCCCCTCTACCTAAACAAGATGATTGATAGAGCCTATGTATGTTGTTTGCTATTGCTTGTGCAATAGTATATCTATTTAGGTATACATGTTGTATATCATGTGTACATGTTTCGGGCATAGTATCACTCTACTGCATTTTACATCTCATTCGTGTTTGGGACTGTGTTAAGTGTAAATGAATTATAGGAAGTTGATCTTTTTGTACTACCTTAGATACGATGGTGGGGGAAAGAGAATGACAATAATGCCATTTATGACTATGACCAGTAGTAGTCTATAGCATAAAGCTATGGAGATAATGAATTTTTATTTAATGATATTTGAAGGCTTATTTGATCAATAATGTTATCTTTAGGAATTTCTCATAAAACTATGATCTATTATAAAATATAAATTATTGGACAAAAGGCTATTTTGTGAGTTGGAAGATGAAATTACTTGATATTAAATTGTAGATTATAGTTGTCAGCGTTTTTAGCCTTACATATCCTTGTTGGTCGTAGGAATATGTGGAGTTATTGCATTGCAGCAATTACTCAACTACTATGAGACAACATATCCTCCTCCTTGTCTCTCGATTTATACAGATAAACACGTTGTGGGATATGTTTGACTTGCCTATTTTATCTAGTTAAATTTGTTTATAAATATGTTTTAAATCGAATTCTTTGGCAAAATAAGATATCATAAAGTGAAAAATATATTTACATCTATATGTGTCTTATAAAACCAAATATCTAACAAACCTCACAAAATATACTTTTTACTCGTGAAAACCAGTTAAAATTTCTTTTTTCCAGTAAAATAACTCTTTATCCCAGATTATCTGTCTTGAAAACACTTTTCTTTTTTTTTTTGTAACTTTCTTTTTCCAATCTATCTCTCCACTATGATTATAATATGATATAAGAAGACAATTTATTTAATCATACGGTTTGAAACTAAATCATATTAGATATAAGTAAGATAATTTGCCAAATAATAAATTTAAGTAGAAACGGGTAGAAAACCAACATCACGATATTTTATAGATAAAATAATAAGTTAATGATACCTATTGACATAGTAAATTTCACGGTATAATTACCAAAAAATAACTATATGATTATAATAATTATCTTAATTACAATAATTTTTTTTAATTATAATATAAATAAGGTCAATTAATAATAATAATAGAAACTGTTGACAACCTTTAAAAAGCTATCGATAGCCTTTAAGGGAGTTGTCAATTTTTTTTTTAACAGCAAATCATTCCTACTTATAGTAGTGTCTATTAAAAATAAAAAGGTAATTAAACAATATAGTAATTTTTGAGTAATTACATTATAAAATTTGTTTCCTTGAAATGATTGGCAGCTTGGTCATTTTATAGACCCTGTGTTTCTTTGATGAAGTCCAAAAACTAGGGTATGCGTTTCGCTGAAAGAATAATATTCTGGGTCTTATCTGTGATTGAAGGATAGTATGGTGTATTGTTTCCTTGTATTGCTTCGGGTTCTTTATTATTTTGTGGGCTTTAGTATTTAAAACAAAGCTGATGTACACTTAAAAATAATGTTTAAATAAGGGAGTGGATATGTGATGAATAAATTTTAGGGCAAATTATAAATATATCATCTTATATTTATTTTATATACACTTAATTTCGTTATTTTTTAGGTCATGTATTTAGAACCCTAAATCTATTTTTTTTTAAAAAAAAATAGACCCCTAGATTCCTATTTTGGAAGTCTAAAT
This sequence comes from Laguncularia racemosa, assembly GCA_037954665.1. Classification (NCBI taxonomy): domain Eukaryota; kingdom Viridiplantae; phylum Streptophyta; class Magnoliopsida; order Myrtales; family Combretaceae; genus Laguncularia; species Laguncularia racemosa. The sequence goes on from JBBMOL010000083.1 coordinate 402,945, forward strand.
GCACATTTTTTTTTTAATTTAGGATTATAAACGCATGATATCAAAGATAAACGAGTTAAGTACACCTAAGTAAATACAAAGGGTGTATTTACAATTTAACCTTTTTTTCTAATATTAGAAAGGAAGGATAACTATTAAAATTAAAAGTTTTGGTAAATAATTAAATAATAAAAAGAATTATTGTGAGACAATTAATATTTGAAAAATTAAAGGTTAGAAATTAGTGTTATATGGCACCTTTAATTAAGCTCAAAATATCATAGTTTTCATATATGTATAATACGAATATTGCTTTCTTGATAGAATTGAAGAAATATCTTTCTCGATCTTTATAAAAGATATAGTTAGTAAAAATATTAAAACAAATAAGTGAGTAAAATCAAACCAGCAAAATAATGTCATTTGATCATGCACAAACAAAAGAATATATACTAAGCTTTTGTTTTACCATCAATCATGTATGAATATTTATTTGTTTACTGAAATGTTTTATTTTAGTTGTTATTATTGGGGAACACTCTTAAATATTGTGATTTAAAAAAAAATTACAAATATTGCACCTGCAATAATTATTCAAAAAATAGGTTTTGAAGATGTGGACCAGGTTTAAGACTTTTTTTTTCCCCAAAATTTACAACACTGAAGGTGCACACAGGGTCCGCGCTTGCAGTAATTGTACTACAGGTGTGGACCCAGTGTACGCCTTCAGTTCTGCTACCTTGAACTAATCTTACCATCCATTTTTTTTTTTTTTTACTTTAACATTAACTGTCCATTAAAAAAGTAAGTCACGAACATTGTAGTATGTTAAATTAATAATATAAATACAAAACAGAAGAAATTTATTTTTATTTTTCCTTTTGCAAACTCCATCTATTCATTTTTTTCTCTCATTTGTAGGAAGAAGAAGAAGTGCTTATGCAGATCGAAAAGGTGGGATTAGAACGAATAGAGTAAGATATATCATTTCATCAATGATTAATCAATTGTGATGTGTTTTTTTTACAAAAAGTTAAAGTTTTTATTTAATTGTGTTTGATATTAATATTTGAGGAAGTTGTTATTGTAATGTAATGTTTTATAAAAAACATTACTACTTGTTGTTAGTTTGTAGTGTATTAGACATGATTTATGTAGATTTCATAATATGTAACATAGTTAATTTTTATGTTAGTATGAGAATACTTTATACTAACGAAAAATTTAATATTATTTGTAAACGTCAAATTAAAAATATTATCTTTGTTGTTATGAAAAAATATTGTAACAAAAATTTGTAATTACTAGTTTGTGAAATAATTTTTAAGGTGTTGTTATTTGGATGTGCGACATTTTGTTGCAAAATAATGGGGAAAAAATTTAAATTAAAATTGATACAGAAATTTGTGATTTTTTTGGACTAATTTTTACAACGTTGTTATTTAAAATTGTCATTTAAAAAAAAGCTGATAATATATATTTATTGTGGATAAGAAAACAATAGTTAACTATGTGAAATTAATGATCTACGCGTTTGGAAATATTGTGACTAGTAATTGGAGGCCGGAATATAATAGGGATTCAACCAAGAAGTTGAAAAAAAAAATGTCAACTATACCAAATTCTTATATAGAATATGCTAGAGCTTTGGAGTCTATCCAACCGAAGTAGGGGTTAAGATAATTCACAGACATCCTGTGTTCCATGGGAGTAGTACATCTAATGCCTTGATGGCAATTAGAAATGATGAAGATGTTAAAAAAATCATTAAAATGATTGAATCCTATGGGGATTGTAGCATACAACAGTTATACATCAAAATTTTTGACGATTTGGGCAGCCTGTTTAAAAGGAAAACATTCAAAGAAAGTTGATAGCCGCACTCATCACATAACATGGAAGAAATACAGCCCAAGTTGTCGACATTTGAACCCTTAATTCTAACCCCGATAGAAGGTAATGATGAAGATGAAGTAGATAAAGCAGTTACTCCAATATTATAACAACTAGAGACATGTGATTTGTACATGGTTTGTTTAGGAGCAGAAACTGCTACAAATATCAATGTAAGAATGGCTGTTGAGGAGGAGAGTACCGATGATGAGGAAGATGGGGAAAGTAAAAATGATGGAAATGAAGTACCTGAAGAGGACTCTTCAACCGTACCTATGTACTTAACATAGACAATATATCAATCAGAGCTGGCCGAACCACCAAACATGGAAATTAAAGATCTTGTTCCATATTACAACATTGGTAGTGATGATGGTTATATTTATTTTGAGCAGGAGAAAAATAATATTTAGAGTAGTGACGATTTGTATAGGGGCATGAGGTTTAGAAAAAAAAAAAACAGATGCGATTCAAGTAGTGACGTCTTACCATGTGAAGAACCATTGTAACTTCACTGTTGTAAAATCTAGTCCATTGCTTTGGTCCGTTTATTGTTTGAGAAGAGATGATAATTATAAATGGAGGCTTAGAGCCTGAAAGAAGAAGTTGGAGGGTATGTTTGTAGTGACGAGAATTGAGGGTCCACACACATGTAATAACCCGTAATTAGTTAGGATCACCTGCAGTTGGATTACAATCTTCTTGCTAGCCAATTTGTAAATCTTAATAGAGACAATCCTGATATGATGGTTGCAGAGCTTGTTTATGTTGTCGAACAAGAATTTGACTACGTGATAAGTAGTAAACAGGTTTAGGTGGGGGGAGAAACAGGCTATAGATCATGTGTACCAGAATTGGGAAAAGTTTTACAATGAACTCCCTATTCTTCTAAATGCCATATATATATATATATAAATCTCGGAACACAAATTGATTGAGGGTAGAGTAGATCAACTACCCCTGAGGTGTCTACTCTAAGGTGGGTATTATGGACATTTGGACCATGCATTGCAATGTGGAGATTCCTTAAGACTAGTTGTTACCATTGACATAACTTTTCTGTATAGGAAGTAAATTTACAAGTTGCTAATTGCTTGTGGCATTGATGGCAACAACCATATACTTTTGCTAGCATTCACTTACGTAAATCAGGAAATGGCCAAAACATTAGGCTAGTTTTTAAGGAAATTGAAGGAATATATTATCGACGACCGTACAAGTCATGAAACCATTTGCCTCATATCAGATAGACACGTTGATATTAAGTCGACAGTTGAAGAAGAAGCTAATGGATGACGACCTCCATTTGTGGTGTGGTAGTTTTGTCTACGACACCTGACAGGCAACTTCAACTCGATACATAAAAATATGCAATGTAAGAGGTTAATTACATATACCGTGTTGCAAGCATAAACTCGAAAGCTGAACTTTATGATAGAGTAGGTGGGGATCATTAAGTTTGATGCATTAGACTAGTTTGATGATGTGTCATTGGATATGTAGATGTTGACTTATGATAATTGCTATGGGTATATGACCTTTAATATTGTTGAAAGTTACAATTCTATGTTAAAGGAGGCTTGAGGGTTACCTGTGATTGCTTTAGTGAACAAGACATTCTACAATTGTGTAGGTTACTTCGTTAAGAAGCATTTAAAGGCTTTGAACAATATGGTGAATGATAGAATTTTCACCAAATATATAACTAAAAAGATTGATAGATGGACTTCATGAGCTAGTAAACATAAGGTCATCGACTATAGCAGGCAGAACAAACTTTTTGAAGTGCTCATTGGTAGTCGTTGTGTGGCAAGCAGGGTGAGGGGAGGGGGCCAAACGCATATTGTTGACTTTGCCTGCAGTATATGCAATTGCCAAAAGTGGAAAATATACAAAATCCCATGCTCCCAAGCCTATATAATAGCTACATCAATCAGGCTTGACATGACGCATTCTAAACCTGATTGGTATAAGTGGACGCAGTAGGAGCTAACATAAAATGCATTTCATGTCCATAGGCAATGAGCTCGATTGGGAGCTGATACACTTCCCGTCACTCTACCTAAGGTAAAACTTGCACGAAAGAAGTGAAAACTAATGTGAAAAAGATACCACATAGAGACGAATATTAGGAAGTGTTTAGATAAAATCACACGTAGACTATGTAGAAGGGAAGGTCATAACAAAAGAACGTGTCCACGTCGATGTGATAATGGTAAATGATGGATACCAATACACATGATGATACGCTAATCCAATTGCAATAAAAACAATCCTAATTTATGAGACAATTGAACAATTATGTCCAAAATAACAAGGATCCCCTTTATGACATGGAACCTTAATTTTCAAAGAACAAGAAAAAATGAAATTCCAAATTCTTACTAGATATCACTCACTAGTAGAATGAGGAAACAACTTGCAATTGTTGATTTTACACTCAACAATCCAAGCCTCCACTCGTTACAACCCTAAAAGGAATTGATAAGAGTATATGAAATAAGAGAGAAAATTCCCCTTTTTCACGTGATGCTTTTACCGAAAATAAGACCAAGTGTCTTTTGTTATTCCCCTTTACACGTATTTATACTAGTTCCTAAATATGAAAAAAAAAAAGAAAATCATGAAAAATAGCATAACACATGGCTGGCTATTCTATGTCCATTTTGGTTCAAAACATGGATCGTGAACCATCCTCTAAACCATGTGCTAATTAGTTTAATCGCCCTCCTATAACACTAACAAGTATACCTGATTAAATATAAAACAATTATATAAAATGAATGAAGACACTATATGAGTATCTTCGAATTCCATTTGATAAAAAAAGACTCTCGATGTCAAGCTCTCCAGTCCTTTAGCTCTTGTTCGGGTAATGGGTCCTGTTGTCGAATTGGTTTGATTCCCATCATCTCCTTGGGCCTGTGGAAGATTTGCCCTCAAATCTAATGGGTCTTCATGAGTATCTTTTAGTAAGTAGGGTGATAGATCTGCAACATTGAATGTAACAGAGACACCGTATTTTCCTGGTAACTCTACCTTGTAGGCATTATTGTTGAATTTTGAATGGTCCATCTGCTCTAGGTAAAAGTTTCTGTGATTTCTTGTGAGGAAACATATCTTTGCTGAGATAAATCTAAACTAGATCACTTGGATTATAAACCTTAGTTTTCTTGCTTTTTTTGCCTCAAAGTTTTTGCTATTCCTGAGTTTTCTTAAGATGCTTAGAAGCTTTTTGATAAAGCTTCTGAATCTCCTTTGCATGCTTTACTCCACTCAAAATTTCTTCCTTTGTTGTCGAATTAACTATTAAATCCAATGGAAGGGTGGGATTACAGCCATACACGACTTTAAAGGGAGACTTACTGGTTGAACTATAAGTTGACCTATTGTAAGCGAACTCAACAATAGGAAGACACAAGTCCTAATCGGTAAGATTCTCGCCAACCATTGCTCTTAGTAAGGCACCAAGAGTATGATTGACAACCTCTGTCTGGCCGTCCGTCTGGGGGTGACATGATGTATTATACATGAGTTTAGTACCAAGTCATTTTCAAAGTGTCTTCTAGAAGAAACTGAGAAACTTAGTGTCTCTATTAGATACTATGTTGTGGGGAATATCATATAATCATACAATTTCCTACACAAAAAGGTTAGCAATAAAAAATGCATCATCTATTTTGTGGCAAGGCACAAAATGTGACATTTTGCTGAAGCGGTTGACGACCACCATAATGGAGTCTTTACCTCTCCGTGTCCTGAGAAGACCCAAGATAAAATCCATGCTAATATATATCAAATGCTGTGTAGGTACAAGTAAAGGCATATATTCACCCTAAGCTCCCTTCTTTCCCTTCGCCCTCTTACAAACACCACATCTCTCCAACACCTTGTAGATATCCTTTAACATACCCCTCCAGTAAAAATGTTCTTTTAATAACTCTAAAGTTCTTTTCTCACCAAAATACCTAATTAACCCTCTAGCACGAGCTTCCTTAACCAACAATTCTCTAACATAACCACAAGGTATACATAATTTTCCTGCTCTGTACAAAAAAACCATCTATCATATAATACCCATCTCTCACATTCCCTCTAGAGGATCGCTCAACAATCCATTCCAGGCTTTCATCATGAACATACTGTTTCTTCATTAATTCAAACTCAAGCAGTTTTGATTGTAAAGAAGTGATAAGTATATACCTGTGTGACAAGGCATCAACTACAATGTCTGTGCTCCCCTTTTTGTACTTAATCACATAGGCAAAGCTCTCTAGGAATTCCACCCATTTGGCTTGGCGTTTTGACAGATGTTATTGACCTTTGAAGTGTTTCAGTAACTTATGATCTGTATAAATAATAAAGTCCTTAGGAAGAAGGTAGTGCTGCCACATCATCAATGCCCTCATTAAAGAATAGAACTCCTTATCATATACTAAGTAGTTTAGAGGCACACCACTCAGTTTCTCATTAAAATATGAAATGGGCCTCTTTTTCTGCATCAACACAGCACTAATTCTTACCTTAGAGGCATCACACTCCAATTAATTTTTTTTATCAAATCTGGTAACGCTAACACTGAAGAATTATTTAGCTTTGCTTTCACTTCCTCAAAACTCTTTGGGGTTCGTTCTCCCCAAACAAAAGGAACATTCTTTTTTGTTAACTCAGTTAATGGAATGACAATGCTATTAAAATTCCTAACAAAACATCTATCGAAAGAAGCCAGCCCATGGAAACTTCTTACCTTAGCAGCTGGTTGTGGTGTTGGCTAATCTATAACAACCCTCACTTTTTCTTCATCTACCTTTACACTAGAACCAGTCACAATAAAACCAATAAATGTTACCTCAGATTGGCAGAAAGAACACTTCTTGAGATTTGCATACAGTTGATGTTTCCTCAACACTGAGAAAACTGCTTGTAAATGTTCAACATGACTTTCCAAGTTTCTACCATAAATCAAAATGTCATTAAAATAAACAACAAAAAAATTTCCTAGAAATTCTTTCATGACATAATTCATCAGCCTCATAAAAGTATTAGGGGCATTGGTCAACCCAAATGGCATAACCATCCACTCATACAAGCCATGTAGTGTTTTAAAAGCGGTCTTCCACTCATCTTCACCCCTTATACGAATTTGGTGATATCCGCTTTTAAGATCTACCTTGGAGAATAGCTGTGTACCATACAGTTCATCTAACATATCATCAAGTCTAGGAATGGGATACCCGTATTTGATGGTAATTTTGTTGATGGCTCTATTGTCAATACACATCCTCCATGTGCCATCTTTCTTAGGAACAACAAGTATAGGAATAGCACAAGGACTAGTACTCTCCCTGACAAAACCCCTTTCTACCAGTTCATCCACCTGACACTTCAATTCTTTAGCTTCTTTAGGATTCATGCGATACGTAGGATAATTTGGCAAAACTGACCCTGGCTAAAAATCAATGGCATGTTCAATGCCCTTTATGGGTGGTAATCCCTTAGGTAATTCATTTGGGAATATATCTATGTAATCATCTAATACTTGGTTCACCATTGGGTGTAACTGTTCCCGTCCATCAACCTCCAGTACATATCTCATTTGTAACATATACACTGGCCTCTCTTCCTCTATTGCCTCCTCCAGTTCATGTTGTCCCACTAACAAGGTCTTCTTTTTACTAGTCTTATTAATCTGCCTCTGTGCCTCTTATACTTCAGTAGGTGACATGGGGCTTAATATTATGCGCTTACCTTCCTTCTAGAGCACATAGGTGTTCCTAAAACCATCATGCAACACCATCTTATCATATAACTAAGGCCTGCCAAGTAGTATGTGTGATGCATACATGGGAAGGATATCACAAACAATCTCATCACGGTACTTCTCTCCTATGTTGAATGGAACTTTAGCCCTCTGAGTGACATGCAAACTACCTTATTCACTTAACCAGTGCAATTTATAAGGCTTAGGATGTGGGGTAGTGACTAGTTTTAATTTAGTCACTAGTGAAGCAACCACTACATTAGTACAACTACCTCCATTAATGATAAAAGCATAAAGATTACCTTGGACTCTGCATGAGATGTGAAATAGGTTTTCCCTCTGTTCATCCTCATTAGCAGGAAAGGTAGTTATCGCTCTGCGTAATACAGTGATGGATAAATACTGACCATTCCCCTTTTTCCTCATGTACCTCAGCATCTGCATCACCATAATATTCATCCAATACAGTCGACAAATTTGTGGGCTTATGCATCTCTTCTTCTTCTTCCTCACTCTCAACCTCCATGGCAGTCATAAATCTTCAGTTTGGACATTGAGCAGCCATATGTCAAAAACCTAGACATTTAAAACATTTAACCTGGCGATTCCTTCCTCTTGATGACCCAGCTACCTCCTATTTGTTTTTATACCCAGTAACTATTTTCCCTTTCCCAGCAAACTCTTTCTCCCCTCTAATATTTGGCACAATTGCATTCTTTTCCACATTTCTATTATTTCCCCCCTTATCAGTTTGTTTACCCTTTGACCTATATAGTTTTGTAGAGGATCCATACCTGTTACTCGCTGCTCTATAAGGGTTAGAACGCCTCTATCGCTCCACTTTCAAAGCTAACTAAATAGCCTCATCAAGGGTGTCATATTGCTGCAACTCCACTATACGGGCGATCTCATATTTCAGACCAGACACAAATCGTGCCATAGTCTGTTCAGGAGGTTCGATTGCTCCACATCAAATCATCAATGTCTCAAACTCCTGGACATACTCATCTATGGTTTTGCCTCCCTGTCTCAATATATGGAGATGCATAAATAACTCATGCCTGTAATGCTCTGGTATAAACCTCTTTCTCATGACCCGTTTCATCTCTTGCTAAGTATGTATTTCCACATCCCCATCTCTCCTCTTACTGGCTACAATATTCTTCCACCATAAAGCAGCATACCATGTAAATTTAATTGCTACTAATCGTACTCGGGTATGGTCATTGATCTCATCAGCACTCAAAAAGTCCTTCCAGCTTATCCTCAAAATCTAGATAATCCTCTATAAATCCCCTTCCAGTAAATGAAAACATCTGCAATTTCACATATTCTAAACCCCTAGGTGGTCTGAACTCATGGTTGGGATAGAATTCATCCTCAAAATTATCATCTCTTCTTTCTAGTGCCACTCTAATTCGCCTTCCCCTATTACCTCCAAATGCTCCTTCCCCTTATGGGCATTATTAATAGCCACCTGAGGTGAGGGTACTAGTGGATTCGCCATTGGTTGTTAAGGAAGTGTTATTTGGTCAACCTTTGTAGCTAGATTAGCAACAATAGTGGTTAACTCTTGTAACTACTCTTCTAAATCCCTTCTTCCACTTGCAACATGGGTCTTTAGCCCATTCCTCTAACCTGACTATTAGCTTCATTCCCAACTCCTCCATTTACACTACCATTTGACATGGTTGTTGAATTAAAGCTTTGATAAAATTTCTCCAATCCACAAACACACTTGCACTACACAAAAGTTTTTTTTTTTTTTTTTTATCTCACAAACACACCTCCATGGCACAAGTTCTTCAACTCACAAACACACTTCACAGCACAAGTTTCTTCAATTCACAACACACTTTAAGGCATAAGTTTCTTCAATTCACAACATAACCCAACAATCACACCTTGTTCAAATTTCAATTCAAAAATCACGTGTACTACAATACCACGTTACACATATCCTAAATGCACTCTTCTCAAATCAAGTTAATGGAGCATTTACGACACTTTCATTCACATTTACTACTTAATTACACAATTATGGAATCAATTATAGTAAACCCCAAATCATCTACGACAAACCCTTAAAGTAGTCCTTTCTTCAACTTTAACCCACAATGACTAATGGAACACGACACAATTCATGTAATATATCTAATTTCAATTCACACAATCAACAATTGAGCAAGTGCATGGCATAAACCCTAAATCCCCAAATCAAAATCAATACTTCCACGTGCAATTCCCTTCTCTCAACCGTATGCTCTGATACCAAAAAGATGATACAGCAATCCAATTGCAATAAAACAATATTAATTTATGAAACAATTGAACAATTATGTCCAAAATAGCAAGGATCCTCTTTGTGATGCGGAACTCTAATTTTCCAAAGAACAAGAACAAATGAAGTTCTAAATTCTTACAAGATATTACTCACTAGTAAAATGAGGAAACAACTTGCAATTGTTGATTTTACACACAACAATCTAAGCCTCCACTCGCCACAATCCTAAAAGGAATTGATAAGAGTGTATGAAATAAGAGAGAAAAATCCCTTTTTCCACGTGATACATTTACCAAAAATAAGACCAAGTGTCTTTTGTTGTTTCCCTTTATAAGTATTTATACTAGTTCCTCAATATGGAAAAAAAAAACAACATAAGAAAATAATGAAAAATAGCATAACACATGGCTGGCTATTTTATGTCCTTTTCGGTTCAAAACATGGACCATGAACCATCCTCGAAACCATGTGCTAATTAGTTTTATCGCCCTCATGTAATACTGACAAGTGTACCTAATTAAATATAAAACAATCATATAAAATGAATGAAGACACTGTGAGTATCTTCGGGTTCCATTTGGTCAAAAAAGGACTCTCAATGTCAGGCTCTGCAGTCCTTTAGCTCTTGTTTGGGTAATGAGTCTTGTTGTCAAATTGGTTTGATTCTCATCACATGATTTCACGAATATCTGTACATTGCATGTGTAATGCTAATATTATATGTTTCCATTGTGTAGGTTAGGTGAAGGGGGATCCTTCATGGAGCTTGACGATTCTTCTACATTTATACATACATAGGTTGTAATTTCTTAAGATATTATAATAAATTATTCTTTTTTTTTATTTTGTTGTATACGCTTTTTTTTTTCACAGTTGTTTATAAGCTTTTTTCAATATTCATTAGATTTATTAGACAATGTCAAACAAATGCATACAAATTTATTAAACAACGTTAATTTCCATATATGATGTAGTAGATAATGGTATGAAATTTGTCGCTTCTACATATTAATTTACATCAACTAAACCTGAAATGGAAGCTATACATATGAAATTAATAACAAAAAATAGACTCCTATCCCATCCTATTCTTTCCCTTGGTGAATTGTCTAGCCAGTTGGGCAAATGCATTTGTTGACTCTCTTGACAGCCTTGGACATGGAGTAGGAGGAGCTTGTGACTCTTGTGTTAGATGCTGCTGGGGGGTATCGTCGAATGCTCAGGGAAGCACTGGACTCCATTCTGTATCACGATTTGATGATTCACCTTGATACATAGATTGTTTACCAAAGCGTTTCTTCTGGAAGGCCGGCGGTGTTGAGACCAAACCATTAATGGAATGACGATGTGTCGTCATGTATATGTTAGAAATCGGGCTTGAGCTATCGTACATCATATTAGAATCCATTAGGAACTTTTGGTCCTATATTGGATTCTTTTGTGACTCACTAGTTTCAAGGTTGATGACATCCCCTAGTACCACAGCATAAAGGAATCGGTTCTGATTAGAAGACTTCAGTCGATTGTGCTTTAACCTCCACCTTCACGGCATTCTATTACTACACTTGTAAGTACAACATTACCTCCCCGTAATGATGCATGAAATGAAGACCATGAGTAGCTATTCTAACGGTTGTATCAAGATCCGATGATAGGCAGTTTTATCTTAACATATCACCCTGCATATTGGAACAAAACATAAATAAAATAAGGAACGGTCATGTAATGATTCACCTAGCTAGTTTTGATGTTGTACTTACTAGAAATCCAAGTATAGCCCCCGTGCATTCGATATATTGTTGATTGATCGATTCATATCATTGCATGTTTTCTTCATGCACACCACTAGGCCCCTCCATGTACATCACCTGATCCACATGTTGTTCCTACAAGGTTGCATACATAGCATGCTGCATCGCCAATCCACATCAACCCTCTCATGTAGGTCAATATGATGGAGCTCCAACTGTGTATTCACCAACTGTAGGATATATCGAAACCCCCAAAACTGTCTTACCACTTGATCAGGGTAATGCCACTCAACTATGTGGAAACATATGAGTGGCACCTGAGTGGTCCAAATGTGCATGCCGCTTTTTACAAAAATGTGGTAGGACGTTAATTAGATTCCTAGAATACGGCTCCCATTCGACTTAAATGATTGAAAATAATATTCAATGTTAGTGATCAATATGATGAAATGGAAAAAAAAATGGTTATTGAAATACCTATGCCATGTTCTGCCTGTCGAGCACATCTTAATATGTGCCTATAATATGGGTCGAGTGAAACTAAGTGTCCTTCCACGTGTTCCAATATGCAGCTAAGAGAGCTCCACTTTCTATAATTAGTCCGTACTGGCTAAGGGGTGTTATGTGAGGAAATCTATCCTAAGTCCACACCTATAAGAGAATGCTAACTCCTCCAATCTTGTATGTTAACAGCGATGATACAACACAAAATTGCCAATATAACCAGGCTAGCCACGTGGACCCCTAGTTATACGACCTAGCAATGTCGAAATGCTCAAACAAAGGCAAAAACATCACATAAACGAAGGCATTGGATTTATTGATAAAGATAAATCCTCCCAACAGTTACAATATATACCTAAGTGTATGGTGATGGATTTGCTTTACTTCAATGCTTTCTAGAAAGATCTAGAACATATCACACAACAACACCATGCTAATGCGGCCCCCCTTACCGCTAGACCTTAGCCTTGTACCTAGCAATCTTTTACATATTACACGCAATCTAGGCAACTACTCCCTATAACTACCTAGCCATTAACAGGCAGGCTTAGTTAGATCTTTACATCCTACAGGATGATAGTAAACTCTCCTGTCGGCATGTGGAATGCATGCGTCTTTAGCCTCTATTGCTCAACCAACACAGTTATCATGTGCTAATCGATGGGGATGATGCGCTTGTCGCGATGGAATGACAACTCATGGCGTCGAACAACGAGGGTCAATTGATCCTAAAATGATAACAAGTGAAATGTTATACTATTCGTAATGCAAGCATAAAGTAATCAATAAGTTAAAGGTCATTTACCTCTCCATCCTAGGTGGCCTGTAATTGATGTCCCTCTTGTTATGTTAAGACCAAAGGATCGAAGGGTCCATACTCTATCTATTATTTAAAAAAAAGAGTAAATGTTACCATTAATATCAAAATATTAATTAATGACTTATTAGTGACTATTTATTGTCTAATTAATGGTTAATTAATAGCAACTTAAGTTTACAACTACTTTTACAATAACACACAAAGATATTATATTTATAAACAATACTAAATTTTTTTAGTAATTAATTTTTTGATGATTAATTAATAACATACTAATGACTAATTATAGTTAATTCATGGTTAATTAACATGAACTTAAATTTACAATTGCTTTTACAAAAACACAAAAACATATTACATTTACAATAAATCCCAGGTTTTTCACTAATTAATTTTCTAACAATGAATTAATGATATGTTAACGACTAATTACTATTAATTAAAGGTTAATTAACAACTTAATTTTATAACTACTTTCACAAAAAATACACAAACATAAACATATTACATTTATAATTAACACAAAAATTTTCACTAATTAATTTTTTAATAATTAATTAATGACATATTAACGACTAATTAATGTTAATTAACAACAACTTAATTTTACAAAAACACATAAACATATTACATTTACAATCAACACAAAATTTTTCACTAATTAATTTTTTAGCAATTAATTAACGATATATTAATGACTAATTACTGTTAATTAGCGGTTAATTAATAACTTAATTTAACAACTAGTTTTACAAAAATACATTATAATAACACATAAGGATAATTCATTATAATCAATACAATTTTTTTCTAATTAATTTTCTAATGATTAATTAACGACTAATTAGTTCATCATTAATGATTGCTTTTATAATAATTTTCATAACTACAAATTAAGACATTTCATTTACGAAAAATACCAAATTTTTTTACTAATTCATTTTTTTATGTTAATTAATGATATATTAATGACTAATTAATTAGTAATTAGTGATTGATTAACAACTACTAGTATTTTAATAAAAATAATAGAGTATAATTAATTGCATTTAATTTATTATACATTGATACAAAGTAATATAATAGGAAAAAAAATTAATTTTTTCTCGAGAAAAACGTACCAAAATATGGCTTTGCTAAAGAAGTTGAAAAAAATATCTTATAGATATTTGTACATACATAGTTAAACAAGCTAAACCTATGTAAAACAGAAATTAAGAAAATAAAAATTTTGAAATTGTGTGAAAGAAGAAAATTGGAAGAAATTGAAAAATCTAAAAATGAACATATGAACTGAGAATTCGTATTTATATTACAAACAATCGATGCAAAATTTTTTTATAGATCACCTGTTGTGATACTATATAAATTTGTAATATCACTTTATAATAATTTTTATAAGTTTGTAGCATTACTTTATAATAATTTTTATAGGTTTGTAAGATTTCATTGGATGGTAGGGATAATGCCAAAAAAATGTTACATGGTACAATTATATTGAAGGTTCAAACTTGGCGTGTGTCTTCAGTTTTGCAAATTTTGAAAAAAAAAAAAAAAGAAGTCGCAAACCAAGTCTATGCCTTCAAAACCTATTTTTAGAATAATTATTTCGAGTACAATATTTTAGAATTTAAGAAAAAAAATTCAATATTTAAGAGTGTTAAACTGTTATTATTCCCCCATGATATAAAAAAATATAAATACATCCTTTTATATTTGCTTATGTGCACTTAGTCCAATTATTTTTAACATTGTGTGTTTATACTGTCATATTTTTAAAATAGGTTTATTTTAAACCCCAAAAAATAAACATATGACAGTTTAAATGCATTTTTTAAAAACATTTAATTGTATTCTCAGTTATTTTAGCTCTTCTTTTTTTTTTTCTCTCTCTCTCTCTCTCTTTTAAGTACAATGGAAGGAGTATTAGAATTCAATTCATCTTTTTTGGTGTCTAAAATTTATAGCACTAGAATATAAATGTTATTTTGCAATTATGTCCATCTTGCAATCATTGTGGCCTTGTAGTCTATAGGGCATATTGATGTGATATATATCTCATCAATGAGATTAATAATTGTTTTTTCTTTTGGCTATCTACTATAACAACTATTGGTAAAGGGGGAAGTCGAATCTCATCCATCTTATTAGAAGACCACCATTTATACTCTTAGATTATAAAAATCTTATAACACAAGATTAAAGATAAATGGTGAGTATTAAAAGGGTTTTAAGCTTTAGTAGACTTTCCTAAAGGCTTAAAATGAAAATGGAAATTAGATACAAGGTTTAGAAGTTAAATTGCATGAGTGGCTATAATAAAAGAAGGCCAAATGCTCAAATAAGGCCTTAAGGACCAGTTGAATCAAATAAGTCCATGAGGTTTCTAATTTGATCAACTAAGTTTCATTTAATAAATATTTAATACAAATTAGCTTTAGCTAGTATTATAATGCTTTACCAATAAAATGATTGGATAATATAAGCCCGTGAAGTTTCTGATTTGATTAAGAGTAAATTATAAAAAGATGATATGTGTTTTTGGTCATTTGTAAATAGTTTACTTAGGTTCTATTTTTTTTTATAAAAAATTCACATGTGTTTCATAATTTTGTATTAATAATAAATATAGACATATATTAGCATACTATTGGCCCATAAATTATTAATTTATTAAAGTATTATTATTAAATGTACATTTAATTTATTAAAAAATTATAAAAAAAATAAAAAATAAAGAAAAATATTTATTAACACAAAGTATGTTGACACAAATCAATAATATACTAACATGTGTCTATATTTATTATTAACATAAAATAATGAAACATAGGTTACCTTTTTGTCAAAAAAATAAAACTTAAGGTAAGTTATTTATAAAGACCCAAAAACACGTGTCAACTTTTTGTAATTTACCCTATTATTTTATTGCTAATATTACTTTATTTCATTAATTATTTATTGATCAATAAAACATTGATACATGTTATTATTTATTATTGACACAAAATTAAAAAATATATGTTACCTTTTTATCCAAAAAAAAAAGGTAATCTTTTTGGAAATGACTAAAAATGCAAGTAACTTTTTTTTTATAATTTACCCTTTGATTAATTAAGATTCATTTTTAATCAATACATAAATCCATATGTTTAATCTAATTACCTTTTAATATTTGAAAATTTTAAAGGAAAAACCTAAAATGTTGGTCTTATAACATGAACTAATGGAGTCCATGATAACCGCTATCTAATGAAAAGCCTTTTATTACCTAAGATCACTATTAGGTGAAGATTAGTAATTAACGAAATATTTGTAAACATGTTCATACAAATGTAGTAACTATTTGTTCACTTTACTATAATGATAATTTTGTTAGTCTTATTTCTTATTGGGTAGCTATCACAATGTTCAATTGCATTTATGACAATAATTGCAATTTCATAAAGAATCTTTATTAAAAAAAAATGTTGAATGGCTATTTATTACTCAAACTTATGAATATTTATTCAAAAATAGAGTTGATTTTTTCCCCTAAAATATTCTCATTAAAATTGAAATCAATATATGAGTATTATTTTAGCTCTATTCTAATCTTAGTAAAAGTTATTATATTACATCTTTATTCTGTTCAATAAAGTGAATGAATGGAAAGATTACAAATAGAGCATAAGAAAAATTCTTAAACTTCATGGAAATTGATGTTTAGGGTGGTTACTTGCTTAGTGGAAAGTTTGTTTAATAAGGTTGGTTCAATGACAAACATGATGGATTCATTAGAGGCATGTAGAAGTGGTTGAAGTATGCATTTATATTGATTACATAATCATAATGTGAACTCAGCTCATTAGTAGTGGATGTAAGACTTTCTTATAGTGCATGAGGAGGAGCCATGACTGCTACCTTAGTCTCCCCCCTTATTCCCTTGTTGTTAATTTTTACAATTTTAGTAAATTAATGAAATGGAGAATTGGTTGTAGCAAAGTGACAAAAAAGGAACTTAACTTCATTTATTAGTAAAAAGTTACAATTTAAACAAAAAAGAAAACTAACCACTAACAACATGGTCCTACAAATGAGCTATGATCAATAATGTTAAGACATGCCCTAACTAATTCCTAAAGACTAGGATAAGAAAGTAGGAAAAAAAAAATAAAAGCAATAGGGCACATAAACTGCACGTGAACCATTTTTACTTCCTAAAACATTTTCTTAACACTCCTCCTTGCTTTAGGAGTTGCAAACACCAACTTTCTTTCTTAGAAACTTGACTCTACTGACTAGAAGTGGCTTTGTAAATAAATCTGGCTAATCTTCAGATTTGCAGTAGATTAGTTAAACACTTTCTTCCTTTTGGACTTCTCTTAGGAAAAACAACTTGATATTGAAATGTTTGGTTAACACCGAATTGTGGAAAATGGTAATGGCAGCTTGGTTGTCCACAAATATATTAATGCTTTCCTTTTGTTCTAGATTGAGATCCATTAAAATTTTCCTCAGCCACAACGCTTGATTAACCACAATTGTTGTAACACAGTAGATTAAGCTATAGTTTCTTGCTTCTTCGAGCTCCATGAGAAGACACTGTATCTAAGGGCAAAATAATAGCAAGAAGTACTCCTCATATCATCAATCAAACCTCCCCAATCACTGTCAGAGAAACCAACATGCTTGAATTCCTTACTTCTTGCAAATTTAACACCGAAATCATTTGTGCCTTTGACATATCAAATCACTGTCTTGGTAGCCTAGAGATGCAATTCACTTGCACAATGCATAAATCTGGACAAAATGTTCACAACATTTAGAATGTTAGGTCATGTTGCTGTAAGATACATCAAGCAACCAATCAAATTTCTAAAGTATCCTTCATCAACTCTTCTAGCACCATCGTCCTTACATAGTTTTTCCTTTTAATTCATAGGAGTGCTTACTTCCTTACATTCTTCAAGCTTAAACTTATTCAAAATCTCCTTGGCATATTGTTTTGGGTAGATAAAGACTCCATGCTCAACTTGCTTAATTTCCATCCCAAGAAAGAAGGTCATCAATCCAAGATTTGTCATCTCAAACACTTTCATCAATTCTTGTTTAAACTTTCCAACCAACTGCTCATCATTTCCAGTTAATAAAAGATCATTAGCATACAGGGAAACTATCAGAGCATCATTGCTCTGACATTTAGTATAAAGGGTGGCCTTTGACAAGCTTTTTTTAATTCCTAAACTCAACTAGTGATCATCTATCATGCTGTACTAAGCTCTTGGAGCTTGCTTCAACCTGTAAAGGGCCTTCTTGAGAAGAAACACCTTATCCTCTTCTCCTTCCTTCTCAAAATCTTCTAGCTGTTTAACATAAATTTCCTCTTGCAAGACACCGTTTAGGAATGTCAATTTCACATCAAGCCGATACACTCTCCAATTCATTTGAGCAACTATAGTGAGCAAAAGTCTTACAGTGTCCAAACGAGCAACTAGTGCGAAAGTATCTGAATAGTCCACACCAAACAGTTGTGCATAGTCTTTCACCATAAGTCTTGCCTTGTGTTTGTTGATGAAACCATCATCATTTAGCTTAGTTCTATACACCCACTTGACTCTAATCACTTTTCTATCTTAAGGCCTTTTCACTAGTATCCATGTCTTGTTCTTTTCTATCATAGACAACTCTTCTTTCATTGTTGTTATCCACATTTGATGCTTTTTCACTTTCTCATAATCTACAAGTTCACATATAGCAATATTGCATCTTTCATATATGTTAGAGAGCAACCTATTTCCTCTTACTAGTACATCATCTACGATTTCATTTTGCCAATCTTCTTCTTCATATATGCTTAAATCACAGGAATTTATCTTCAGCTCTATCATGGTCTATTTCCTTTTTTCTGCAACATCCCATTTCCACTCTTTGTCTCCTATAAAATGGACATCTCTACTTATGACGACATTTCCACTTTGTGGCTAGAAAATTTTATAAGCTTTGCTCACTATGCTATAGCCTATAAAATGCTCAATGATGCTCTTCTATCTAGCTTATCAAGCTTGCTATGTGGAACATGGGTGAAGCACAAACAACCAAATATTTTGAGAAACTTTAGTAATGGTTTGTAACCATACTAGGCCTTAGATGGCATTTGATCTTTTACCGCCTTTATTAGAAGTCTGTTTTGAAGGAACACAGTCATGCTTGCTACTTCAACCCAAAACTTCTTTAACAAATTCTTCTCGTGCGCACATGCATATGGACATTTCCATAATGTACCTATTTCTTCTCTCACTAACTCCATTTTGTTGTGGAGTGTAGGGAGCTATAAGCTGATATTCAATGCCAGATTCTTCATAAAACTGGTTGAATTCACATGAAGTATACTCTTTCCCATTGTCAGATCTTACAATTTGTATTTTGTAGCCACTTTTGTTTCCCACTTTTGCCTTGAACTTCCAAAAAACTTAGGTTACTTCTGATTTAAACCTCAAAAAGAAAACCTAGCACATTCTGGTGAAATCATCAATGAAAGTAATGTAATAGAGACTACCTTTTAGGGAAGGTGTACTTTGAGGACTTGAGACATCCATGTAAATCAATTGCAACTTCCTTGATGCTCTGCCAGATGCATTTGAAAAGGGTTTTCTATTTAGCTTGTTGAATTGACATGCCTCACAACTTGGAATTTAATCTTCAATTTCTAGAAGATCTCTTACCATCATCTTGGACTTCATCTATAGCAGCCTTTGGTGATGATAATGCTTGAGCCTTTTATGCCAAACTTCCATAACATTTTTTTTCTTTTGATTGAGAAGGTTGTTTGCTCCTCTTCTAATGGATTTAGAGAAAAACTTTTGAGTTTCATTCTAATTTTAAAAATATCTTGATTGGCTACATCTCTAATAAGGCAATATTCGTCTTTGAAAGCAACTTTAAAGCCTCTTTAAATTAGTTGGCCAACACTTAACAAGTTTTGTTGAATTTCAGGAACAAAAAGAACATCATAAATTAGTTTTGTACCTATGCTGCTTGTTATTGCAACTATGACTTTTCCTTTGATTAAGATGTAATAACCATTGCCGATTTTGACTTTAGTGATGTTGGTTGGCTTCAAATCCCTAAAAAGTTTCTTATCATTGGTCATGTGATTAGTACAACCACTTTCAATTAGCCAACTTTCACTTAGTTCATAGCTTGTAAGATATGTAGCCACAAATAATTGATCCCCGTCCTCTTGATCAGCAATTTGTGCTTCTTCTCCTCTTGGTTGAGTTTTATTTTTGCATATGACAACTTCATGTCCCATTTGGTTACACTTGCTACATTTTGCATTAGGTCTCATCCAACATTTGAAAGGAGGATGACCTTTTTTGTCAGAATGATGACATGGAAGATAATTATTCCTCTTGCTTTAACCTTTTTTGTTTCTAGTTTTATTTTTGCTGCTTGATGTCACACTTTCACAAACTTCTATAGTTTGAATCTTTTAGTTCTTCTTCTTCCTATCATCTCGATGCTTGATCAATAAAGCTCCTTCAACAGCCTCTTCTTTCCTCATGACACGTCTTTGCTTTTGTGCTTGCAAGGCACTTAAGAGCTTTGCTAAAGTAATTTTGGATAAATCCTTAGTATTTTCTAAGGCTGTTATTGTAGCCTCAAATCTTTCAAGCACTGTTACAAGGATTTTTTCAACAATCCTTGAATCTTTTAGAGAAAATCCCAATAATCTAACACGATTTGCTATGCTAAGCAATTAGTTAGAGTACTCCTTTATGGTTTCTACATCCTTCATCTTTTGCAAATCAAAATCATGAACTAGCTTTAGTACTTGCATTCCTAAAATTCTTTCATTTCGTTTAAACTCAATCTTGAGATATTCCCATATCTTCGTTGTAGACTTCAAGGACATGATGCGAGTGAAGATGATGGATGAAACTACAGCAAACAAGTAGGCTTTTGCCTTTGATTTCTTTGTCTTCTTCTTCTTCTGTGCTTTGATTTGAGCCATGGTTGGATTGGTAAGAAGTGTAGGAATTTTGCAGTTTTCTTCCACTACTTCCTAGCGATCCAAAGCTTCTAGGTATGTTTTCATGCGTACTGCCTACATCTGGTGGTTGTTCCTATCGAACACAAATGGAGCAATTGAGGAGAGGTTGGTTTCAGTTTCCATACATATTCATAAAATTCAAACACAATTCCCTTAAGATGAGAGCTCTGATACCAATTGTTGTTAATTTTTACAATTTAGTAAATTAACAAAATGGAAAATTGGTTGCAATAGAGCGTGAAGAGTGGTTGCAGCAGAGGAAAAAACCATGTTGCAATAGAGTGACAAAAAAGGAACTTAACTTTATTTATTAGTAAAACGTTACAATTTAAATAAAAAAGAAAACTAACAACTAATAATATGATCCTACAAATGAACCATGAACAACGATATTAAAGACACGCCCTAACTAATTTCTAAAGACTAGACAATAGAATAGAAAAAAAAATAAAAGCAATAGGGCACACGAACTGCACATTAACCATTTTTATTTCCTAAAGCATTTTCTTAACATCCCTAATTCCCCTCTTTGCTTTCATGATAGATATGGGCATATCCTTATTGCATGTCAGTCGTTAGTGCTCATGTTAGATTGGTATACAATCACAAATTTTCTTAGAAGTAAGTTGTCGAATAGTAATCTCTTGCACAGATTTCTCTCATGTTTGAGCACAGGTCTCCTCACTTAGAATCACATGGTTGACTAACAATAGTCAACAATAACTCAAATAGCAAATGTCCATCAAAATAAGATATCATTTTGCACTTGGATTGATATATGATCTGACTCAAACTTATTGTGCTCACTTGATCCAGAGATCTTCATGCATTGTGCACGATTTGGACCTCAAGTTTCATGCAATGGCTAAGCATGACAACGAGATGCACGTCCACCAGTTCGAAATAATGGCCTTTATCTTCTTCAAAGATTCTTTCAATTATAACCCGTATCCACAATCAAGTTAAATATGCTCCCCATCACCACATATAGGTCCCATAACTCCTCCAATTGAAATATACCTGTGTAAGGTACTTTCGTAACAGCCTCTTAATGGATGAAGCTGAAAGCCAAATATACTTTCCCTTCACATAAGATCTACTATCCCCATCTCTTGCGTGAACAAGCGTGGCCTATATTTATGATAATCAGCATCAATAAAAGTGACATTACACTGAAACACCTATGCTAAATCCATATAGGTTGCATCGTCTATATCAATTAAAGCGCATACCACAACATGGTAGAAGTCAGATCTAATTGCTTCTAAGTTAAGCCAAACTACACTTCTACAACACACAATAAGCTAGTCTTTACACTTATCACGAAATCCTTAATATTAGGACGGACGGGTAAAGTTTGTGGAAAAGTCGCCATGATCCTTCCGATTGAGTTCTTGATTTTGGTGGCTATGCTTCTTGATATTATACGACTTGTTCCTGTCATTGGATTGCTTCAATCTAACATTATGTTATGTGAATTTAAATATGCACTCGGTACGAGGCACACGAACCTAGACATCTAAGACTAGGCTAGTTTAACTAGTTTAAGCTCAGTACTTCTTGCAACTTAGTCCATATAGGAGTTTAATAGCTTTTATTAATTAATCAATATCTCACCTAAGCGTACATACTAGCATGTATATATGGATACAAGGCATATATGCATAAAAATAAATGTCAATGAATCATGCGCCATATCTAAACTATGGAATGGGCTTAGGTTAAGATTCGTTCTGCAATATTATTTAGAGTAAAGGCTTGTTGGGCTTTTAGAAACTCCTCTAAATCTGGGTTTCGTGGTCTTTTCATAGACTCCAGTATTCAATTGAGCCTGCTCCACTAGCTTACTACAAGAACTTAAGAATAAAAATTAAATATCCGTAATCAAAGCTCGTACTCCTGTTAAAAGAAATAACCCGCAACTAAAGCTCGTATGCTTATCCCACTTGTCATATTTTAATGCATTTGGATTTATTAAGTCCTTAAGCACAACAGATAAGTATAGACACTTAATACCATAGCATATTATGACAAATTTTAAATCCATAATTAACTAATCCATTTTTCATGCATAACCAAAGTCCAACTTCACGTCTATTCAAGAGTCTAAGTCACATGTATTTCCGAGTTTAACTCCAATGCGATCACTCACAGACGTTGAGGCAATATTTAAACTTATCTATTGGCTAAATAGATTATACGAAAGACCTTATTAACCCAATCTAAACTAAAGCCTTACAAGCCTCGAAAATTTAGACATTAAATTATTCACAACCTAGTTACTCAATTTAGGTCAATTAAGTTATTTATGCGTTCATATTGGGTTGAAATTACATTTAATCATGTAAACCCAATTAAACTACACTGATTTAATTTAATTGAACCTAATCCTATATATGAGATTAATTTTAGACCCAATTGCATAACATGCTAAAATTAATACAAGTTAAAATTTAAACTTGCAACCAAGCCTATAGGTTTAAAGGGACGTTAGAGGTGGTTTTGGTATAACTACTCTGATTCTTGAATTAGCATTGTGTTTACGAAATCAATAAGTTTAAGAAAGTATGAAAGCTTAAGATTTTAAATCCAGACTCAAGTGGTATCAACCTTATTTATAAGTATTAAGATTGAGATAACTTGATAGGTGAAATTAAGATGTAATAAATAAATCCATCCCATATCTTGTGTCTATACTATTTCTTCATATAAGCTGTACCTTTTTAAAAACCTCTCATCTCTAAGGTGAGTGCGGCTGACCTAAGCTTGTATTCATGTATATTTGAGCTTGGAGCAACCTTTAGTTCTTGAACTAAAACCTAAGAGTTCAGACTTTGGTTTTTGAAGCTCGATCATGGACTTGAGCAAGTTGAATTAGACTTAGAGGGCTTAAGGTCAAAATACGTTTTCAACATATATATATATGAGGCAAATTACGAAATACGGTACAGTTATATAATACTGTGCAAACATAGTAGGATCGATAGATTATTTTACCTAAGATGTTGTTGACGACTTGTTTGACGGGCACAACACGCAAACAAATGAAGCCCATATTCAAAGCAGATGCAACCTTCGTGCTACTATAACCCGGATTTAAATCCTAAAAAGCTAGTGTTATTTCTGATGAGGTATCAAGACTTTTCTAAATATTCTTAATTATGGAATATTTTTGTGACTTATTTTTGTAAAGGAAAGGCTGTCCATATTTTGTGGAATATGTCTTTGAGAAAAGATGATAGTTGTACTGCAGTAGTTTTTTAATTTCCTTATTTTGCGTAAACATGTAGGTTCGTGAAAGGCACAACAGCTACGCAGCATGTTGCTAGTGGAAGTCCTCTACAATAGGAGTTTGCATATTGCTTAATTCTTGGTGTTCCCAAGAGCTCACTTCTTCACATGAGCACCCCCAATTGTCATATGCCATGCCCTTAGATCTTCTTAACTGGATTGACGGGCAAGTCAAATTTTCAAAGGCTCTACACATTATGATCGAGAATATGGCAAACAAAAAACAATTTTCAATCACATATGAGTAGCTAGAAAGGAACGAACCAACTTTCGAATAGCGTTAAGATTGTGTCTTGCATGGTCAAAGGAAATAGACGCCTCACCTTTCGAATCTCGTAGTTCGAAACGATCAACGCAATTATTGCTTGCATGTTCTGAGGTTATTCGAGCAACTTAATAAATACGAGAACTATCTTTTGGGTCAACATATTTTTTAAAGAATCAAATAGACAATGACACAAAATGTAAAAAGGAAAATTATCTGTTGCGGACATCTAAGCATCCAATTTAAACGAAAGGGCCGATTTAACCCTTTTCATTTTTATTTTTTTTTGGGTAAGCAGTAGTGACATTATAGATAAAACAACAGTACAAAATCAAGTCTGATCACAACATAGCATTAACATAGCCGGTCTTTATCACGCCATTGAATGCTTGTCACCAACCAATCTGCTGCATCAACTTCTCTTGGATGGCTTTAATTTTTAGATAAAAAAATAGAGAGAGCTTTTCCCTACATGTCAACAATACATTAATATACTGAAATTTAAGATTATCATAATATTGAAGAATATAGGCTGTATAAAGAGAATACTACCTGAGTTTTTCTTTCCAGTAAGTACGTAGCTTCAGTATGTTATCCCTCCACATTGATCCCTGCAACGCTCTTTTTTTTTTTTTTAATGTGGGTTTGAAAGATTGTTGCATGCACTTTTCCAACTTAGTTTGGGTCATTTATTGAGTACATGGGCTATATATGATTAAAATTGGACATATTGAGTGATAGTTTTCAAACAAAATTTTTATAGAAAGTATCATAAATCAATACAGTCAAGCTCTACCTCGGTCAAGTCTAGCGTCAAACTAAATAAGTACCTAAATGAGTCGAAACAACTATGGAAAGCAAATCTAAATTTTCTTAGGAACACATTCTAAAATAAATCGGGTGTTTTTAGAGAAAATCTATTTGCCAAAAATATTACATTACTCCAATGCTATTAGATTACACTAATCAAGTAAAATATCTAATACACTTCACTTACCACATTATTACACTGTTTTTTTTTTTACTTGAACGTTGGAAGTCCAAGCATCAAACATATCTTTGACATCCAATAATTTACATTTATTCATCTTATAGGCCGGATTCTATCAAATCAAAGATTTAACTCATCCAAGATCAACCTACAACAGCAAGATCAATCAACAAAAAGGGAAGATCGAAACAATTTTTAAGAGAGGATTTGAAATAAGTAGATGAAGTTTCAATTTTGTTTTTAAAAGGGTGTAAATTAAATCCTAAGCTCCTATCTTATGGAAGAAGGACGAAATTTCAATTGTCTAGCCTTAGTTGCCTTACCACGATCGATAGTTAACAAAAAAAAAAAACAAAAAACAAAAAATTCAATCTATCATCAAGTGTGCAACGTGAGGCATACTAATTTACTTCTTGAGCACAATCAATGAATTTTTTAAAATCTTAACAATCACTATCATATGATAGGAAGGAAAAAACAATTAATTATATATCAATATTTCTACACTTTATCTATCTCCTCATTCATGTAGAAAACATTGGTTAGATAATAAAAATTGACACGTTAACATTAGGGTTAGGCAAAGCAAAAAAACTGATCAAATCATAAATTGAACTAGACCAGACTGAATGGAACAGTAGTTTAGGTATAAACCATTTTTTTAGGTTCGAAAAAAATTGTGAATCAAATTGAACTGTTTTCTTTTAGGTTCAAAAAAATTATAAATCGAATTGAATAATTTCAAATCAAACCGAATTGTAAGAATTAAAAAAATAAAATAATAGTAAAAATTTAGAGAATATATAATAAAAAAGTAGATTCCATATCGCTTATTCAATTATTCCTCTTATTTGATTTTCATTGAGTAATTTTATTATATATTTTTGCTTTCTGACTGATATAAAAATTAGAATTACCTAGAAAGAAATAATAAAATCTTTTTAAATATATCAAATGTATATTGAAGATAGTGAGTAATATCAAAATAATAATAATGAATTAATTTTTTTCATGTTAAGTATAATTTTCCATAACTTATTGATTTATATATAAAAAAAAATCAATAAAACGTATAAAAACGGTTCGAACCAGATTGAATCATTTTTTTTTTTTTAGGTTTGAAAAAATTACCAATCGAACCATATGATTATAATCAATTTAGAAAAAAAATCGAATCATAATATAAAATTGTGCCTACCCTTAGTCAAAATGCATGTAAAAATAGAAAGACACAAAAAAACTCTTCCATCTTTCATTTCCCTAGCTGTAATGTTTTATTTTTATTTTTTATTTTTTCCTTCCCCAAATGCATCACAAGTGGCTGTTTTTACGTGTAAGCACTACAGGCATATAGATTTTAAATCTAAAATATAACCATATAAAGTAAGTATGGGAAAAATAAATAAATAAAATAAGTGAAAATACAAATATATTTTCAATAACCAATAACCAGACTGTCCTGAATAACCAGCCATACTCAGCCCAACTAGACTGTCTTGTCAAGTCAATAAAATTTCCTTTCAAACTCGTGCTCGAGCTAGTCCGGTTGTATGCCTGCCTTTAGGTATATTGACGAGCTTATTCTTCAATCTTTTTGAAAGGTGGTTATATTTTCATTTCAATAAACATTTTTCTATACCATTTATTTATTTTCACCATAAGGTTATTTTTAGGACCCAATAAACAAAAAATTGGATGCAAGAATAATAGCTTGAAATGTGGCAGTCACTTCATCCCCTTGCAATCTTAATGGAAGTAATACATGTGTTTCATGGTGTAGTTTCTACAATTAAATCAGCAGGAAGATACATAGCTCAGTTTATCCACACAAACTTATGAATTTTCTCCCACACCAGAAAAGTTTTATTGAATATTATACATTATATGTATTTATTAATATTAATAAAAATTTAAATACACAATAGTAGTACTAAACATATTTTTATATAATATATATTATTATACAATTAATTTATTAATATTTATCTATCAGACATACATGAGCATATGATAATGTTTTCGAGGAGGTAATTGAGGATAAAACAATTTTAATTTTTAATACACGTTTTAACATTTGAATCCAAACTGTCAGCAACCACATAAAGTAATCATTTTACTTTAAAAGCAAACTCAAAGCAGTTGGAAGATTTCAGATGGATGGCACCACTGCTTTTGTGATTATTGGTGAGTGTCACTATTTTCTTTACAGCCTTTTTCCACAAACCGGAAACTTTTTGACCATCAAATGACTACGTGCAAGTTTTTAATTCGTACGATGATATGTTTGCTAATATTGTCCTCCTTCATGTCCAATTTTTCTCTCTGATCGCCTTCTGTTTGATAGCTCTTCTTGTTTGACGTTTGTGCATAAACGTCCCCATTTTTCCACCGTCAAATCTGGCTAGCACATCTCCTGTCTACGTAGGAATATGACATAGATCTTCAATCTTACGTTTCTTGATAATATTGTCGAATTTATTAAAATATTAATGGTAAAAATATTTTATCCAATTGATAATCTAGGTCCTGTATTTTAATTGTATACATTATTCATGTCCTTATATTTTCATTTTCGTAATTTTTTTTAAATAAACTATAACTTTTTTTTAATTTTAACAGTAGTATCATATATCCCTAATTAAACTTCAATCTTATAAAATAAAATTTTAAAATATTAAATAATCCTTAATCAAACATATAGATACCATCATGCCATATGTTTGGAGAGTATCATATGTTTGTTTAAGCGCTAATCAACTGTAATAGGGCAAATTTTTTTAATATACACAAGCAAAAAAGTTTAGAGGATTACATGAACTATATCAAGGTACAAATGCTTAATTGTGTATAATTACAGTTAAAGGCTTAATTATACAGTGAGCATATTTTTAAATACTTATTTGTTTATTGCCCTAATATCATTTGACAAATTCGACATCTCTGGTTAAATTGTTTTTTTTTTTTTTTTTTTTTTTAGTTGTTACAGATACAACTTCTTATACAGGACATAGCTCTAATATAATATAAGAAAATAATAAAGGTGAATTTGTGTTATGTATTTACTGATTATGATGATTTCTTTATACATACATTATCAGACTCTCGAAGATATACATGATATTGCAATAATAACGGAAAGATATCTAATAATTTGTGGTTAAGATATGAGAGCTTTTGTTTGTCTTTATTTTATGCATCTTCTTTGGACTGAGCATCTGAGAGGGACACACTCCTGTTTTAATAGCCCCACAAATTTCAACATGCTAGTTTAGGAATTGCCAATATTTTATTAAATGCCATAAGCATTTTTACAGTAGATTAACACCTAATTTGTTTTTTAGAAAAAAGAATAAATTTACTAAATAATCTTAGAGAGGAGGACTAACGAAGGTTCACTCTAATTAAGCTCGAAATTCAAGCTCCAAGTTATATCATATCATTAGAGATTGATTAGGTGAGTTTAAGAATTAACATTACACAGTAAAATTACAACCAAGAAATACTTAATATATATATATAGTTATTTACGTATATATACATACACTAATTGCTTAGGGAATTCGGTTATATATTTCTTTGCCAAATTCACCTATTTTAAGTTTTTTCTATCTATCTTTATTTAAATTATAATATAATAATACTAAGCTAACATATTTTATATGTCTATAATTGATATAGCTAACCTAATGGTTGAAATATATCATGAAGAAAATGCATCTCATGATAATTTTTACCAAATCTAGGAAATTTGCTAATTTAGAACTAATAACAATCTACTCTAATTTAATTCAGAGTTTTTTATGAAGTATCAAAAGTTAGATAAAGCGATCTTGTCAGCTTTAGTTTTGAATATAAATTAACTCAAAACTAATTTTCCAACAAACTTGAGTTTATGTGGTTTAATTCTTAGGATTCAAATATTCAAACTTTGAGTTTCAATTCATAAATATTACCTTAAAATTGACTATAAATCTTGATAATGAATATTATTAAGTGAAACTACACATAAAGAGTATATGAATCGGTCATAAATAATTGTTAAAATCTGCGTATATACTTCATTATTAATATTGTTACCATTATTTATATTAAAAGTTATCCAAAATAATAATAATAATATAATTAGAAAAGGGATGCATCACCTTAGGGAAGGACAAGGTTGCTGCAAGATGGATCTGGATATGTTCTTTTCACTAAGTATAAATACAAACAAAAATAAAGTAATTAAAAAGGAAAAAGAAAACCTAGATAATATTCAAGGAAGAGAAATTCAAATTAGCATTCCAAATTGAGTTGCAGGCGAAGGATTGGACAGGATGAGCCTTGCAACACTTAGGCTTCCTTAAATCCTTCCATAAAAAAGGTAACATTATTTTATTTAATATTAATCATACAAGTAGGCTATAAATAGAGGTAGTATTAATGACTTTTACTCCCTTCACATTAAAATTCGTAAAAATTTAACTGGAGCACCTCCTCATTCCCCTCTACAGAGGGACACACCCCGACACCACCTGGAGCCACTGCCACAGCTATCAAATCAGTACTCGAATTCGCTAGACTTTATCTAGAGCTTCCCCTGCAACAGGAATCCGTTTGACATGGTTATTGGTTAGCCACTACGACGATGCCACCAACACTGCCAGTAAGCGCTATCGGGCAGTGATGCCCAAGGATGCCACTATTAAAAAGAAATTTAAAAAAAAAAAAAACTAATAAGCTTCACAATTAGCCAAATTTTATGAAAAGGTACATTTTATATCCAATTTCATGGTTGTCCAAATCAATTTCACGTTTTGGCCATTAAAGTGTGGAATTTAGAAGAATTAACGAAAGCCCAGTTTTGAGCTCGAGTCAAGGGGTCTAGTAGACCGACTAAATTTACATCTTTGCACCCCATTATTTTTTAAGTATTCGGTCGGTTTGTTTCTTTAAAGCTAATTTATTTTTAAAACACGGCTCTGTAAAGTTACTTTTTAAATTATTTTTTTAAAATCATATGTTGGTGTAGTACATAAATTGCAAATATCGCATGCCTTCCATGCAATTTTATTAAATCAATACAATAAATCATATGATCTATGTGTAATTTCTTTAAAAAAAAATGGTATATTAAACATTTAATTTTACGACGACATTAAAGAAATTAGTTTGGTTGAAACTCTATTTAAAATAAAAAACATTTTTTTTTAAAAAAGGAGCAAATTCACTCAATATTTAGCATTTTGTTCAAAGGTGTTTTAGTTATTTATCGAAATCTCAAACTCAAGATTTACAACTACATAATGAAGCATACTAATGTGCTTAAGTTCCAAGCAAGAATCTGATTACGCTCATAATGTATAGTCAACGAATAAATCTTAAATATTTTTTTATGATTTAATTCCTATTGTATCTTATTTAGGACCAAAAAATTAGACCTACAACCTTATTGGAAACTTTTGGAAATGATTGAGTAGGATATTAAGTAAGTAAGCTTACATAAAGGCAAGAGTATAAGTACTACGAGACAACGAGCTAATATGCTTAAATATGCTTGTAAGCAAGTTAATTATGCATATACGATGCATGTGTTTGATCATAAAATGCTATCTAATAGTTGTGTAATGCAACTGGTATGTTGAAGTGTTATTGGTGACATCTTGTGGAGTATCTATAACCATTTGGTCACTTAAATTGAATACTATACAATTAGGCTAGAACACTAAGTGTGACATGCATTGCACCCTTAGAATGCACTAGGTATTCCACTAAATAGTAGCCTCAGCCAAATTAAGTGGTAAGAGAGGAGGTCTTAGTAAATTTAGGAACATATCTAACGAGATCTTTAGACAAAGCAAAGTGTTTTCATTGCACATGCTTAGGTTTGGAGTCATTTGCTTACATATTGAGAACCTAGCCCCTTGAACCTCTAACAAAAGCATGGTTATTTCTTTAATCTTACACCAAACCGGATAACGATGTGCGAATGGCATATACTTGCACACACATTATATGTAATAATTTATTGATAACCTCAATTGATGATGTGAAACTGTATTACACAAGTCTCCAATCCACTTACTCAACTCATTGTTTGTTAGCTTATTTCTTTAGTTTTTTTTGCACGTTAATGTTACAAAAACATGGGATGAGGTAAGACCCTAAGCAACACTCAAATGTCCTCCAATAGTAGTAGTATGACCAATAGTCATGATTAAGTATAATTTAGTCTCGATGAAATTAGTTATAGATTCATAATTCCTACCTTTAGCTATCGAAACTTAATGAGTTTTCCTTATTCTTTAAAATTTAGGAACAATATATTGACTATCTTTTTACAATTTAATAAAGATTTTGATTCTCTACGGTTAAAAAACTACATAAAAAAATTGCAAATGTCCTATATTTTTTCAAAACCTTTTTATATTTATATAGTATATACTTTTGTATCGAGCTTTTAAAAGAAATCTAAAATCGATAATTAAGCTAAAGCTCTATGATTCTATTACACAGGAGGGTTATCACATGTAAAACAGGGCAGCTTATAAGTCTGATTCCATTAGTCTGGGAAGTGAGAATTATCTTCATGATAAAAGCATGAGGGCAAGGGAAACTTCACTCTTCACATACGTGTGGTTTTCCTTTTACTTTCTATGTTGTAATGTATGTCATAATAATAATGACAATTAAATCTTCTACATGCGATAATGCAGCTCGTGTGAAACCAATATCAGGCTTTTCTAGTACACGAGGATATTTTGCTTCTCCGACCTGTCATCAACCACACATATATACATAATCATTTCGGTTTGACCAAACTTAAAGTGGTTTGAAGTTTGGAGATCAATGACACTGCTGTACAACTTTTATAATTATTGGAAGTGTTCCTGTTTTTACCTTACAAACTTTTCCATGAATCGTAACTTTTTGACCAACAATCCATGGCCGTGTCTACATGCGACAATAAAACATATTACTAACGCATGATCCAAACAAAGTTCTGGTTTGAGATTGAGAAGGTCTTCACGGTGGATCTTTGGACTCGATTGCTCCGATTTTGAGGTGTGTGAAGAGCGGATTGCGGATTGCGAATTACAAAGAACATGCAACAAAGTATCAAATATTGTGTCACCTAGTTAACAGGTTAAAAAGACTCTAAGAATGGTGAACAGGTTAAGGAGAATTTGGGAATCCTCTAAGTTTATGGTGGATGGCGAAAATTATCTTCATGAAAAGAAGAGGATTTTTCATTTCTCATTCTATTCTGTGTTTTGCCCTCTCAAGACTAAGGATAGTAGATACCTGTTCTAAGGAGGAAAAAAAAAAAAAGCAATATTTCTATTGATAAATAAACTGAAAGGAGATTTTACTTTAGAAACAAAAACTACTACTTATATTTGTATCATCTTCCCTAACCAATAAGTGTTGGTTCAATTGATCAACAGAAAAAGAGATAAAGGTTCTACTTATAAACCAAGTTTCGAGCGGACATTAGGCTCACCTCCTCAGGGATACAGGGGAAAAAAGAAAAAAAAAAAAAAACTCGGAGAAATATCAATTTACGAATTGCCCCTTTTCTTGCTTTGTTAGTCCTTACTCCCACAAGTCAAGATTTGTGGTCCGTTGAAGCTAAAACATGAAATATTTGCACATGAGGAACTTGTTTTTGGTTTTGTTTCGCCTACAATGGTGCAAGTTGCAACTGGCAAACACCCAAGTAATTTTCAACAATAGCTAACAGCTTTTGCTAAAAGAGGACACGAAGTCCTAACTAATCATGACATTATGTCATAAAGTATGCATTATTATTAAGAATCCTTCAAAAAATTCGTCACCTTTTAGGAAAGTGAAGACGACAACAAAGGAGTACAGTAATAATGCTGTTGGTACCTTTAGACTGAGGAAACATTTTGGATTTTTCTGTTGTTTCTTTCCGTGGAAATTTTCCATTGCCATAACTTTCAAGTTTTATGGGTCGTAACTCGTAAGGTAGGCGTTTCCCACCATGAATATTAAGAAGACTAAATGTTATGTATTTCTTGAATTGCGATTTTGAAGATCTCAACAAATGGTGTGTTCGTTTTCTGAAAAATGGTTTTTGAACCTTCTTCTAAGCAAAACTCTAGCATTATTAAATATTATCGCAGTATACTATCGCAAAAATTATTATTATAATAATTCTAAGAGAATACGGTTACTAATAGTTATTATAGAAAACAAAAGTTACAGCACGTAGATGATAGCAATGGTTACCTGTCATGAAGATTGTTGTTGGAAAATAAGGAAAATGTTTTTCATTTTTAAGAAGAGAAAATCATGGTTGCTGATTACCAACATTAAAAGAAAGGTTATTGTCTTCCACCGCCACTTAAACGTTAAAACTCTCTAGTATGTGGGATCTCTTCAAATAACTCCATTCATATTTGACAGTTATTGAACTTAAATTACAAAAAGAAAAATAAAATAAAATAAAATAAAATAAAAGACAAATCATTTCTCACGAAACAAACACAAACAAGATCTTAGATTTTGGGATGAAATGATATGCTTGGTCAAAGCAGGACTGTTCTTAATTATTGGGGAACATGACCTGGTTTGTACTTGGCAGGACCAGTAAAAGTAGAAAAGTAGACTCAACTATGCAAGTACCACTTCCATCCATGCTGCCAATATCTTTCTCTACAATTTAATCATTAGTCCTCTCTAATATTCCTTCCTCCAATATGCAAACTCTTTGATTCCAATATAAGCCGAAAGGATCAGCATAAAAGAAAAGAACTCCCATACTCTTTGGCCATTGATTGATATCAGACCCCATTCTTGTCCTTCACTAATGATCATTTTTTGGCATCCACTAATGCTTAAAGTAAGATACATGACTTCATGTTTCAGGCAGTACTGCAAGTTTTCAGTTCTCCACGCAACGGACCTTACCCATGTATAGCATAGTATCATATTTCATTCCAAGCAGAATATGCAGGTAATTGAGATGCTTGGAGATTGTAAGGGAAGGCCTTTGTCGGGTTGATGGGAAACCGAAGAATTAATTTAGCTTGATGTGAATGGAGGCTTTCGAAAACGCCATTTCTCGGGAAGTTTTACCGTGATGAGCTACTTAAACTGTCATGCTCTTGGGGAAAGGGCCTGAAATTTGAGTCAGAGTGTCAATCCGCTCGAGCTCAATGTCTCGAAACCAACTAGATTGTCCAGGGCCATCAAGAAAGCTGAACTTGGATAATTTATTATCGTTGTTGATCTCTGATCAAATGGTGAATGATGCGAAACCATCTTGTGATGGAAGTCATTCTCAATGGTACTTTCAGCTTGAACATCTCCACAACTGTTATTCGGCATTGCTATGGAATGATTACAGATCTTGTTGGAAGGTACATTGTCTTGGTTCCGTCGTGCTAGGTCTCCAGCAAGAAGAGCATTACAGGCCATGATCTTGTCAACATCATATCTCGATATGTCAAAGTTGGTGACAGCATTTACCCCACGAAACTTGATTGCTGCTATGTCGTACGCCTCGGCTGCTTCCTCTTGTGTGCCTAAAGCAATTTTAATTCACAAATTAGAGTTGTGAAGTTAGTAACAGATTACGGTGCCAAGAGAAAATAAATAAATAATCACATTTATCATGAGATTCTTTGGCTGGCCTTTTTCCTGAGAGGGACAGCCGCATAAAGTGAATGATCCCAGATAATGAATTTACCATAGTAAATCCAAAGCAGCCAGTCATAAAACTTTTTCTGGGAGCTTAGTGCATGGTATAGTCACAAAAAGCAACTTTGCAGGAACGAAAACTCAACGGAGAATGTGTGATACATTGGTGTCTTAAAATAGTACAGGCTTGATTTCATTCAACCAACCAAAACAATTGTCAGGCCAGCAAATTCATAGATAAACTCGGGTGCAAATACTATATGAATTATGAGGGCTTACTGAAAGTGCCCAGATAAAGGTCTTTATTTCCCGCCACTCTGCCAATGCGCGCTTGCCATCTTCCATGCTGGTGGTGCCTTCCAATATAGAAATCATAGAGAAACTTAGGACAGAAGATCAACTGTATAGTACAACAAGTTCATGAGCAAGCAGGACAAGTAAAAAACCTGGTGACTCCTCTATATATCGATGCACCCCTGGAGAATCCACTGCTCTTCCTGCAGAGTCAAATAATAGATTATTTCAATTTTAGGGAGAACAACATTTTTGTTATGGCCTTTAGTGAATTTTCAGAATAAAAGATAAAACGCTAGAACACCTCCTCAAATGTGCAATGTATTCAAGGCGGCTCATGTTCTTCATTTCCTCCAGCTGTTCTCGATAATTTTCTATCTGCCAGAGTTGGAGAAAGATTATTGTAGTAGCCACAACCGCACTAACAAGCTGAAATCACAAAAAGAAAGAAGATGGAACTATTATAGATACCGGAAAATTAATGTGTGTCGAAGACCCCCAGTACTTGAGAGCTGCAAGGTCATATGCTCTAGCTGCTTTCTCCTCCGTATCGTAACCACCTGAGATTCATTGACATCAATGAGCATGGATCTTAAGAATTGAGTTTATTAAGATTCATATTGGTTGACAATAATTGAAAAGGCTCACCCAAGTAAACTGAAAGATCAACATTTGATTCCAAAGAATTCGTCCACAAGTAGAATGAACGCACATAAGAAAAAAGGGACAAGAAAGATTAGAAACTAAGCAGTCAAAACAGAAAAACCTTCCTTTCACATAATATGAACTAATACGGCTTTTCTTCACTAACCTTGCCTTCCTTTCCTGGTCTGGCCCTCTTTCTTACAACTGTTATCCCAAAGATGAGCTTCATATCTACCAGTCCATCTATGTCTGTTTTAAATAAAAAACCTCGTTCCCTTACTTAAAGACTCATTACAGGCTATCATGTCACATGCACTAATTTATGGTAAAATGTGAAACTGACACAAGATTTGAAATCATAAAAGAACAGGGAATATTCACTTACCTTGTTACACCTCTATACTGAGATGTTCTCTGTCCAAAAGTATCGATGGATTTCCTATGCACAGGCTGCTTGACACCCAGTTTTTCTATTCCTCTCTTCTTGGTCCACATTGTCGTGGATTCTGTTCCAGTGGGCGATGAGGATGAGATCTGTGTCGGAGCTGTAACACAGCTACTCTGAGAACCGGGACTCATTGATAAACTAAGAGAATCCAGATCTCCAGGACCAATTGCACTACCATATCTAGAAGCTACATTATTATCTGGTATGGACCCTGAAGCCAGAGTTTCCAAGTAGACCATCCCTTTTTCACTCATTTGAGTTTGCTGAGTGACTTTCATTTCCTCCAATGAAGTCATTTCCTGGCACACACCATTGCAGTGTACCTCAGAGTAACATGCTTGAGGTTGGAGTAAAATTTGTCCAACAGGCTCATGAAGTAGCGGCTTGGTACTTCCTTCATAATCATGAACACTCCTGATGCCTGGAACTTCTGCTTCTGGAGTTGCACCACCTAGAAAGTCCTCAAGTTTTGGAGTTGAACCTGGCATCGTTTCTTCATCAACATAGTTTACAGCAAATGTAAGAACCATATAATTTCAAACATTTAAAACGTGATATTATAATAGAAGGAACAAAAGATATTGTGAAAGCTGGAAAGTTAGTAACCTTGCGAGTGTGATCTACTAAGAGCTTCCAAGATGTAGATAGACCCATCTGCCATGGGAGGCATTGCAGGTTGTGAAGAATGCAAGTCACCGTTCTGGTCAACGAAGCCATGACATATTCCGGAGCCATGGAGGCTAGGATCGAAAAGGGCAAAGTTAGTGCTACTGGTACTGGTAAATGCAATGTTAGAAGGATACTGATGATTATGCTGGTGCTGTGCAGAAGCAATTTCCATTTTCATTTTGCGCAAGAGAGAAAGGCCTAGTAAGTTATTGTTTCTATGGTCCTTCAAATGCTCATGATCATTCTACTCTTTCTTTCATAAACTAAGAGAGTAAAACTTGTTTCCTAAGAACAAAACGATGAAGAGAGATACAAACAAGCAGTGCTGGTGCGCATCCCTACATTCCATGTGGATCTGTGTATATACTTAACAGAGATGTGGAGAGAGAGAGGAGGGGGGCCCAAGTCTTTTACTTCTTTAGTTTAGTTTTTCCCTTTCTCCCACATAAAAAGAATCCAATTTCAAATTCTACATGCGTAAAACAGGCGATATATTTGTTCCTAACGGTAGCATAATAGTCCATTGTATAATATACAGCCTCAAATAATCAAAATGTTGTACAAGCCTTCTTGTATTTTTGCTATATTAGGAAGGAGGATAGTTTTTTTCCCTTCTTTGTACAAGTCTCCGCTTTTTACCTCGAGTTTAAATCCTCATTATTAGATTCAAAGAACAAAATATTCCCATACGGAGAGAATTAATTCCATTTTTCCTACAAAACTATTAATGTGGCAGATATACAACCAAACTCGAAAAGTGTTATGTTACCCCTACAAGACTACTGAAAAACAGCAGGCATTAACATTCTACCCAAAAAAGTTACTAGAATAAGTAGGAAAGTTGGGCGCATGACAGTAAATGGGGCGAGAGTGGTCAAACAGAGAATATAGATGGTAGAACTGAATTGCTTTTATTGAGTGTGGCACCGCCAGACTTTTTAGATGAATTTAACAGCCAAGAATCTGCCTATCTAGTCCATTCATAGCCAGCACTGCTTATGCTTCTGGCTCTGCCCCACCGCTGCAAAAGGAAAGGATCAAATGTAAATATGCATATGCTTGTCTTTTATTTTGTTTTTTTTTTTCCATCTATAATATTCTCGTCTTTGAATTTTGTTATTGTTTCGAAATAATTCATAAGAAACTCAAGTGGATCAGGATAAGCACACGTTCTAAGGCTCTTTTACCATAAAGAATAACGGATAGAAATGTACAAAGTTTCTTTCGGTCTCTCAACAAGTGTGGAGTACACTCGTAAGCTAAATGCACATAAAATGCAAGAAGTATCTTGGCTCGAGTTTTTAGTTTGTCTTTCAAGTAGCCAACCCCTACCGATGCTTGGCCTTTTCAACCCTTAAGCACAGCAGTAGATACAAATGCCAAGCTATGTGGCTAGAGTTCCACTATAGTGTTGATAAAAAAACACATTAATTACACAAAATTTCTATGTAACGCCTCTTGTAACGCTATAATGGACAATGGTATGTCTTCCAGGCCAAAAGAAAGATATTTTGATTACTAATGTTTTCCTCATCTGGGACTACAATCTCAAGTATGTATTTATTACGGAAATGGATCTCTTGCATTTCCATCCTCTCGGTTTCCTTCGTTTTTCAAATCAATGACTGATATTGCTTAAATTATTAAATTATTTTGTGAAATCATTATGATATAATCTTCTTCATTGTAATCTTCTCCCATGCATATAATACTAATTTATAAATATATTAGTATTCTTTTGCGGTTAAGGCTTATATATTTTCAATGAACTGATGGTTTCATAATCCCTAAAGAGAAGAAACTCCTAGCTCTTTTCATGCAAAACTTTCAGCTAATGGTGATAATGCATGAAAACACAGCCGTGCGTGCATGGAGGGAAATTTCCTAGGGGGACAGATTTTCTAATGGGAATGATTATGGATGTTTGGAAAAGAAGAAATCAGGGGTTGTGGAGGGAAAGTAAAGTTACCAAAGAAAGTGTTAAGAGTGGAGTTTCCTTTTGATTATACTGCAATCATGAGCAAATCCATTAGCACTACAGGTTGAATAGGCCACTATGGCACTGACCTTTTCTACAATATATTCATGCTTTTTCTTTTTCTTTCTCTTTTTTTTCTCCTCTTAATTTAAAGATTCAACCTTTTCACACGCCTTGAGGCTTGACATAGACATAATTCATACATATGTATGTGTGCCTCGGTATATTAGATCCCCCAAAACTTGAATTTTGCCCGAGGAACTTTCATATAAGTCTGCCCTAATCAGGAGTACCATTGTTATCACTTCAATACTAGCGCGAATGTAACAAATATGTAATGAGGGCAACATTCTTGAACTAATCCAGTCATCCCATCCGACTTTTTCCTTTCAACAACTCGAAGAAAATATACATTATAGTCATTCAACTATTATCGACTTAGCTATTAGGTTGTTGCTTTTCAAATTTCCAAATTCGGCTGACATGTAACAGTTAAGAAAGCCCATCTAATTTATGAAATCAGATAAACTTGCACTATACCTTGCATAACAACTTATTCTCGAGGTTGACCAATTCATTGAGGAAATGATAAATATATGGCTGAAACTAACTGGGGAAACCGACTAGACCCTAGTTTTTCTTAATCGAGCAAAATGACCAAGACACTGACAACCTTATATACAATGGATCACCATTCTCCTTCGAGATTAGAACATGTTGCGTTTCTCTGCTCATATCGCCGTTGGCAAGACAAAAGATAATCAAGAAAGCTAAAGACTAACTAATCTCACCCTCAGTGGATAACAGAGAATCCCAGTCGAAACAATTAGTAGTCTGAACTGGAAAAGCAGTTCCTTGCAATCATTCATCAACGTCAATGGTCCAATAAGCCCTTACTAAAGCTTCATTAAAGAGAATCTCCTTCTGCTTCCTCATCCCGGCGCGAGTTATGTTGGTGATAAGGATAAATTAGTTACATCTTCTTGACACTAAAAATATTATAAGAATAAAAAATTAAGAAGCTTTAAAATACCATATTTACAACCCTTAAAAAATGTTGACACTCAGATGATAAAAATTAAGTGAAATATGGAAATTTAGGCTTATGGAAATTTAGGAGTTCAACTTCAACCAAATCAATCAAGAAGACCAATTAGGAGGGGTTACATACTTAAATATTGTAATTTTTGAAAAAAATTTATATAAATATTATACTCATAAAAAATATTACTAAAATAGGTTTTGAAGATGCGAATCATATTTGCGACTTTAGGAATATAGAAAAATTGTACGCTGAAGGCGCAAATCGGTTCTACACCTTCAGTACAAATGTGCCTCTAATCCCACCATCTAATTTTATATTCTATTTATACTCACTATAAATTTATAAACAAAAACTACGTGACAACAGTATATAAACTAAAAAAAATAAATACACTAATAGTAATTTTTTTTTCAGAAACACAAAAAAAATACCTATATCATACCCATATCAGATCTAGTTTTTCTCTCATTCGCACGAAGAGAAAAGGAAGAAGAAAAAGTAATTATGCACAAGAAAGAAAGGATTTGCCCAGATTTAAGTGGTTTCTGAATAGCTAATCAATTGTAGTATGTTTTATTTAGAAAAGTTGAAAAAAAAATTATCTGTATTTGTATTTGATATAAGATTTTAGAAAAATATTAGTATAATTGTATATTTTATAGAAAATGTTACTAGGTGTTGTTAGATTATAATTTATTAAATATGATTTATATATATATTGCAATAAGTAACATGTAATCTTAATTTTTGTGTTAGAATGAGAATTTGTTGTTATAAGGAATGTGAAATATATAGAATTTCGTATCATTATTGCAATATTATAAAATAATACGAAATTTTTTGAAATATTTAGCATTAAAATATTATTAAAAAATGATTTTAGACAAATATTTAGAATTTTTTTTTTGGAAATAATGGGAGAAAAATTAAAGAAATAACACAAATTTTTGTGTGTAAATATTAAGAATGTTGTTATTAAAAATATGAAAAAAAATTATTCTAATGAAAATTTGTAATATCTGGATGTGAAATAATTTTTACAGTGTTGTAAAATGATACGAAAATGGTTGAAATTTTTAGTAGAAAAAATGTTAGTAAAAAATAACATTTGACAAATTTTTAGAAAAAAAATTGTTTGGCAATAATGGGAAAAAATTGTAATATTTGAAATGTTATGGAATTTTTCTTTTGAAATTTTTAGAATATTATTATTGAAAATTGTCATATTTATTTAAAAACTTATAATTTATATATACTGTGGATAGGGAAAGAATGACTGATTATGTGAAGTTGATGATCTATGCATTTGGAAATATTGTGGCTGATAACTAGGGGTCGAAGTATGATAGAGATCTGGTAAAGAAGTTCAAAATGAAGAAAAACGTCAACTACAGTAAATTTTTATATAGAATATATCACAGCATTAGAGTTGATCCAAGCAAAGTGAGGGTTAAGATAATTCATAGGCATCCTATGTTCCATGGGGGCAATACATGTTATGCATTAATGGCAATAAGAGATAACAGGGATGTTGAAAATTTTATTGAAATAGTTGAATCATATGGAGATCGTAGCATATAACAAATATTCATCAAAATTTCTGACAATTCAGGGGGGGCCTCAATAAGGCAGACATTTGATATAAGCAATCAATCACATTCGTCACATGACATTGCAAAAATGCAACCGAAGCTATCAACATTTCAACCATCAATTCCAACCTCGATGGAAGTGAATGATGAGGATAAAATAGATAGAGCAGTTTCTCCAGTATTACAACAACTAGACACACGGAATCTTTACATGGTTCATGTGGGAGCGGAGGCTACAACTAACACTGATGGTGAAATGGGTGTTGAGTAAGAGAGTAGCAATAACGAGGAGAGTTCCAATGAGGAAAATGAGGAGAATGAGAACAAAGGAGATGGAGTATTGGAAGAAGAGTCTCCAACCGTATATACCTACTTAAGATAGCCAATATATCGAGCAGAGCAAGCTAAACCACCAACCATGGTAGTTAGAGATCCTATTCCGTATTACAATTTTAGGAGCGATAGTGGTTACATTTATTTCTAGTAGGAGCAAACCAATATTTGTAATGGTTCGAGCAGTAGTAGCAATTTTTATAGGGGCATAAGATTCAGGACGAAAGTAGATGTCATTCAAGCAGTGAAGTCTTACCATGCGAAAAACCATTGCAACTTCACTATTGTAGAGTTTAGTCCACTGTTGTGGTCTATTTATTGTTTGAGAAGGGACAACGGTTATAAATGGAGGCTTTGAGCTCAAAAGAAGAAGTTAGAGGGCATATTCGTGGTGACAAAATTTGAAGGTCCATTAACATGCAATAACCCGCCAATTAGTCAGGATCACCTATAGCTAGATTACAATCTCCTTGCCAGCCGATTTGTAAATCTTCTTAAGGATAATCTTAATATGAAGGTGGCTGAGCTGACTTTTGTTGTCGAATAGGAGGAGACGGGTTTGGGAGGGAAAGAAACGAGCTATCATGCTCATGTACCGGAACTGGGAGAAGTCTTATGATGATCTGCCAAAACTTCTCAATGCAATAGAAAATACAAATCCCAAAACACGAATAGATTGGGGATAGAGTAGATCGAGTACCCCTAGTGTATCTATTTTGAAGTGGGTATTTTGGGCATTTGGGTCGTGCATCACAGCGTAGAGATTCCTTAGACTTGTTGTTACCATTGATGCCACTTTTATATATGGGAAGTACACCCGTAAGCTGCTAGTTGCTTGTGGTGTTGATGGCAATAACCATATACTTTTGCAAGCATTCGCTCTGGTTAATCAAGAGATAGCTAAGACATGGGGCTAGTTTTTAAGAAAACTGAAAGAATATGTTGTCGGTGACCATAAAAATCGTGAAACCATTTACCTCATATCGGATAGATACATAGGCATCAGATTAGCAGTCCAAGAAGAAGCGAATAGATGGTGGCCTCCATTTGCAGTGTAGTGGTTTTGTCTCTGACACATTGCGAGCAACTTCAACTTGATACATAAAAACACCCAGTGCAAGAAGTTGGTCACATATGTCAGGTTGCAAGCACAATCTTGCAAGTTGAATTATGTGATGGAGCAAGTAGGGATGATTAAGTCGAATGCATTAGACTAATTTGACGACGTGCTGTTAGATATGTGAACGCTAGCTCATGACAGTTGCTATCGGTTTGGATATATGACTTCCAACATTGTTGAAAGCTATAATTCTATGTTAAAGGGGGCTAAGGGGTTACCTGTGACTGCTATGGTGAAGAAAAAGTTCTACAACTCCGTTAGGTACTTCGTCCAGAAGCGTACGAAAGCATTGAAGAATATAGCAAAGGATAGAATTTTCACTATATATGCAATTGAAAAAATCGACTGATGGAGTTCACGAGCTAACAACCACATGGTCATCGATTACAGCAGGCATGATAGAGTTTTTGAAGTTCTCACCGGTAGTCATCGCATTGCTAGCAGGTTAAGGGGAGAGGGTCGAACGTAGGTTATTGACTTTGCCTACAGCACATACAGTTACTAAAGGTGGCAAATATACAGAATTTCATGCTCTCACGCATATGCAGTGACTACATCACTTAGGCTTAATATGATGCATTCTATACCCGATTGGTACAAGTGGACACTGATAAGAGTAAATTAATCCTTGTAAATCAT
The DNA here is from genome assembly GCA_037954665.1 of Laguncularia racemosa. Taxonomy (NCBI): domain Eukaryota; kingdom Viridiplantae; phylum Streptophyta; class Magnoliopsida; order Myrtales; family Combretaceae; genus Laguncularia; species Laguncularia racemosa. Next base: position 446,930 of record JBBMOL010000083.1, read on the forward strand.
GGGCGTTAATGATGAATTTGTGTAGTCTTTTGAATAAAATCAATGCGGATTCGGTACTTAACAAATAAATATATCAGTTTCAGGGTATAATACCAAAGAGAAGGAGAAAGATAACAAAAGGAGCATGATTGAAGCTTAAAAGATCAAGTTAAAGCTACTTATGGACAACACAGGGGAAGCCACGCCCGTGTCATGAACCGTGGGCACACTTGAAGATGAAAGTTGTCACTTGGAAAGGAAGCACGGCTTGTGATATGGGTGTGCTTGAAGCCGCGGCAGACGCTGCGAAGACGTGGAAAGCTCCAGAACTTGGCACGATTTATAATCTAGCCGTATTTCTAGTCGTGCCAAACACTAAACAAGAATGAGGAATTACAAATTATCAACCAGAGGGAGACACGGTTTGAAATCTGGCCGTGTTGTTGGGTGTGTCAGGCGACTCTTACTCACTTGGAAAAGGAAAGATACAGTCGTATCTTTCCAGCTGAAGATGTTCGGCCATTCCTTAGGAAGTATAAATAGAACAACCCTAAGGAGAGAAAGGGGCGGCAGAAGAGAAACCCTAGAGAAGAGAAGTTGTTGCCATAATAGTTTTCGGATTTGAAGCCAAGATATTTCGTGTTTGAATTTTCCTTATGGATTCAATTATTTTCTGTTTTGTCCTTTTTATTAGATTCATGAGTAGCTAATTGTTTCATACCTGGTCCCTTGAGAAACCCCTGATTGTCATGTAACAGAATTGTTGATGTTCAATAATTAATTCTACTCTTTGAGTTTATTCATCTTGATATGTGCGTAGTATTAGGATGGGATTAGATCTCTGTTATTAAGGTTGAGAAATCATTTAATAGAGTAGATCTGGCATGAATAATAAGACCCCTTGTAATCCTAGAGGTAGGTTATAGGAGGTTTTCTGTATTAAACAAGGTCATTGTGGTCTAGTTCAATTAAGAGTCCTAGGATTTTATTGCAATCTTAATTATGTTAATTAAAGAGAGATCTTAATTGACTTAATTAGGATTAGAGATTATTGATCTTGAGAAAGACCCTAATCTAGTGTAAGAAACTCCGCAGATCAGAGATTGGGTATTAATCATTGGAATGTTTGGAATTGAATAAAAGTTGCATGAGAATTAGGGGTGGATCTTAGGTAGGGTATGTTTAGATCATCGAATTAATTAAGGGAGTGTTTGAATTTGTTTACTTTATTCATTTTATTCGTATCTTTCAGATTTAAGCAATAATTAGGATAATTGAGATCATCAATAGTGAGAAGTTAAATAGTAGGATAATCGTTAGTACTAGTACTTATAAGTCTTCGTGGGATCGATACCTGTACTCCTATGCTATACTGCTAATTGATAGGTATACTTACCTAAGAACTGATCGTAAGCTAGGATTGAGTATAGGGTTTAACTTGTTAGAACGGTCAGATCGTACATCAAGTTTTTGGCGCCGTTGCCGGGGACTTGTAATATTAGGAAAACTTGACGCCTACTACTTTAACTATAAATTCTTTTAATTATTTCTCTTAGTTTCATTCGTGCCTCCATTCAAATTTGTTGAGGAAACTAAGTTCATCGTTTGTTTTTCGCAGTTTATGACAAGGAGCTCTTCATCTAAGCTTCTTGACCTTGATCCTGAGATTGACCGAACTTTTAGAAGGTGATTGAGAGGTGCTGAGGAGATAGTAGAGAATTTGAATCTCGATGAACCGTTGGAAAGTGAAGAGGGAACATCAGTGGCTGATAAGGAAACTTATATCACCCACGGTAACACAGAAACTGGACCAATGGCAGATGAACGAAGGACGATGGTTGAATATGCTCGACCTACTCTGAGCAGCACTAGGTCGTGTATTGTGCAACCAGCAATAGAGGCCAACAACTTCGAAACCAAGGCCTCTACAATGCATATGATTCACAACCAATGCCAGTTTGACGGTTTGTCTGACGAGGACCCTCATGCGCACATTCAGATGTTTTTAGATATTTGCGCAACTGTTAAGCAAAACGGAGTATCTGAGGAAGCACTGAAATTGCGACTTTTCCCTTTTACTCTATGGGGGAAAGCAAGGTAGTGGTTTAGTTCACTAAACCGGGATTCCATAACCACTTGGACCCAAATGGCGGAGACTTTCCTGGACTATTATTTCCCACCATCGAAAACTGCCAAGTTGAGAAATGATATCACATCATTCACCCAACTAGATCACGAGCCCCTACATGAAGCATGGATCAGATTCAAGGATCTTCTTAGGCGGTGTCCACATCACCAAATGCCTAACTGGCTGCAAGTTTCCACCTTCTATAATGGGCTTGACTATGCAACTCGGCAGACAATTGATGCTGCGGCTTAGGGTACTTTGAATGTGAAAACATCGGAAGAGTCGTTGAGTTTGTTTAAGAACATGGCCAAAAATAATCACCAATAGAGCCATGGTAGACAAAAGCACAGGGCAGCGGGCATTTATGAGATCGATTTGATGACAGCAATTGCAGCAAAAGTATATGCGCTCGCTTCAAAAGTTGAAGGGATGGCTGTATCTCAACCATCCCAATACTGCTCAATTGAACCTCATTCCAACAATGCGGTGTTTGAAGTGACAGAGCGTATTGAGTATGTGGGAAATCCCACAAGATCACAGAACAATCCCTATAGCAACACATATAATCCAGGGTGGCGTAATCATCTCAATTTCTCCTGGAGTAATCAACAATCTCAAAGGGGTAATGCACCTGCTCCAGGATTCCAAAGACCAGCTCCACCTCCTTTCTAAGAAAAGAAATCTAGCCTTGAGGATATGATTGCGAAGTTCATTCAAGCGTCGGAGCAACGCCAGCAATCCACAGAAGCAGCTCTAAGAAATCATGAAGTCTCAATCCACAACTTGGAAAACCAGATGGGGTAGATCTCTAAAGCGCTTGCTGAGCGACCACAAGGGTCTCTTCCTGGAAATACAGAGACTAACCCAAGGGAACACATGAAGGCAGTAATTCTTAGGAGTGGAAAGGAAGTGAAATCAGACAAGGTTGGGGAAACTCCTGTTAGTAGGAAGGAGAATGACACTGTTGATAAAGGCGAGACCACTAATAACGCAAAAAAAGGCAGAATTATAGAGGAACGAACAAAAGACTTGGAAGCTAAGAAGACACCTATCGTCCAGCCTTATAAACCCCCATTGCCATATCCTGCTAGGCTGTGGAATGATAAGGATCGGGAACATTTCGTTAAGTTTTTTTATTTGTTCAAACAGTTACATATCAACTTACCACTTGTGGAAGCCCTTTCTCAGATGCCCCGGTATGCCAAGTTCTTGAAAGATTTACTATCTAATAAGAAGAAGATGGAAGAGATCTCCATTGCAACAATTGGTGCGAGTTGTTCTGCAATTTTACTAAACAAGCTTCCAAAGAAATTGAAAGATCTAGAGAGTTTCACCATACAATGTTTCATTGTTAATTTACCTGTAGAAAAAGCATTAGCAGATCTGGGGGCTAGCATAAATTTGATGCCATATTCCCTCTTTCAAAAGCTGGGATTAGGGGAGCCAAAACCCACACGAATGAGCCTTCAATTGGCAGACCGATCAGTGAAGTTTCCTAGAGGGGTCATTGAAGATGTATTAGTAAAAGTAGAAACTTTCATCTTCCCGGTTGATTTTGTGATCCTAAACATGGAAGTTGACACTGAAGTTCCTCTGATCTTGTGACGCCCCTTTTTAGCCACAGCCCGAGCAATCATTGATGTGGCTGAGGGTCGATTAGTGCTGCGGATTGGGGGAGACGAGTTAGTGATACAAATACCAGTTGTGATGAAGAAATCGGTAAATTCTGATGATACTTGTTATGCAATTGATTTAACTGATACCGTTGTGGAAGATATCTTATGCAACGATCCATTAGAGTTGAGTTTGAGAGTATGCGATATTGAAGAGACAGAAGATTGTGCAATACAAGAAATGTTGACTCATCTTGATGGCAAGGATGAACTTGGGATAAAAACAGAGAGGGAGAATAATGATGCAGGAGATGTTACCATATTGAAGCCCTCTATTGAAGATCCTCCAATTCTGGAGCTGAAGCAACTCCTTGACTATCTGGAGTATGCTTTCTTAGAGAAGGATTCTCAGTTGCCGGTCATCATTGCAGCCGGGCTAACCATTGTTCAGAAGGAAAAGCTCTTGAAGATCTTGAAGGAGCATAAGCGTGCCTTGGCATGGAAAATCGCAGATATCCAAGGGGTTAGTCCATCTTTTTGCACACACAAAATCCTGATGGAAGACAATTTCAAACCAGTGGTGCAAGCTCAAAGACGACTTAATCCAAACATGAAAGAAGTCGTTAAGAAAGAGGTAATCAAATTGTTAGATGCTGGGCTAATTTATCCCATTTCTGATAGTTCATGGGTAAGCCCCGTCCAGGTGGTGCCAAAGAAGGGGAGGATGACGGTGGTCCCAAATGAGAATAATGAGCTCATACCAATGAGGACGGTGATAGGATGGCGAGTCTGCATTGACTATCGCAAATTAAATGAAGCCACTCGCAAGGACCATTTTCCTTTACCTTTTGTCGATCAGATGTTGGAGAGGCTTGCTGGACATATGTTTTACTGTTTTCTAGATGGGATGTCGAGATATTACCATATTCAGATTGCCCCTGAAGATCAAGAGAAAACTACCTTCACATGTCCCTATGGCACATTTGCTTATAGGAAGATGCCCTTTGGATTATGTAATGCACCGGCCACCTTTCAGTGGTGTATGTTAGCAATTTTCGAAGATCTGCTTGAAGATATTATGGAAGTATTCATGGATGACTTTTCCGTGTTTGGGGATTCGTTTGATTCTTGCCTACAGAATTTGGAAAGGGTGCTCATACGTTGTGAAGAAACTAACTTAGTTTTGAATTGGGAGAAGTGTCACTTCATGGTGACTGAAGGTATTGTCTTGGGACACAAAATATCTCAGTACAGGATTGAAGTAGACAACGCCAAGGTTGATACTATAGCCAAACTTCCCCCACCCTCTTCGGTTAAAGCTATTTGGAGTTTTGTGGGACATGCTGGATTCTATAGACGATTCATCAAGGATTTTGCCAAAATTGCTCGTCCTCTCACCAGGTTGCTAGAGAAGAACATCGCCTTTGATTTCAATGTTGAATGTCTCCAAGCCTTTGAGGCGCTGAAGGAGAAACTGACCGAAGCTCCCATCATGGTGGCTCCAGATTGGAACCTACCATTTGAACTGATGTGCGATGCCAGCGACTATGCTGTAGGAGCTGTCCTGGGTCAAAGAAAGGATAAGTATTTCCAACTGATATACTATGCCAGCAAAACTCTAATCGGTGCTCAAGAGAATTATACCACTACTGAGAAGGAGTTATTGGCAGTAGTGTTCGCTTTTGACAAATTCTGATCTTATCTTGTTCTTTCTAAGGTGATAGTGTATACTGACCACTCCACATTGAGATATTTAATGACCAAGACGGATGCAAAACCTCGCCTTATCAAGTGGATACTCCTATTGCAAGAATTTAACCTTGAGATCAGAGACAAGAAGGAAGCAGAAAACCTCGCAACGGATCATCTATCTCGATTGGAGAACCCATGTGTGGAGCGGCTGAAGGAAGAAGATATTAACGATAGATTTCCTGAGGAGAATTTGTATTCCGTCAACAAAGTCAGCAGTTCGGAGTCCACATGGTTTGCAAACATGGCCAACTATCTAGTGGCTAGGGTCCTTCCACAGGATATGTCAAAGCAACAGAAAAAGAAGTTCTTTACTGACCTGAAGTATTACTATTGGGAAGACCCCTACTTGTTCAGGTATTGCTCAGACCAAATGATCAGGCATTATGTCTCACATGAGGAAGGACGGGAGATCTTGAACCATTGCCATAGTGGACCCACTGGAGGACACCATGGTGCCAATAAGACAGCCTACAAAGTGCTAGAAGCTGGTTTTTATTGGCCATCAGTATTCAAGGATGCCCAAAGTTTTGTAGCTCAGTGCGATCGATGCCAGAGAGATGGCAATATTTCAAAGAGGGACGAAATGCCACAGCACTATATTTTGGAGTGCGAAGTGTTTGATGTATGGGGTATTTATTTTATGGGGCCATTTCCTCCTTCATATGGAAACAAGTATATATTGGTAGCAGTGGATTATGTGTCTAAGTGGGCTGAAGCACAAGCTCTACCAACAAATGACGCTAAGGTTGTTGTCAAGTTCCTCAAGAAGCTCTTTTGCCGTTTTGGGGTGCCTCGAGCACTAATTAGTGATCAGGGTACACATTTTTGCAACTCTCAGATTGAAAAAGTCTTAAAAAGATATGGAGTGACTCACCGTCTCACCACTCCTTATCATCCACAGACAAGTGGGCAAGTAGAGTTGACAAATAGAGAGCTAAAGCGCATCTTAATGAGATCAACTCTCCAGCATGGGCGAGATTAGGCAGACAGGTTATACAATGCGTTATGGGCTTATAGGACGGCCTACAAAACACCACTTGATACAACTCCTTTCCGGTTAGTATATGGGAAAGCGTGTCACTTACCAGTTGAGATTCAGCATCGAACGTTCTGGGCAATCAAGACTACCAACCTCAATCTCGACAAGTCAGGAGCTCACAGGAAAAGGCAGATTAATGAGCTTGATGAGTTAAGACTTATGGCCTATGACAACACTAGTTTCTACAAGGAGAGAGCCAAAGCATATCATGACGCAAGGTTGCGCCAGCACAAGCAATTTGAGGAGGGAGATATGGTATTGCTATTCAACTCCAGATTAAAACTTTTTCCTGGGAAACTCAAATCAAAATGGTCAGGTCCTTTTCGGGTAAAGAACGTTTTCCCTTATGGCACGGTGGAGTGAGAACACCCTGAAAAGGGTATTTTCAAGGTCAATATACAGAGACTTAAACATTACTTAGGAGATAAGAGGGTCTTTGAAGAAAGAGCGGAGCTGACCCTTATTCGAATCCATAACTAACCTTTTTCTATTCCTTAGGTCGAGCCAACGATGTTAAACAAAAGCGCTGGCTGGGAGGCAACCCATGCATCTACTAGGTTAGTTTTTCCTTTTTACTGTCATCATCAATACATTTGTGAGTGGTGGTTTCGCAGGTAAGATTTTAACAAAGAGGGTACGACATGGTCTAAGCCACACCTAAGTGTACGGGCATTTGTGAAAGGTGTTTCATTTCAGGGGATGACACGGGTACAGGAACGGCCAAGTTACAAGCCGTGCCACAAGGTAAGATTTTTTCCAAGTTCTTTTATACAGGAGCAGTGCATGACACGGCTTATAACACGCCCAGTTTTGAGACCGTGTCGTCAATAGCCCTTAGGGTTCGCGATTTTCATAAATAAGACGCCTTGCACTACACTTCTCTCCTCATTCCCACATTACTTCTCTCCACATCTTCATTTTTTTTTCTTTCCTCTCTGTTGTTTCCACAAGGTGAAGAACATCATTCATCAATCTTTAGAGATTTCTTAAGAGTGGTGTATTCAAGATGCCTAGGACGAAAACGGTGGCGCATAAGAATGCTCAACCTCGTTCAACTGGGGGTTCCTCTAGGACTTCGAGACGCTATCCTCCTAACTTGAGGTGGGAGGATGAAGCTAAGTATGACACGGTGCGAGAACGGAAGGTATCCACGCCTAATGTGGTAATCGATTGGGAAGTGCTGGCTCGGTATGGGTTGGTGGAACGATTTGATCAATTCTTGAACGATCCAGCTTGGAGAGCACTTCTGAGCATTGAGGAGGACGTGTATTCTTCGCTGAGCTATGATTTCGTCGCCACATTCAAGCTTAGTTTCGGCCGGCATACCTAGCTTGATAACGTGGTCTCCTTCTACTGCCAAGGGAGTTACCACCGTGTTTAAATGAGAGACTTCATCAAGTGCTTGGGTATTTATGACAACGAGTTTATCGACTCCAATGAATTCTCTCAGCTTCCAGATGCCTTTCCTAGGGGCCTACTGTAGTATAGAGTGTGGAACAGTATGGGAGATGGTGGATATGATCCCTCCAAATCTAAGGGAAGCCATTTAAGGGATCCTGCCGTGTGTGTACTTCATTACATTCTGGCCCGTTCAACCATTGGTAGAGGTGATTCTCAGGGGGTTGTGAATGCTTCGGACCTGTACCAGCTGTGGAGTATGATCACGGGTACCCGGGTTAATGTTGGATTAGCAGCTATTTGGTGTTTGAAAAAATAGTGTGATCTAAGGCATCACAAGGTTTTTGTCGGCTCTTGGATTACCCGTATTTTGAAAAATTATGGTGTCTTTCCAACACGGGTTCCCCGGGATAGTTGTGGAAGGAGTACCTCTCTCCCTGAGAGTGTTTTGCGGAGGTAGAGGTTTCGCATACTGGACGCATCTGACGAACAACAAGAGCCGGAGATAGAACCCGAGCATGATGAAGAGCAAGAGCAGGCCAGACCAAACCAGGAGCTAGTAGATTCTGTGAAGAGATTAACTGCGGATTTGGAAGAAATTAAGAGAGAACAAGCCAGGCAGTCAAAGCGGGTGAAGGGCCTGAAGAGTTATTTGGTCACGTGTTTATCCCGTATTATTTATAACTTAACCTCTTTTCTATTATTCTTGTATTGTGTATTCCAACAGGCACACTTATCATATTCTATAGGGCAATGGACAAACTCTCTCAAACTCAGTTTGTGGGTTATCCATGGACCGACCTGAACCGGCCATGAGCTGGGCCGATGGACCCTATAGAAGACCGGCATCTTGAAGACCATTTCTTTTATATATTTCTTCTTTTATGAACTATTTTTGGTTGTATTTGGTTTTGGGACACTTTTATTTCCTTGTAATTTTCATTTAGGGCTAGCCACCTTAAAAGTGGCAAACTTGTAATTTTAAGCACTTTTAACCCTAGGAGTAGCAAGTATAAATACTTGCTTAAGAGAGGGTTTGAGGAGCTTATCATTTTTCCAGATTAAACACTACATTTCACATGAGAATTAGGGTTCATACCTTGGTTCCAAACTCTTATCAATTTCAATCCCAAGAGTTGAAATTGTGGCGAGTGCAACATCTTGAAATTGTGAGTTATATCAATTTCATTTTGTTGTGATTTCTTTTCTTCTCTAGTGTGTCATATATAGGGTTGAATTGAGATAGTTCTTGGTCAGAAATACATATTGTTATTCACGAATTCTTGTTTTTATTTGAAGTATTTATCAATTTGATTCGGATCATCATTAAAGATTACACTTGAAATCGCGTTCTTTTCTATTGGAAAGGGATTCTTATAATTAAGGTTTTCTTTGTCATTTGTGGATTATTTGCATGGATTATATGAGATTAGGGTGTTGATAGAAGATATTATGATTGTGGTATTCTAATTATATCATTGGATATTTGGATTTCATCATTTCTTCATTAGGGTTCACGTGAAAAGTGCCCTTTGTGGATCCGATGTTGCTTAGACTTGAGATTGTTTTTCTTAAGTCTTTTGATTGTGCTTCTTAGTGGAATTAGGCACATCATCTTTTTGGTATCAAAGCTCTTGTTGAGAGAAGGGGTTGGTTGTATTTGATTTCGTGGAATTGATCATCAATTAGGATTGATTTAGTGGAAACCGCAATTGTATTGATTGTTGTGGTTTTGAGCTTGTGAAATTACCTTGTCTTGGGATTTAATTTGCTGTTTGTTGGAGTTGGATTGAGAAGGTTGGTGTATCATTTTATGATCACTAAGTTTCGTGGAAGGGCAGAAGTATAAAGTGTTGTTTAATTCAACAACTTTTGGAACTTGCAAAAACTTACCAAATCCTTGTTGTGGCTTGTTGTGGCGTGAAGGAGATTGTGTAGGTTGTTGTTGTGAATCCTTATGCAATTCGGAATTGGAGCATTTTCAATTTCCAGATTTGAAGTATGTGGAAGGATAAGCATCCATTTGAAATTCAAATACCTTCTTTAAGTTTGAAAGCAATTCATTAAGTAGCATTGAATAAGTGTTATTTGAATTTGAATTGTTTTTTACCATTTGTGGAGAAGGTTGCATTTAGTGGAGTGATTTCAAATTTGAATTTTGTTGCTGTCATTGCTTGTGGTTTATGGTGTGAATGGGAGTTTTGTAGTGGCAAGGACGTGTACACCTTGAAGTATTGTATGTAAGAGTGTTTAAAAAAAAAAAAAGTTACAACGTGTAGTAGTGTTGTAGTGAATTGGTTGCACCGTGTAGGAGTGAGGTGTGTGTGGTGGTGTAAATTTGTGGAGTTGTGTGGAGTAAGGTGTTGCACATTAAGATAAAGCGTGAGTGTGAACCGTGGCAAGAATAAGGAAAGTAAGTAGTAGAATTTAAAATTCAAACAAGTCATTAAATGTGTGAAAGTAATTGAACTAGTTACTTAAACACTTGTTGTTGAATTTAATTCTATCTACTTGAAAGTAGTTGAGTGTACTTCATTTGTGGTTTGGTTGTGTACTTGAACCTTGGAAGTGTGAAGATAATTATTGTTGTTGGGTTTTAACACAATCATGTCTAGTGAAATGTTTCATTATGCCAATGTATTGTGCCGGACATTGACTACATTTACTACTAAGGATGACGAACAAAGGGAAAACTTGTTCTATACTTCTTGTAGGGTACAAGGAAATTTATGTGTCCTTATAGTTGATGGTGGTAGTTGTACCAATGTAGTAGCACATCGATGGTATCGAAACTAAAACTTGCTATTACTCCACATCCTGAACCATATACATTGCATTGGCTTAGTGATCAAGGGAGTTTACATATGACCCACAGAGCTAGGGTACCATTCAATGTAGGGGATAAATACTTTGATGAGATTGAGTGTGATATTTTGCCTATGTGTACATCTCATATATTACTTGGTAGGCCTTGGTTATATGATAGGAGGGTTTTACATGATGGCTTCAAGAATACTTATGTATTCCAAAAGGAAGGAAAATGAATTATTCTGAATCCGATGTCGCCTTCAGAGGTTCAAAGGGTTCAGCAACAAATCAGTAGACCATCAGTGGGCCATGAGCAGTCGAACCAACCTTTAGAGCACAAAATTCGTCAGACCCAGATGTGCCAACCTTTAGAGGATCCTGATGATCATAGTCAGATGAGCAGACTACCAGAGGACCAAACTATTCAGGGTCAGTTATGTTCTCCTTCAGAGATACTAGTGGTTCACGAGTAGTTGAGTAAACCATTGGAGTATTCTGAGGATCAGAGTAAGATGAGTCTATCATTAGAGGGCCAGAATGTTCAGAGACTGTTGTGTTCACCTTCAGAGGTCTCAGAGGGCAATGAGCAATTGGGCCAACCATTAGAAGACCATGAGGATCAGCGACATACAGATGAGTTAGAAAAAGAGGAAACAATATTAGTGAAATGGGTTGAGATAGGGGACATCTCAGTGGATAATGACTCATTATTTTTGTTGCAAATGAGATACATCCTAGAAATGGAGGAGAGAAAACAATCACCACCCGTGGTATTTCAGATTTTAGGATTCTGTAGTGATATTTCTTCAGGTGGTTTGCTAGGAGGAAACGAAGTCTCTACTGCATTTGATCTACCATATTTGAGGACAAATCTTTTTGAGGCCCGAGGAGATGATAGGAAAAAAAATCCGACAAGACCTATCATTAGGGCAAGAACTAAAGGAATTCGAATTTTAGCGATGAGGGCCCATTTTGAGCAGATCGACCCCGGAATTATTTATAACTTAACCTCTTTTCTATTATTCTTGTATTGTGTATTCCAACAGGTACACTTATCATATTCTATAGGCCAATGGACAAACTCTCTCGGACTCAATTTGTGAGTTATCCATGGACCGACCTGAACTGGCGATGAGTTGGGCCGATGGATCCTATAGAAGACCGGCATCTTGAAGACCATTTCTTTTATATATTTCTTCTTTTATGAACTATTTTTGGTTATATTTGGTTTTGGGACACTTTTATTTCCTTGTAATTTTCATTTAGGGCTAGCCACCTTAAAAGTGGCAAACTTGTGATTTTGAGCACTTTTTAATCCTAGGAGTAGCAAGTATAAATACTTGCTTAAGAGAGGGTTTGAGGAGCTTATCATTTTTGCAGATTAAACACTACATTTCACGTGAGAATTAGGGTTCATACCTTGGTTCCAAACTCTTATCAATTTCAATCCCAAGAGTTGAAATTGTGGCGAGTGCAACATCTTGAAATTGTGAGTTATATCAATTTCATTTTGTTGTGATTTCTTTTCTTCTCTAGTGTGTCATATCTAGGATTGAATTGAGATAGTTCTTGGTCAGAAATACATATTTTTATTCACGAATTCTTGTGTTTATTTGAAGTATTTATCAATTTGATTCGGATCATCATTGAAGATTACACTTGAAATCGTGTTCTTTTCTATTGGAAAGGGATTCTTATAATTAAGATTTTCTTTGTCATTTGTGGATTATTTGCGTGGATTATATGAGATTAGGGTGTTGATAGAAGATATTATGATTGTGGTATTCTAATTATATCATTGGATATTTAGATTTCATCATTTCTTCATTAGGGTTCACGTGAAAAGTGCCCTTTGTGGATCCGATTTTACTTAGACTTGAGATTGTTTTTCTTAAGTCTTTTAATTGTGCTTCTTAGTGGAATTAGGCACATCACTTTACCTGACACGAACTAATTATAGAAGCTAGAGCTCCCTTAGCTGCATGTTAGAACACACGAAGGGACACTCAACTTCACTCGACCCATGTTGTAGGTGCATATTGGGATGCGCTCTACAAGTAGAACAATAAACAAGTATTTTAGTTATCCCTTTTTTTTTTCCATTTCATCATATTGATCATTAACATTAAATATTATTTTATATCCTCTAGGTTAAATGGGAGTCGTACTTTGGGAATCTAATTAATGTCCTACCACATTTCTACAGAAGCGACATACACATTTGGACCACTTGAGTGCCACTCATATGTTTCCACATAGTTGAATGACATTACCCCAATCAAGTTACAAAGCGGTTTAGGGAGTTTCAATATATCCCACAGCTAGTGAACACATAGCCGGAGCTCTAGTAAATCGACTTGTGTGAGAGGGTTGATGTAAATTAGTCGGTGTAGCATGCAACGTATATATCTATGTGGGAACAACATGTGGATCAAGTGATGTACATAGAGGGCTCTAGTAGTGTGCATGAGGAGTACATGCAATGGTATAGATCGACCAACCGGCGATATATCAGACACATGGGAGCTATTCTTGGATTTATGGTAAGTATAACATGAACACTAGCTAGATGAATCATTGCATGATCGTTCCTTATTTAATTTACATTTTCTTGTAATATGCAAGGTGATCCATTAAGACAAATCTACCTATCATTAGATCTTGGCATGACCGTTAGAATAACTACTCATGGTCTTCACTTCATGCTTCACTACATAGGGGGTGACGCTGTACTCAAAGGCATAGTAGCAGTATGCTATGGAGGTTGAGGCTAAGGCACAACTAACTGAAGTGTTCCAATCACAGCCAATTCTTATGCGCTACAAAACCACGGGATGTCGATGACCCCGAAACAAAGGTGAGGCACAAGAGAATCTAACATAGGACCAACAGTTCTTAATGGATTCTGATGTAATGTACAATAGCCTAGGCCCAATTTTCAGCACATTACGTAACACCACATCATCATTCTATCGATGGTCCTATCCTTACACCACTTGCATCGTAGAAAAAACGCTTTAGTAAACAACCAATGTGTCAAGGTAAATCATTGCATGGTCCTATAGAGTGGAGTCTAGTGCATCCCCAAACGTTTGATGATACCCTCCAGCAACATCCAACATATCAGTCACAAGTTGCTCCTACTCCACGTCCAAGGCAATCAAGAGAGTCCACAAACGCATTTGCTCAGCTAGCTAGACAATTCACTAAGGGAAATAATAGGATAGGATAGCAATTTATTTTATGTTATTAATTTCATATGTATATCTTCTATTTAAGGTTTTAGTTGATGAAAATTAATATGCAAAATTGATAAATTTATTAACATTATCTACTAAATTTGTATGCATTTGTCTAACACTGTTTGATAAATCTAATGAATATTGAAAAGGCTTGCAAGCAATTGTGACAGGAAATGTACAAGCGTATATAGCAACCTATAAAAAGAATCACCAACATTCATAAAAGATACCCCTTCTACTACATCAGAACAAAGTGTGGATGAAGTGGTCGAAGCTTCACCTAAGCTACCTAATGGAAACAATAAAGTTAGCATTATATAGGCAATGATTTGACAATAGAAGTATGCAAGGTTAAGCTAAGATTCAACAAATCATATGTATTGTTATCTATCATTTACTATAAATTACTTTGTAATAATTTCTATAGGTTTACAGCATTATTTTGTAATAATTTTTATAGGTTTGTAGTATAGGTTTGCAATATTCCATTACATTATTGGACGGTGAGGATAATTCTAGAAAAAATAATTCTTATAAATTTGTATTGAAGGCGATGAACTTATTTGTGCCTTCAAGCATTTTGCTTAAAGGTGCACACTAGGTCCGTGCCTTTGGAATAATTTTTATGGGTACTATATTTAGTAATTTTTTTTAAAAAAAATGCTATATTTAAGAGTATACCCCTCCACCCCCTCCACCCCAGTATTTTGATATATTTTTTATCCAATAACTTAGTTTACTATACAAACCAAACAAAGGACCAAGAATTTTGTTTAGTCTAATACCATAAAATAATGATAACCATATGTTACATAATTTTTCGTTGAATTTTTTTATTTTTAATGTTATGTTATTATTCTTTTAATAGTTTCTTTATAGTTTAAGTTTACTAAGGTTATTTCATGAAGCACATAAATAGGTTAATCATGTAATAGGTCAATAGTGAGTCTAGTTATTTTATTCAATTTTATGTCATTGACATTAAGAGACTTATGAGTCATGATTATTGAATAATGAGTGTTAATCTTATTCAAAGTGTGTTTCTATCAATCGAATTATTGATTGTGGCAAATTTCATTGATTAAATCTGTTATTATAGTAGTTCTTTTAACATCTATAAAAGTTCCACAAATTGTGCATCATATCAATTTGTGGTTCTATTTCAACCTAGCTCAATTTTGTTATTCATGAGTGAGTCATATCGAATAATCAACTTTGTTCATATTTTTACCCTTGTATTGTTATCGAAATAAAAATCATAAAAATTATAATATCCATGCTCATAGACTTTAAAACCCAAAATTACTTGTCAAAATATTTTAGAGCATGTCTTAGATTTATGTTGAATTAGCATAAGAGCTTTTGGGGATGCAATCTTCGTAAAGAGATTTCATGGTTTGTATTGAAATTTTCTCTATTTTAAAATTGTGACTTAGTGTGTGGGTGATCAGTGTTGTGGTAGATTAGCATGTGGTTTGCAATTTTAAGGGGTTAGTGAAACTTAACTGGTTTGTTTATAATTTGTTTGGGACAATATGTCTAGTCAAAGGGGATAAAGGATAATTTTAAGAGGAATTTAGGTGTTCTAGAGCATGAAGTGCATGGGATGAGACAACAGGTGAATAATGTAGAGGAGATATTAAAGACTCTTAAGATACCGTTGAAGGAAGTAATGATAGAACTAGAAAAGGATGGTTGGAAGATTGAGAGTACTACAACAAAAGATGAGATCAAGCAAAAAAGAATTAATTGTGAAATTAAGGAAGTTGAGGCACAATTTTATATTGAATGTGAGAAGGGTGATGTTCTAGAGAGAGAATCCTAAAATGGTAGATGAGAAGATTGTAAGATCTAAAGATATAGAAACCATGGAGAAGCTAGAATTGAATCCTACTATGAGAGGTCCTAAATCGGTACCACAAAAAAGTCTACGTGTTCAAATTAGGGAAGACCCAAGTTAAAGAGAACTTATTTCATGCACTAGTTTAGTATAGGGTAAGACGTGTAAATGGTTATATATGAGGGCAATTGTATTGGTGTTGTGTCTGCAAAGTTTGTTAAGAAAATGAGTTTACATGTTACACTGCATCAAAAACCTTACAATTTGAATTGGCTCAATAATCTAGGAGTCATCCATGTCTATAAACACAAGTATGTATTCCAGTTGTTATTGGTAATTATATTGATAAGGTTATTTTGTGATGTAGTTGCAATGAATGCTATATATCTACTACTAGAAAGACCTTAGCAATATGATGAGAAATCAATATATGATGGGTACTAGAATGTTTACACTGTTCAAAAGAGTGTAGATTTTTAAGTTGTTTCCAATGAGCTTAGAAGAAATGCAACAAGAGATATTTGAGTTTGTCAAGAAAACCAAGGACCAAAGAAGTTTTTTCATGTGGTCTAGATCATCCTTCTACCAAAAGTAGTAGAATTCTTGCCATTATGATAAATATATATATATATATATTTGAGGAAAAATCTTTTCAAGGAAAGAGGGATTTATATGAATCCTAGTACGAGTAAAAAGATAAGAATTAAGCAAGATGTCTTAAGTCAGGTTCAAAAATAAATTTAGGCTATTAGAAGCTCAAGGGTCAATTTTAACCAAATCAGCCAAAGAAAGGCCAACAGAAAAGCAACATAAGGCCAGACCTAAGCAAGGTCAACTAGGTGATCGACTAACCAATAGATCAAGGTGATGCAAGATTAACCCTAGCTAGTTCAATGAAGAATATTGTGAAGTTATTTCTATTATTTAGTTTCAAGGATATTTTATTCCTTTATTTTATTTCTATATCAGTTTCATTCAAATAGTTCATTTTTAATGTTATGTTATTTTTCCCTTGATAGTTTTCTTATTGGTTAGGTTTACTAGGGTTATTTCATAAAGTCCATAAATAGGTTAGTTATGTGATAGGTCAACAAGAATCTAGTTGTTTTATTCAATTTTATGTCATTGGCATTAGAAGACTTGTGAGACTTGGTTATTAAATATTGAGTATTAATCATTATATTAAGTGTTTTCTTGTTAATTAAATTGTCAACTATGTCAAACTTTGTTTATTGAATCTGTGATTACAATAGTTCTTGTAACACCTAAGAAAATTTTGCAAATCATATATCACATCAATTTGTGATTTGATCACAATCCGATACAATTTTGTTATTCGTGAGTTATATCAAATAATCAGTTTCATCAATATCTTTACTTTTTTTATTGTTATCCAAATACAAGAATTATAAAAAAAATATCCTTTCCTTGTTCATAAACCCTAACCACAAAATTACTTATTAGGGTATTTAAAGTGCATCCCAAATTTGTGTCATTTTCTTACGTTGTAAATATTTCATCAATCATTAAGGCTTAAAGTCTTACAATTAAAAAAAATATTACAATTTGTATAACGATGTAAAAGATTAACTTTGTAGTATAGTAATGGAAATTTTTTCTTGTGTTAACATTTTTAATGGGTTTAAGAGCAGTATTATGAAAATTTAGGACCATATTACAATTTTAATAGTTTTCAAAGTGTATTGCTATAACATAGTAATAATTAGAGGTAAGTGAGTATAAGGTGGATAGAATATAAGGCCTTACTTCTACCTATCTTGCTGGTACAAATTTTCAAAATGTGGAATCAAAACCTACACTATAACTACCCTAAAACTCGTGTACATTGTGAAACTTTTAAATTTTTCAATTACATTTTTACAAGATTGAAATTTTGAGGTTAGTTTTTGACAACCCAAATTTGTCAATGTTTTCATAATATCCTATTCATTCACATCACATAAGGGCATTACTCTTCAAGAATTTAGAAAAGTATCGTGTATAATGGCGTAATGTCGTGGACAAAAGTGACATTACAAAACAAAATCAATAAAATAACACGTCCATTAGAAAGGTACATCCTCTACTTATATAAACATTATATCAATTATAAAATTTAGTGTATAACATTGAATTCATCACAATAAATTTACAAATACAACATTTAGGGGAAAATATAATAACTAGGTTAGGTTAATAATGAGATAGAGAGTAAAATGAAGTAAAGGAAAGAGGAGGTAAAATAGAAAGTAAAATTAGGTTTATGAAGAGGTTAAAAGAAATAAGTGTAGAATCTTTTATTCTTGTAGAAAGTATGAGTTAGATATATAAGTTTTAATTCATTTTATTCAATTGTAAATTTTAGGAAGTTAAAATATACATTTTAACATTCTTATTATATATAAGTAAAAGTTTTATAGGATGGTATAAAAATCATTAACTCATACCCTACTATAAGTATTAAGAAAATTTCGTAGAATAAGCTACTGAAAATTCAAAACTACCTAAAATGATCAGTTTAGTAAAAATTATAGTAAAACCTACTTAAATTAGCAATAATCTTAACTAATCTATCCTACTTAACTCTAGCAATAATCCTTAACTATCATCCTTTCTTCAAGGTTCTTACAATCTAAAAAGGGGCCAAGATGCCCTATTTTATCATATAATCCAAAGCATCAACTCCTAGCCATCAGAATAGAAAAACACATGCTGTCTATGCTTTTCATCCAGTAGAATAATAGGGTAATTGTGTTTTAATCGGAAAGGAATAAAATAAAGATGTAATAAATATTATATGCTTATCATCCAATGAGTTATAAAATTTAGGTGCTTCCAAAAACTTCTTGTAGAAGGTAGTAGTAGTGGTCATAGAATAGAGAGAGATGGCGGCGGCTGTTGATGATCAGTTGCTCATTGTTGTTTGGATGTGCCTCCAAGACTTTCATGGAGTAGAACATTTTAGGAAAATAAAAATATTTATAAAGGAATTTAGATGTACTAGCTATGCTATGTAGAAGCATAGGATTGCATCAATTGGAGAATTAACAAGAAATAAATAGCATAAAAGCAATGTAATTCCACTATAAAATGGAGAATACAACAAATCCTCTAATAATAGTGTGGATGAAGAACTAACTTTTCTGTTACGAAATTCTCTCAAGAATAGAATTAAAGAATTAATTAGTTGATGAAAAATCAAAATGGCCACCCTCCTTTTAAGGTGATAAGGATGATTTTTGGCCATTGAATGAAATTGTAGTTTATATGCAAACAAAGACTTTAACCAATAGTTAAACATGAAGGAATTTGAGCCACTTAAACAATCTCCACCTTGAGTCGAATTCAATGAGCTACTCATTACCATATAAAATCCTAAAGAGCACTTAAGTGTTATGGAGACTAGGCAATATTGAGATTTAGTATTTGGAAGTGGCTTAGTAAGCATATCTATTAGATTCTCAACTACGTGAATCTTTTTCACCAAAACTTTACCAACAGTAACGTAAAGTGATGTTTCACATCAATGTGTTTGGTCTTATCGAGATAATGACTATTCTTAGTTAAATGAATTGAGCTTTGGCTATAACAAAAATACAACAAGAACTTCTTGTGTCTGACTAAGTTCATTAACTAAACCTCAAAGCCAAAGAGCCTCCTTTACACCTCTGTCATTGCAACATATTCTGCTTCAATTTTAGACAGTGCAGCAATAAACTAATGTGTAACTTTCCAACTAATAGCATAATTATAAAGAGTAAAAATATAGCCATAAAGAGATCTTCTTCAATCCAAATCACTACCATAATCTAAATCAACAAAACCTACAACATTATTGGTTGTAGCCTTGTTTCTGTCAAATACCAAATTGATATCAGAAGTACCTTTTAGATATCAAAAAATTCATTTCATAGCACTCTAATGATCCTCACTAAGATTATGCATATATTAACTCACCATGTTGATAGCATATGCTAAATTAGGTCTAGTGCATACCATAGCATACATAAGGCTACCAATTGCATGAGCATAAGGAACGTGTGACATACGCTTCATCTCTTCCTCCATTTATAAGCAAAGAAATGTGCAACAAGTGGAGTAGAAACAAGTTTGCAATTACTCATATTAAACCTATCAAGCACTTTCTCAATATATTTGGGTAATAAGAATAGTTTACTAACTTGACAGTCACTACAAATCTCAATACCAAGAATTTTTTAAGCTGCACCTAGTTCTTTCATTTCAAACTCACTACTAAGTTAAGTTTCTAACTTTCTTATCAAAGACTTGTCATGCAATGAATCGACATATCATCAACATAAAGTAACAAGTATATGTAAAAAAAAAAAAAAAAGAAACCATCTAGAAATTTTCAAAAATAAACATAGTCATCAAAGTGACTTCTAAAATAAGCTTACTCAATTAAGAAGGAATCAAATCTTTTGTACCACTATCTAGGAGCATGCTTAAGCCCATATAAAGATTTCTTTAGTTGGTAGACAAGATACTCCTTACAAGGAACAATAAATCCCTCAAGCTACTCCATGTAAGTTTTTTCTTCCAATGCTCTAGGTAGAAAAGCTATCTTAACATCAAGTTGTTTCAATTCTAAATCAAACAAAGAAACAAAGGCAAGCAAAACATGAATGGAGGTATGACGAATAATAGGAGAGAATCTCATTAAAGCCAATATCTTCCTTTTGATTAAAGCCTTTAACAACTAATCGTGCTTTGCATCAAGAATTTTTAACCCTGAAAGTGTTGTCTTTCTTCTTACAAACCCATTTACATTCCCATGTACCATTCTTATAAAAACTCTATTTCTTCATTCATAGCTACTAGCCATTTTAGAGAATCAACATAAGAAACAGCTTTAGTATAGCCGGTAGGCTTAATACCATCATTTACCTATTGTGCAACAAACAATGCATAAACAATTAAGTTATCATCATCAACATATCTAGCTAGCCTTTTAATCTATCTTCTTAATCCATTTCAGGCAATTGAATAATCATCTCTTTATGGTTAAAAAAGAGAAGTGGTATTATCATTACAATCACAATCATCGTTGTGATCATCAATACTAAATTCCTTAGTGGGGGGAAATGAAACATTAACATTAGGAGCTGCTAACATCAATTTTAACTCTACCTTCTCACTAGTACTAGTAGAATTAGACATAAAAGTTTGATTTCTAGAAGATAATAATGTATCTTCATTAAAAGTCACATCTCTACTAAGAAGTGCTCTCTATGACTTAAAATCAGAACACCATAGATGATATCCCTTAAACTTAGATGCATAACCAAGAAATATGCACTTAATAGCTCTTAAAGCTAATTTTTCATTTTTAACATGTGCATATGCAAGACATCCAAAAATCCTCAAATTAGAATAATCAATAGAAGCACTTGACCAAATTTCTTCTCAAATTTTGAAATCAAGTGACAAATGTGGAGAATAATTGACCAAGTAGCATATAGTAGCTATTGCCTCAGCCCAAAATTCACATCGATTCCATAACCCAGCATATGAGAGCATATAACAAGCTTTCTCAAGTAGAGTCTTGCTCATCCATTATGTAATGCCATTTGTTGGGGTTTACTTAGAATGGTTTTATGTCTAGCAATACCATGATTTGCATTGAACTTATTAAAGTCACCCTTACAGAACTCTAACCCATTATATGTTCTAAGCTTCTTGACTTGTTTTATTGTCTAGATTTCAACAAGAGTTTTTGACTCTTAAAAGTAGGGAAGTTCTCATTTTTATGCCTCAAAAAATAAACCTAGACCTTACAAGAAAAATCATCAATAATAGTCATCATATAGTGGCATCCTCCATGAGAGGGAACTTTAGAAAAATCTTAAAGATCGAAGTGAATATAATCAAGAATACCTTTTGTACAGTGAGTTATAGTAGAGAATGTTGTGTTCATGAATCTCTAACTTAAATATACCATATTTATCAAAGAGATGTTACTTGCTTAGGAAGTGCATGCCTTTTCCACTCATATGATCTAGGCACATGTGCTGCAACTTGGTGACATCAATATCAGGTAATGAAGATGATAGAACTACTGAACTTATCACAATAGAACCTTGCCTAATATATAAACTACCAATGTAGTTAGCTTTCATCAAAACAAGCCCACCTTTTCATACCTTCAACTAAGCACTTGTAGCCAAGGCACTTAAGGGTGCCTAGAGAAATTAAGTTTCACTTCAAGTAAATATTATATCGAAGTTTAGTCAAGGTCCTAACAATACCATCATGAGTCTTGATTTAAGTAGTACCAATTCTAGCAACCTTTGATTGGGTGTCATTAATTCATTACCCATCAAGTCCCTGTAAGGACACCTATGAAAAGTACTAGGGATGGATAAAAAAATCGGTGAATTGGTAATTAAACCAAACTAAACTCTATCAAAATTTTGTTTTTCTTTTTTTTTTTTTACTATTTTGTTCAATTACCAATATGGTTCGACTACGATGCATCAATTCGTAGTTCGGTTTATCTTTTCGAACTAAACCGATTCGATAATTTATACACACACATATGATGAAGGTGTGGTTAGGACATAGAGTGTAGAACCACTTGAAAAGCTACATGGACCAATGACATGCACCTAAGTCAATAGATTTAAATTGGCACTTAGTGGGTTAATCCAAGAGATACATGAAGAGGAAGTCCACATGAGAAATGTCAAAGATGAGCTAAAAATAATCCATGTCATCCAGATTAATATGGATATGAATCAAGGTTGATGTGGAGCAAAGACCTCAAAACAACTTAAGATGGAAACACCATGTAAGGATGGAAAGAAACGAAGAAAGGCAAGCACGTGGAGGATAACATGCCCTCTAACACGCCTATGTCTAAGGCCATGTTGATCAACACGCCTAAAGGCATGTCCGTGCTTGTAAGTGTGTTGAGGGAGTGTTGAGGTCAAATTTCTAACAAGAGGGTACATGGGCGTGTACATGCATGTGCTGAAGATCGTGTCAGTCTTAAACGTAGGGTTTCAAATTGTTTTTTTTTTTCAAGCCATTTTGGAACTCATAATAAAATAAGAAAACAATCATTATTAACACCTACCAAAGAAGAGTGAATTTTTCTTTGATTCTAGAAAGAACTATCTTTGAACTTATCAACTATTTTGTGGCGTTCATCTAGGCTTATTAATCAAATTCCCATCATTGATTATGGCGTCATCATTTATACCAAGATTCTTTCTTTGTTAAGCAATGGGTCATAGTTTCCTATACGTTCTTGAATGACCTTAGGTCAAATTCCAAATTAGGCATGGGGTTTCGTCATAAGTTGGCGTAGTTCATATCAGTTTGGTATTAAAGCTAAAGGTTAGTATCATATCAATTTAGTTTTTGTATTCAATTCGTGCTTTATCAATATTGTTCTTGTGAAATTCATGAATTAGGGTTTGGTTATTTAAAAAAAATTGTGGACATTACAAAGATTATCTTCTAGTGAAATCTATGGATTTGATCTGAGTGTTGGATTAAAAAAATAAAAGAGGTTTGAATTATTATTATATTGAAGTTGCGATTAGTTGTTTGTTTGAATTGTTATGGAAGGATTTGATTTGTTTGGTTAATTCTAAAAGAATCAAAAAGGGAAATTAAAGTGGGTTCAAAGAAACAACTATTGTGTGCGAAACATGAGCAAATTGAGTGAGTCATCCTTTGAGTGAAAACACTTAAGGGAGTGATTTGTGAGGTTTTCTTTATTATTGTTATCTTTTCTAACATTGTTTACAACAAGATGCTGAACAAAAGCACATCCGAAGGTGTGGCGAGGGGAATTGACACAAAGCTTATTATGGAGGCTTTAACTAGCGAGATGAAGAGAATGTTTAGAGCCAAATTGGAACAATTTCAAGAGAAGATAGAACACAACTTAGAATAGTTATGAAGCGTTCCTCTTAGACTTAGAAGAGAAAGGTTTCTGAGGAGGGAAGTTCGATTAGAAGAAGAGGAACTAGAATGGGTTAGATTTGATGATGAGTTTGATCAGGATTCATTTAAGAGTATTAGGAGGTATAAGGGAAGATTCAAAGAAAGTAGGAATCAAGTAGATAATAATTTGGGCAATATAAAGTCAAGACTCCATCCTTTCAAGGAAGGATTGACCCCAAAGCATACCTTGAGTGGGAGAAAAAGGTAGAGTTGGTTTTTTATTGTCATAATTACTCCGAGCTTAAGAAAGTGAAGCTTGCTGCCATTGAGTTTTCGAATTATGCTATGGTATGGTAGGACCAACTGGTAATGAATAGGAGAAGAAATAAAGAACCACCAATAGCGACCTAGGAAGAGATAAAGAGAGTGATGAGGAAGCAGTTTGTTCCCACATATTACTATCGAGAGTTATACAGCAAACTGCAAAACCTAAGATAAGGCAACTGGAGCTTAGAGGAGTACTATAAGGAGATGGAGGTTGCAATGATTAGAGTGAATATTGAGGAGGATCGAGAAGCTACAATGGCAAGGTTCTTAGTTGGTTTAAATCAAGAAATTCAAAATGTAGTGGAGTTGCAACACTATGTGGAGTTAGAGGATATGGTTCACATGGCAATCAAGGTTGAGAACCAACTCAAAAGAAAGGGCGATAGTGCTACCTAATTAACACCTAGTTCAAGTCCCTCTACTTGGATGATGAATCCGTAGGTGAGGAAGAGAGGCCATCTAACATTAACTCCAAGTTTGATAAACAAAAAAACAAAAAAAAACAAAAGGTAACTAATGGGTCGCTTTTCCGATCATATCAAATTATAAATTTATAAACTCAAAGAAATCTAACGACTTAATCAGGCAAGTGTACCTATCTAATGTAGTATATATTACAACAAGTATTGTCCTCAAGAATCTTAAAAATAAATACTAGTATTACCGTTTTTCTACTATCTAGTCTAAATCTTAATGTGAGATTAATAAATTAAATTACTAATTAACTAATCTAATAACCCTAAGATTAATTATAATCTCTTTAATAAATGAATTTAATCACAAAAACATACCCTTCATCTTGATCCACTCTAAACCCTAGCTTTCTTATAATAATGTATTGATTAACAATTTGTTTATGCTTTGCACTACAAGAATTCTCAATTAAATTAATTACTCCCTCGAGTTAATTAATTAATAACCTTATATGAAATAGTGGAGACCGCTCCCTCACTATCACCCTATAAGATTTCATTAAGTTCATAATTCCTAAATAAATATTTAATCTTTGTGCAGAAAATCGAAGTTTTCCTTCCTCTAGGTAAAACATGCAATAATTCTATTCATAAAGATCTATCCTATTAGATGAGACCTCTCTCTATCTAACAAGAATCAGACATGCAATTAATTTGCATGCATAAATTAATCACACAACAATTAAAATACATGAATAGATACAAAGACATAAACTTTTCATTAATCAATAAACAATTTAATCACATGGTTTAGAGTTTTACAAGATACAGGGCAGATAAATCTACTCCTCCATGGAATTTACACTAATCATGAAAAATCTAAATAAGTAATGAGAATTCATGATGAAAAGAATAAACCCTTGTAAACGTTTTTGTGATTTCCAGTGATACTCCAACGATTCTTCTTTCTAAATTCGTGATTTTGCTCTCATATGGTTTTTAGAGTGGCTATGAGGAATAAAAGATTCAAATCCCTAATTTTTGTAATAAATTGAGTATTTATAGTATAAGAAATAAGGTAGCATGCACGACTTAATGCATGCTTGTGCTCAAGGCCGTGTACTCTAGAAAAACGTGAAATTCTGGCGCTCAAGATTTTGCACAGCCTCCTACCTGGTTATACTTGGGGTTGTGCACTCTAGAATTCCTTCATTTTCTTCTTTGGGAAAATTTCTTCCTTTACCATTACCCTCTACACAACTTATGCAGCAGTCAGGGCATAATTTTACGATGCACCCTGATTACTTTTTGCTCTCCAATGTTGGTGTCAGCATGATCATGCTGAAGGTTATGTATACGTGAAAATCACCTCTTCCTATATTTTTCCAAATTTTGCCTCATTTTCGTTTGAACCTTCTTTAAATTGTTAAATTGCACTCTTAACCTTGAAATCAAATATTAAGCACTTAAGTATCTTTTTCTTGACAAATTCACATAAAATTCATAAAAAATAATATTCAATAAATATTAAAAATAAGGTTCTTTCAACATTTATCAAACTTTTCCACACTTAACCGTTTGCTTGTCCTCAAGCAAACAAAATAAGGACAAAAGAAAGACCCTATCATAAATTATACTCGTTACGAACTTCATATCACAAGTAGCATTCTTTACTCAATTAATTCTTAGTAACTCGTTACTGCTTATTGCTCAAACCTACCATAATTTTATGTGTACCCAGCATACAGTAATTCGACTTTTCAGATTAATCCAAGTAAGTTAAATTGGTATCATCACTGTTTAATAACCGCTTTTAAAGTTATGAAGGAAATAACAAATCAAGCAAAGTCTAAGTTGCTCAATTGCATTTTGCCACTTACCAAAAAGTATATAAAACATTTAATTGTTTTTCAAAGCATAACAATAAGAAGTGAAAGTATATGGCATCTATTATTCCCCTAGATTATTTTCCTTTTTCTTTTAAGTCTCTTCAAAAGTTTTTTTTTTTTTTTTAGATTTTATAAATGGATAGAACCAAGTAACCCATGTAGCGAGCTTTCAGTTGATAATCTTAGGCTCATTACCTAAGTTAACAGATGTTATTTCCTTAATGGAGGGCATCTCTACGGACTTATTTACTCGAGTTACAAGACTCACTAAACTTGTCTTTTTGTTATCCTTTAAAGTTATGGCAATTTTATCAGTCAGTCGATCCTAGGATATATGACCATAGGTGATCAGGTTTTAAAGGGACCACATTGAACCTCCCCTACCTTAACATATAGGGATTCAATAATGATATTTATTATTTTCAAAGAGACCGTTTCAAGAAAAATTACCAAGTTAACAATTTCACATGCCCCTTTCACCAAAAACTAACGATTTCCATTTACTTTATGACTCTAAATTCAGTTATTAAATAGCAAATAGATTTACATTACTTAGATTTCATCCTAAAATTCTAGTTAAGTATACCAAGTCCAACAATAGGTGAGTAAGGCACATAAAGTCACTACTTTTACATATGTGCATATAAGAATGCTACTTTTACATTGTAATGAGTACAATTTCTAGGTTTTCACTTTTTAGTGATTCAAAAATCAAAATTAAAGCTCAATTGTAAACTTGTGATTGTGGGAAAATTTGATCAACAAAAGCATAAAATACATAAACAATTCAAAACCTAATTTCTTCTGCTTTTATATTCCTTCTCCACACTTGTTTAAGACATTGTCCCCAATGTCTTTCCAAAGCAAGCACACATAAGAAAAAGAAAGGAGATAAAAGAAAAATTAAGAGACAAAAGAAAAAGGACACTAAGGACACAAATGTAATTGCAAGTTTGAATTCCAACAAAGAAAAAGTTACGCACCATTAAATCTAAAAAATATAAAAACACTAAACTAAAAAAATAAAATAAAAGCTAGCCTATCCTAGTCTAAGAAATGGAACATTCATCAGCAACAGGTATGGAGTCTTCCTAGAAGAGAGCGTAATTAATTACAAATCATGAGTAGAAAATATATTAGTTAGTCTTATGGAGAAAAATATACAAAGAGACTAAGTAAGAAGATATAGAGCTAGCAGATGATTTAGCTCTTAATCAGCTTCCTCACTGCTATCATCAATGTCTATGGCTATGGCATCATCCCCCTGATCATCATCATCCTCATCCACCACTTCTATATCATCTCTTTCATCTTCCTCTTCTTCAAAACCAGAGGACTCAGCAATAACTGAGTCTTAGCCACTTCTCCGAGATGGTTCAAGAGTAGTTTGTATGGTGAATTAGATTTGGGAAAGGATTCATAAGTTGGTAAGTCAACTGGTGATGGGGAGAAACAGCTAACTAGTCTTCTTAGAAATGCCCAGGCAGCACTTCTAAAGTGTTTGTTTTTCTTTCCTTTCTTTTTATTCAGTTCCCTCTCTTCCTAGAATTCTCTTTACAAGCTTTGAAGTTTATCCTCAAGAGGTCAAGCGTGGGAAGTAAATGCAGCACTAGAAGTAGAAGCTCCTTTAGGTGGAGTCGAATTCCTTGACGGAGTGAGGGGGTTAATTGACTCAACCAACCCCCATAGATAGAATGGGCCATTAGAAATTTTAGTAGTAGGGATGCTTGGTTCCTTAGGATTTAGGGCTCAAAAATATCATAACCTTTTAGGAATTTAGTGATATAGCCCCCACAGTATATCCCCTTTACTCGAGGAATAGTTACCTACCAATGTAGGAACTTGACAACTTCTACACCTACATTGATCTAAAATTTATTAGTCATGCTATAAAGATGAAAAATTTCAAAAAAATTTGCCACCCCATGGCGGCTTTTTCTTCCTCAAATAATGTGTGCCAAGAGGTGGTGAACCACTTTCAGATCAATATTTCTGATGGATGATGCTTTAGACTTTAAAGGATTATAATAGAGTTCCTCCTCATAAAGTTGTTCCCAATATCTTTAGGTGGACATATCTTCAAGCCAAGTAGTTAGCCGTCATTAGAATTTCGCTATATTTGATTCTAATACCGAGTACAAGCCCAAATATCTCCCAAACCAATATGATGGGATAATGTGTTTCTATCCATATACCTAAAAATTGAGATAGTGACGATCGAACTGCAATGTAGAGAGAATCTCAAGAGTAACCTTTCTGTAAGCTCGCTCATTTATCTCGAAGAAGGTAACCTAAGGCCCAACACTTATTATTTCATGGATTCATTCATCAATTTCATACACCCTAAGTATTTTCCATTCAAGGTACTCATTATTTCCAAAAGCAAGGGACTCTATTCTTTTTCATCATTCTTTACTTCATTCTTCATCGGAGTATTTGATAGGTGCTTCATATACTACTTCTTACTGTAGAGGGGTTTTTAGCCTCTTGTGAGAGTAGGAAGTTGTTTCTTGCGGTTGATTAGATGTGGAAGCTTACTGCTTTCCCTTCTTATTAGCTACCCTTTTTGTCCTCATTTACATAGAAGATATATAAAGGAGTTCGTGATAACAAAAATCAAAGTCCATCTTTCATTACTTAATTGCTATTTAAGACAACTCATATTGATGCACAATATCTATAAAAGATGTTTATAATCAAAGTGTAATGAAACAACCATCAATTCATGAGGATACAATCATAGGGTAAGGCATAAAAGTTAACACAACTATCCATACGGCCGTGCAACAAATAAGGTAGAATTAAGAACAAGTAAAAATTCAAATCAACACGAGCACGGGAATTTGGTCGTGCACAAGATCGTGTATAAGTTTTAAGACAAATAAATGAATTAAAACCACATCACAGCTCTACGAATTTCTACCTTAGTACTTAAAATTGCAAAAACCCCAATTTCACATACTTAAGAACCCTAGATTGTCAGAGTAAGCACTACAAATAAAAAAAATATGGGAGCTACTTGTATCAAATGAATTCAAAAATAGTTGATTGCACGATATTGGTAAAAGCCCCAAAAGTTATGAAATCCCATAAAATGGTCATGAACCTTAAGTGTCAGATGAGATTTGATATATATTTATGAAGCAAAAAATCATCTAAAAGCACAAATAGGCAAAAGAAGAAGATATTCATGACAACTAAAAACTCATCAAGCAACAATCACTACCTCATTCTTACCCATGTGCAAGAACCTATTTGCATACGACAAGAACCCAGCAATATAAAAAAAGAAAAAACATGTGTGTAAATCATATAAAATGAAAATAAAAGAAAAACTTACTTGGATTTGTACTATAGAGTATAGAAGATGAAGTAAAAAGCGAGGAAGAAGTGTATAAAGTGCAAAAATGCAGTTTCGTGAGGATAGTGGAGTAAAATCAGAGAGTGTGTGGGAGAGATTGTAAACATAAATATATATATATATATATATATATATATATATATGGACACTCTGCATGGGCTTGTGCATGAGCATGCTCAAGGCTGTGCAAAGTTCCAAAAAGTTATCCGAGACTGATCCTATGGAACACCAGAGTGCCCTAATTTTTGCACGGGCGTATTCGAGGCCGTGTAGAGTTTTAAAAAACTATCCGAGGGCTCCTACTGTTGGGGCACGAAGTGCCTTAGCTCCTGTACAGCCATGCCCAAGGCTGTGTAGGGCTCCAAAAAGTGCCTATAATAGGAATCATATACCTATAGAACTCATCACCAAGACAAGAGCCAAAGGATTACAAAATTTAGCGATGAAGATCCTCTTTGAACAAATAGATTCCGAGGATATTTATTTAGTATCTTCTTTTCTATTGTATATTTGTTATGCATTCCAGTAGGTACATTTATTAGTTTTTACAGGACGGTGGGTAAATTTACTAATGCTTAGTTTGTGGGTTATTCTTGGACTTACATAAATCAAAGAAGAACCTGTCCTACATTACTACATGGAGGTAAAGAAACCGGTCACTTATGATGGGTTTACTTGTAATTTTCTTTTGGTGCTAAAACCGGTCGCTTGTTGTTTTTCACTTGTTATTTTTCTTTGTTAAATTTTCCCTATTTAGAGCAAGTATAAATACTTACAAAGTAGGTTTAGAAGGGAGCTTTTTGACATACACATTTCGACTACCTTTTCGTGTAAGGGTTTGACTCTTCACAAAATACTCTTATCAAATCAAGTTTGGATTGTGGCGAGTAGACTTAGATTTGTTGTGAGTAATATCAACAAATTACAAGTTGATCCTAATTCCAACAAGTGCGTAATATCTGGTAAGGAATTAGTTATTCTTATTTTGTTCTTGTTTCATGCAATTAAGATCCATTTTTTTAATCTAGGGTTTACGCCATTTAGTTGGAAATTGGAATCAATTGTGCTTGTTTCTTTGATTGGTATTAGAATTCCAATTGAGCACATCATAATTTGGTAGCAAAGCAAATTAATTCATGCAATTAGGGTTCACGTGGCAATTGGAATCACGCCATTTTGTGAACTTTGTTTAGTTGATTCTTCAATTAGCTTTGTGTACTTGTAATTAGATCCTTGGCACATCATATTTTTGGTATCAAAGCAAAAGTTTTTAAAAAGGGATTATGTGATTTTCAATTTGGGAATTAGGGTTTTTGATCTTCCATTTCTTAATTGAAGTTATTTGAAGTGGAATTAAAGTAATTATATGTGATTGTATTGTGATATACCTTATTATTGCGGAATTGGAAGTGGAAATTTTAGACTTGATCTTTCTACTCTTCATCTTGCCATGAGTTGCTTGTTTGAGGAAGAAGGGAATTGCATTTTCTTAGGGATTTCGAAATTGGAACACATTTCCATTTCTAGATTATTTTCATTGAGTGGAGGATTTGGAAAAATTTTGAAATTCAAAAACAATCATTAAGTTGAAGTAGTTACTGTGTATTGATCATCATAATACACTTTGACTAGTTTGAATTATCTTCTTACCATTTGGGGAAGTATCCTTAATTGTTTCCATTTTGTTTAGCTATCGTGATTGGAAGTGGAGTGTGAAGTGTGTGTGTTGCACCGTAAGTGAGGAGAGAGTGTGTCATGTAGTGAGTGTGTTATGGTTGAAGGTTATTACACCATAGGTGAGGTGTGTGTGTGTGTGTAGCACGGTTTGAAAGCTGTTGCACCGTGAGTGTGTGTGTGTGACATGGAGTGATTGTTGTGTGTTGGAGTGTGAAGTGAGTGTGTGTTGAAGTGTGAATTATGTGTAAAGCCATGGGTGTGTGTGTGTACCATGGAGTGATTGTTGTGTGTATTTCATTTAACGTGAAAGTATATCGCAGTTGTCTTGAATTGTTTTTGTGTTTCAACAAATCAATTCATCAACCATGTGGAATGATATTGTGAATGGGGGACTTGGCAATGAGGCTAATAGTCAGGTGGGAGGTGACTTGTATTTATCTATTAATGTACTACGCCGAACTTTGACTTCGTTTCCTACTATTGATGATGAGTAGAGGGAAAACTTGTTCCACACCTCTTGTAGAGTACAAGGTAATCTATGTGCTATTATTATTGATGGTGGTAGTTGTACTAATGTAGTGGCTGCATCATTAGTATCGAAATTGAAACTTGTAACTACCCCACATCTAAAACCCTATAAATTGCATTGGTTGAGTGAGCAGAGTAGTCTACATGTTACCTAAAAGGTTAGGGTACCTTTCAATATAGGGGATAAATATCATGATGAAATTGTATGTGACATACTTCTCATGTGTGCATCCTATATATTGCTTAGCAGGCCTTGGTTGTATGACAAAAAGGTTTTGCATGATGGCTTCAAAAATATTTATATGTTCTAGAAAGAGGTAAACGTATATTGTTGAATTCAATGTCACCTTTAGAGGCCCAAGAGGTTCAGAAGCAGATAAGTAAATCTTCAGAGGAGCAAGAGGTTTAGAGGCAAATAAGTAAACCTTCAGAGGTCCAAGAGATTCAAAGGTAGCTAAGTAAACCTTTAAAGGTCCTAAAGGTTTAGATGCAGATAAGTAGACCTTCAAAGGACCAACAGGTTCAGAGGTAGATAAGTAAACCTTCAAAGGTCCAAGAGGTTTAAAGGCAGATAAATAAAATTGGGAAGAAGACCTTATTGGTGGGATAGTATAAGTTAGGAGAGGTCATAGCAAATAAGAGACCAGTATATTTATTTCAGATAAGGTATACCCTAGAGATGGAGGGGTTTGAGCAAATACCCCCTGTGCTATCTCAAGTACTGGATGACTACAGTAATCTTTTTACATATAAATTGCCAGGAGGATACAGTGTCTCTGCTACATTTAATGTTACAGATCTATCACCTTATTTACCCGATGATGTTCATGAAGACTTATCAGATTTGAGAGTGTAAACACCCCATTTTTTCCCTAGGAATGAATAATAATCACTAATAATCAATTCTTAATTTTTTTCCAATTTTTTTCAATTTTTCTTTAATTTAGCATAAATAATAAAAATATTCAAAAAATAAAAATAAATAGGAAAAAACATCAATTTTGAAAAATGATTTCAAAAATGGCAATAATAAATAATAAATAATTTTTATAAATTTTTGAAATTTCAAAAAATACAAAAAAATAAAAAAATCGCATTGCATATATGCAATTTGCGAAATTAGAAAAATCAGGAAAGTGGGCTAGCCCAGTTGGTCTGGACCACAGGCTAAGGCGCGCGTAGGGGGGCTCGGTCGTAGGTTCGAATCGCGGGGGAGGCAGTTTCTGTGTTTTGCATTTTCTTACTTATCCAGGACACGTGGCAGCATCCGATTGGCTGGAGGAAACGCACGCGCCGGATGCGTGATCATCTTCTACCTCAGGCCCGAGATCGTTGGCGGAAGAAAAAAATTCACATTTTGGCCATTTCGATTCGATTTTTTGCACAAATCCAACAGATCTTCAACAGAAATAAGATAAACATTATCTAATCGGAATCAAATCGCAACAAATCGATGGATTTACACAAATCGGAGTTGGTTTTTTTAACTGGAAATCCGATTAGCTTCAATCGGAGGAAATCCGAGCTTATCCAGCTCAATTTCAAGCTCCTATAAATAGAGGAGGAGTGGAGGAAGCCAAAACACGGATCAGAATTGAGAGAAAGTGAGAAAAGAGAGCAAATCGGAGAGCACCGGAGGAAACCCAAAATCGCGATCACCGACCGGAGTTGAACCACCACCAAGAGACGATCTGGGAGCAAACCACCGCCACCATTGGATTCAGCACCCTCAAGAAGCTAGGATTCGACATCTCACCCGTTGCAAAAGACCACTGGAACGCCGTGAACGAGCCCTCTCCGCCGCCGTGTCCGACCGATCCGATCCGACCCGATTCGACCTGACCGACCCGACCCGCGCACCGACCCGGATCCAGGTAAGTCTAATGTTCCGGATTTATTTATTTATTTATTTTCGAATTTTGTTTATTTATTTTATTTGTATTTATTTGATTATTTATTTGTTGGTTATTTATTTAGTTATTTATTTGTTTATGTTTTATTTCCATAAGTAGGAAAATGTAGAAATTAGATTTTTAGGATTTA
Source organism: Laguncularia racemosa (assembly GCA_037954665.1). NCBI lineage: Eukaryota > Viridiplantae > Streptophyta > Magnoliopsida > Myrtales > Combretaceae > Laguncularia > Laguncularia racemosa. The sequence goes on from JBBMOL010000083.1 coordinate 480,884, forward strand.
ATAATGTAGTAAAAAAATAAAAAAAATAAAAATAATAATAATAATAAATAAAAAGAAAAATAAATAATAATAAAAATGTAGATAAATAATAAAAATATTAGAAGAAGTAATAATAAAATTTTAGATTTCAAAATAAGATAAATAATAGTTTAGGATAAAAATTTTAACAAAAATTCAAAAATTATAAAAAAATCAACAAAAATCATAAAAATAATAAAAAACTATGAAAATCATGAAAACTTAGAAAAATTATAAAAAATAGTAGAAGAATCATAAAAATCATAAAAATAATAAAAAATCATAAAATCACAAAAATTTATAAAAATCATAAAATCATGAAAATTCAAAAATTATAAAAATAGAAAGAAAAAAAATGAGTTTTAGCACTTAGAAAAACCATTTTCCTCAAATAAATTCAAAATTGATGTTTTTCCCTAAAAATCATTTTCAAAAAATCAAATTAAAGCTTAGGTTTAGATTTTTAGAAAAAATCACAAAAATGGTAAAAACATAAATCGAAAGAGATTTCAAAATTAAAATTCACAAACACACTTAAGGTTTTCAAGAAAAGCAAACTATGGCTTGTTTGATCCTGACTAACAGGTACGTAGGCACCCATTCGGGTCAACTCATAAAATGAAATAAACAAATCATTTTCTTGAAATAATTCAAAAACATAATAAAAAGTAACAGAAACACAATGAAACACATTTCTAAATAGGAACAATTTTAGGAGATTAGGTGGTAACCGTAAGGTTTTAATAGGTTAGCCTCCGAACTTAGAAACTCTGGTTTTCCTTTTCCTCTCTTCACCAAAAACGAGAAGAGGAAATCACGACGACTAGTGGTCCAAATTAAGACTAATCCGCTCCTTTAGTCTTAATTCAATATTTCCCAACAACAATTGGGTGGCGACTCCAAAATCAAACGAAATTCCTAACTCAAGTCGAGGATCTACATTAGATGAGCATAGAGTCTAGTCTAGATCGGATTAGGAATGGGAACGCAAAAAATTAGACTCGACAGAGGGCAAATCTTCTACAAGCCGGAGGAGATGATAGGAATCATATACCTACAGGACTCATCACCAGGACAAGAGCCAAAGGATTACAAAATTTGGCAATGACCTCTTTGAACAATTAAACTCCAAGGATATTTGTTTAGTATCTTTTTTTCTATTGTATATTTGTTGTACATTCCAGCAAGTACATTTGTCGGTTTTTACAAGATAGTGGGTAAATTCACTAATGCTCAGTTTGTGAGTTATTCATGGACCTACATAAGTCAAAGAAGAACCGATCCTATATTGCTCTATGGAGGTGAAGAAACCAACCACTTATGATGGGTTTACTTGTAATTTTCTTTTGGTGCTAAAACCGGTCACTTGTTATTTTTCTTTGTTAAATTTTCCATATTTAGAGAAAGTATATATACTTGCAAAGTAGGGTTAAAAGGGAGCTTTTTAACATACACATTTTGGCTACCTTTTCATTAAGGGTTTGACTCTTCATAAAATACTCTTATCAATTCAAGTTTGGATTGTGGCTAGTGGACTTGGATTTGTTGTGAGTAATATCAACAAATTACAAGTTGATCCTAATTCTAACTAGTGTGTAATATCTAGTAAGGAATTAGTTATTCTTATTTTGTTCTTGTTTCACACAATTAAGATCTATTTTTTTAATCTAGGGTTCATGCCATTTAGTTGGAAATTGGAATCAATTGTACTTGTTTCTTTGATTGGTATTGGAATTCCAATTGAGTACATCATAATTTAGTAGCAAAGAAAATTGATTTGTGCAATTAGGGTTCACTTGGCAATTGGAATCACGCTATTTTGCGAACTTTGTTTAGTTGATTCTTCAATTGGCTTTATGTACTTGTAATTGGATCCTTGGCACATCAGCCTAAAGGCTCCTTTTGAGGTGTGCACTACCTTGAGCACTGCTTGTGCTCAAAGTCATGCAGGTATTTAAAAATTGCATAGAATTCGAGTAATATTCTCCAAGCTATTTAATCCATGGAATTGTTCATTGTGTAGCTTAACATAATTAAAAGAGCATGAAAATAACTTACCGGGTGCACTTGAAAAGTTAAAACCTAAATTTTCTTACTTGATTAATACTTTCCCACACTCAAAGATTAACTCTTACTCCCTTCAAGTAAGCTTATTTCCTCTCTACAAATCCGTAATTTTTTTTACAGGACAGACTTAGTCTAGTGAAATAAAAATAAAACAAAAAGGAACTTAACATACCTAAATTAATCATGGGTTGCCTTCCAAGAAGCGCACTTTTTTAATGTCATTAGCTCAACATCCTTCACTTTGTTTTGCTAAATATTTGGTACTTGGAGTCTAGACTCCTCTCGGTATTCATGTGTTGTTCTATCTCCCATGTACAATTTCAATTTATGGCCATTCACCTTGAAATTATCATGCCTCGGGTGTTCAAGCTCCACTGCACCATACAGGAAGACTTTCTTGACTACAAAAGAGCCAAACCATCTTGATTTCAACTTCTTGAGAAAAAGTTTCAATCAAGAATTAAACAAAAGCACTTAGTTCGATTCCTTGAACTACCTTAGATGGCGGATGTGTTTATCATGATAGTCCTTCATTCTCTCCTTATATATCTTCATATTCTCATATGCTTGTCTTCTCCACTCATCAAGTTTGTTTAGTTGTAGTCTCCTCTTGAATCCAACAGCTTCTAAGTCAAAATTGGCCAACTTGATTGCCCAATATGCCTTGTGTTCAATCTCTACCGGGAGGTGGCATGACTTACCATAAACTAGCCTATAGGGGGTAGTCCCCAAATGTGTTTTGTAGGTTGTTATATATGCCTATAAGGCATCATCAAGCTTTTCTAACCAATCTCTTCTATTATCTTATATCGTTTTTTCTAGAATTCTTTTCAATTCATGATTGGAAACTTCTACATGTCTGCTCATCTGGGGGTGGTAAGTTATAGCAATTCGATGTGTCATGCCATATTTCCTTAACACCTTCTCCAATTGTGTATTACAAAAGTGTATTCCCCTATCACTTATAATGGCTTTAAGGGTTCCAAAATGGGAGAACAACTTCTTAAGGGACTTCACAGCTGCGTAGGCATCATTTTTGGGCAAAGCTTGTGCCTCAACCCATTTAGACACATAGTCCACTGCTACCAAAATGTACTTATTCCCAAAAGAAGTAGTGAATGGTCCTACAAAGTCAATGCCCCATAAGTCAAAGACCTCACATTCTAGAATAAAGTTTTGAAGTATCCCATCTTTTCGCAATGTCTTCCCTACCCGCTAACATCTATCACATGTGACACGGCAACGATAAACATTCTTAAATATTGTAGGCCAATAGAAACCTGCCTCCAAAACTTTATGCGCAGTCCTATTAGCTGAGTAATGACCACCGGTAAGGCTGGAGTAATAATCACTAAGGATTTTCCATCCCTTTTCATGTGAGACACATCTCCTTATTACTTGATCTCCACAAACCCAAAAAAGAAAGGGGTCCTCCCAGTAGTAGTATTTAAGTTCAAAAAAGAACTTCTATCTTGCATGATAACTAAGGTCATTGAGGAGAACTCTTGCTTCTAAATAGTTTGCAAAGTCTGCAAACCAAGGAGTTTTCATATTCATAAGCTAGCAAACTACATATAATTTTTCTTCAAGAAATGAGTCATTAATATCTTCCTCTTTAAGCTCCTCTAAACAAAGGTTCTCAAGCCTTGAGAGATGATCATCTGCTAGATTCTCTGCCCCCTTGTTATTGTGAATCTCTAAACCGAATTCTTCTAAGAGCAAAATCTACCGGATAAGTCTAGGCTTCGTGTTTGTTTTTGTGAGCAAAAATCTCAAGGCGAAGTCGTTAATGTAGACGACAACCTTAGACAGAATTAAATATGGCCTAAATTTATCAAATGCAAATACTACGACCAAAAATTCCTTCTTTATGGTAGTGTAATTCACTTGAGCATGATGAAGATTTCTGCTAACGTAGTAGATAAGTTGGAAGTGTTTGTCTCGCCTTTGTCCTAGAATAGCCCCAACTGCGTAATTACTCACATCACACATGAGTTCAAAGGGTGAGTTCCAATTAGGAGCTATCATGATAAGTGCATTTGTCAGCCTTGCCTTGAGTACATTAAAGGCATGATGGCATTCAGGAGTGAAGTTAAAAGGCACATCCTTTTCCAATAGTCGAGTCAGTAGTCGGGCTATTTTAGAGAAGTCCTTTATGAAGCATCTATAAAAACCAGCGTGGCCCAAAAAACTTCTTATAGCGTTGACTGGATTTGGTGGTGGAAGTTTTTCGACCACATCAACCTTTGCTCAATCAACTTAAATGCCCCTATGTGAAACTTTTTAGCCAAGTACAATTCCCTCCTTACACATGAAGTGACATTTCTCCTAACTTAGTACACGATAGGTCCCTTTATAGTGAATAAGAATCTTTTATAGATTCTTTAAACAATTGGAGAAAGAACCACCAAAGACGAAGAAGTCGTCCATAAAGATCTCCATAATTTTCTCTACCAGATCATCAAATATAGCCAACATATACCGCCGAAACGTAGCTGGTGCATTACATAACCCAAATGGAATTCTCCTATAAGAATATGTGCCATAGGGGCAAGTAAAGGTGGTCTTGTCTTGGTCCTCTAGAGCTATCGATATCTAGAAGTATCCGAACATCTCATCTAGGTAGCAATAGTACATATGTCCAGCCAGTCTCTCCAACATCTAATCCACAAAGAGAAGCAGGAAATGGTTCTTTCTAGTGGCATCATTCAATTTTTGATAATCTATACAAACATGTTATCCAATGATGGTACTCATTGGTATAAGTTCACTCTTCTCCTTAGGAACCACAGTCATCCCTCTTTTTTTTTGCACCACTTGTGTTGGACTAACTCAAGAACTGTCTAATATAGGATATATTAGTCCCACATCATGGAGCTTGATAACTTTCTTCTTGACCACCTCTTTCATAAGCTTAAATTCTTTTTCTAGTAATATCTTATGCATACAAAAAGAGGGGTCGATACTTTGATATCTGCAATCTTCCAAGCAATGGCTCACTTGTAGGCTCTCAGCACTATAAGTAATTGATATTTTTGCTCTCTAAATAAATCAAAGGCTATGATAACCTGCAACTTAGAGTCTTCTGCTAGGAAGGTGTTCTCCAGATAATCCGGAAGCTGTTTTAATTCCAACACTAACGGTTCTTCGATGGAAGTTCTAAGTCTCGCCTCACTGCTTTTATTCAAATCTTCAAATCCTCCTTAAGGTGTAACTTCTTCTGCCTCATTAAGTTGCTCAATGAATACCATAACCTTAAGGTTGTGCATGTCTTCCTTCTCTCCTCTAGTCAAGCTTAGCTCTAACTTATTCTTGCATAAGATCTAATCAATATGCTCATCTATAAAGGAATCAACAATAGCAATGGAATAGCAAGAATCATCTACGCACATTGAGTGTTTCATGGCAATAGCCATTTTGATCACCAACTCTTCATCCCCTATTCTTAATGTAAGCTTTTCGTCCTCCACATTAATCACTACTCTAACAATGGTAAAGAATGGTCTTCCAAATATTAAAGGCATATTCCCCATCCTCATCCATGTCCAAAATTATAAAGTCAATATGGTATATGAAATTTCCTACCTTTACTAAGACATCCTCAATGATCCCCTTAGGGATTTTCACTAATCGGTCAGTAAGCTGCAAACTCATTCTAGTGGGCTTTGGATTAGCTAACTCCGATTTCTTAAGGAAAGAGTATGGCATGAGGTTAATACTTGCCCCAAGATTAACCAGGGCTTTATCAACTGAGATGTCACTGACCAAACATGGAATAGTGAAGCTACCTAGATCCTTTAACTTTAGAGGGAGTTTGTTCTGAATGATGGATGAGCAATTTGCTCCTGCTTCTACCGTAGAAACATCCTCTAGCTTCCACTTATTAGATAGGAGCTCCTTTAGGAACTTGGCATATTTTAGCATTTGCGAAGGCGCCTCAACAAATGGAATATTAATGTGCAACCATTTAAAAAGTTCAAGAAATTTACCAAATTGCTCCTTATCTTTGTTTTGATTGAGGCGAGCTAGATATGGAATTTTTTGCACATACTCCTTGACAGCCAGTGGTGATTGCTTCTCAGGTTCTGCCTTTTCCTTCTCAAAAGTTTGACCACCCTCATGCTTTTTCTTAGTTTCTTTCACAATTCGCAATTCCTTCCCGCTCATTAAGGATTTAGCTTTCATCTGCTCCCTTGGATTGTTCTCAGTGTTACTGAGAAGGAAACCCGGTTGCCTTTCAAACAGCATCTTAGCCAATTGACCAATTTGCTTCTTAAGGTTATGAATAGAAGCCTTTTGGTTCCGATGTCTTACCTCAGAACTTTGAATGAATTGGCTCATCAGATCCTCCAAACTGGTTTCTTTTCCCGTTGAGGTGGTTAGATCGATGGGTGGGGCATAGGTTGGTAAGGTGGCATGTGTTGCTTTTAGAATCCTAGTAGCGAGAAGTTAGATCTCTGAGCATTCTGATTACCGTAAGAGAGGTTGGGATGGTTTCTCATGCCAAACTTGTAAGTATTACTATATATGTTATATTGCTGCCTATTTTGATTCCTAAGATAGTCTACTTGCTCATACTAATCGTGGAAATCCATATTCTCACTAGAATCTCCCACTTAGTGTAATGATCCTTGGGAATTTTTAAGGGTGGAAATCTGGTGACTGAGAGCCTCCATCTTTGCCACTAAAGTAATCATGAGATCTACTTCATATTTGCCCGCCACTTTTTGCTTACCCCTATTGTTGCCCCACTGATAATTATTTTTAGCCATATCAATGATAAAGGCATATTCTACTCATATTTTATTGTGCGAATCATGTTAAATTCCCACTGATATTATGGAAATTCTAAGAAAATGATACTTAATTAGGTTTATTGTGCTATTTTAGGTCTTTAAGATATTAGAGTGCAAACATGAGTAATTTAGAGGAGTTTTAAGCACTTGAAGGAATGTTGAGCAAAGGAGACAAGCCACTCATTACTTAACACCACCGGCTTTGAAGATCGGCTTTCAACAACATAATTTAAGCCAGCCTTAATCACCAAATTGAGAGAAGAAAAGCTACTGGCCTTGAGAGTGAAAGCCGCTGGCCTTGGAAGGAAAAGTTGTCGGCTTTACTCTAGCTTTAAGAGCTAACTAAAAGACATTCCTTTGGTTAAGATAAAAACTTCGGATGTGAGGGATTGAGGGGTCATCTTATGTTTATCTTTTTGTTACTTTTGAATCCTAAAGAGAGTGAAGGGAGAGAACTTGTTGATGCTGCAATTTTTCATCGATTGGATTCATTAAAACCATCAAGGAAAGACTCCTTCATCAAGGATTTGCAGAATTATTATATTGCAATTGATTCTTATTCTATTGAATTGGTGATCTCTGAACTAGCAATTTCCTATTCAATTCATAGACTAATTTTGTTATCAATTATGAATTCTATTACAATAACTTCTCTAATTTATATTTGTGTTTTCAACTCCATGATGTTCTAAGTTTACTTGTGGGAAGATGATGAAACCTTAGAATAACTAAGATGATGATTGTAGTTATATTATGAGATTGTTAGATATGTGGAAGATTCATATTGTAAATCCTATACTATAAATTTTGATTTCTTGTTTGAATTAGGATTATAGGAATTTTAATGACTCAGAAGGGAAATTAGGGTTCAATAGGATTTTCTTAAATTAGGTTGAATAAAAATTGCGAAAATAGGATTATTTTAATTTGATTAGAAATTGTTTTAGGGCTTAATGCAATATTCCTTATTAGTTTCTCACTAAGCAATTAGGAGAAATTAAGATAGAATATTAGTTAACTATATAACTGGGAGATTTGTAGTTGAATAATTGATTCCTCTATTAATTTGTCTAACGGAAGCTAATAAATTGATTTTGGGGTTTTAAGTTTTAAAAATTTGGAAAAGAAATAAAGACTTTCATAATTTTATATGAATATCTACATAGTTAAGAATCATTATAATATGATAGTAATCTGATTAGTGAAACTCGGGTGGATTTAGTTTTCCAACTTTCAATTGATATATTCTCATAACAATTCTCTCTTATTCTTAGTGAAAATCTAGGTTGATTAGATTAATTAGTATTTGATTAGTTGATTCTCTCAATTTGATTATCTAAATAATAATAGAATCTGATATCAATTTAGTACTTAATTAATCCTCATGGAATCGACACTCGACTCATTACTATATTACTTGATTAGACGCAATGCACTTGCTAGTAAAATTTTCTTTTAAAATTTTATATATTTACAGTGGATCAATAAGAAAAAAGTTTAAAGGATTCTTCTAGGGTCTTGGAATTTAATGTACCACCAACTACAACATCTACCAATTGACGAGTGGTTGGGTTAAGTCCATTCAAAAAGGTCTGAACCTGCATCCATGTAGGTAGCTGATGGTGTAGGCACTTTCTTAACAACTCTGTCCATCTTTGCCAAACATCATACATGGTCTCACCATTTTGTTGCATGAATGATGCAATGTCATTCTGGAGCTTAGCTATCTTCACTATATCATCCCATATAGTTAAAGCTCCATGACCCAATGATTAAAGCCAGTTTTTAGCCTTCCCGCTTAGTGAGAAGGGGAGTAATCTAGTACACACTGCTTCATCTATCACCCTATTATTCTTGAAGCTCTCATAGATTTCTAAGAATGTTTGAATGTGAGCATAGGAGTCCTCATTCGGTAATCCATCGAATTGATAGTATTGTTGCAAGAGTTGAATCACCACACTCTTGATTTCAAAATTGTTACCCTTAGTGGAAGGCTTCACAATGGTCAGCCTTGTTCCATCTAGGGTAGGCCTTGCATAATCTAGATTGGTCTTAGGCAGATCCTCAACCATGGTCTCCTGGTTTCCTCTTTAATATTCTCCAATAATCCTATCTCATTACCTAAAAATTCTTTAGTTGATTCCTCTTCCTTTATTGTTGTCACAACTTTTATAATGGATGTTTCTCCCTTAAAAGCTAATTATCCAAAAGATTCAGCAACTGTGTTCTTGCGAATCTTGCTAAGTGTTCTCTCAATCTCAGTGTCTAGATCAAGAATGTTAGAAGGGAGAGTCCTTATCATGTACTATAAAAGTAAAAGTCACAAGTTAGAGTATTCAAAAGATAAGCAAAGTAGAAAGAAATAAAATAAATAAAATAATTGACTAGAGTAGTAGATAATAAGGTTTTTCCTAATATTATTTTGACAGATCCCCAACAATAGCACCAAAAACTTAATGGGTTGCTTTTTCTGATCGTATCAAATTATAAATTTATAAACCCAAATAAATCTAACAACTTAGTTAGGTAAGTGTACCTATCTAACATAATATAGATTGCAACGGATGTCTTCCTCAAGGATCTTAAAAACAAGTACTAGTATTACCATTTTCCTACTATCTAGTGTAAATCTTAATGTGAGATTAATAAATTAAATTACTAATTAACTAATCTAATAATCCTAAGATTAATTATAATCGCTTTAATAAATGAATTCAATCACAAAAATATACCATTCATCTTGATCCACTCTAAACACTAGCTTTTTCATAATGATGTATTAATTAACAATTTGTGTATGCTTTGCACTATAGGAATTCTCAATTAAACTAATTACTCCCCCGAGTTAATTAATTAATAATCTTTTATGGAATAGTGGAGACCTCTCCCTCACTATCGCCTTACAAGATTTCATTAAGTTCGTAATTCTCAAATAAAGATTTAATCTTTGTGTAGAAAATCAAAGTTTTCCTACCTCTTGGTAAAACATGTAATCTTTCTATTCATGAAGATCTATCTTATTAGATGAGACATCACTCTATCTAACAAGAATCAGACATGCAATTAATTTGCGCGCATAAATTAATTACATAGCAATTAAAATACATAAATAGATACAAAGGCATAAACTTTTCATTAATTAATGAACAATTTAATTACATGATTTAGAGTTTCACAAGATGCAAGGCAAATAAATTTACTCCTTCATAGAATTTACAGTAATCACAAAAAATCTAAAGAACTAATGAGAATTTATAATGAAAAAAATAAACCCTTGTAGGCGTTTTTGTGATTTCCGATGATGCTCCAACGATTCTTCTTTCCAAATTTATGATTTTGCTCTCCTAAGGTTTTTTCGAGTAGCTATGAGGAATAAAAGATTCAGATCCATAATTTTTGTAATAAAACGAGTATTTATAGTATAAGAAATAAAGTAGCATGCACAACCTAGTGTATGCCCGTGCCCGAGGTCATGTTCTTTGGAATAATGTGAAATTCTGGCATTCAGGATTCTGCATAGCCTCCTACACGGTTGTGCTCAGGGCTATGCACTTTATAATTCCTTCATTTTCTTCTCTAGGTAGATTTCTTCCTTCAACACTACCCTCTACACAGTTTATGCAATGGCCAGGGCATAATTTCACGATGCATCGTGATTACTTTTTGCTCTCTAGCACTGGTTTCAACAATATCATGCTGAAGGTTATGTACACGTGAAAATCATCTTTTCTTATATTTTTGCAAATTTCATCTCGTTTTCGCTCGAACCTTCTTTAAATCTTTAAATTACACTACTTAAACCCTGAAATCAAATATTAAGCACTTAAGTGTCTTTCTCTTGATAAATTTACATAAAATTCATAAAAATAATATTCAATAAATACTAGAAATAAGGTTATTTCAACACTTATCAGTAACTAACCAAGGAAGCCAAGGTAAACTCGATTCTTCTAATACTCAAAATCATGATATTAAATGTTTTAAATGCCAAGGAAGGGGTCATATAGCAAGTCAGTGTTCAAAAAAAAAAAGATTATGGTGATGCAGGATAACGGTGAGATCAAAATGAATGATGAGTCGGATCATGATTCTATACCATTATTAGAGGATGCCAATGATGAGGAATACATTTTCCAAGGAGAATTACCGGTGGCAAGGAGGGCTTTAAGCACGCAAGCTAAGGAGGATGACGAAGTGCAACAAGAGAACATCTTTCACACTAGGTGCTACGTCCAAAACAAGGTATATAGTGTGATCATTACTAATGTTGCTAACACTACCATGGTTGAGAAATTAGGGCTTTTAACATGTAAGCATCCTCGACCTTATAAATTGCAGTGGTTGAATAATAGTAGTGAGGTGAGGGTGAATAAACAGGTGTTAGTTTCTTTTCGCATTGGGAAATATGAGGATGAGGTCTTGTGTGATGTAGTTCTGATGCAAGTAGGACACTTCTTATTAAGTAGACCAAGGCAATTTGATCAGAGGGTTAAGCATGATGGTTTCACTAACAAGTACTCGTTTGTGCATAACTAAAGGACAGTCACTCTTGTTTCTTTAACACCAAATCAGGTGTATGAAGATCAAGTGAGGTTACAAAAAGAGAATGAGCAAAGAAAAGAGAGCAATAAAAAGAAAGAGAGTGATAAAAAGAGGGTAAGCGAAGGTTCAAGAGAAAAGAAGTGAGAGATTGAGAATAATGAGAAAGAAAAAGAGATAGTAGAAGTGAGTGATAAGAGAGAAGTAGAGAGAAAAACAAATTTTTATGCCAAGGTGAGTGAGATCAAGAGAGCACTAGTCTTAAAGAGACCTATAGTTGTACTTTTGTATAGAGAGGCACTTTTTAACACTAACCAACTTAACGCTTCTTTGCCTAGTCTTGTTGTCTCTCTTTTGTAGGAATTTAAGGATGTTTTTCCGAAGGAGTTTCTAACGAGATTACTTCCTATCGAAGGGATTGAACATTTGATTTTGTACATGACGCAACCATTCCAAATCGACCCACTTATAGGAGTAATCCCGGGGAAACTAAGGAACTCCAAATGCAAGTTAGTGAATTAATGGAGAAAGGGTACATGAGGGAAAGCATGAGTCCATGCTCCGTTCTGGTGATTTTGGTTCCTAAGAAGGATGGGTCATGGAGAATGTATATCAATTGTCGAGTCATCAACAACATAACAGTGAAGTATCGTGATCTGCTGTAAATATATATATATATATTTTTTTAAAAGCGAATTCTACCAACAAATGCACTAGGTCAAATCAAGTAATATAGTAATGAGTCAAATGTCGATTCCATGAGGATTAATTGGGTAATAAATCGCTATCAGATTCTATTATTATTTAGGTAATCAAATTAAGAGAATTAACTAATCAAATACTAATTGATCTGATCAACCTAGATTTTCACTAAGAACAGGAGAGAATTGTTATGAGAATATATCAATTGAAAGTAGGAAAACCGAATCCACCCTAGTTTCTCTAATCAAATTGCCATCATATTATAATGATTCTTAGCTATGTGGATATTCATATGAAATTATGAAAGTCTTTAATTCTTTTCCAAGTTTTTAAAACTCAAAACCCTAAAATCAAATTATTAGCTTCCACTAGACAAATTAACAAATGATTCTATTATTCAACTACAAATCTACCAATTATATAGTTAACTAATATTCTATCCTAATTTCTCCTAATTCCTTAGTGAGAAACTAATCAGGAATATTGCATTAAGCCCTACTTCTACAATTCTCATTCAACCTAAATTAAGAAATCCTATTAAACCTTAATTTCCCTTCCAAGTCATTAAAATTCCTATAATCCTAATTCAAATAAGAAATCAGAATTTATAGTATAGGATTTACAATATGAATCTTCCACATATTTAGCAATCTCATAATATAACTAGAATCATCATCTTAGTTATTATAGGGTTTCATCATCTTCCCACAAACAAACTTAGAACGTCATGGAATTGAAAACACAAATATAAATAAAAGAAGTTACTGTAATGGAATTCATAATTGATAACAAACTCAATCTATGAATTGAATAGGAAATTGTTAGTTCAAATATCACTAATTCAATAGAACAAGAATCAATCACAATACAATAATCCCGCAAATCCTTAATGAAGAAGTCTTTCCTTGATGGTTCTAATGAATTCAATCGAGAAAAAATTGCAGCACACCAACAAGTTCTCTCCCTCTACTCTCTCTAGGGTTCAAAAGTAACCAAAAAATAAAGATAAGATGACTCCCCAATCCCTCACATCTAGAGTATTTATCAAAACCAAAGGAATGTTTTTTTGTTGGTTCTTAAAGCCAGTGTCAAAGTCAGTAGCTTTTCCTTTTAAGGCCAACGGCTTAGGCTGGCAGCTTTCACTTTCAAGGCCAATGGCTTTTCTTCTCAAGGCCAAACTAAATTATGTTTTTTAAGGCCAATCTTCAAAATCGGTGGTTTAAAGTAATGAGTGGCTTGCCTCCTTTATTCAACATTCCTTCAAGTGCTTAAAACTCCTTTAAATTACTCATGTTTGCACTCTAAGCTCTTAAAGACCTGAAATAGCACAATAAACATAATTAAGTACCATTTCCTTAGAATTTCCATAGTATCCGTAAGAATTTAACATGATTTGCACAATAAAATATGAGTAGAATATGCCCTTATCATATCATCATCTCATTCCTCGCTTAAATGATATGCTTGATGAGTTGCATGGGTCTTGCATTTTTTTCTAAAATTGACTTGAAAAGTGTGTATCATCATATTAGAATGAAAAAAGGTGATGAATGGAAAACTTCATTTAAAACAAAATATGGTTTATATGAATGGTTGGTTATACCCTTTGGGTTAACCAATGCTCCTAGTACTTTCATAAGATTAATGAACCATGTTTTGCATGCCTTTATTGGAAGATTTATGGTTGTTTATTTTGATGATATTCTTGTTTATAGTATAAACTTGGATGACCATCTAACTCACTTAAAATCTGTGTTGGAGGTACTTTGAAAAGAGAAATTGTTTGCTAACCTTAAGAAGTGCACATTCTGCACTAACAAGCTTATTTTTCTTGGTTTTGTCATAAGTTCACAAGGAATATAAGTTAATGAGGAAAAGATTCGTGCAATTAAAGAATGGCAAAGTCCAACATGTGTAAGTCATGTTAGAAGCTTTCATGTACTAGCTAGTTTTTCTTAGCGATTTGTAAAGAATTTTACAAGTATAGCTACATCGATAACTAAAATCATTAAGAAGATCGTTGGGTTTAGATTTTTTTCTTTAGAGAGATTGTAAGATTGCATGGTATGCCTAGGGCAATTGTGTTAGATAGAGACACTAAGTTATTGAATTACTTTTGGAAGACCATGTGGTGTAAGTTAGGGATTAAATTATTGTTCTCTACTACTTGTCACCCACAAACTGATGGTCAAATCGAGGTAGTGAATAAAACTTTATCTACATTGTTAAAGGCTATCATTAAAAAGAACATTAAAACGTGGGAAGATTGTTTGCCACATGTTGAGTTTGCTTATAATCGCACTATACACTCTGCTACTAAATTTTCACCTTTTGAAATTGTGTATGGTTTTAATCCATTAACTTCTATGGATTTGTCTCCTTTACCTATGATTGAGCATGTTAATTTGGATGATAAGTTGAAAGCAGAATTTGTTAAACGAATTCATGAAAAGGCTAGACACAACATTGAGCGAAGGATAGAACAATATGCAAAACAAGCCAACAAAGGGCGTCGTTAAATAACCTTTGAACCCGACGATTGGGTTTAGGTACATATGCGCAAAGAAAGATTTCCAGCATAAAGGCATTCCAAGTTGCCTCCCAGAGGTAATGGTCCTTTTCAAGTCCTTGAGCACATTAATGACAACACCAAAAAATCAGATTTACCTAGTGAGAATAATGTAAGTGCTACTTTTAATGTCGCTGATTTAAGTCCTTTCTAGGGAGGTGATGATTTGAGGACAAATCTTTTTCAAAAAGAAGGGAATGATGAAAGTGTGGTTAGGACATGGAGTGTAAATCTACTTGAAAAGCCACATGGACTGATGACATGCACCCGAGCTAAGAGATTTAAAGAGGCATTTAGTGGGTTAATCCAATATATACATGAAAAGGAAGTCCACGTGAGACATATCAAAGATGAGCCAAAAATAATCCACGTCATCAAGGTTAATATGGATATGAATCAAGGCTGATGTGGAGTAGAGACCTCGGAACAACTTAGGATAGAAACAGTGTACAAGGACAGAAAGAAACGAAGCAAGGAAAGCGTGTAGAAGACAACACAACCTCCAACACACCCATGTCTAGGGCCATGTTGATCAACACACCCGTGCTTATAGGTGTGTTGAGGGAGCATTGAGGCCGAATTTCAAACAGAAGGGTACATGGGTGTGTATACGCCTGTGCTAAAGACCATGTTGATCTTAAACATAAGGTTTCAAATCATTCTTTTTTATTTTTAAACCATTTTGGAACTCATGATAAAATAAGAAAACAATCATTATTGAAACCCATCAAGGAAGAGTGAATTTCTCTTTGATTCTTAAAAGAACTATCTTTGAACTTATCGATTATTCCATAGCATTCATCTAAGCTTATCAATCGAATTCCCATCATCAATTGTGGTGTCATCGTTTATACTAAGGTTCTTGCTTTGTTAAGCAACAGGTCACAGTTTCCCACACGTTCTTGAATGATTGTAGGTCAAATTCCAAATTAGGCATCAGGTTTTGTCACGAGTTAGCATAGCTCATATCAACATATATATATATTAGCCGTCTCAATGAAAGTGGAAGTGCAGTGTTCTGTCTAATGTCCTACACATCAATCATCATATAGCTTAAAGATCGTAAGGTATTCCTTTTTCTCTCTTTCAAAAATTCTGAAACACCTACACTTGTCACTACTATCCATAGTCCACTCTAGTTTCTACATGACCACACATGCACCACACACTACACACTACACAGTACACAGGCCCACACCCATCATCCATAACCTAGCTATCAATTCTTGTTTCTAACTATGCATGCTATGTGTTATATTCCACCTTTTGGTTAGTAAAATTTTACAATACTTCCAACAAATTGCGATTATAATTTATAACTAAAATTATGACTAAATTAAAAATATAGCAATAACATTTGAATCATGTACTGAACTAGACTGAATCGTTTTTTTTTTTCGATTTGAAAAATTAACAAACTGAACCTTATGGTTAAGTCCTAAAAAAAAATTTAAAAAAAAAAAAAACCATTAAACTCAATTAGGTTCGATTTGGGGGCCGAACTGGACTTAACCACACCATGCCCATCCCTAAAAAGTACATCTAGAATCAAGAATCCATTTGGTTTTACTCCTCTTATCAAAAGTGATAACAGATAATAGAATATCACCTGTCAGAATTAGTTTCAATATTAGTAGTTTCAACAGATTATAGAGGTTTCCTTTTACTTCCTTTTCTTGCTTTTTCCTCAAGATAAAACAATAAAAAATATCATGCCCTAATTTCTTGCAATAGCAACAAGTTTTATTGGATCTCCTTCCCTTAGATTTTGATGTGCCTAAAACCAAGATTAAGCACAAGAAAAACAATCCAAATAACAACCTTAAAAGACAAGACCAATTCGGTTCACTTTTAGAGCAAAATTAGACCGTAAACCCTAAATGCAATCTTTCATCCGAATGATGTATTTCATACAATGATTAACATGGTGAAGTATTTCTCAATAAAGATCACAAATTATACTTGAAAAAGCCACGTGATTACTAATCACAAACAACAAGAACCACTTCCGTGATTTACCTTCCAAATGGATTGATTTCACGGTTCAAGAATTGTGCACAATGGATGAATCGAAAAACAAGTATGATAGTAACTTAAATGAAGCACAATATTTCAAATAATACTAATTTAAATCTGACCAAGAAATGTTTCAATCCAACCCTAGATAGAACACACTAGAGAAGAAAAGAAAACATAATAAATAGAAATTGATACAACTCACAATTCAAGTTGTTACACTCGCCACAATTTCAACTCTTGGGATTGAAATTGATAAGAGGGGATTGAATTAGGATGAACCCTAAGCTCTCTCACATAAAAGTGATGCGTTTAATCTGAAAAATTCCCTCAAAAACCCTACTTAAGCAAGTATTTATACTTACTCCCTTTAGGGTTAAAAAGTCAACAAGATTACAACTATGGCACTTTTAAGGTGATCGATCCTAAATGAAAATTAAAAATAAATGAAAGTGTCCCAAAAGAAAATTACAACATAAAATGGTCCAAGTAAATAACAAATATATAAAAAGAAATTAGTCTTCAAGATGCCGGTCTTCAAGGTACTTTCGAAATGAGTCCCGATGAGGATCCCGACTCACTCAAAAGTATAGGTGATTTGGCACCTTGTAGAACTGACAAGTGAACCTACTGGAATGCATAACAAGTATAAAATAGGAATGAATAAATTAAGTTAGCTTCCTCAGGATTAGATTTCTCATGTAGGATTTTCAAAACTAAGTTGTTTAGGCCCTTAGCTCGAGCCCTGGTGATAGGTCCTATGAGAATCTGATTCCTATTAGATTTGGACCTAGAGTTTTTGTTAGTTGTACTCCTTATTTTCTAGAGTTCTACCTCTAACATTTAAACCTTCACCCTTGTCTTCTGAATGAACTTCAAGATCATATGTTTCTTGGGACAATAAATTAGATTTAACATCTTCAAAGGATAAAGTATCATGCTACCATACAATTTGATTTCTTTGAAGTGTTTGTAAGTAGAAGGCAAGGAGACTACCAAGAAAACAACTTTATCTTCATCTTCAGTTTTAATATCAATGTTTTCCAAATCCATAATAATAGAATTAAACTCATCAAGATGAGTTTGAATAAGAGTACCTACAGCCATACGAATCGTATATATGTGCTCCTTAATATGAAGCTTGTTTGCAAGGCCCTTTGTCATATATAAAGATTCCAACTTTAGCCACAATCCCATAATAGTTTCTTTAGCTACTTCATAAAGAACCTCCTTGCACAAGCAAAGTTAGATTGCCAAAAGTGCCTTGTCATCCAACTCATCCCATTGTTCATTACTCGTGGAAGCCAACTTCTTTGATTTCCCATCTAAAACTTTCTTTAATCCATTCTAGGTAAGCATGGCCTTCGTTTGGACTTGCCAAATAGAAAAGCTAATCTTACCATCAAACTTCTCAATGTCAAATTTGGTAATGATAATGCTCTGATACCACTTGTTAAGGCATATATGCTATGCGGAGCATAAGATTAAATTAATTGGAGATTTAATAAATAGCATAAAAGCAATGTAATTCCACTACAAAATGAAGAATACAACAAATCCTCTAATCGTAATGAGGAAGAATTAACTCTTTGTTTTAGAAAATTCTCTCAAGAATAGAAATAAAGAACTACTGAGCTGATGAAAAACTGGCCACCCTCCTTTTAAAGGTGATAAACATGATTTTCGGTCATTGAATGAAATTGTGGTTTGCATGCAAACAAAAACTTTAACCGATCATTTTAATGGTTAAAATGAAGGAATTTGAGGCACTCAACAACAGCAATTCAATAAATTGCGGGATTTTTTTTCACTCTATTGAATAACCATTACTTACATAAAAGCAAAGGCTGTAATAGAAAATGGAGAATAGTAATTTCGTTCCATCTTATTTGGTAAAGAGAACAGGTGGAGAAGGATTTTGTTCAACAAACGCAGCACAGGGAATCTATCCACCAAGCAATGACAATATAAGATTTTATTTAGTTCAATTAAATTTAAATGCCTCAGTTGAAAGTAAACTAAAACCGGGGTAATGCAACTTAAGCAAATACATCAACCAAAACCACATCATGTATGATCCATTGCAAGTACCAAGAATCGGGGCACTTCTAGATCTCCCGCTGACCATGCCTGAAAGGGAATGACCTGACGAACGCTACTTGAACTCCTTACAAGCTACAGTATGTTGAACCATCATATAAAGGGGCCAGAGACATGGCTTCAAAGTGCTCAACGTATTAGTTAGAGAAGCTAGAAAAATTCTCTTCGGCATATACATCAACATCCTTGCCTCTCAGTTATTGTAAATAGTACACTAAAGTTATCAAGATTTACAATTAATCATACAAGGAGGGCAGAAACCCAGACTGGAAAATTGATTACTCCATTTCAGGAGACTATGAGAATATGGAAAATGCCTATAACGTCACCACCTTCGAACCAAGGATGTAAGCAACTGCAGTAAACAATCAAATAGAACACTTATCGTGAGTATACATATTAGTGGCAGTTTAATAATTGGCTAGAAAACGACAGAGTCAGACATAATCCTATGAATATTATGCCAGAAATAGGAAGAGGATGGGTTTTCTTTTGGATTTGTATATTATTTATACATTGAGTTGAGAGAAATTTGATAAGGTTATACATTTTGTAGATTTCCTAGTAAGAGTACAGTACAAAATGATGATGGCAAAACCATCGGCATTTTCTTTCTGATTGATCAAGCAATAGAAAGCAGAGAGTTTATATTCCATCATAATTCAAGTGAAAGGATTTTGAATATAAAGGTCAAAACTATAAATCTATAGACTGCAAAGAAATAGGTTTAGGTGCCATTGTCATCTTATTCTTATAAAAGGTTCCATAGTTTCACAGCGATCTTCTGCTGGCACATTAAACAGAACTTTTTTTCAGAATCTTCGTTAGGACTCGGACTAAGCAGATAAACAACAACATATTTGGGACAAGTTGCTAAGCTTTGAGACATAGAAACCTTTACACTTACATATTACATAAGCTCAATGGGTTCAACTGAAAAACATTATCATTCTGCTTAGTGCACTAGACAGTATGATGCATACCTCAAAAAGTTCAAAAGGGCTTCCACGTCGATACATGTCATTCTTCTTCTTGCTGTTATCAGTGGCAAGAAAACTAAATAGCAGTGCTCGCCAACCAATTAGCAAAACAGCAGTGCTTCCCATTGTTACGAAAATGAACTGGTAAGGAGGAATATGACCTAACAATGCTGCCCTTATTGTTAAACCAAGCTGCCAAAAACATGATAAGAACAGATACCTATTAGGGCAACTGCCTAAGGTTTGAAAGCAATCAATCAATAAAAAAGATGACTATTTGAAATCCACAACATCAGCAAAATACATAGAAAACAAGGTCAACTTGCCCATTGTAATCCATTGCAGGTTCCTAGAAAACAGCAGTATCATCACTTAAGGAACCAAATTAGGATTCATGACCGGGAAAGAGGCTTGAAATAAACAAAATTTGGAAAAAGATTGCAACCTTGTCTTTATTCCAATATCAAGGTTGCCTACACAAATTAGTTAGCATCAATAACCTGTATATCTAATATAAAATTCTCCATAAGACTTATATGTATTACTCAAAATCCCTTCCATGCCATTTAAACCAACTGCTTCCTCCCATAGTCTGACTCTGACCCATATCCACAACATCAGAGTTTGTGATGGCAGCATTTGCAACACTACGGCTCCATTAGATATAACTAATGGAAAACAGTGAGAAGAGAAGAATAGTAGATTGAAGACTCTACACACTCAAAGCTACATAGTATCAGATAATTGCACAACAATAACTCAAATAGGATAACTAACTCGTGACAAAGTGCTGCTCAATAGGAGCAAACCATTTCAAGCAGCCTTTTCCCATCTTGTATCAGTTAAAACAGCATGCACTTTTGCTAATATATCTATCCATTTTGAATCTTGTCACCTTGTACATTAAAGGGCACACACCATTCTCTTATAGTTGTTTGAATCACAGTAACACGTCGAAAGATATTCTCCACACCCAGTCCAAATTCCCAAACCAAAATGATGGAGAGATGCTCTATCTACTCCAAATTTGACAAATTATAACAAGTCAAATGACTAAAACCACTATGAAATACTTGCAAGATGAAAATTAGATTAATTTCTTCTCACTTCGTCATATGTAACTATAGAAGTCAGGCATAGCACTAATTTTTGAAGAAAATCAATGACCAACTAACGCAACATTGACAAGAGAAAAGTGAAAAGAGAATACATAAATTGTTCACAAGAAGGAGACAAGGGAGGATATTGCAGAATGGAAGAAATAGAAATGAGTTGTGGTATTTTTAGAATCAGATATCCAAAATACTCAGAACTTCAAGAGGAAACAAGTGAAGGACCCATCTTAATATGGTGGCAAGGTTACCGGAGAAAGAGAATAGATTATACATTAGCATTCTTCCAGAAGAGGTCTCTCGTGAAAGAATTAAACATCCACAAAAAGGACATGATACAACAGCAAGCAACTTCATAGGATTAAGCCAGAAAAGTTTTACAGTTATTCCACCATATCCCAAGTTTCACAACTCCATATCACTCCTTGATGCATGCCCATCCGTCTCAAGTGCTAGATCATAACTTTCTATGGCACAGCTTTCTCTCATGTCAAGCGGTCAGCAACAACATAAAGAAATGATAACAGCCTATGGATTCAATATCATAACTAGCTACTAACATTCACACTTGCTCAAGATTCTCCAGCAGCAGAAGGGCACCTGTGGATGTTTTCTGCTTGTTTAGTTTAATCTAGTTTCTCATTTCAAAGATACAGTTTCAGATAGCATTTGTAAACTCTAGACTATAGGCTTATCTTTGAGTTTTGTATGTAATTTTCTAAATGCATTTATGCTCTTCGTGCTCTCTACTGCCATTTGATGCAAGTTCATAATAATTTTCTTTGTTCAATGCAATTTTGGCTTACCAAGAAAGAAAATGCAGGTCAACACTCATATAGCAGGACCACAAAAGGTGCACATGTCATGATAAAGAAACCTCAATGTTCCAGGATCATATCATATGCTGAAGTGGATGGCCAAGCAGAAAATTTGATGTAATGCCATATCTTGCTCATATTATATGCAATAGAAAACAGTCTCAAAGAGAACCAAGCTAACACAGGTATGATCCAAAAGGTAAAGAATTTAAAAGTAAAACCAAATTTGTTACAGTTTGCAACTACAAATTCTCATTGAAAATTAGGCAGAAAGTCCATTAGCAACTTCCATCGTTTCATACAAATTCCATCGGCATCTTAACAGTATCTCATGTAACCAGAACTAGCGAAAATCAATGAAGAACAGGAAAGATAGATTAATGCTCTAAACTCACCGGGATTCCTAAAGCCCAGGATTTGGCTGCAGAAATAACTGCTTTAGACTGACCATTCATGCCGCGACCATCTTCCCCGTATCCCCCAAGGAAATAGGCACTCAAAAACCATCCTGTTCAAATCCAAATTAAGCAATAATTGCATACATATCTACATATGCACATTACTCCAAATCAGTTAACACTATGATAACCCAACCATCACTAATACGTTTAAACTTATCTATCCTGACTGAATTGCTAATTACATAGTTTACATGATAACAAGTCCAAGAATCGAATTATAACTAAGAGTTCATAAAGTTTAAAACTTTGCAACAGAACATTGAAATTAAATGACAAAAAGCCATACCAGCAACGAAAGGGTCAGCTGTACGAAGAGTTTCAACGTCAAAGATAGGGAAGCCATGACTGAATCTACCAATTGCAGCGAACAATACTAAAGCCAATGCATCCCCACCAGCAAGCAAAGACACACGCCTAAAATTACAAACCCAATGAGCCGAAAAAATCCATCTTTTTCCATTAAATAAAATACATAAAAAAAAAGTAAATATAAGAAAAGGCTGGATCTTAACAGAAGACATACCCCCACTTATTCAACTTAGAAGAGAAATCATTACTGGGTTTTTCGAATTGTATGACACCTTCAAGAGGGACGTTTTCTGGACCCAAAAAGACAGTGTCGTTGGCGTCAAAAACTGGGGGCTGCTGCTGCTTGGCCTCAACAACATCGTCTGCTTTGGTATGAGTGATAACTAGAGGCTTTGATGAAGGGCTTCTCCGGGTTATGAATTTTGGTTTACGGTTAGAGAAAAGTGGTGGCTTTGGAGTGGTGAATGTAAAAGAAGAAGAACATGTCCTTGTGGTGGCGGTGGCTGACAGAGCTCCTCCTGGTGCTTGGCTTAGCAGAAGCATTTTTCTTTATTTTTGAATTTTCTTTTTTCTTTTTATTTTTTCATTTTATGGTTGTTTAGTATTTGTCGGGTTTTGGTACGAGTTTTAAGGAGTTTCTTGGACCACAATAATGAGGAAGAAGAAAACTTTCTTGCCCCGCAAATTTGCAATGCCCAAAGGCATGGTTCATATAATTAATTTAATATATTTTCGGTTTGGAAAGTGAAAACAGGTACCTGTCCCTTGTGAAGATTTCATATAATTAATTTTTTTCTTAATTTTTTATGCATTTAATTTTTTTTTAAATATGAAACCAGTATTTAAAAGTTAAAAAATAATAGACATTTCATTTTATGAAAGATTAGATAGAAAGAAAGTTAAGGAGAAGGAAATAAGGAGGAAAAGAAAAACTTTCTCTTGTTTAGAAAAATATAAAAAAATGAGAAAGAATGAATTTATTGGAAAAAAAAATCTCTTGAGCCCTATACAAGCCATTCCCTCCACCTATAGAAACAATTAGAAGGAAATTTAATAAAAAAAATTAAATAACTTTTTAATGAAAAGACAAATAAAAAATTTAAGAAGATTTTGATATTTTAATAAATTTTAAAAATATATTTAGTTGACTTTTCTTTTACAATTATTCCTTTCTATTTTTTCTTATTAAGGAAGCATTTCTCCTCCATTTTCTTTCTTTTATAATTATTTCTTTTCATTTTATTCCCTTTCTACTTTTTTTTTTTTCCCTCACAAACATAGGCTAAAGCATCCGTAATTGGAGGACTTTCTAGTTTCGCAGGAACATAAACAACGTACACATGGCATTTATTGCAGATGTGTTTTCGGAATTTCAGGACCTCACGTTCTTGTTCTTGTTCTTGGAAGTA
Organism: Laguncularia racemosa; assembly: GCA_037954665.1. Classification (NCBI taxonomy): domain Eukaryota; kingdom Viridiplantae; phylum Streptophyta; class Magnoliopsida; order Myrtales; family Combretaceae; genus Laguncularia; species Laguncularia racemosa. The sequence continues at coordinate 504,780 of JBBMOL010000083.1, forward strand.
GGAAGTAGATCTGTTGGGGCAGGAGCCCAGCGTCCTCAAAGTTAAAAGAGTTGCGACTTGGGAGCAGGAGTTATAACTTTATTTTATATATATATATAGGGAGAGAGAGAGAGAGAAGAGTTTAAGTAGGATCTTAATTTTCAAATCCCGACTTTAGAATCTTAAGGTTAAAACCATTTCGAAATATTAAGTTCCAACTCAAATTGAATAAATTTTTTAAATATTTGGTGAATGATACTTTAAATCATTAAAAAATTATATATATTACACTCAACTTAAACTCAAAAACATATTTGATTGCCACATTCTAATTAGTGATATATTAAATTCAAGTAAATATCAAGTGAATTTAAAATTATTTTTAAATTGATAAGATTTTTTATAAATTTATATATCTTATGAATTGTGAGTTTGTTTTGTTTTCTCACCAAACTTAAAGAAAATGCTTTTTATTTTTTTAATAGATGGTGATTGAATTAAATGAAAAGTTTGATGCTTTCTTAAATATATATTATGAAAAAATTACTTATGCAATATGGCAAAGATGTGGTCACTTGATGATAGTGAAGATTTACCATCATAGATGGCGAATTTATGACAGCATACCAAAGAAAGTAATAGGTTTTAGGTTGAGCATCCAAGCTCCACACATCATTCCAATCTCTCATGAAGAAGCAAACTAAAGACAATGCTTTGAATGAAGCTTGAAAATCTTTATTCATAGTGAGGTACCTATATACTAATATTACTATGTGTCGAGTCTAATTTTTGAATTTCCCATTCCTAATCTGATCTAGACTAGACCCTATACTCATCTAATATAGATCCTCGACTTGAGTTAGGAATTTCGTTTAATCTTGGAGTCGCCACCCAACTGTTGTTGGGAAAGATTGAATTAAGACTAATGGAGCGGATTAGTCTTAATTTGGACCACTAGTCGTCGTGATTTCCTCTTCTCGTTTTTGTGAAAAGAGAAAAAGGAAAAACCAGAGTTTCTAAGTTCGGAGACTAACCTATTAAAACCCTAAGGTTACCACCTAATTTCCTAAAATTATCCCCATTTAGAAATGTCTTTTATTTTATTTTTGTTGTCTTTGATTGTGTTTTTGAGTGAATTATTCTAGGAAAATGATTTTTTTTATTCTTTTTAAGGTTGCCTTAAGTATTTCCCAAATGGGTGCCTACATACCTGCTATTCAGGATCAAACAAGCCGTAGTTCGCTTTTCCTGAAAAACTTTAAGTGGGTTTGTGAATTTTAATTATGAAATCTCTTTTGATTTATGTTTTTATCATTTTAGGATTTTTTCTAAAAAATCTAACCCTAAGCTTAATAATTTGATTTTTGTGAAAATAATAATTTTAAGGAAAAATACCAATTTTGGATTTATTTGAGAAAATGGTTTTTCTAAGTGATAAAATTCATTTTTCTCTAATTTTCAACTCATTTCTACTATTATAAATTTTTATTGATTTTTATTAATTTTTATGATTTTTTATAATTTTTTAATTAATTTTTAATATTTTATTAGTTTTTCATAATTTTTATTTTTATTAAAAAATTTCTCCTAGATTTTTATCTATCCTATTTAAAGTCTAAATTTTTATTATTATTTTTCTAATGTTTTTATTATTTTCTTTATGAATTTTCTACATTTTATTATTTATTATTATAATTATTTTTTTATTTTTTTATTTTATCATTAAATCTTAATCCTAAAAAGAAAATCTAATTCCTAACATTTTTCTATTTATTGAAATATAAATAACAAATAAATAAATAACATAACATAACTAAATAAATAAAAAAAAAAATAAAAAAATCAGAAAATCCAACTTACCTAGATCCAGGTCGGTGCGCAGGTCGGGCCGGATCGGGTCGAAACGGGTCGGGTCGGGTCAATCGGATGCAGCGGCTGGGAGTGCTCGTTGACGGCGTTCCGGTAGCCTTTTGCAGCGGTTGAGGTATCAATTCTTAGGTTCTCGGGGTGAGGAATCCAACGATAGTGGTGGTTTGCTTCAGAAACACCTCCTGGTGGTTGCCCAACACTTGATGGGTCGCGGTCTTAAACAACTCTGGTGAGCTTCGATTCTCTCTTTTTTCTCTCTTTCTCTCACTTTTGATCCGTGTTTTAGCTTTCTCACTTCATCCTCTATTTATAGGCTTTCGAAATCGAGCTGGATAAGCTCGGATTTCCACCGATTGAGGCAAATCGGATTTGCGGTTAAATGAACCAACTCCAATTCGTGTAAATCCGTCAATTTGTTGAGATTTGATTCCAATTGGATGATGTTTATCTCAATTCTATTGAAGATCTGTTGGATTTGTGTAAAAAATTGAATCAAAACGACTAAAATTCGAATTTTTCCCCTCGCCGAAGATCTCGGACCGAGGTTGAAGACAATCACTCGCCCGCGAGTGCGTTTGCTCTAGCCAATCATGCGCTGTCACGTGGCAGCTCCAGGGAAAAGAAGAGAAAAAAATTTCGAGCGCACGCGGGGGGATTCGAACTCGGGACCTCAGGCTTCACGCATGATTCCAGGTGCATACACAAGCCAACTGAGCTGGCCCAATTTCCCGATTTTAATTATTTCGTAAATTGTATATATGCGATGCAATTTTTCCATTTTTTTGTATTTTTTGGAATTTCAAAAATTTGTAAAAATTATTCATTCCTTGTCATTACCATTTCTGAAATTAGTTTTCAAAATTGATGTGTTTTCTTATTTATTTTTATTTTTTTTAATATTTTACTTATTTTTGCTAAATTAGATAAAAATATGAAAAATTGGAAAAAAAAATGGGAATTGATTATTATTGATTCTTATGGCAAAAATGGGTGTTTACACTATGCATTTGCCCATCTTGTCGTGTGGTCATACCAAGTCAAAAGTATCTACCATATGCCTTTTCCCTCTGAGTTTGAAATTAAGGATTCTATAAGACTTAAATCCTAGAATCTACCTTCTTTATTTATCAAAGTACATACTTTCTTTGATGTTAGGGTTTTTTTTATTAACTACAATTTGAACTAAAGGATAGAAGGAATCCAATTATGAGTACATATTCTCACACTTACTATATTCCTTACCTGCCATAAAGCTCCATCAAATAATATACTTCTTTCCTCTAGGATACTCAACCAAGCCGACAAAGCATGACCCCCTTTAATGCATATAGAAACTCTTTAATGCATTTTAAGAAGAATAAAGGTTAAAGAAATACCTCAATTTTTAACTTGGGAAAATTTGTATCTATAGTTTAAAAATTGGCAATTTAGTACTCATAAGTTTGAAAATTGTACAATTCAATGTCTTCATCTAATTAATAATGGGCATTAACCAAAATCCGCGTGGCATGCACATGGTAATTAATTTTTACATGTTGAAAAGCTATGCTATCAAGGGCATGTGAAATTACTTAATTACTCCTTTAATAACTAATGAAATTTCTCTCTCAAAAAAATAAATAAAGCCTTGTACTACCATTAACAACCCAACTTAACTCTTCATATTTACTCTTAGATATTCTTATTAAAATTTCCAACAATTATCGAAGGAAGGATGCAAGCAACCAAAATCTTCAAATGTACAAACATTTACAAGCCTTCATCAATAGGATCTATCACTATCAACTAAGCCTTATAGATGGCATTTACTAAGTACAACAACTCATTATTATTTATACGAAAGAAGGCCATAACAATCAATAAATTTTCATTTTTATCCACAGCATGGTTTGTCTCTAGAGATTTGAAGAGATATGTGAGTGTTTATGCATTTTACATAGGGAAGGGAAAATTTTCCAATTTTGTTGAACCTTGATAATTGTACCATATATATCGATAAGAGTAAAAATTTCTAGTTTTGTTTACTAAAACCAATTGCCATAGGGTAGGTCTTTGATGCTTGCCTCTTCAAATGTAGCGTTTCAAACCCAATCATGATAAGGAATTGATTCAATTTAAAAATTAGGGCCTAGGGTTTTACAAAGTATTTTGTGTTGCAATTTGTCAAAAGATTCCTTTAGACATTATGTAATGTGTTTCTTTTATAAATCAAAACATCCTTGTCAACATATCTCGTTAATGTGTAAAAGTTAATTGCCATGTGTATATCAAGTAGTTTTTGTTTAATGTATGTTATTTATTAATTGAATGAAGACACTAGATTGCACAATTTTCAAACTTAAAGCACTAATTTGCCAATTTTTAAACTATAAATACTAATTCTCCCAATGGTAAGAGTTGAGGCACTTCTTTAATCTTTATCCCCTTTACAGATCTTTAACATTAGAGTAGTATGTGGTTAAACTAAATTCACCATGCTAATTTAATCAATAGGGCAACGTTGTGTAAATGAAGAAACAATCAAAGATAATCTCTTTTGGCAAGTTAGGGATGGGAACAAAATTTATGTTTTCTCTAATCCATTAATCCAAAATTTTGTAGGAAAAAGACCTATTGCTGCTAGTACATCACCTATAGTAACAAACTTGTATGTGAAGGACCTATACACCCAAGCTCAAGGAAATGGAATGAAGTGAAGATATGTAAGGTTGATGCAACAATTGCTATTTGTAAAATTCCCTTATGTTCAATCGTAAGGCTAGATAAGGTAATATGGCCAATTGAAAGCAATGGTAAGTACTACATCTAAAGTGGTTGCATGTTAGGAATGCTCATCAAATAGAACCAATTGAATCGAGAACTACACCAAACCAAGACAAACTATAAAATATAATTTTTTAATATTTTGATTTTAAATTCATTTGTTTTGGAGAGGGTGTAAATAGTGTGTGGTTTGGTTAAGGCGATCGAATCAAGTCAAACTACTTAAACCTAATATACCTTTTCTTTTTCTTCCTTTTTTTTTTTTTTTGTAAATCTCATCACACTCTTAGCCTTTATAGTACACTCTTTTTCCTTTACTGCCATCTCTCATCCTTCAGTAGACTTATGTATCTTCACTATCATCTAAGATATAATATTACTATAATATAATGTTATATGACTTTAAATCTAATATAAAGTTCTCCAATTTCAACATCGGTGTTTGATTAAGAACTTTAATAACTATTAATATTATCAACTAAAGCAAGGTATATTTTAAAAAGTGTTTTGAACTAAATTTAATAAAATCTAATCGCATTTAAATCTGTTATATGGGCTTTTGATGAAAACAACCTTTTCTCATCAAATAAATCTATTATATTGGTTTTTGAGGGACTGCCAAAGTAGAAACACCTTATTTAGAGAGGCTACAGTAACCTTTTAAGTACTAATTTGAATTCTTATAGTGGAAAATTGAGTTAGAACCCTTTATGTTGCTTCTATCCCTTGAAGGAATTGGTGGAGCACTAATTTTCTAGTTTAATATTTTAGGGATAAGATTAAAGGTAGATAAGATCACTTCTTTCGCAATATGGTCTTTAGATTTTTTGAATAACTTAAAGTTTTTATTGAAGAATCGTTGCATGCTTATAGTTTATTTAAAAATAATCATTGTGATTGTGTTTTTTTATGGTAAAAAGCCAAGCCTTTTTGCAACCATTAATTTGATTTTTCTTTTTCTGTCCAACCATTAATTTAATTATAGCTTCGCTTTTGGAGCACAACAAGTATGTCATTAAAGGATTCGTAAGTCTTATACAACATCAACAAAGTCTACATTACCAAACTTGGATCCATCTAAAAGAAAGTCTTGTTAAAATCAATTGTGATGGTGCTTAAAGTGCTAATGATAACCAAGCTGGTATTAAGATTATTATAAGAGACTATGTAGAGAAATTCTTAACAAGGATGTGTGAATGTTAATGTAAAATAGAGCTAAAATGATTAAGGTTAGAATTGTGCAAATGAGGTAGGTTATGCAGGCTAGCTCATTAAATCTAAAAAAAAAAAAAAAAAGATTTAAGCTTAAATTTTCTCACCCATTTAAAATGTGGGTTTTTTTGGCCTACTTCACTTAACCATGAGTTAAAGCTGGCCAACCTACTAGGGTCAAGTTAGCTCGTTAATAAAAAAAAATTAAAATTAAAAATAAATCATTACTCTATCCAATTTGAGTCTTGATAGGATCAGTCATGTCTTAAAGGTAATCATTTCCTAGTCCTATAATAAACTCTACGAAGTACATATACTACATAATATACATAATGTTAGGTGGGTTGATGAACTTGTAAACTAAAATACCATTTCAATAGGTGGGTTGATGTCAAAACCATCTACCAATCGATATCTAGGTCCTGAATGAAGTACCTAATGTACCTATGAAGAAAATTGTACTATCAATCTTTTACACCTTCTTATATATAATGCAAGTTCCTCACCAAGATCTCATCGGTTTCTTTGCTTTTCATTCTTGGCACCATATAACTGCTCTTTTCATATCTAATTTCCTACCTCCTCTATTGAGCTACTAGAACATGTTTTGCATGTGATAAGTAGAGTATAATTTGTAGTCTTATATGCGTTAAGTTGCGCTCTATTTTATGTAAATACTATTAAAAAATTAATTTAGAAATAATATTTACTTTTAGTATGTTTTTGTATAAGAAATGCATAATAGGTTAGTGAGTTGGTCGACTTAACCCACTGACTTGCAGTAAAGTAGATTGAGTCGAAAATTTCAACTTGTTTATTAAGCGAGCTAAAGTAGTCTAACCTGCATTTATGAAGGCTGGTTGTAACAACCTTTCATCAATAAAATTTCCTTTCTGAAAAAAAAAAAACAATAAATAAATTGCATTCCTAGTATTAGATTTAACGTTAAAAATTCGTCTTCATTGAAAGTGTGTGTCTTCGTTTCAATTCAAAATGTTACCTTTAAATTCAGGCCAATTAATGTCAGCCCAAGTCCTGGACCCATATACAACCTGACCTCTTTACAGATCTAGTTTGAATAGACGTGTGTTCATGGACTAATAAACTATAACTGATATCCGCTTAAATAGTAAAAATTACATCAATAATAATAATAATAAAATCGTCCCTTTCACATATTATTCAGCAACCATATGCGTCACATTAATGGGCTTGGCCCAACTGTAAACCTTTTTTTTTTTTTGCATGGACAGTGTCATATTGCAAATAGTATTGATTGTTACAAGCAAGAGGCCCAGTAGAACTAAAAAGTTCATCTTTTTAAGGACCTCAGTCACAACTCCAGTATTCAAAACTAACCAAACCAAAATTCGTTTTGGAGGAGCAAACCAAATCCAAAAACCGAAACCCAATAAAAAAAAAAAAAGGAGGAGAATTTCTTTATCAAAATTAAATAATTGATGCAACATCATATATTATAAGGGTTTTATTTTTATATCTTACAAATAAGAGAACTTAGTAGTTTACAACCTCCTCCATCTTACTCCAAAAATGTAAATACCTAGTAGAAGTTTGCTTCAATTTGTAAAAATTTGAAAGCTTTGATCAGTCTTAATTTATACGAGATGTGGATTTTAGTGAGTTTTGCTTTCTTACTTCACACAATTATAAAAATGATAACATCAAATAATTATTAAGATTTTCTTTCCCTTCTCGTGACTCTAAACTTAATATCTTGACAATATTTATACAATGAGTATAATCTTCTCTTTTTTACTATTATTATGCATCTTAAGAAAATATTTTTTGCGAATTGATTATGCTTCAAATCATAATTTGAACCAATTTGTTATTGTTCTTTTTTTTTTTTTAAATTGGGGTTCAAAACAATAAAAAACAAAACCATATTTTATATTTTATAAGGATAAATATAACTGATTCAAACTAGGCCTGCTCCAAAATAGTGGGTATAAAACCCATGGTGCTTTCACTTAAAAACTAAATATTTTAAGAAAATAAAATTCTCTATGTTGGTTTAGTTAGTTGATGTGATGCTCATTTTAGTAACATGTGTTGATGGAGTGCAAAATGGTTCTTCTAAGAAAATTTATCATAATAGCATTGTTTAAATAATCTTTTGTCTTTTATTGAGTAATTATTTTGTAAAGCAGGACAATAAGATAGGGTGATAATAAAGATATCTTCTTATATTTGTTTTATATATATTTAGTTCTTTTATTTTTTAAAATAAGATGTTTACAATCCCAAATCTATTAAAAAAAAGGTATATTTTAATTCTTATGCAACTATTTTATTCTTGATTTTATATATTTTAAATTAAAGTAGGCTTTATTATTTTATCTAATAACAAAAGTATTTGGGATAATTTTATGCTAATTATTCACTTGCCCAATCTTAGCTCTATTTCATCTCTCCTTATCCTCCGAATCTTTCTTACTATTGATGCAAGGTTCTTTACATATTGGTGTAATATATGGGAATGCATGATGATAGGAAGGGGAAGTGCAAAAGTATTCCTAGCTTTTGCCTTATTTATTTTTTTTAATTCCATTTTATTATACCACAACTTTTAAATTTTATATTTGAGCTATCCAAACTTTTAAATGAGGCGATTGATCCTCCCTTTCATATATATTTTTAATTGATGATCCTGCTAAGTAAATTAAAATAATTCATAAAAAATATATATTAAAGTTTGCATTAGCATATAACACTTGTTAGATATAGTGATATAAAGCGGGTATAGTCGTTTTCTTTTAAGGGATAGGAAAGAAGTTTAGCTAGGTAAAATAAAAAGATAAAATCAAATAAGTTTTAACAATACTTAAATTCACAAAAGATTACTTTTGCATTTTAATATTATATATAAATATTAATAAAAAAAACAAAGCGATTTCTTTGTACTATTAAATATGAATGAATCACCTCCCAGGCCTGTTACTATGGACCTCTTGCTTGCCCATTGACCCCCTTTCCCCTTGCACTTATATGTATATAATTTTTATCTCTTCTAATTACTTTCTCTTTTATAATGATGAACCATATGTTATATTTAGTATTTGTACTCAAATGAAGGCTAATGAACCGATACTCATGGAAGATCCACTTCACGACTGGAAAGTATTTCTACATTCGTTGTCTCTGGTTTTTACACATTTATTTAATTAGATATAAATAGGATGAAACGATCTATTCATTTCTGTTGAACTACTTACCATAGAGAGCATCTATTCCTATATCTTAAGAATTCTTTTTTTCCCCTTTTATATATGTAACTTTCATACATTGGGTCAAAATTCAAAAAAGTAATTTGCTTACCGCGCTCCACTCCTATATTTTAAGCAATTTTTTTTCATCTCACTTTTACCTTTTGGTTAAAGTGTAATAACACTTATTCCAAGAAAAAATTTCAAAAGTCGATCTTTATGCTGTTCTTGACTTTAGGATATACAATTCATATAGCAGACGCAAAGCTTCGGTCTAGAGGTTGAATGTCTACTTGACGAATTATATCTAAATATTTAATTGTATTAAGAAAAAAAAAAAGAATAAGAGAGTTAAAAAGGCAAGCGCTGCAAATTTCTTTACATACATATAAAAGAAGGAAAATCACAAAAACATGATTTATAATTTCATGCATTCGCATTTTACTATTCTTTTTTTTTTTTAATAAATGCATAATTCTCTATTATTCTTTATTAAATAATTGCTAATTGTTAATCATTACTATCTTATTAAAAATGGTACGTGAAATATATATATATCATTTTAATAGAATTCTAAATCATTTATACAGAAATCTTAAGTTAGATAAAATGATACATTCAAAAACTTTTTCATTAGAGTTTGAGAGTGAAAAAAACGTATACTTTTAAAATTTGATTTAGGATCTTTAAGTAAGACATGTGCACCTTAAAATTCTATCAGGAAGGCAAATGCGATTTACGTGCTTTTTTTTTTTTTTTCTTTTTTCCCAAGAACAACCAATTGCTTAGTAAAGAATAACATAGGTAATGCGATTATGAAAGTCAAAACACATCAATAAATTGCCAAAACATGAAAACACATGTCCCATTTTTATAGTTTATCCGGAAAAAAAAAATAGTATACAAAATGAAAACTTACAATAGCCACTGATATTATTGTTTGTTCTTTTCCGAGAATCTTTTGCCTTTCAAACTTCGAATAATTAATCTTCTCACAGAAGTTGTCATTTTTAAACACATTGTGATTTAAAAATTTAAATGATTTAACAGAAGATTCAGACTGCTTGAACATGATCGATCTGTTTTGACCGAGGTAGGAGTCGCACAAATTAACGTAGCAACAAAATAGATAATAGACATATGGTCATTCATGTCTTGTATAGATGTACTCACTCACGTCTCACAACATTCGGCGATGGAAAACACCAAGAGGGCGACGACTAAATGCAGAACTTAGAGGGGGCAAAAGGAAAAAACTCAATCCCAAGATCTCCTCACATGCCTGGGTGCAGCTCAATGCTAGGACTATAACCCATTTCAATTACTATAATCAACAAGGTCTAATGCGTGCGAATATTCGAGAAACGTGAAGGGGATTAATTATTTTTTCGAGAAATTGAGAACACAGCTATCCACATTAATCATTTGTATAATCAATCCTTTCACTTAAATTTATTCATTGCATGTGACTTTAGCTTTGAATGCGTCATCAAACGATGTTAAAATAATTAAAATAAGCAAAGGATTAATATGAGTATTATATGAGTACTTGTTAATAAATTAAATAAGAAAAATTTTCTTTTTTTTTTTATTTTTGTTTTTCCATAAAATATATAATCAATATTCATAAGTATAAAAAGTTTTATTTTATATTTTTACTTAATATCTTGAAGCGCTTATTAAAAAGATTAATAAAATAAAAATAGAAAATACAATCCATTTGCTGATCACAAAATCTGGTGGGGAATAACTTAATGAATAAAAATTGATTGGATGGCATAACAAGAATAAAATTAATTAACTCGGATTTGGCAACATTACCCTTGCATCAATAATTGTTAACAATGGTTTGGGTAGTGGCAAATGTGCCCTTTCAAGAAGGGGGTGGAAATAAAATAGTAAGAGGATGATGATAGGAGAAGCATCTCTAGGTGTTTTATAGAATTAATTCTTTCTAGGGTTTAGTACTTTAGACAACCAATCTCGAAATACTAATTATGATTTGTCATCTTCTCGTTGCCAAAACATCATATAACACCTAGAGCTTGATTGCTTCTCGATAAAGGCTTCGCTTGTTTTGATGGATATATATGGGGTGTTGGGCCATGGCTAATGGATGTCATGAGTAGAACTCAGACTCCAACATGTTAAACTGCGTTCCCATGTTAACTCGAACCAAGTAAAACTATGTTACTACGTAGACATGTTTCTTGATGTACGATACGGAAGAGATTTAAATATATTTAGGTCGGACTTTGGAAACCGCTTTGTTTGCTAAGATGTGAAGTCACATTGTTGGATTGGCCAAAAAAAGTCGTATAAATAGTTGGCAATTTAGGCTTGACAGTTGACACGTTGTCTAAGAACCTCGGATTTTGAGAAGGAATTCTTTGTATTATCTTGATGAAATTTCCCCAAGGTCTTGGTCTTGCAAATTCACTTAAGATAAACACGGCTAATTTACATGAACATTGTAATTTTTCTTAGGTTTCGATTTTGGGAGCTATCGTTGTAATTTACTCTCTTTTTTTTTTCTTTTCTTTTTACGATACTAATATTATTCAGTTACTAATAGTAGTTTTCTTCGCAGAAATGGACTAAGCCAGTAAATTTGAATATATTATTTTAACGAACATATATTTATTAGCCCTAATAAGGCATTGAAGTTTAGGAGATATCACCATCATTACTCATTATTTTTACAATTGGACACACACTTCTACTGCTTCATTTAATTCTTTAAATTCTCTAGTGCAAGATTTTCCGTGGAGTTTACTTATCTAGATAAACGAGTATATATCTTATTTATCGCTATAGGCATTGTTTTAAGTTATCACATTCTACCTTTCCCACTTCAATTTAATCATATTTGCCGTCCAAGTTTTAGTACACATGTGCTAATAATATTACCACCTCGATGTAATTTCACTAAAAACTTTGAATTTACAATGTGCTGGACCACAAATGATTCTAGTACCGAAACTTTATTTTGAAAGAAAACAACCGAATTACTTGGTAGTTTTGCATTTAGAAGATACGTACGGGCCATGTAGCTTTACATTTTTTGGGTGATAAATTCAAAGAGGCTTTGGCTGGCAAAAAAAAATAAAAAAAAATCAAAGTGGTTTTGGTATGATTTGCAATACAACCTCGATCCCCACTTTCGAGCGAATTGGGACTTATATATATGCACATATTCTACTTGACCAAACTCTAAAATAGCACGTTTAAAGGAGTTTTATATATTATATTTTATAGAAAATTTTATGGTGTTACTATTTGTTGATAATTTATTTTATTATTAATAGATTTTATTTACTGTTATTTGAAAATAATTTTATATTAAAAAAACTATCCATAGGTTTTACAAAGGTTATTGAAAACTTTCTAAAAGACAATATAAAAATATCTCATATTTTGCATGTTATGTGCAAGCAAATCTATCAAACGTCCCGGGACATTGTAGTTTGTACGAAGTTGCCCTAAATGAAGGTGGCTGTGATTTAGTATTCTAGTTTGATCGTAGGATGTAAATAAAGTTAACATTTACTGGCTACAACTACTTATAATTAATTGAGATCTGAGGATTTATTGTCGCCCTCAACAGGAATATACACTTGTAGTAAAGAAGGATAGATTTGGGTGCATGTCTTGCATAGTTTATTGATTACTATATTCCTTGGACCTGGTGCTGTGAATTACAGAAGTACGTCCAAAAAGCATCAATATAGAGATTAATTGAAGTCGTTGCATGACTTTGCCATACTTATTATCCCTATATATGTACTGCAACATATAGCTAGAATTTATTAATTTGCATGTCAGTTGTAAATAATAAATAGGATTTATGGTGATAAGTCATTTCGAGTGGGTTTACTTTATGATATGTGGATGTGGCTTCTAATAATATTAATTTGAAGAAATTTGTTCCTTTGGTGTATGTCAACAATTATAATTTAACTGAAAAGGAAACCATTTATTCGTAACAATTAGACAAACATCTGGAATGTGACTCCTATTCAAAAATTGAAACCAAAGAGGATGGAAGATCTGGGCATAACTCCTAATATTGAAATATATATTCTGAATTTCCCGCCGAAAAGATGTATAAGCATGTAGTGACATTTTTCAAATGATTAGTAATAAGCATACCGAATATTTATTATAAGATATATATTATATGTATCAAGCATCTAATGCGCTTTTGTGTGGAAGGGTGTTCATATAATAATTTGGATGGTTGTTTCAGAAAAATTTTTGGTTTGCCTTGCAACATTGCTCGTAGAGTCATAATATGTTGATATAAGCTCTTCTATTTGTGTGTAAACAATGAGAATTCTACGAAACATGTTAGGTCAACCATCGATGGCAATAACACCTTCCATTCGGTCGTCGGCTCGCATGTAATAAATGATTATACACTAATTATAAAATTGTTTTGGGTCAACCCATCTAGATAAACGAGTACTTATTATATTTATCGCAATAAGTATTATTTTGAATTATTTTATTTTGGGTTCCCTACTTCAATTTAATCATGGTCACCATCCAAGTTCTAGTACATATATGCTAATGATATTACCACTTCAATATGATTCCATCAAAAACTAAGGATTTATAATGTCTCGGACTACCCGAAATTTGAAGACAAAGGGCGTCCATGTAAAAAATGAAACAAGAATACATAGCGATTTTTTTTTTTAACCCAAAGAATGATATATAGTGACCAAAGAACCCAAAAAATGAACCTTTCCAGCATCTGTTATTGTTTGACCCAACCATTTGCATCGTTCCTTCACCAAACTCAGATCCATAATATTAAAATTAAAACCCAAACTAAAGTCGTTTCTACTTTTTTTTTGCCTTTTCCTATATACGCTATCATGCTATAATTTTATGAAAAACAACGAAATCGCATGATAAACAATCGATATATATAATAAAACACGAACCATAAATTTTAATATACTTGCTATAAATACATCAAACATTTTATGATTAAATCTTTATAATCCTTATTACACAATAGAATTTTCCCTTAATGAGACATGCTACAAATCCAACACTATCTTTAGCCAAAATTAATGCAGGGTGGAGATATTATGATATGCCTGTAAAACTTGATTTGTAAGTATGGTCATATTAAAACATAAATGGTCGACGGGATACGGTCTAAATTTTAATGTAGAGGCAGTTCAGTCAGTATTATATTCTGTAGCAAGATCGAAAGGACGTATACGCATTGCTTGACAAAACACCAAAACAGCACAATGAAAGGAGTTTTACAGACTCTTTTGCATGTGTAGTTTGTGCAAGCAGATCCTTTGAACCCCAGAATTTATACACGGTTGCCCTAAATGAAGGTGGTTGTGATTTAATTTTCTAACTTCGACCATGGGATCTAAATAACGTCAATATTTATTGGCTACAACTACTTATAATTTATTGAGATTTCAGGATTTGTTGTTGTCTGTGTAACAGGTATACGTAGATCTATTCTAGTAAAGAAGTATAGATCAATGTCCTATGGATCCACGACCAAGATTAATCAATATATTTCTAGAACGATATCTAGAAGTGTTAATTCGCATGGCAGTTGTAAATAATAAATAGGATTTACAGTGATAATTCACTCCGAGCTGGGTTTACTTTACGATATATGGATGTGACAGCAATTTTCCTTTCACTGATAAAGAAACCGTTTATTAATTCATAATAAAATGAAAGAAACATGATGAACATGACCCGTGTATTTAGAAGTTGAAACCAAGGAGGATGGAAAATTTAATGACTTAGGGACAGAAAATAATCCAGTATATATATACTAAATGTAAAATGTTGTCTTTTCCACAATCTTCTGCATGGGAAGGTGTTTACATAATAATAATCTCGGTGGTTCTTCGGGAAAAAAATTCCGGTCTGCCCAGCAACATTGTTGCTCATACTATGTTCATATAAGCTCCTCCAGTTGTATGTAAAACCATGATATTTCGAAAAACATGCTAGGTCGACAATTGACTGGTGAGCATAGACCTCTTAGAACGTGCAAGAAGCTCAAAATGGAGTTCGGTAATGCATTATCTTAGAAACCCAGTAATAAGTGTTCCAGGCTGATGCAGCGTGGAAAGCGTAAATGAAACGAATCCGACTCTAGGATTAGTCTCGTAAACAACAAAGAATAAAGATGAATTATTCCTTAAAGAAATCTTGGTTGCGCATAACCGATAACAGAGAAACTCGTCTCTCAAAAGTGTGTTTGAATAATCAATGATAAAACGTAACCCTAAAATGACCTAATAACTATTTATACCTCTCAGTAAAACATGTAAAAAGGGAAATAAATATGTACACGTGGAAATAAATATAAGTATACACGTCCGTCATCTAGAAAGTACACGGCCGTGCATACAGGCCGTGTAAGCTTCTGGGGATATTTCTGGCGTAATACACGGCCGTGTCTCCTAGCCGTGTATGGAGACCGTATATGCTTCTGGGAGAAATCCTGACCGAGTACACGGCCGTGCCTCTGGCCATGTATGAAGCCGTGTGTCTTTCTGGAAGTTCCCTTGACATGTTACACGAGCATGTAACAAACCGTGTATCAGCCCGTGTCTGCATCATTCTCTCCCACCAATGAAGAGCTCGAACTCGAGTTCTCGTCAAGATATAGCGGTGTGTCATCGGGGTGGAAAAGAGATAATTCTGCCACATTAAAAGTACAAGAAATGTTCATATCTTCGGGAAGTTGTACAATGTACGCGTTGTCGTTTATCTTGCGCACTACTTCATATGGCCCATATTTTTTTGGTTGGAGTTTCTCGTATCTGCTCGCAAAGAAACGCTCTTTTCGAAGGTAAACCATTACTTGATCGCCCACGGCAAATAGTTTCTTCCGTTTATGCTTATCCGCAGCCCCTTTGTATCGGGTATTAGCTTCCTCTATCTTCCGTCTAACTTCCGCTGTGGTGGTTTGGCATTGTTCCGCCATATGCTTAGCAGCGACATCACCCACCATGTCCTTAGGTAATTTGATCAGGTCCAGCACGTGTTGTGGCGTTTTGGTGTATACCATTGAGAACGGTGACCTTCCAATAGTTCGGTGGACGAAACTATTGTAAGCGAATTCAGCTTGAGCCAACGCTTGATCCCACTGCCCTGGCTTCTCACGGTAAATGCTTCTAATGAGGTTTCCGAGGGTCCGATTAGTTACATCCGTTTGATCATCGGTTTGAGGATGAGTTGTGCTGCTGTAATTCAGAGATGAGTCAAACATATACCAGAGAGTCCTCCAAAAGTGGCTAAGGAACTTGCTATCTCTGTCGGAGGTAATGGACTTTGGGACCCCATGTAGACGCACCACTTCCTTGAAGAATAGCCGTGCGATTGCCCGTGCATCAGCGGTTTTTCTACAGGGGATAAAGTGAGCCATCTTGGAAAACCTGTCAACTACAACAAAAACAGAGTCAGCACCTCGTTGGGTACGAGGCAAACCAAGTACAAAGTCCATCGACAGGTCCTCCCAAATGTTCGCCTGCACGGGAAGAGGGGTATATAGGCCAGTGTTCTGGGATTGCCCTTTCGACATCTGGTAAATATAACACCTTTCCACAATTCTATACACATCCCTCCTTAACCGAGGCCAAAAATACCTTTCGGTAACTGCAGCTAGGATCTTATCTCTGCCCATATGTCCTGCCAATCCACCACCATGCAGGTCTTGGATAAGCTTTTCCCGTAAGGATGACTCAGGGATGCACAACTGATTCCCTTTCATTAAGTATCCATCGTGAATATGGTAGCCTTTACAAGGTTCCCTGTTGGCACATTTAGTCCACGTTTCTTTGAAGTCTCCATCCCCTTCGTACAGCTCCTTTAGTCTTTCAAATCCAACGATGTCCACACTCAGAGTGAGTAGGACATCAGCTCTTCTACTTAGGGCGTCCGCTACCTTATTTTGCACACCCGACATGTGCATCAGTCTGAAAGGAAACCTTTGTAAGAACTCAATCCACCTTGCGTGCATGTCCTTACTTATCCGGGTTTAGCCACTTAAGTGTTTAAGAGCCCCGCAATCTGAATACAAGATGAACTCCTTTCCAACCAAATAGTGTTCCCATATTTTAAGAGCTCTTATCACGGCATAGAACTCTTTGTCATATGTAGACCAATTCCTCCTGACTTCACACAACTTTTCACTATAAAATACTATTAGTCTCTTCTCCTGTGACAGTATCGCCCCGACTCCAACTCCACTGGCGTCGCAATCTACTTCAAATAACTTGTCTAAATCTGGTAGCGCTAATACAGGGGCGCTACACAATCGTTTTTTCAAGTCTATGAAACTTGCTTCAGCCTCTTCGCTCCATCGGAATTTACCCTTTTTCAAACATTCAGTTAAAGGTGCAGCGACTGTACTGAAGTGTTTAATAAATCTCCTATAGAAGCTAGCCAAGCCGAGAAAACTTCTCAACTCAGTAACGGTTCTTGGAATAGGCCATTCTCTAATCACTTTCACCTTCTCATCATCCACCATCACCCTTTCACTGCTGACTATGAACCCAAGGAACAATAGTCGTTTTGACATGAATGTGCATTTCTTTAGATTGGCGAACGGTTTATTCTCTTTCAGTATAGACAAAACACATCTCAAATGCTCAAGATGTTCTTCCTCAGATTTACTGAATACCAAGATATCATCCAAAAACACTATAACAAAACGACCATTAAAGGGTTTTAATATCTGGTTCATCACTCTCATAAAGGTGCTTAGTGCGTTACTAAGACCAAACGACATCACCAGCCACTTATACAGCCCATCCTTTGTTTTAAATGCCGTCTTCCATTCATCTCCAGGACGGATCCGAATCTGGTGGTATCCACTCCTCAGATCTATTTTGGAGAAGATAGTGGCTCCGCTCAACTGATCCAACATATCCTCGATGCGTGGGATGGGAAATTTGTAGTATATGGTGATCTTATTGATAGCCCTGCTATCAACACACATCCTCCAGCTCCCATCTTTCTTGGGAGTTAACAATGCTGGAACCGCACACGGACTCAGGCTATCCCGGATAAACCCCTTGTCCAAAAGCTCTTGGACCTTATCCTGCAGAATCTCAGTTTCCTTGGGACTCATCCTATAGTGTGGTAAGTTTGGGAGACTTGCTCCAGGCACTAGGTCTATCTGATGTTGGATGTCTCTCAGAGGCGGTAGACCCTCAGGTAGGTCATCAGGAGCCACCTCCTTAAACTCCTCCAGTAGACTCTTTACTGTCTCGGGTACTTCCACACCAGCCTCCTTTTCTCCAACCGCCACATCTTTTACTATGAGAGCATGGACCACCCGTGACTCCTTTAGATCTTCCACCAAATCTTTCTCTGATTGAGTGTCGATTAGGAAAGAACGACTCTCTGCCCTCTTCTCCTTCGAGCGTCCTTCCTTCTTCAACGGTAACAATGCGTACCTCACACCCTCATTCTCCAATCTGTACACATTCTCCTTTCCCACGTGTTGCGCGTTCACATCAAACTGCCATGGCCTACCAAATAAGATATGACAGGCATCCATGTCTACAATATCACAAAAGGCTTCTTTGCTGTATTTCCCTATTGAGAATGGTACCTTACATCTTTCCTTTACTTCAATCTTCTCGGCAGCTTTAATCCACCCTATAGTGTACGGATTTGGTGCTTTTCGATAGGTAGCTGCAGCTGCTTCACAACTTCTCTTCCTATGATGTTTTCGCAACTCCCGCTATCTACTATTAGTTCAAACAATCTCCCATTAATAGTACACCTCGTGCGAAACAACTGGTGTCATTGTGTGATCTCTTCTTGTTTCGGGATGAGCATCATCCACCGAATCACATAAGTCAGTTCTATTGCTTCTTCCTCCTCCTCATAATACTCTCTCTCTCCATCAGGTTCACAGCAAATCTCCTCATCATCTTCCCTATCAAGGATGTTTATGCTTTTCCTAACAAGACATTCATTTGATCGATGACCCGGTTGATTACATCGGAAACACTTAACCAAGATAGGCTTGGCATAAGGATTACTCTACCTCTGGGTTTCTTTAGGTTCCAGCGGTTTCTTCCCCTCACTCTTTTCTTCTCTCTTGGCACTGTCATCAGTAGGTTTGTATGCAACACTCTTACTTTTCTCAAATCCCGACTTACTACCGCTACCTACAGCTTCACCGACGTACCCTTTTCTTCCCCCTCCGTATCTACTACCTTGCTCCTGCAACATTAACTCAGCTTGGAGGGCCAAATTCTTCGCTTCCACCAGGGTCCTCACCATTGTAACTCCAATTTTATCCTTGATTTGGAGCTTCAGGCCTTCTATGTATCGTGCTACTTGCTGGGCTTCACTCTCCCTCAAGTCATTCCTTTCGGCCAGTCTCATGAACTCGGCAGTATACTTATGCACTGAACGTTGCCCCTGGCAGCATCGTTGATATTGTTGGAACAATATCTACTCATAGTCCGGCGGGAGGAAATCATG
The DNA here is from genome assembly GCA_037954665.1 of Laguncularia racemosa. Classification (NCBI taxonomy): domain Eukaryota; kingdom Viridiplantae; phylum Streptophyta; class Magnoliopsida; order Myrtales; family Combretaceae; genus Laguncularia; species Laguncularia racemosa. The sequence goes on from JBBMOL010000083.1 coordinate 524,336, forward strand.
TTGCAACAATTGCTTCATGCGATACCATGTTCTCATCGGATGTTTTCCCTCCCTTTGCCTCTTGCTCTGTAGCCTCTCCCACCATGCCGAGGCTCCACTCTTCAGCCTGTACGCCACCAATCTCACCGGCGGTCTTCGGGAATTTCCATATAGTCGAAGAATCGATCTACTTCCGCAATCCAATCCAAGAAGACTTCGATATTAAGGCTACCATCAAACTACGGGATGTCGACCTTCAGGCGGTAATCTCCTCCATCTCCTTGATCATACCCGCCACGGTTCCTCTGGTAATCACCGTCTCTATGATTGTTTCCATGCTGAACTAGCCGATAACCACCACCTCTACCACCGCGCCCTCGCTGTGGTCTACCCCCATACGGGTCATCGCTCTCATCGCTGGAATCCCCATCCTCTACATGTCCCCACTTGTTCTCAACGACAGGTCGGACCATATGTCCACCGTAGACATCAGCTGCCCGTGGTGGATTCCTACCAACGTCCCCAACCCTATTGGGGTCTACCGCTAAGGCGTCGAAACGCTCGATCGGTTCATCAAGGAGCCGTTCCATATGCCCGACCTTCTGATGCATCGCGTCAAACTCTGCCCTTGGAACCCATTGATGGTTTCCTTGTGATCTCGCATCTTGAACACCATTAAGAACACGACCGCCGTCATCGCCTGGATGAGTTGACATCTTCATAGGAAATTACCTTGCTCTGATACCAACTGATGCAGTGAGAAAAGCGTAAACGAAACGAATCCGACTCTAGGATTAGTCTCGTAAACAACAAAGAATAAAGATGAATTATTCCTTGAAGAAATCTTGGTTGCACACAACCGATAACAGAGAAACTCGTCTCTCAAAAGTGTGTTTGAATAATCAATGATAAAACATAGCCCTAAAATGACCTAATAACTATTTATACCTCTTAGTAAAACATGTAAAAAGGGAAATAAATATGTACACGTGGAAAATAATATAAGTATACACGTCCGTCATCTGGAAAGTACACGGCCGTGCAAGCTTCTGAGGATATTTCTGCCGTAATACACGGTCGTGTCTCCTAGTCGTGTATGGAGACCGTGTATGCTTTTGAGAGAAATCCCGACTGAGTACACGGCCGTGCCTCTGGCCGTGTATGGAGACCGTGTATGCTTTTGGGAGAAATCCTGACCGAGTACACGGCCGTACCTCTGGCCGTATATGAAGCCGTGTGTCTTTCTAGAAGTTTCCTTCACATGTTACACGACCGTGTAGCAAACTGTGTGTCGGCCTGTGTCTGCATCATGGGCTATTCAGGATCATTCACTGTGGTTTGCTGAGGTCAAAATCCTTGCAAATAAAGCAAGCTTTAAGCTATCTTGGGAATCACTCTTTGTTTCCTTTTGAGGTGACGACGAACAGGGTTTGAAGTGATTGCTATCTTTTTGAAATTTCTGCAATAACCAGTTTTAAATTAGAGAGGTTTTAAATGAGGTATTAATAAAGGACAAGGTTGTACTATTGACCGATGTGCATTCAACCAGTGATTGCCTAGATCAGAGAGGGGGAACAACACCACCAGTAGGGAAGACTCAGATTAGGAAGGTTGGTAATATGCACACCACGTCACGATACAGTATAATTATAATGTTTTGGGCTTGATAAAATTATACTCCTTTAAATCCATGTATAAATTTGAAAAAAAAAACATTTATAAATTTATATACATATTTGACTTTTGAGTTTTGCATTCAAAACTATTTACAAACTCATAAGCCCATATATATGGCTCAATCAGATGAGTAAATTAACAGATGAAAAACTTTATTTATGATACTTACATACGCTTTAATTAGATGAGGACTTTTGACCGTTGTATTTTTTTAAAAGTAAATTTAATTTGATAAAGACTTTTTACCTTGATAATTTTTTTTATAGATTTTAATTTTATGTATAAATTTATTTTCAAGTATGATATGCTTATTTTGATTATTTATTTGTTATGCTTTAATAAACTTTAATTTTGAAAGTAATTATTTTCTCGTTATTGGTACACCGATATTGATGTAGTGACCCTGCTATTAGGACAGTTATTAATATTATTTTTATCTTGTTTCATTTTTCTTTCTTGTACTTTCTATAGTAAATAATTATTCTATATTGATAACTCTCTTAATTTATTTATAAATAAGTGATGCTATGTAATATAACCAATAACTTTGACATTAATATATTTTCATAAATTTAGTTTTTCTATTTGTCTTGTTCTTATCAATCAATAATATTGATTGAAGCAAACATACCTTATAGGAAATTGTAAATTATATTGATTTTTATATTTTAATTTATTTCTTAGATCAATGCGTCATATCCAATTTTAAGATTTGTCCATATCCTTTTTAATTCCTTGTTTATATATTCATAAAAACCATAAAGATTATTCTATTTATTTCTTTGTATTATTCATAAAATTCATTAAAATATTTGTGCATCTTTGCAATGTAATGCTAAATGCTTTATTTGATAGCTCTTGAAATCACATTAACCTAGCGATATTCCTCCTAGCTATGCCATATATTGGTTGCCAAGCAATAAAAATCCAATCTTTGGTGGGCTGTGTAACTTAAAAAATAGTGCATTTGATTCTTCCAAGGTTTTAGGCACGTCACTCAATCCTCCATAAATCTTATAATACCAAATACAAGTATTACCTCCAATATTATACAAGTAATGTAATGTGAAATGTTATAAAGTGAAACCCCAAAACCCTATTTTAAAGCCTACAATGGAGTAGTGGACAAGTATATAGGAACTTCCGGGACAAAACAGGAAAATTAATAGCCGATATTCGTGTGTCAATCGACAGCCCATCATGGGCATTTGCTTGGCGATTTTATGGTATCCAACGATTGACCACCGATCATCTCAACCATAGGAAATTAAGCTAAATTCCCTAAATCCAATCCTGGCTTGTATTCCGACTGGATTACGACAACTCCTAAAGGCACATCTCTCGTTCTCCTCAAAATGCCCCTCCACAAGCCTAACTACTATCTCTGCGTGGCACTCGGGGACGATATTAAGGTTATCTTGAAGATACTGTTGGCCCTTTGGCGACCACGTTGTTAATTGCATTCATTATTAGTGTAGTTACTCAACGTGGCGAGTGTTATATTCTAGAGTAATTGAACTAAAAAGGAGTCGACAAATGACCAGAGGTGTATTCCAGAATATAATAAAAACGAAGTCCTTTGGGATTTTGATTGTGTGTTCAAGGTTTAATATTATTAGATTTTGACACGGAAGGTGGACTATGTACTTTAACTAGAATAGAAAGATACATGCATAAGGGTTAGAATTTCTATAAGAACTTCAATTTTACGGGCAAAATAATCGGTCGACCCTAGCTATTTGGACACTTATTAATGGCCAACCTCCCCACTTCTCCCTACCTGCTCTAATTTTGCAAATTCTTGTCCTATGAAGGCTAGAAGTCATGGAGCTGTCTCTTGTGAATAGTTACTTCGTTTAACCAAACCGTAGGTTTGATCGATTGAAACCCCCTACAAAGCGTAAAATAAGCTCATTAAGGGCTTCGGTCTATTGACTATATATCAACATAAGTTTATAAGTCGTAGATGATAACACAACATCAAATTATGGATTTGAATCTTCTAAAATTACTTTTTTTTTCTTAACTTTTTAATTCATTTTTGTTAGATACTGTGACATATAATTAATAGTTGATATTATAAGAAATAATATGATATCATGATAAATCACATAGTATTTAAAAATTTTACATGACCCCAATAATTAATTTATAAATTTAGAAAATTTTACAAAAAATAATTTTAGAGGATCCATTTCCTAGAATTATACATTAAGCAAGTGATAACCACATTAGTAAGTAAATAGCTGAACCGTTTTTTGTTAGTGTCTGCTATGTGTATATAATGTTAACTATGGGTACTTGCCATACGGTTACAAACAATGAAAAACTAATTATAAAATGAGGAATTTGACATGTATGTTATTATATATAAATAATTGTTTTTTCTATTATATATATATATGGTGTGTGTGTGTAATTGTTGAAACCATTCTTTGTAAAAGTTGATGTATGGTTAAATTATAGTTGTAAACGCGTGAGGTTATTGTGTGAGGTTAGCTACGACCTTACTAAATTATGGTTGTGAACGCGTGAGGTTATTGTGTGATGTTAGATGCTACCTTTCTGGAATCTCCACTGTTTGGTATTTTGACCGTTTGTGGCAAATGTCGTCATGGCTCTATTTAGGGTTTGCAATTAAAATGCTATGTGATGGCGCCAAGGATTTGGGTTCATGCCACAAAATTGGATACTCTATCCAATGCTTGAAATTCGGACTCATACTTGTTTTTGTGGATACTATGAGTAAGTATTGATATGGAATTCCGCGTTATATAGACCTTTGATTTGGAATGATTGCATGGAGGAATATAATCCAATTGGTCCCCGAAACTTGGACCCGTGACTCAATGGTATTATTTGATGTCACTTCGATTTGAGCCACACATGAGCATGGTTATATCGTGCTGCACATAGGATTTTGGTTTACATCTCAAATTGCTTCCTAAGCGGCACTTGAATGTTGTTGTTTCTAACCATATAAATGATTTTCGATAGTGGTATAAATTAAGGTTAGTGTTGTAATTAAAGTTGTCGGTATATTTATTTTTTAGATCATAGAATTTGTTTTAAGTTGGTACATGTGGATAATAAAAATAATGCTGCGTGCTTAATATTATCTCAATGCATACAATGTATTGTATGGAAATGGTTAGGGTATAGGAGTACCGCTGTGCTTTTAGTTCATCCCCTCAATTGTTTCTATATTTTCAAATTTTAAGGAGTAGCTAGTAACGGTACGGGAAAAAAGAGCTACTTCCCTTTAAAAAAAAGTTCCATTTGAGGATTATGCAATCTTCTTGGGGGATGTTGAGGACAAGATTGCATAATATGTTGTATTGTTTATTCAACACTCGTAATTTTTTGTAAGACCCTAAATAAGTTTTTTGTCACTTCCTTTAACCTTTAGGATCAATAAGTTACAGCATCATTATTAATGAAGATCTAGATCAAACATATACAGAGACTAGTGATGTCCCTCTACAAAGGAAGAAAGGCCCATCATAGGGCTTTATATTGCAAAAGAAGATCCATTACCGGGACACGCATAAATTAATTTAGGGAAAATTATAAATACATTCATTAAACTACTTATTAAGTATTGATAAATCAGTTAAACTTTTAAAATAAAATTTTATCTTATTATAATTTATAAAAATATACCATAAACTGTTTTTATTTATAATTTTCTAGTGATGATCTTGGTGCTTTAGTAATTATTTAAAAATTATTTGTATATATTTTTACTATTTACGGCACAAAAAATCTAACTTTATAAATTTAAAAAGATTTATCGATGCATGACAAATGCTTCAATAAATATTTTTACAACTGTCCCGTTGCCTTACTTACCCAAATTACAAAAGCCATTAGGGTTTGCATGACCTGTGCCCACATGCTTGGGAGAGTATAATAATACATATACTCATGCAAGCGCTCAATTATGACATTGCAAATGGGAACGCGAATATGAGAACACCTCTTATGGTATGACTATCTAAACTGTATAGCCATTAGCGGACGAGAAGTTATGTTGCCAGCTGGTGCCCAGCATTAGACAAAAACGTCACATGATTTTTGTCGAGTGTTTAATAATTCCTACACTCATTTTTCACTAGGAAAAGGACCCAAACTGAGATAGGACTTGGCTTCATCATCAACGCCCAACCATTTATTTCTTCTGTGGCTCGCATTAAATATCCTTCTACCCAATTTTACAGATTTCCGCTTCTTTTCCCACTATTGCATCGTGTAAATACGTTTCTTTAGTACCAAAGAACAAATTTATTTTTTTTTTCCGATGATTACATAGAGTGAAAAATTTAAATTTACTTTATTGAAACACTAATATTTATACTATTAGATAATAGAGGACTCGATAAACAAACCCCTTTTAAAGCTAATAAGATAGCTTGTTTCAGCTAATGTGTTTCAAATGAATGGCTATTAAAGGAAAAAAGAATTTGATGTCTTTTTTTGATGAAAATTTCTAGAATGAGATATTCAAGGTTTCACGTGCTCTCGTTTCTTGAGTCCGCATTTATATTAGATCGAAGAAATGAAGGAATGAATAGTCATAAAAAAGTGATGATAATAGCACCCAAACGGTACTCCAAATTTAAAAGCCAACTTAGTAGCCTCTATTGCAACCGAGCATATATGCTGATTTTATTGGCTCTTTTCATGATTCAGAATAAAACGTGGGCTTTACTGTTTGAATTTTGAAACATGAATCACAGTTGAGCTAGGCTTAAGGGGAACACATTTTACTGATTTGAATCTTCTAAAATTATCTATTCTTTCAATTTTTATTCTTTAAATACTAGTATATATAATTAATAATTGAAATTATAAGGAAGATAGTGGCATCATAATAATATCATAAAATAGTTCAAGAATTTAGGCAATGCTAATTTAAATATATAAGTATTATTCTATTTATTAGTTTTACAAAAGTTTTTTTCTGCAAAGCCCCCTAGTAAGTGAATCTTAAACGCTTAGCATGCTTAAGAAATAAGAAATAAGAACTTGAATTTGTGATAGCAGTGTAGAGAACGATTTTTGTAACTTGTTCAATTTAAAGTACCAATTTGTGCCTTTTTCTTTCATCGGTTGCATGAGTAGAGACATAAATCCTAGGACTACAGCAGTTCTTTTATGAGATAATTTTAAAACGTAAGATTGCGGACAGACCTAGAGGCTAGAGAAACCTTGGACTCGGATTAGATTCCCTGGAAGGAAAATTCCGAATATTTGTTTAGGATTTTAAATAAAACTCTAGATGATGTATTTATTAATTTCTTAATAAATGATTTGAGAACACAATAAAAAGACCATGGATACAATTCGATGTACCTCATGGCCAGCCATGACAAGGAAAGGACAGGCACACGGCTGTTCCCTTGTACACTGTTATTCCTCTTTATTACGACCAAAAGAAAAAGAAATATGATGATGATGAAGATGAAGATGAAGATGAGAGTTGAAGACATGCCTTTTGGGATTACACATTCTTTACCGTTGCAGTAGCAGGCCATAGAGAAAAGGAAAAAGAAAATTTTTGTTTTGTTTTTTTTATTGCTTACGCTTCGTTAAACGTGAACAATATTATATTTATCGTTTTTCCTTGCTATTTACGTTGATATATAATGGGCAAATTGCACTGGGACCGACAGTAATACTTTTCTATATTAACGAATTCTAACCAACTGTTTACAATAAACTACAAGAACCAAGTACCAATATTATTTTATTTAACGTTATGCAATTCCCAATGTCCCTGTTTTTCATTTTCTTGGAAACTTGCGGTTTTTCTCTCTCTTAGAGGGTGTAATCATGTCCTCATCCATTGTCGAAACAATTTTTAGGAATAATACATCGATTCTTTCATCTTACGAAATGAATTATATCAATGCTTATTCTATTTCCAATTCCATGTATTACGAGTTTGTATGATTTTTTGTGTAATTACTATTTCCTACCATGTTGGTAGATTCTAATTATTTTATAAAATTGTGCAGCACATAAAATATTCAGATTATACATATTAGGTCTTTTCATGAAATATCCTTTTGGTACTACGTCCGTAGAAATCATGTGAAAGCTGCTGGGTAGTTGATATTTTCAAGCGCAAAAAATATTAAAAGATTTCTGAAACATGATTTAGAAAATAGTTCTTAAGAGGTAATAAAAGGAAATATAATAAACTCTAAGGACCGATTTTTTTTTTTTTTTGGAAATATATAGTTTGTATTAAAAGGACAGTCCATTTAACAAGTGCTTTAAGCACAAATTAAGGGTCAAAAAGTATTTTTGAATAAATTAAGATTGATTATATATTTTATAAATAATAAAATATATGAAAAGCCATGCAGATTTTCTCTTTTGATCTTTGACAAATGGTCTTTGAGAGCCTATTACTATCACTTCTCTTTGCAATTATATATTTGATGACAAATAAGTTTAGCATATATGCAACATCATCAATGCACTGTTGAATATTAAAGATTCTAAATACGGATTCCATTGTAGTGTTGTTATTGTACTAGCTTAGAAATCTAAAAAGAAGTTTATAAATATTCATGATTGATCATATGTTATGTAATAAAAAGAAGAAGATGTACGAAAAATGAAATTTCTTCCTTTTTGCCTTCAATAAATTCCTTATACGCTCACTGTTATATCACTTCATGTAGCCTCACGTTATTATTAAAATGTTTTGTTAATAATATCTTCAACTAGTTATGAAAAGCCTAGAAAAAACTTCTTTTCTATCCTAAAATTGATTATAAATTTTTTTTTGACAAATAAAATAAGTGCATAGAAGATTAAAAGTTTCTTCTTAAAAAAAAAAATTGATATCTCGTGTCCTAAATTTGCAATATATATTTCCCAAATATAATAAATGGTATGATCATATGTATAGAGGTGAAAAAAACCTAGCTATATAGGGCCAAGAAAGAGTGAAAGTGATCATCTGAGTCAGCAATTCCAATAGTCAAGGTTGAAGAAAAGCAACTCACTCACGTGAGCATCACGATCACGACCACAAGTTGGAAAACCTATAACTTCTCCTCTTCCCTCTAATTATTATGTTTGGCTACGATTTCTAGGTGCAATTATCTTGCATCTCTCTCTCTCTCTCTCTCTCTCTCCCCATAAACTTTTCTACGGTCAAAATAAAGGGTGGACTTAGCACATCCTTTTGTCCAGGGGCAAGGTATGAGGTTAAGACTCTGAGCAGTCAGGCCTCATGCTCCACTCTCTAGATATAATATATGTATACCCTTTGTTATTATGTCTTAAAGCAATGATCCTCCCGGTGAGCTACGTGTAAACGCATGCAATAGCATTAGTGAGACTTGTCTGGTTGTTCAGTGGTGGCACCATTAATTGAAAAAACCATTATGAAGGTTTAAAAAGCTCTAGTTTTAAAGTATTTTCAATTAAGGTCTCGAAAGACCTAGCTTTTATTCCAATTCATTACAACAAATTATTCACTTACTCTTCATTTATATTCTATCTAATATGGGTAAAGTTATTTGTTATTTCATAAGGTGATTTTCTGTCTGTAGCAAAGATATCGACAATTGGGGTGTTAGGATCAATAATGAGAACATTTTCGTTGACAATTCCTAGTTGGCGGTCTATCTCAAATTATCATGGGGAAGGCTATATACTTGTAAGGGACATGGCCGCATGAACCGCCATGCACATTATTCAAGGTCATTTTCATTAGCTAAAGAACGTTATCTAAATTATATAGAGAAGACTATAAAAAAAAATCGAATTAAATCGAGTTGGGTTTTTAAAAATTTAAATTTAATTTATTTAATTGAAAATTCAGTTAAGCTAAGTTTTTATTAAGCTTAAAACATATAAGCTCTATGTTAGCTAATTTAAATAAATAAAATTTATTTTGAGCTCAAACTTAACTTATTTAGAAATTAAATTTGAGTCAAGCCAAATTTAAAATGAGCTAAGTTTAAGTAACTTATGAATGATTCAGCTCATTTCTAACCTTAATAATGTATAATATTATATATAATATTTTAATTAAAACCCAAAAACTATATTTATGTAATATATGCCTTGAGATAATATATATTATATAACATACATTATATAATCTTTATTTTTTTTATTCATCTATTTATTTATATAAAGTTTAGCTTCTATACGGTATATATAATATTTATAAAGCTCACACATGTACGGTATATATAATATTTATAAAACCCACACATCTACTAACCAGACTTTTTGAGATCCTATTAATAATACGACAACAAGCTAACTCTCATATTTTAATAGAAATTCGAGTTCAACTTATTTAAATAAATAAATTTTATTTTACACTTAATTTAGATCATTTACAAATTGTATTCAAACCTAACTAAATTTAAATTAGTCGCAAATGGCTTGACCGTTTATAGCCTCAATGGCCACCCATAAAGAGCTTACTAGATTTGATTTGCTTAGAAGGAGACCACATATAAACACGTCATTAGCAAGCTCCTCCTGTATAACGTACTTAGCAGCCTTCTCATCTAAGATTTTGCTGTATTTTAAATATATAAAAATTGTCCCAATCTTAATAGTGGACCGCAGGGTGCACAGTTAAAAGGACATGGTATGAAGTGTGTAGAGATTGGTATTGTGTCAAAATGGGATCCATAGATTGCTCCCTAAAGAAGGTAGGATGTTACAAGTAGGTTGCACAAAAGTGAAATAAATGTAATTATAAGTATTTTGGCCATGAGGAAATATAAATTGGACCATTTCAATAATCAAGTTATATTACGTTAATAAAATTATGACGCTTCAGGCTTGTACTAGTCCAGACTTCCACAAATGAAAAGATTCAACTATGTAATAATGTCATGTTACAAGTTAGTTTTTAGTAGATAAAACTCCAGTATATTTGGAGATCTATAAATAATGCTGAGTAGTTATGATGTGTCTTGATCCAATAATCACACATAGGGACCAAAAGAAGAGCATTCTGAAAAGTTAGAAGTTCAACTGGGTAGCTAAAAGTGGGAGGAGGACTTTAACGAAGTCGACCTAGAAGCCAAGGCGATCAACTTAAGAGAAGTGATGGTCGACCTTAACCAAGGACCAATTGACTAGTGGTAGTACCCAGTTGACTGCTTCATCCAGCAAGAGTTCGTTTTGTTCGTTTTTAATTATTTTTTATATTCATATACAGATTTTTGTACTTGTCTGTTTTAGTTTATTTTCCTAAAAATTTATAGGTTATTAATTATTTTTTTAACTTGAGTTAGCATTAAGTTATTTTATTTTGCCTATAAATAGGCATGAAATGCAATTCATAAACATAAATGACTTAGATATTTCATTTACAATGGATTTAGTAAATTGAACTCCTAACCTTTTTTTCTTACCAATTTTTGTAGTTTGTGATAAATAGCCTATTACTATGATTTATGTGTTATACCAAACCTCTTTAACAATCTGTTGATTGAGTTTATGTATCATATTGAATTATCTTTTAACAAGATTAAGTCATAGATTATTTTACCATTCCCAAATGGTTTTATAGATTGGTATGTCATATCCAATTTAGGATTTGTCTATATCCCCATTAATTTCTATTACAAGTATATTAGAAACCTATAAAATCATCTTCTAGTATATTTTATCATTTTCAAATCCTAGATCTAAATCCTTTAATTGTAGCCTAGTTGATCCATGATTTAGATCACATCATAATAGTATCAAAGCTTTAAGGGACACACTATCCATAGAAGAAATTCATGCTAAGTGTTGTTTACTTGATTTATCAAATGAAGAACTATTGGTTGATAGATTTATTGGCTGTGTGAAATTTTTTTGCAATTTGGTGAAGGTGATATGGTGTTGTATTGAAGTGTTGTTGATTTTTTGCAAAAAAAAAAATAAAATTGAACTAACTGTTAAATTGTAATTTTGAGTAATGGGTGATGAACTGAGAGATGAGTTTCTTACTTGGGTTAAAATTTAGGGATGTATATGTCATTTGTTCATTAATGATAGCCCCTATAATTTGATTTTACAATATACTATTCAAAAGTTAAGTTTAGAGGCTATTAATTACCCATACCTATATGAGCACATTCATTACTATGTGGTAATCCAAGTAATGGAACAAATGTTAGTTGCATTTTCTATCAATAATAGCTATGAGAATAGGATTTTGTGCAACATTGCATTTATTTATGACTATTTTTTACACTTAAGAATACCTTAGCAATTTTTTGATGATGTGTTGCATAATCTAATAAGAAGTACATATTGTTTTGTTAAAGGAAGACAAGTTGGTTAACTAAGGGAAAAGCATGTAATGGGAGTGAGAATGTGAAGGCTCTTGATCCATCACTTGAGAAAGAAAATAAATTAAGGAGTAGATGAAAAGGTCACAAATTTAAAAGTAAGACACACTAGTTGTTGAACATGTCAATACAAATCTAATAAATGAAGACCAACTCCTTGTTAATGGCATATATGTTTTCTATTGAAGAATCATTAGTAGGTCTATCACTACATGATTTGAGCCATCAAATGCTTCATCCGGTTTTCTTCCTTAAAAGCCATCAAAGTCCAATGAATTACATTAATTGAGTGCATGACTAGTGGAAGGAGATTCGATTATGCTCAATGGTCAATACTCTGCTTTATTGGGATTTTATGTTTGAGTTTGATTTTTGCAGGGCTAAAATTGAATTTAACAAATTAGTATTTGATTTGAGTAGGCATACGAAGCAAGCTTGTAATGAGATTCAATGGTGAATCTCTTAGGTACGATGTGTACCAAGTCAAAGAATCATGAACATAGACCATGGAAAGACCATACAAAGAAGTTGTAAGGTCAACCGAGTAGCTGGAAGAGTGATGAAGTCAAATAGGACAAGCTTCAATTGACATGGAAACTAACGTGGTCGATCTAGCTCTTAAGAGAAGCAAAGTCGACCATGAACAAGGATTGGTCAACACACTCAAGTACCCCAATGGACTACCCCATTTAGCAAAAGTCTATTTCATCCATTTTTATTAGTTTTTAAATATTCATGTGCGAATTTTTATACTTTTCTATTTTGGTTTATTTTCCTAGTAATTTTGGTTATTTGCTATTTCATCCTTTGAGTTAGCTAAGGTTATTTTATTTTGTCTATAAATAGGCATGCAATGTAATTCATAAACATAAGTGACTTTTTATGTTTATTTTATAATGGATTTAATTAGTTAAATTCCTCATATTTTGTTCTTATCAATCTATATAGATTGTGGCAAACACTATGTTATTGTGATCCATATGTCATCTTGGGTGCCTTGAATAAATGCTTCTTGAGTTCGTTGTGTCATATTAGAATCTCTTTTAACAAACTTAACTCATGAATCGTACATCATATCAATATGTGTTTTAATCAACCTTAGCTCATTTCTTATATTGGTGTATTAAGTCAATATACGATTCATCCATATCCCCTTTAATTTTAAGGAAAAATATATTAGAAAACCCACAATAATACATCTTCTCTTAAATTTTGTCATTTTCAAGCCTTAGATGCAAATGCCCTAGTTATGCCCCAAATTGAAACATGATTTGGGTCATATCAAATTACCTTGATGTATACAAGTTAGGACATCGATATTGTTATTGATAACTTGGAGAAATCATATACTATAACAATTTAGGGGATTGCATAAAAAATCACTTAAAGAATTAAGTAATTATTTAAGAAAAACAATTTTAAAATGATTTTATGGGTGAAAATGTACTAGTTCATGTGGTCTACATCAATAAGACAAGCACCTAACATGCATACATGTAATGGAAAATGACTTAGAACACCAATTAAGGTCCATTAGGCCTTATCATAATAATCTAATCATTGTGGTCCAAGACCAAGGTTCATTAGGAAAACCTTACAAATGTAATTCTCCATATACATTAGTAAGTGCAATAAGTAGAAGGTGAATGTATTTATTATAAGAATAGGTGAGAATTAATTGTGGTTATTAGATGAATGAATCTCGACTGCTCAATTGAGAATGCTTCTTGTTTATAGAAGGGATTTCCCTTCATTAGTCAATTATCTATTTATTAGTAGAAAACCATTCTCTTAAAACTTCTCTCTCTCTAAAATCATTGTGTTTATGTGAGCCAGGTTTACTCTTAATTAACTTTTGGAGTGTCTAACTATTGCATAAAAGCTCTATTAAGCAAAACTTCTAAGATAAGTGGTATAAGAACCTCAAGCATGGAGAATAATGCCTAAGTTGTTGAGGAGAAGACCGATTGAGACAAACACCTTAATACTACATAGAGGGCTCATTTTAGAGATATGTTAATGGCATTTAGCTCAATGCTTGATACGGTAGAGTTGTGTATCTTCGAGGTGAAGGAAGGGTTCATGGATTCATAGACCTATGTAAGATCTCTAGAGGAAAATCTTCGTATAAAATTATAGGGGACTCTAGTCTACACCAAAGAAAGCCTAATAGAGTATAACAACAACCTTGAAGCTAAGATTAAGATCTAAGCATTAGGACTAGTAATTTAGATGCCTAAAAAGAGGCATGTGATAGAATAGATGTGACAATGGTAGCCCAAAGGAAAAAGATAGAGGATCTCAAAACATAGATGGTAACTTCAGGCAGTTGTGGTTAATGGAATAACCATTAAGGTAGCTTCCAGGGTGGAAATGCCTAAGCTAAAGTATTTTATTGGAACGTGATTTGCAAGAAATGTAGATGATGTTCTTTGGGGGTGAAACAATATTTTGGAGCTATTGGGCTTGTGGTTGAAGCAAGTAAAGTATGAAATACAAAATTATATTTGTGAGATTAAGTTGTGGTTTGGTAAATGAAAAGGGCTAATGAGATTACCTCTTGGCTGGAATTTGTGTAAGAGTTTTAAGGATCAATTTTATCCTTATAATGTCAAGGGGAGGCCATGATCAAACTTTGCCAACTTACCAAGAAAAGCAATGTAAAGCAATACATGAAAGAATTCTCAAATCTTATGTTAAAGACACTGGACCTCAACCTAGAGAAAGGTAAGATGAACAAGAGTTATATATAGAAGCAAATGTAAAAAGTACTTTGATGGCTAACATATTTGAACAAAAGGACATTGAAGCAAATTTACAAGCTATCCTTGGAAGAAGAATATAGAAGCAAATGTAGAAGTTAGTTTTGGTTAACACCCTAAAATTACATATTTAATATTTTTGATAAATTAAGTTAGTTTAATAATTTTTGAAAAGCTTAACTCTGTTAGTTGAATATATTTGGGTAACATATTTAACTTTATTTTACTATATAAGATTAATCATTTTTTTTATTAAATTATGTTTAAGCGGAATGAAGTCATTCACTTGAGTTAGTTTTGAAAAAATAATATGGAATATATGTTCAAGGATTCAATCTAATAAGGATAAGTTCGGTCTGGTGATTTTAATATTAGCTTACGTTTAGACATTTTTCAAATCTAGTTGTTGATGTGATAAGGACTATACACATAATATCTTGAGTTAGTTGAAGTTTACGTCTTAATGAGTCAAATAAAGGATAAAAATATGATTATCGATCTTGTATCTAAAAATCATTCACTAGATAATTTCAATTATGGTTCAAGTTTCAAATTTGAAATAGATAAGGATCTATTTTAAAAACCTAATCAATTGCCAGAGATTTTTGAAAGGATTTATTTTCGAATTTAAAGATTTACTTCTACATATTCCTAATGCAACTTAAGCATAAAGCTAGGGAGGATATTTTCAATTTTTGAATTAGAAATGTCAATTTATTTCTTGGGTTTAAAGAAAAAGAAGATTTGATTTTTGATGTTTCAGATTTGTTCATATCCATCAAAGTTCTCGGATATGTTTAACTTATCATCAAGAAAATACATTTTTCGAATATTTTAAGATTTTATTTCAAAATTCAAAATCAAGGCCAATTCAAACCTATGTACACTAGCTGTTGACCAAGAAGGCTTTAAAGAGTCAAATTCTAAATAAGTAGATACAACAAGAGAAAGATAGCATTCAAAAAGCAACAAAACACATATGAATAGTCAAGCATCCATCATCAAGTACTCAAGCTGACATTGTTTTTATTTTGTTTCTGGAGATTCATTTTAAGCGAACCAGAGAGGAGCTTATTCTTATGTCTTCAATTTTCTTTGAGTTCATTGTGATAGTAATTGAGAGTTTATTCTCACCACAGTTTAATAAAAGCTTTGGATAGAAGTTAAGAGGTAGAGTGATGATTGATTTTAGTCAAGGTAGTTGTTGTGCTTTCAATTATTTTGATTATTGATATATTGGAATAGTGATGCAATAAGGAAAGCGTAAAACCAAGACCAATTCTAGGATTGGAACTCTAGAATAAATAAAGACAAATCAAAGTTTATTCTGGGATTAAATCAATTGCGCACAATTGATAATTAAAGAGAAAATCGTCTTTCAAAGGGTATTTCAATGATAAGAATAAAGCGTAACCCTAAGAATGACCTAATAACTATTTATACATCTCAGTAAAACATGTAAAAAAGGAAATAAATATATACACGTGGAAATAAATATAAGTATACACGTCTGTCGTTTGGAAAGTACATGGCCGTGTATATAGGTCGTGTATGCTTCTAGGAAAAATCTTGACCGAGTACACGGCCGTGCCTCTGGTCGTGTATGGAGACCGTGTATGCTTCTGGGAGAAATCCTGACCGAGTACACGGCCGTGGTTCTGGCCGTGTATGGAGACCGTGTATCTTTTTGGAAGTTCCCCTGACATATTACACGGCCGTGTATTCACCCGTGTATCAACCCGTGCCTCAACCTGTGTCCGCCACGATGTCCGCATCATTCTCTCCCACCAATGAAGAACTCGACTCCGAGTTCTCTTCTAGATAAAGGGGTTCGTCATCCGCGTAGAATGGGTACAAGTCAGCTACATTGAAGGTCTTGGAGATTTTCATGCTTTCCGGTAGACCAACCACATAGGCGTTGTCATTGATCTTGGCGACAATATGGTAAGGCCCAAATTTCTTCGGTTGCCACTTGCTATACGTTCCCACTGGAAAGCGTTCTTTCCTTAAAAACACCATCACTTGATCTCCCACCTCGAATAGCTTCTTCCTCCTATTTGTCGGCGGCTTTCTTATACTGCTCATTCACCTTCTCAATTTGCTCCTTCACGTCAGATGCCACCGTGTGGTACTGTTCCGCCAGGTGTTTAGCAGCAACATTAGTCTCAACACCCTTGGGTAAAGAAGCTAAATCCAAGGCGTGAGAAGGCGCCTTGGTATAGACCACTGAAAAGGGTGATCTACCAGTAGTTCTATGTATGGAATTTTTGTAGGCGAACTCGGCTTGAGAGAGTGCCAGGTCCCATTGCTTTGGCTTCTCTCTACAGATGCTTCGTATTAGATTTCCAAGGGTCCTGTTCATCACTTTGTTTGCCCATCGGTTTGAGGGTGGGCTGTGCTACTGAAGTTAAGGAACGAGTTAAACATGTACCATAGCGTCCTCTAGAAATGGCTAAGGAATCGAGTGTCCCTATTAGAAGTGATGGACTTGGGAACCCATGTAACCTGACCACCTCCTTAAAGAATAGCTTGGCCACGCTTTGTGCATCCGCTGTCTTTCTACAAGGGATGAAGTGAGCCATCTTGGAAAACCTGTCCATAACTACAAAAACAGTGTCAGCACCTCGTTGGGTATGAGGCAAACCTAACACGAAATCCATTGATAGATCCTCCCAAATATTCTCAAGTACTGGTAGCAGAGTGTATAACCTAGTATTCTGATAATGCCCTTTTGATGTCTGACAGATGTAACACCATTGCACTATTCGCCCGACATCCCTCCTCAACTGAGGCCAATGGTATCTTGCAGCCACTGCTGCTAGTGTTTTGTCATGCCCCAAGTGGCCGGCTAATCCTCCTCCATGGAGGTCTCTGATCAATTTCTCCCGTAAAGAAGATTCAGGAATGCATAGCTGGTTACCCCTCATTAAGTAACCCTCCAGAATGTAGTAACTGTCATTGGGTTCCTTATTGGTGCATTTCCTCCAAGTAGCTCCGAAATCTTCATCTGTCTCATACAACTCCTTCAACTGCTCGAACCCGACTACTTCAGCCCTCATGGTCACCAACAAATCCGCTCTTCAGCTTAACGCGTCGGCCACCTTGTTCTGGACCTCAGATTTATGCATCAGACGAAATGGAAATTTTTGCAGAAACTGTATCCATCTGCCATGCATGTCTTTGCAGATGCGGGTCTGATTACTCAAGTGTTTCAAGGCGACACAATCCGAGTATAAGATAAACTCTTTGCCGACCAAGTAGTGCTCCCACATCCTCAGGGCTCTGACCACTGAATAAAATTCTTTATCATACGTGGACCACTTCCTCCTGGCTTCGCAGAGCTTCTCACTATAGAAGGCCACAGGTCTCTTCTCTTGAGAGAGCACAGCACCAATACCTACGCCACTGGCATCACAATCGACTTTGAATAGTTTGTCGAAGTCCAGTGAGGTCAACACCAGTGCACTACATAATCTCTCTTTGAGCACTGCGAATCTCGACTTAGCTTCCCCATCCTAATGAAACTTTCCTTTTTCCAGGCACTCAGTCAATGGGGCAGCAACCGTGCTAAAATGTCGTATGAAACGCTTGTAGAATCCCGCCAACCTCAGAAAACTTCTCAACTCGGCAATGGTCTTGGGTGTAGGCCAATCTCTAATGGCTTTCACCTTATCCTCATCCACCGTGATTCCCTTACCACTCACTATGAAGCCTAAGAACAACAGCCACAGTGACATGAATACACACTTCTTGAGATTAGCATAGAGCTTATTCTCTTTCAATACAGTTAGAACATCCTTCAAGTGCACTAGATGCTCATCCCGAGTCTTGCTATATATTAGGATATCATCAAAATATACAACAACGAACTGACCTATAAATGGTTTAAGTACCTGGTTCATCACGTACATGAAGGTACTCGGTGCATTGCTGAGGCCGAATGGCATAACCAACCATTCGTACAACCCCTCCTTTGTCTTGAAGGCGGTCTTCCACTCATCCCCAGGTCTGACCCGAATTTGATGATACCCACTTCTGAGATCTACTTTGGAGAATATTATCGCTCCACTCAACCGGTCCAACATATCCTCAATGCGAGGTATTGGGAATTTATACCCAATTGTGATCTTGTTGATCGCCTGGCTGTCGACGCACATCCTCCAACTCCCATCCTTCTTGGGCGTCAATAGTGCTGGTACGGCACAAGGACTCATGCTATCTCGAATGAATCATTTGTCTAGTAAGTCTTGTACCTTCTCTTGTAAGACCTCTGTTTCTTTGGGACTCATCCGATAGTGGGGAAGGTTAGGGAGACTAGCTCCAGGCACTAAGTCGATGTAGTGCTGGATGTCTCGCAATGGAGGCAGTCCCTCCGGTAAGTCTTCCGGAACTACCTCTTTAAATTCCTCTAATAACCCTTTCACTTCTTCCGGAGCCTCTCCACTATCCATGTCCTCTCCCGCATTCTTCACCACGAGAGCATGTATCAAACGAGACTCCTTAATGTCCTTGGTCATTTCCTTCTCTGACTGAGTTATTGTCAGAAAGGATTTTCCTTCGGCTCTCTGGGTCTTAGGTCGCTTATCCGTCAATGGTAACGGTGTATATTTCACCCCCTCCTTCTCCAACCTATATTTGTTTTCCTTCCCGGCATGTTAGGCATCTAAGTCAAATTGCCAAGGTCGTCCGAATAACAAATGACACGCGTCCATATCGACGATGTCGCAGTATACCTCATCCTGATATTTGCCTATCGAAAAAGGCACTCGACACCCCTCTTTCACCTCGATTCGCTCTGCCGCTTTAATCCATCCTATGGTGTAAGGACTCGGATCTTTCTCTATCGATAATTGGAGTTTCTTCACAACCTCCTTTCCGATGATGTTCTCGCAGCTCCTACTATCAACAATTAGATCAAACACTCTCCCACCAATCGTGCACCTAGTGCGAAATAACTGGTGTCGTTATGAACTACCCTCCTGTCTCGGTGCTAGCATCATCCTCTTAATTACATAGTTAGGCTCCACCGCATCATCAACCTCTTCATAGTAATCTTCGTCACCATCTGGCTCACAACACACCTCCTCCTCCTCTTCCCTTTCGACAATGTTTACAGCTCGTCAATTCGGGCATTCATTGGATCGATGTCCCGGCTGACTACATCTATAGCACTTTCCCAGTATTGGCTTGGCATATGGGTTGTTTTGTTTTGGGGCTTCTTTGCTCTCAAGTGGCCTCTTTCCTCAGCTTTGTCTTCTTTTCTTTCCATGCTTCCCATTAGCTTTTCAACAACTCCTTTAGGCCTCTCGCCAATCACCCGGCTACTACTGCCGAGATTGTCATAAGCGTAGTTTCTTTTACCTCCTCCCAACCTTGCACTCTGCTCTTGGATCATCATTTCAGCTCGGAGGGCCAAGTTCTTGGCTTCATTCACAGTTCTGAATACCGTCACTCCTATCTTATCTTTAACTTGAGGTTTCAACCCGTCTACAAACCGTGCCACCTGTTGACCCTCAGTCTCCCATAGATCATTCCTCTCTGCTAACCTCATGAATTCAGCGGTGTACTCATGCACCGTCCTTTGCCTTTGACGGCACCATTGATACTGCTGGAAAAGAATTTACTCGTAGTCGGGTGGTAAGAAATCTCTCTACAACAGATTTCTCATGTGGTACCATGTTCTAATAGGTTGCCGCCCTTCCCTTTGCCTCCGGTTCTGCAACCGATCCCACCATGCAAACCCCGCCTTTCAGTCTACAAGCAACCATCCATACCCTCCTATCATCAGGAACCTCCATATAATCGAAGAATCTATCGACCTCTGCAAGCCAGTCCAAAAATTCCTCTATATTGAGATTACCATTAAAAGAAGGAATGTCTACCTTAAGACGGAAGTCACTGCCATCAGCTTGATCGAACCCTTGGTGGTTTCGTCGATACCCGCCATCGTACGCTTGATCAATCCGGTCATTCCCTCCACGGTACCTGCCACCACCAACACCACCCTTCTCGGTGGTTGCCCTCTCCTCTACATAAATTTTTCCTCTTCCTCAAAAGAGCTTTCATCAATTCTTCCGTTCCATTGATTTTCGGCAGCAAGTTCATTGATAGGATCGCCGCGAGCGACTGCTACTCCCGGTTGATTCCCAACAACACCCTTGTTCCCGTTGTGGCCCATTACCATAGCGTCGAAACGCGCTTCCAATCTTCCAAATGCTGTTCTGCACGTCCAAGCCGTTGTTCCATGGTTTCGACCATCGCCCTTGGAGCCCATTGATTGACTCCTTGGACTTCCACATCCCGATCAAGGTCGAGAATGCAACCGCCATCAACACCATCGTTAGCCGACATCTCCGCAGGAATTTGCCTTGCTCTGATACCAGTTGACGCAGCGAGGAAAGCGTAAAACCGAGACCAATTCTAGGATTGGAACTCTAGAATAAACAAAAACAAATCAGAGTTTATTCTGGTATTAAATCAATTGCGCACAATTGATAATTAAAGAGAAAACCGTCTTTCAAAGGGTGTTTCAATGATAAGAATAAAGCGTAACCCTAAGAATGACCTAATAACTATTTATACATCTCAGTAAAACATGTAAAAAATGAAATAAATATGTACACGTGGAAATAAATATAAGTATACACGTCTGTTGTCTGGAAAGTACACGACTGTGTATACAAGCCGTGTATGCTTCTGAGAGAAATCCTGACCGAGTACACGGCCGTGCCTCTGGTCATGTATGGAGACCGTGTATGCTTCTGGGAGAAATCCTGACCGAGTACACGGCCGTGGTTCTGGCCGTGTATGGAGACCGTGTATCTTTTTGGAAGTTTTCCTGACATATTACACGGTTATGTATCCACCTGTGTATCAACCCGTGCCTCAACCTATGTCCACCATAATGTCCGCATCAAATAGTCGATGGGACAATTGAATCATACCATTGAGCTGAAAGAGTTGATTGACTCACAATGATGAATTATTATAAAAGTTATTTAATTTCTTGATTTTTTCTCTTTTTTTTACTTTATTATATTTTATTTATTTTTTTGTTGCATTTTATTTTGTGTCCTTCAATATGTGATTACTAAGGAGATTTTTTTCAAAAGTTTAATTTTTAAAAAGCAATCAATTCAAACCCATTAGTAATTGTTTAATAGAGACCAACTGAAACCTCATTCTTTTAGATCAAAAGTTTGTTGCTAGTAGTAGACTTTGGTTTAATTTAATTCTTTCATGGAATAAAGTTCATTTCTTTGCTAAAAAAAGGAGCAATTTAATGTATATAGGTTACTTGAATAATTATTATTTATACTTAAAATATTTTCAAAGCATTTATAGCCTATCTTACATTTAATACTAAAATATAGGTTACATTGAAAATTGAAACTTGAGTTACATATGATACATACTTATGATATTTAATATCAGCCATAAAACCCGACTATATAAGGTGGTTTTATTTATCTTAGGTCCAATATTTTCCAATAAACATCTCAACTTACATGTAATCTAGTAATTTATTATCATGTTATTGTAATAAAATTAAAGACGAAAATTTGAAGTATTGAAAGATTTTGTTGCTAAGCCTTCCTTTTAAGTATATATATATATTTACATCTGTATATTTCATTTTCTACAGTACTAAAGGTATATATTTAGAGGAGTTACGTAAGTTTCAACAAATATAAATCCAATATCGGATGAAATTGATTTTCACAAGCAATATGTGTAATATAGTCAACTTTACAATGCTATCTTACACAATTAGGGGACAACGTACTAAATTTCATGATTCGCAATCCAGAACACTGCAGAGAGCCAATGTCGAGGGTCAACCAATTGATACTCTTATCTCCACTAAAAAGAAAAAGAAGAAGAAGAAAGTGGGTCCTTGTTTGGATGGCAAAAACTCAAAAGTCACGTTAAGTTGTACTGAAAGGTGACGCAAGTGGGGGCAACACTTATAGGTCGTGGGTCCGCACAAGGCCTGTCGGCAATGAGGAGGCGAACATAGCCTCGCTCTCTTAAACACCAACATTGGCTCCTTTTGATCATTTTTATGCACTGCCCTAACTGTACCATATCTTTAGCTTAAGTGTGGCCACTGGCTTTACCATTGGACCCTGCCTTTAAGTTGGTGGTGGGGTGTCCCAAAACTCTGTCCTCCCATACATCTTAATCGCTGAACAGTCGGTTATTACGTTTGAATAGTTTCTGTCTCTTGTGCAATTATACTAAGAGATATTTATTGGTATCGGCTAGATCTTGAATTCGGTGAGATTTTAAATTGTTTAGTCAATTTTAGGACGGATATTAGATATAAAACAGGTAGTTTCTGATTGGAAACTTACTCTTATAACATATTATATTGGGTTTGGTTTGGTACTAACTCAAAAATAACTTATATCTCATATATTATAGATTTTGAAGTATCATGCATTCTATTTTCTCACTATATGCATTCTATAACTATCATTAATAAGTATAATTAAAATTCTATCTATTATAAATACTTTAAGTAACCCAATCATAATTAACCACTTAGATAATGGCAAAAAATTCCTCCCACTTTAGCAGTTCATTCATTAAATAGTCAAACAATAAAACCAATAGTTATAAAATATAAATTAACTCTATTAACAATTATATTGAGGTTTAAGATTCAATCTCTCTCTCTCATGATAGATGCTTTAATTTGAAATCTTAGGAACCTATCTTTAAGGGATGTGGTTAAGAGTAGGATCCTATTCTACTCATCCTAGATCATATTATCCCTATATTAAGTAATTCAGTATTTACCTTTTCTGAATAAATAAATTTGAGAATATTTGAGTTCATATATAAGAAAAGTCTCTATACAATGTAAGTTTTATTATTAACATAATACCTTATAAAAGCCTCAAAATTATAAAACCCTAGATTACAAAAGAAGTATTTAAAGTCAATGCAAAAACAAAAAATCATTCTTAAGTGGTGGCTAATGGACCACGTTGATCGTAGAAATCAATATGACCCATCCTTTTTTGCTTCTTTAAGTTAGTATATTACTTAGGTTGCTATGATACCCACTTGACTTTGTCTAATGTTCCCACAAATATGAGGGAAAAAAAATTGTAATTTTAGGTTATAATTTTCAATTATATATATATATATATATATTGTCCTCAATGCTTTACTGTTTTTCTATTTGAGTCATAATTTTTTTTAATCCTTAACATTTGTAAAAAAATGTAAAATTGAACTTTTCTTAACAATGTTAACTTTTTTTTTTGTTATTCCATGTCACATTGTGGTCTCTAATTAACCGAATAATCAATTTAATTAAATAAAATTATTACATAAAGATAAATAAAATAAATTTAAAAATGTAGAAATTGAAAAAAAAAGAAAGAAAAATTTGCAAAATAACAAAAAGGACCGTTCAACAACCTCAAGGCTAGCAATTGGCCAATGGCTAGCAATAGAGGGTTGCATGATCCCCCACAAGTGCTCGTAAGCCATCATTTAGCCTTGAGGTGGCCATAACAACTATGTTTTAGTAGGTAGGTTATAACTATGGGTCATTTGAACCACTTGCAATGATAGCTGGCTACCCACAATCTTAGGGGAGTCAAGTGAATCCCCTTGCTTGACGGTGGTGATCACTACCTTTCAAATTTATAGGAAAAATAAAAAATAAAAACAATAGAAAACCGATTTGGTCGTGATCAACTCACGTAACCCGTTTACAACCCAATCAAGTTTTTCTATTGTTTTTATTTCTTTGTTTTTCCCCCTAAATCTAATAGGAGGTGGTTGCCCACCACATAGGGGTGTTGTCACATCTCTAAGGTAATAGGTAGTTCACTCACCATCGTGCTTGTATCAAATAATCCACTTTTATAAGTAACGTAT
Organism: Laguncularia racemosa; assembly: GCA_037954665.1. NCBI lineage: Eukaryota > Viridiplantae > Streptophyta > Magnoliopsida > Myrtales > Combretaceae > Laguncularia > Laguncularia racemosa. The sequence continues at coordinate 548,988 of JBBMOL010000083.1, forward strand.
GACCAACCTACTAAAACATAACTAAAATTTTTTTTAATTTAGTTATTTTTAGCTTTTCTTTTGTTAATTTTTTTCTTTTATTTATTATTTTAGTTGATTTAGTTATATTTATTTGTATTTTTATTGATACTAATTATTTGGATAAATTAGATGCTACCACATGTAATTTGTTAATTGAAAAGTTAACGGTATTAAAAAGTATTTTTTATACACTTTTATAAAATTTAAGGACTCAAATTAAAAAAAATGTTCAAAATTCAAATAAAAAAATCATTAAATGTTGAAGATTAAAATTATACTTTTTTCCCTTATTTTAAGTAACCATCTAAATAAATACTCTAAGAAAATGCAAATATAAGATACCAAACTCCTCTCAAAACAATTTAATGCTATTAAAGAATAACAAAAGTTAATGTAGGAACTTTACATTCCCTTCCGAGAATGTAATAATATAAATATATCTTACAAGAAGAGAAGGGAAGTGCTACATCATACTTCATTTATGTTGGGGATAATGATAAATACATTCCTCGTAATATTTACTATATATAGATAAATTTAAAATTTTTAAATGTAATCTCTAATAAAGCCCTAAAATCATAACCGAAAGAATCATAAATAGTAATCATTTTGAAGTTTTAGTGATAGTTTAGTCTAGAATAAACATTCAATATTAAAAAAACGAATAAAGTAATAATAAAGTTAAAATGTTATATAGGGGGTAAGCATAAAAACCTATGTGACCTATCAACCTTATTTGGTTAGATGTGGTCCATGATAATACTACAATCATAGGATAGATTCCTTTTTTGCATATTTAAAACTTGTAGTCATAGGATAGGGTATAACTTATGACCTAATATCTACTAAGTATTAACTTGGAATTTGTATTTTATAATATTATAGTTTATAAATTCTAGATTTTTTTTTGTAATTTCTTTATATATATGAGGTTTTTTTTTTAATTTTATTTTTTGTTTTTATTGGAATTCATTGTATTTATATTAGTTATATTTTGCATTTAGTAGCAGTATTAACTTGCAATTCTATATCATAATTTTTGGCATGAGTAATAATAATTTAAAAATAGAGAAAAGGCCTGTGGATATATGTTAACATGGAACTTGTAAACATTGCTAGTTAGAATTCTAGGTAATTCCTATGGATCATAAGGAAGATTTTAGTTCCAAAATTTTTAAATATATATCTATATAATAGGATGCAGAGTGGAAAATTCGATCATATTATATGTTTACTCACCCATAATTCCAACTTTACAAATCTTTAAAAAAAAAAATTTAATAAGCGCATGTAGTATATATCAATATAATTACTTTTCTGCCAGCTATATATTTTGGTAGCATCCGACAGATTCAAAGTTACTCTACCCATAGTAAATAAGACCATTGTTCTTACGCAGCCTAAGCCGACCTTTAGTAGGTTGGATATTATTTGACTCATGTATAGGTTTGCCCAGATCCTTCCTGCCCGAGATTAGACCAAATATGGCAGTAGAGTGGGGTGATCACTTTCTTTTCAACGGATGTAGGGTCTTCACGCTCCTCCTCCACCACCCCCATCCACCCCCCCTAATTTGAGACCCTTTTATAAAAAAACTCTAAATATATTCAATAACTCTTGTGGAATTTTATCATTGTTATTAAAGTTGAAACAGTTATTTTATCCTTTTTCTTTTTTATAAACCATCGTTATATATAAAAAAATTTATATAATTTCTTTAAATGAGTAAGTCATTTATTTTTATGGCTGACATTTAAATAATATATCTTCTTAATTACTTAAGAGGGGAATTAAACTTTTAGTATAACATATAAAATTATCAAATTAATTATTCTTTTCAAAAAAAAACGTTAAAAGATTAAATTGATATTCATAAATCATAATTTTATGATTTAATATTTGAAAAGCGATAATAGCGAATGCGTATATATGTAATTATTTTATATTTTTTTAGACATTGAAATCGTGGATATGTCACTTCTAAATACTTTATGAAAAAAAAAGAAAAAAAAGTAGAGGAGACGTGGATAGATCAACCGACCATAGTGGTTATTTTTGTTTTTAAAATTTTTAACCATATCTAAAATGAAGAAAACATACAGAAAGAAATTTCTTGCATATTGGTGACGATTACATGCCTTATATTTTATATTATAAATAAAACTTTTCTTTTTTGGAGACAAACGCATCCAAAAGAGGACGCGTACATACATGCATGATGTGCCCAATAATTTACGCATGTTATGGGTCTAAAGTGGGGTCCACGAGTCCACAGGCAAGGTTGATACGTCAACGTCGATACCCCAAACCTTACCTGTCTCTTTATAAGCCTATAACTACAATGTCTCTCTCTCGATGCATTATTACTTTTCTTCTAAAGTGGCAGAATTATTAATAGGGAATTGCCACACAGATATCATTATGGAAAAGAAACGATTTAATGTTTTGATATGGGTTTTTTAAAATGCTGATATTCTTTAACATATTATTTAAAAGATTGATGGAAAAGGTTAATTAAAAAAAAACTAAAGCTTTTGGAAAAGGAGAAAATAAAAATAGGTATTAAATTAAACGTGGGCATTGTTTTCTGTGTGGGTTATCCGAGAAGAATGATTGGAGATGGAGATATGATATCTTTTCCTTAGCATTTCCTAAGACTTGCTTTGTCCGTTTATCTTAGCCTTAGCAGTACCTCTACGGCTAGAAGCATCCACCTCGAATTGTCTTCTCCAGCTAGCAACGCTCTGTCCTTTGTTCGCTTCACGCGCCTTCTTCTTATTACTACACCTCACCTCCCTTGCAAAGTCAGATTCTTTTTTTTTTTTTTTTTTTTCATGATTAACTTTTTCGTTATCGTTTGATACATGGCATTGTTTGTGCCATTCATCCAAATACTTTTTTATTATCCATTTTGCTACTGTAATATTTATGTAGGCAAAATGTTATGCTAAAATTGTAAAATAAATGAAATACCCTAGAGATAGGAACATATAATTAAATAGAAAAATCTATATCAGTATCTATAATATTAAAGTGGGTAAACCTAGTTTTGATGTTTTTAGTACATTTTGTAGTTTTATTACATGTGATTTTATGATTTTATCCTTTTTATGTTTTCTTTTAATGTGAAAAAATTAATCAATCGGGCTATAATTGTTAATAAGTTCATAAATCCTTTGAAATTTACCTAGATTCTAGGCAACAGTTATACCTTTCATTTTAAAGACTTTTTTTTTTTTTAATTCTATGCATAGTTTTAACTCAAGAAACCAAAACATCAAACTCTTATTCCAAATAATATTAAACCATCATCCACAATTCCAATATATGAGAATTTTTTTCAGCCTTTTCCTTTCCATTGAGGGTATTATTAGCATTTATATATATATATAAGAAAATAAATTAGGGCTTATCATCTGAGGTTGTTTTCTCCTCCCTATTAGATCAATTAGACCTATAAAATGAGAATAAAATCATAATTTTAAATCTAAGGTTAAGGGGTTAACTTTATTATACTACAAGCTTTACAAGTTTTATTTAATATTACATGAACTTAAAATAAAGAATTTGAAAGAATTATTTTTTTAATATCATGAGTTTTGCTACAGCTACATAGGTTTTTCTATAATTCAATAGGTTTTACATATGAAAGAATTTATAATATTATTTGTAGGTTATTTTTTTAATATCACATGAACTTAAAATTTACAAGAAGATAGGAAAAATTTACAGTATAACTTGTAGAATCTGAAAAGTGCAAGTTCTAGGATAGTTTTAAGGTATGGCAAATAGGTTCCAATATTAAAATTTGAAAATGAATAATTTACAAGATAAAATACAAGTAAGCTTTATACCGTACCTACCTTGTATCCACTCCTCCTTATTTACATTTATAAACACAAAAGTGAATCATGATTTTTGGAAAGAATAGGTATTTATACTTATTCATTTCACTTAAATTAGATTCTCATTCTGTATGTAAAAGTGATGGTCCATATATGAGTCACTATGAGATCAATGAGTAGTAGACAACTGTTAAATTCTTTTTTTACAACTAAAAGCTTGTGCAAATAGTGATAATATGCAGTAGCTTTATAATCATTTTTTTATTGATAAGGGGTAAAAAATTTCTTGTTCATGTGTTCATTAGGTTTGTTAGGGATAAGCATTTTAAATTTTAGTAGGATTCTAATTTTTTTGTTTGGAACATATCAATTTATCTTTTGTTTTCCTATGTGGATATTCATACTTATACAAGCTATATTTTTTGTTTGTATAGAGATGACAATCTCAAAAAGAAGTTTGAAAACTATGTATACCTATGTTTTGTATTTAGAATACTTATCCAATAATTAATTAAACCTTAAAAATATTTTAAAAGTAGTATCTATTTAGTAAACATTGAGAAGAGCCAATAAAGTAACACATTAGCGATGAGGATCATTGCTTTTTCTTAGTCGAACTGTTACTTGCTGTCAAGTGTGGAGACACAATAAAAACAATAGAACGTAGGAACAATACAAATGAAAAAATGCAGAATATTTATTTTTTAAAATTAGAAAAATGAACAAAATTTGCATCTACAGGTAAACACTCCATTTTTGTCCCAATCTAAAATAATAATAATAATACTAAAAAAATAAAAAGCTAGCTTTACAAAATAATAAAAAATAAAAATGAAGAAAGATAAAAAAAGAAAAAAAATTCTTTATAAAAATAATATATATATATATATATATATTTGAGTTTTTAAATTAAATTTGAGAACCTCAAAAGAGCAAAAAATTAACCAAGATAGTAGGTCAATCTGTAATTTAATTGCAATAATAAATTGAAAATGGGCTGGCTTAGCTGGTTCGCGTGTTGTTTTGAGTACATACAGGAGGTCTGAGGTTATGAGTTCAAATCTACGGGGAGGCACTTTGTGCCATTTTTTTTTTCCTCTGAGTTGCCACATGGCAGCATGCAATTGGCCAAAGTGAGCATGCACAAAGCATGTGTTCATTTTCTTCCTTCGGCCGACGAAGAGAAAACAAAAGAGAGAGAAATCCGGCATCCTCGAAGGGGAAAAACGGATGGATAACAATGAATCTAGCCTACCCAAAGCAATTTTTCCATACAAATCCACCTATACTTAACCTAAGATTGGATTAATATAAATCTTAACAAAAAAATAAAAAATAAAATCAAATCCAAATGGAGCTTGATTCTATGCAATCTAAGGTTCCCTTGAGCTCGATCATAGCATCTATAAATAGGACTTAACCTTGCAAGCTCGACCTAACTTTCAAAACTGAAAAAAAATCACTAAAAAACACACAAAAATCAACTCATCGTGACCATTCTCTCTCTCTAAAAACACTACACCCATAGTTTGCCTTCTCTCTAGATTTTCTAGTTCCGTGCATGACGTCAAAGCAAGATATTGATATATTTGAAAGCTTGGACGTCCATGGATTCATAAAAGCTAAGTCTCGAGATTCGATTTGTTTAAGAGAAGCCTAGATTGGAGTAGGACCCCACTGTCGGCCGCTGTCCGAATTGCTACCAAAAGTAGTTTTTAGTGCAAATTGACATCATCAGCTGACTCCACACCCTTGAGAACTTCGGATTTGACTCCTCAATCGCTTTCAAACACAACCAGAACGCCTTGAATGACGAAGCTACGACCACCGTGCTCGCTAACCCGTGACCCGAACCGCACTAACCCACATTCAGGTTAGTGGGTCTCATATTATTATTACTATTATTATTATTATTAGTTTTAGTTGACAATAATATTAGTACATAAAAAGATAAAATATAAATAAATAATAATGATAAAAGACATATTTTTAGAAATTTGTTTTCTTTTGTTATTGATAAAATAATAAAAACCTTAATAAAGAAGAATTAGGTTTAGAATTTCTCTTTCGTTTTTCTTTTATAAATGATTTTCTTTTTAGTTTAAGGTATGATTTTTCTAATATATATATATATATATATGATATTTTATCATATAGAAAAATGATTTTAATGAAATAAAAAATAATTAGTGTTTTTTTAAATTAGAGGTTTTAGTTTTTTTTTTTTCAAAATTAAGAAATAAAGCTTAGGCTTGAAAATTTCTTTAAATAAATTTAAATGATGATAAATGTAAACCTGACACATTTTCATAATTAAGACTAAATAATCCATTAAATTTTTACGCAAGTAAACTACGACCTGTTTTATTCTAAATAGAGGGTACGTAAACACTCTTATGGGGCAACTCTAAAAAAATAAAAAAATATTTTTAAATCACTATTGGTATAATCATTATTTCGTTATTTTTATTATTTTCTTTTATGCTAAAAAGGATATCATAAAAATAAAAATTTCAGAAGGTTAAGGTCGTAACTTTAAGGTTTTAATAGGATGGCTCTTGAGTCAAGAATCTTTGACTTTTTTTTTTTAAAAAAAAAACGGTTTTGTTGATTAGTGTTAAAGTTAGAATTAATTTGCTTAATTAATTCTAACTTAACAAATTTTCCCAACTCCAGTTTAGGTAGCGACTCCAAATAAATGATGAAAATCAATTTTTCTTTTTTTCTTTTTAGTTCAAGTCGAGGATTTATATTAGATGGGCATATGATATAATATGAATTGAATTAGGTAAATAATAAAAAATTATAAATTAGATTCGACACTACAAAATTATCAAACATTATTTTTTTTAGCTTATGTGAAATCAGATAAGAAAGCTTGATGCTTTGATGAGTAAACCTTATATAGGTTTTAGCTAATTATTATTTCTATTCTTACTTTATATCATTATAATTTATTTTATTTTTTACGTTTTATAATCTTAATGCAGTTTTTTTTTTTTAAATTCACCCTTAGATTGATATACGAGTTTAATAACTTACTCAATAAGTGATACCAATTTATATTGACAGATTTCTTTAATGCAATTTCTTAAATTGTATAATTTTTACCTCACTTAAATAAAGTACTCAAATGGATCTATGTATGTGTTGCTATTGTTATGCATTAGTTAGGTATGTATGCGATCTGTCATATTTGAATGTGCAGCAGAATAGTTTACTTATTAGTACATTGTTCACCCCTTCTTGAGATTTATTTATTTATTAATATTATTATTAGTATTTTGAACAAACTAAAGAACTTTAGTGATGACAATTAAAGTGTATAGGATACAAAGACTTGTGTATCTTTACCAACGCAGAGTGCATAATATATTGCATAATTATTTTACTAAGAAAATAAAAGTGCTTCTATATCGATTAATATAATATCTATTGCTAGGGTTCGAAAATTCTACCTGGCAATCTTGTGTATCTTTTAAATATCAAATATATTCACTTTTTTCAACCGCATATTGATGCTATTATGACCACATGACTTTATGATTTGCGTAAGACCAAACATTCGGCAACTAACGGGATGCTCGTGCATTAGTCGAGCCCATGCCTAAATTGTATGAAAAGGATGCTTCAAGCATGTCTCTCAAATAATGTCGTTTTCCCCTTGCCATGTTCCCACGTATTATCCCCCCACTCCAACATATGGAAGGATCCTTTTTTCTCACACTTCCTCCGCGTAAATAAATAAATATGACGAAATTTTTTAGTGATGCAAATTGAGATTGGTGTGCATGTATCATTTATATAGTTTGCCAACTTTCTGTCATTTATAAGTTTTAGTAGTTAAGTCTGTTACAGGAATAGAATATAAGTATAAATAGGATTTTGTAAAACAGTTAGGAGTAGTAGTAAAAAAATTCAGGGTTTATTTATTTATTTTTTTGAGTTAGTCTCAATCTCTTTAGAAACTCTCTCAAAAATAATAGCAAAGTGATCATTGAAATAATAATCGTTTTCTTCAAGTTCATTGATGTACTACAACATTACTATTTGTCATGCAGACTTCATCAACGTTGTTGTTCTTCTTGTGTACTACAACACCAATTCTATTTGTTATGTATAGGAACTCTGTTTTTCTTTTGTGTTGTACACTACAATTCAAGGATTTCGCATATGGTATAAGAGCAAGGATAGTCATAATGCCGAACAATATTGGCAATACAAATGAAGAACAATTACATTTTGATCCTTATTTCATTTATAGGTTAGACAATCCTAACATGGCGATATGAAATATTATTTTTAATGGCAAGAATTACTTGTCTTGGAGTAGATCGATGAAGATAGGACTTGGAGCAAAACTTAAACAAGGTTTCATTGATGAAATAATAAAGAAACCTGATGAGGCTTCAAATGATTTAATTCGATGGACTCATTGCAATTATATGGTCACGAGTTGGATTTTAAATTCTATGCGTGCAGAATTTTCACAAAAATTTCTTTATATGCAATCTACTGAAGAATTGTGGAGTGAAGTCAAATAACATTGGACATTCCAATGGACTTTTAGAATTTCATATTCAACGAGAGATTTGTAATCTTGTACAAGGAAACTCGACGATAGGAGTTTATTTTAACAAATTGAGGAAGCTTTGGGATGAATTGCAAATGCTTAAAAGTAGTCCTATCTACACTTGTTGAGTGATGAATCGTTGTGCTTGTGAATTGAAAGAAAAACGGGTAGAGTCCGAGTCACATTCCAAGTTAATTCAATTCTTGATGGGATTATTGTATTCATACGAATCAATTAGAAGTCAAATATCAAGCATGGAACCATTGCCCAATGTGAATTGAGCCTTTTATCTCATTCCATAAGTTGAGAAACAAAAAGAGGTGACATTTGTAACAATTAATGATTCCGAGATGGCTGCATATTTTTCAACCAAGAAAGAAGTGAATAGAGGAGTGTTAGATAAAAGAAAAGGAAAAGGGCATGCCAAGATTTTCTGTAGACATTGTAAAATAGAAGGACATAGCATGGAGAATTGCTTTCAATTAATCGGATATCCAAATTGGTACAAAGGGAAGAAAAATTAGGAAGTTTCAAAGATGGCAGCTTACTATAACAATGAAAACATGAATAAGAATTTATACACTCTTATTGCTTTTGCCCTTTGAGATTGATAATGGTTCTTGTAATACAGGTGGACAATATCAGTTTGATCAAAAGATGGTTCAATTGCATTGTCAAGAAATTATGAAAACAATGAAAGAAAAGAAGCCATCGCTAGAGTTTACAGGAGCAATCAACATGGTTGAATTTGCAGGTATGGCCCAAACCTATTCTTGTAATTTTGGTCTTGATAATGATTGTGTTGATCATTGGATAGTAGATACGAGTACTACTGATCATATGACCCCACATAAACATTTGCTTGTAGATCTACAAAAGCTTTCTTATTTTATTTCAATCAAATTACAAGATGGGTAGTGTAAAATAGTCTTTATCAAAGGAATGATTCATATTAACATATCATTAACACTTAATTATGTGCTTTATGTTCCTGATTTCAAGCATAATTTGCTTTCTGTAAACAAAGTCTTAAAGGATAATGATTTGGTTGCTAGAATTAATCCATTATCTTTTCAATTTTAGGACCCAAAAACCGATGTTATGATAGCATCAGCAATGGGACATAGAGGATTGTATTTGCTACAATCCAAACCCATGAGGAGAACTTTTGTACAATTAGATAATGTACAACATAATTTCATGTTGAACTCTTGTAATAGATTAGATTTTATTCATCCGATACATGCTAGGCTTGGTCACTCTTTGATATCAAAACTTACTCATCTTAACCTTTGTAAAGATTTTGATACTTCTCATTTCATATGTGATGTGTGCCATAAAGCAAAATCATATACTTCCTTTCATCTGTAGCAATACTCATGCTACATTTCCTTTTCAATTAACTCACATAGACATATGGGGACCGTATCATGTTTCTTCTTTGAGCAAATTATTTCTTCACAATATTAGATGATTTTACTAGGCAACTTGGACTTATCTGATGAACAATAGGTCATAAGTCATTACTTTACTTGAAATTGTTTTTCATTATGTGAGCAATTGGTTTGATGTTACATCAAAGGTTATGTGAACTAATAATGGAGCTTAGTTTTTGTCCCAAGTATGTCAATCCTTATTTGCTAAATCTAGCATAGTTCATCAACGAACTATGGTTTACACACCACAACAGAATGGGCGGATAGAGCGCAAACATAGGCATCTAATAGAAATGGCTAGAGCATTATGCTTACATGCTAATCTGCCAAAACAATTTTGGGGAGATTGTTTGCTTACTGCTACCTACTTTATAAACATAATTCCCGATTCTAAATTAAACTAGAAAACACCCTATGAACTATTGTTTGATCATTAACCAAACTATGATCATCCAAAGGTTATGGGTTGTTGTTGTTGTTTATCTAATGTTCAACTGAATAAAGATAAGTTTGAAGCCAAATGGAGTAAATGCATTTTCTTAGGATATATGTTTAGGTAAAAAGGATACAAAGCCTATGATCTTACAACTCATAAAGTGTATATAAGTAGAGACGTTATTTTTTATGAAGATGAATTTCCTTTCTGAGCATCTTTACTTGCAAATGACTCTATTTCTCATGATATTTTTGTTAAACATATACCATATTCTTTTGATAACAGTATACCACTTATTTTTACTTCCCATCATAATCCGAACATGTCATCTAATATTATTGAAAATAGTCAAGATGTTTCAGCTAATATTCTTGTAGTACGAAAGTCTACATGAGATAGAAAAACTCTTTCATGATTGGAAAATTATGTTACTCATAATCTATCGGTTTTTAGTCCATCATTATCTACACATTCATCATGGTACACATTACCTTCTTATCCATTTTTTACTTCCAATTCTTTGTCACATGTATCAGTTAATTATGTCTCTTCTTTGGCACATATATTAACTAATAAAAAACCACACAATTATTACCAAGCATCAAAACAACAAAAATGGAAGAAAGCAATTGGTTGCAAGTGGATATATAAAACAAAATATAAGGCTAATGGATTTCTTGAAAGATATAAAGCGAGATTAGTTGCTAAAGGTTATAGTCAAATAGAGGGAGAGGATTATCGCGATACTTTCTCACCAGTAGCCAAACTTAGAACATTTAGAATCTTAATTGCTATTGCTGCATCACAGTCATGGCCTCTTTATCAAGTTAATGTTAATAATGCATTCTTAAATAGATTTTTGGATGAAGAAATATATATGTTACCACTAGAAGGTTATCATAAAGCTAAACCAAATCAAGTTTGCAAACTTTTTCGTTCTCTCTACAGATTGAAGCAGGTATTTAGACAATGGAATGTTGAGATCAGTCAATTTTTGCTCCAGCACGGATATGCTCAATCTAAGAATGATTTTTCACTTTTTACTAATCGAACAGAAAAACGTTTTGTAGTAGTATTACTATATACAAATGATATGTTGATTACTTGTACTGATGATGTTGCAATGTTTGATTTGAAGTCCAGATTACATGATAAATTGACTATTAAGGATCTTGGGATAGCACAATTCTCTTTGGGAATTGAATTATGCAGAACTAAAGTTGGAATTCTACTAAATTAGAGGAAGTTTATTCTTGATATATTAATAGATGTTGGTTTGACAACTACAAAGCTTACTTGAACTCCTTTTCCACCTAGTGTTAAGCTAGACAATATCAATGGTGAACTTCTTGATCAACCTCTAACATATAGATGCATTTTTTGTTGCCTACTCTACCTCACTCTAACTAGAGCAAATATCTCATATGCAATTCAACGATTTAGTCAATTTATGTCTCACCCTCGAACATCACATTTACAAGTAGCTTATCATCTACTATGATACTAAAAGGGCACTCATTTGTTAGGGTTATTTTATTCTTCATCCAATACTCTTAATGTTGTTGGTTGTAGTGAATCACATTGGGGTTCATGTCCTGTAAATCAGAAATCTCTTAGTAGCTATTGCATTTTACTCAAAAATTCTTTGATTTCTTGGAAAACTAAGAAACAACCGACAGTAAGCACATGCACTACTAAGGTAGAATATCGAGCTATGGCTTTGACGACTAAAAAGTTGATGTGGGTTTTGTATATTCTTCAAGATCTAGGAATTAATGTTTCACTTCTTGTTTCGTTATGTTGTGATAACAAGTCTGCTTAAATGCTTGTTGCACATCCTATTCTACATTGTAGAACCAAACATCTTAATATTGACACTCATTTCACATGAGGCCAGATTTTAAAAGGTTTTCTTATTACACAACATGTTTCTTCTAAACTGCTACTTGCTTGTTAATATGCTTACTAAACCAATTACTAAAGCTCAATTACAATTTTTATCTTGCAAGTTGGGCCTTCAAGAGACTCCACCAATAGAGGGGGGGGGGGGGGGGGGGGTGGAGAGGTTAAAAATACAAGTGTACATGTGTCATTTATATAGTTTGCCAACTATCCGTCATTTAGAAGTTTTAGTAGTTAAGTTTATTACAAGAATAGTGTAAGTATAAACAGGACTTTGTAAAATAGTTTAGTAATAGTAAAAAATTTTAGAGTTTTTTTTTTCTTTTAAGTTAGTCTCTATCTCTTTAGAAACTCTCTCAAGAATGGTAGCTAAGTGATCATTGAAATAATAATTGTTTTCTTTAAGTTTGTATGATGTATTGCAATGTTACTATTTGTCCAGTGTACTACATCAACACCGTTGTTCTCCTTGCGTATTGCAACACCATTTTTGTTTGTTGTGTATAGGAACTTAGTTTTTCTTTTGTGTTGTACACTACAATTCAAGGATTTCTCATATAGAGCATGTGGTGTATATAGATAATATATGTTTATCTTTATACTTAGATAAATAATTTACATCATTACATCTAGTGAATACAAATAAAGGATTGATATGGTTAATGTGGTTACAATAAGAAGCTAACAATATTTTTAATATGCATCATATTTTATAAGTAAAATTTATTATCAATTTGATCACTTAATAATGTATATTTTCCATTTATATTTGAAAGCAAATACACGATATTTCCATTGTCTTTATCCTAAATATGTAATATGCATTGATTGCAATTAAATATATATTATAAGCATACTATATCGATACTTTTGAAAAAAATTAACCACTATAAATCCTTTAATTGTATAAGATACATTTTATAAATTTTAAAGATACGTGAACATCATTTAATTAGTATAAAAATACATGAAAACACCTAATAAGATCATAAATAAATAGATAATATGACTTCAAAATTTATCCACTCTACAACATGATTCTGTTAATTTATTATTACATCTTCTCATCAGCTTTCCATTCTAGTGGCTTACCTTTGCATAGAAACTTTCTAATGAGAGGAAAAAAGTATAATTTTAGTATTAAATGTTTTTGTTACTATTTAACTTAATCATTAAATCAATTAATTTTCTATAAAAACTTTTGAGTTTATTCCTCTCTAGCATTATGGAGTATCCAAAGGGAGAATAACGAAATAAATTAGAATTTTATATTTCTTAAATTTTCTACACCTCATTGCCCTTTCAAAAATTAAAGTTTTTTTTTTTTTTAACAGTATCTTATCTATATCTTTTATGTTTGTGATATTTGGGTAAATTGTCTTATCTAAATCTTATGTTTCCTTTAATAATCATGCCATAAAAGATGATTTTGGAAGATAAAGATTAAAAATGTGAGTAAAACACTTGAAAAATGTTAATTTTAATAATAAATATATAAATGAATTTATAAAATACATACATACACATACACATGTGTATGTATGTGCATGTGTGCCAACCTATATGCTAAATAAAAGCTTTAGATAAAAATAATTACAGCTTCCAAATTAAATAGAGAAATTAAACTATATGACTCTAATAAGGAAATAAAGATTAGTTACAACACTTACGTAAAATGTTTAACAAAATATCTGATGATGCTTAAAAACTACCATAAAATTGGAACACACTTCAAATCCATCCTAAATAATATAGACTAAACCTAGGATCTTTCTCATGATTTACTCTAGCAAGACATAGCTTGCTATGAAAGGAGAGAGGAGCACCTTAAGGTTACACTACTCCCAAACAAGTTCTAAACCTCTTTGCTTTTCAATTCTAATTTTAGTAAAACAACAAAAACCCTATAAATATCATATGTGTGACTATAAATTTAATTTTTAAAACAAAAACAAAGCTTAACCCTAATCTTTCCATACATAAAACGAAAGAACCTTAAACATCTAATATGTGTTTTCATTATAAAATGTAAAATGGATTTACAATTAAGTAAACTTTTAAGATATCTATAATAGTGAATGCAACTAAAGCTAAATTTAGGATTATTATCAATAACTCAAAGCCTTAACTTATCAGTGCATTAGTTAGTTTTTTAAGCCATAACATTGGTAGAGTAGCCTTGTAGGGCCCCAATCAAAAGCCTAGGCTTGACTTAGATTAAAATAAGGATAGAAGGTGGAAAATGGAGTAAAATCACACCATTTACCCCCATAATCGACCACGACACATATGTGGTCAACTATATTAGGCTTATAGCCAACCATAGGCCTCCATTTATTAGTTGTTGCTACTTAGTGGTTAGCAATTGCCCTTTAGGGTTAACTAATGTTGCTTTGCAATCAACTATAACATGATTTTGTCAACCATCCCTTTCTAAGTTTTTACTTTTCTCTTTAGTTTGTTATAAACCTCTTTGAAATCTAAATTTTGACCTTAAATCAATTTAGACACACCCTAAACCTTAAATCTACCCTAAAATCAAAATAAAATAAATAAGGTGAGCTTCACAAAAATTAATTGAATTATTTTGAATTTGATGGGTTTCAAAGAAAAACACTTCATAAACTTGATTATATTTAAGTTTTAATAAATTTAGCTATTGAATTCTTTAGTAAACTTATCATACTTTGATTCTAGGTGAAGAACTTGATTATTCTTAACTTTTCGAAGACTATTATCAACCTTAAAAAATGAGTTCTATGTGAGTGAGAAATTTGATGAATTATTACAATACTTGTGATTGTTACTTGTTAGATTGTTCTATGTGACTTGTTTGGATGTATGTGAAGTTTTTTTGAGTGTTCATGTGGTGAAAATAAAGTTAGAATATGTTTATATTAAGTTTTTGTGGTGGTCAATGCATACTAGAGGAGGAAGATGATTACCGTTCAGTCACTACAAAAATTAGCAATCAAACAATACTTGATAAATAGGCACCAAATGATTGCTACATTTCCCATTGACCAGTTAGTAAAATACCAACCTTACCTCCTCTTAATTGCACCAAACATTCAGTACAAATGTTATTGATTGGCCAATAGGGGTGCAAGCTAAACCCCTCTTTCTTCATTTGTTTTTCCCTTTCTCATATTTTCCAATCCATAATCCCTTACTTTAGTAAGCCTAAAGCTCCATCCTATACCATTTCCCTTAAATCCAAAAGACAAATACAATATCTTTGTTAGAAATAAATTGGATTGTTTCTATGCTCTAAGACTTAAAATATTTGATTGAGTAGTCTAACTGATGGAGGAATAAAACTTGTGCATATTATTTATCTATGGATGGAATGATTATTTGACATATCCGGATTACCCTTAAATGAATTAATTAATGAATAGGTCTAATTTAAAACTGAACATGCATTGTACAAGACATTACATTATTTAAAAGCCATCATTACTAGATGACTCTTCAGAAGTAATCATTTAAGGATCTTGCACTTCCACTTATACACTAAGTGACTTAAGGGTTATCATGCACTTAATGAAGCCCATTCAAAGGTCCCTTAGGTCATTTTGGGTTTGTTTGCTTGGAGAATACATTTAAGGAAACTTAAGCTTATTAAGAGAATTAGTATAAGTTTGAACATCCTAGGTATTGATTGTAAGTTTGCAAGTCCTTAACCTAAATTCAAGGGGATAAATCCTAGACTTCATTATTGGTTACTAGAAGACTGTGTGGGATGTTTACATTACATATAGTTGCTCATGTATATCATATAATTGATCATTTGCTTGTAATTGTTTGTGTTTGTGTAATAGCAAGAATATTGCATTTCCATTTCATGAAGTGATGGTTTACTCATTCCCTTATGGGGTTGTTCATCTTATAGAACCTTTTGATCATATCATGGCCTAAAGAATTGCTAGGGTAAGCTCCACTAACTCCACTAGGCAGGGTGTGGATTAAGTGAGCCCAGTGGATAGAGTAGACTTGCCTAGAAGACGATATATTTTGAAATGTCTTATAAACTTCCATTTTTGATCTCTTTTTGGTTATGGGCCTAAACTATATAGTTTACTCATTTTGTTTCACCCACCTTTTAGAATATATTTTTCAAAATTTATATGTAAATATTTATCCTTTTAAATGTATTTCTATTAATATCATTTTAGTTAAAGTAGATGCATTATGAGTGTATCATAGTGGTAAGGTATTCATGGCAGGTTGTCATAACTAGAGTCCTCTATAGGGTGTGACATCTTAAGGCCTTAAAATCCATATTATAAGGACTTCTAACAATCTATTTGACATAATTAGCAATTTAGGTGAAAAATTGGAAAGGCAAAACTAAGACATAAGGGAGACCCAATTAACCAACTTAAGTTGAATTTAATCGACTATTCCCCACCATTCCACTAGCTCTCTAGAATAGTAGTCATTAGATCAACCTTAAGGCCTATTTTGCCGCTTAACCTAAGCCCCTGCTACTCATTAAGCCAACCTTTATTTTAGTCCATTTTTGCTTCATTATTTGATTTCTCAATGTTCATCCTTGACCTTAAATCTTAATTATCTAACCTAAAACCCT
The DNA here is from genome assembly GCA_037954665.1 of Laguncularia racemosa. NCBI lineage: Eukaryota > Viridiplantae > Streptophyta > Magnoliopsida > Myrtales > Combretaceae > Laguncularia > Laguncularia racemosa. The sequence continues at coordinate 565,795 of JBBMOL010000083.1, forward strand.
AACAAACAATTTAAATTAAGAATTAAGTAATTGATATTATATTTTTAAAATAATAAAATTTTTCTATGGTAAACTTATAATTTTAGAAGGAAAATATTTTTAGAGTTAATGATTAGCAAGTGAGTCATAAGAAAGTATAAATTCTACATTATTTGGTTGTCTATGTGTATAGGATTGGTGAATTAACCTTATTACTATTTGACCCTTCAAAAACTTAATATTGTTGTTTGTAGTTAATAACAAGGTTTGCAACCATTCATTTCCAATTGTAAGTAGATAGTTGGAATGAAATGGGTTATAGTTAGATGTAAAGGCCATTGATATGTGGATAGATAAATCATTAGTATAATGGAATCTACGATTTATCTATTTGGGGAAATTAAGAATGTGAATGTCAATAGGACATAGTTACGGTAAAGGACGCGATTATATATAAAAGCAATGATTTGAATTATTGATAAGTAATATAGATGGTGAAGTCATAATGGTATTGGTTATGGTTTTAGCAATGAGATGTTAGTAAGCTTGTGTTCCCCCATCTAAATATAAGATAAAATAACCAAGAGTTGAGTATGATGAATACTTGTTTATTGCATTATATATAACTATACCATGTGTAATGTGACATTTATATGTGTTTCCTTAGTAGCCTCTTCCTTATTTGGCTTTATAGTTCACCCAAACTTAGATTCCTTTTAAAATGTTTCCAATATAAAATTTTTGGATAAAAAAGAATAAGAAAGCATGAGATTTAAGGTTTTACATATGCTTACCAAAAAATAAAAGCAGTCAATGACATTAGAGTGCGCATTCATGTTCGAGGTGTATTAGAAACTTTAAGTAGGATTGATTATATAAGTTGAATAATTGCATGGGTGCGCGCATGTAGACGCACACACACATACATATATAATGTTTTGACTTGTTCATATTCTTTTAGGATTTGCTTGATTAAGCTTATACATACATGTAAACACCCCATTTTTGCCCTTTAATCACAAATAATGTTTAATTTTTCATTTTTTCAATCTTTTCAAATTTCCTTCTATTTTGCAAAAATAAAAAGAAAAATATTGAAAAAATAAAATAAATAGGAATAATACACCAATTTTGGAAAACGATGATAGAAATAATAATAAAAGATGTAAAATAATTTTTATAAAATTTTTGAATTTCAAAATAATATAAAAATGATAAAAATTGCATTGCATATATGCAATTTATGTAAAATAATAAAAAAAAATGAGAAATGGGCTAGCCCAGCTAGTCTAGGCTTCGACCTAACCGTGCACGAGGGGGGGGAGGGGGTGGTGGGGGCTCGGTTAGGGGTTTGAATCGCGGGAGAAGTAGATCCACGTTTTGCATTTTTCTTTCTTACCTAGGATACGTGGCAACTTTTGATTAGACTGAGGAAGCGCATGCGCTAGGCGCATGATCATCTTCAACCTCCGTCTGAAATAGTCGCCGAACGCGGGAAAAATGAAATCTGACCGTTTTGATGCGATTTTTTACACAAATCCAACAAATCTTTAACTAAAATAAGATGAACATCATCCAATTAACACAAATCATAACAAAATCGAGGATTTACATGAATTTAAAGCAAATCGAAAAAGGGTTTTAACTGCAAATTCGATTCAAGCCTATTAGAGGGAAATCTAAGCTTATTCAGTTCGATTTCTGATGCCTATAAATAGAGCACGATGGGAGAAAGCAGAAGCACGGATCAAAAGTGATAAAAGAGTGAAAAATCAGAGGTTTCAAAGCTCGCCGGAGTTCCCCCTTTGTCGTGACCGCCAATCAAGCCACAAACCACCACTTGAAGGCGTTTATGAAGAAATCCACTACCATATTTGGATTACCCACCCTCGGAAAGCTTAAAAGCAACCCTCAACCACCTTTGAAAGCCATCGGAACACCGCCGACGAGGATCCTCCGACCACCATGACCTGACCTAATTCGACTTGCAATCTGCATCCAAGCTAGTTTTTTTATATTATTTTTTATTTATCCATTTATTTAGCTTTTATTTTATTAGAAATAAAAAAATAATAATGATCCAAAAACAAAAGAAAAAAAGATTTTTTTTTAGGATTTTAATTAGGTTTTAGAATTTTGATAAATAAATAAATGTGTTAAATAATATAAAAAAATAATATAAAAACTTTAATTTTGTCTTCTTTTTTTTATCACTTAGAAATTTTCTTTTCAAAACAAAAAATATATTTAACTGATTTCTTTTAAAATTATAAGTTTTAGTTTTTCAAAAATAAAATGATAAAAAAGTTTAGGCTTAGATTTTTTTTTTTTTTAGAAATCTTTAAAATGATAACAAATGTAAACCTGACATGTTTTCATAATTAAAACTAGAACTACCTACTAAATTTTTATAAAAAATGAACTACGGCTTATTTGATCCCGAATAGTGGATATGTAGGCATTTTTATAGGGCAACTCTAAAAATAATTAAAAAAATCATTTTCCAAATCGTTATTAGTATAATTTTTAAAGATATCAAAATATGACTCAAATTTCAGAAGGGTAATGTGGTAACTTTAGGGTTTTAATAAGATAGCTCTCGAGTTGAGAATCTCTGATTTTTCTTTCTTCTTTTTCTTTTCTAAAAATAAAAAGAGGAGATTTCATTGACTAGTTGTCTAAATTGGAATTAATCCGCTCAATTGGTTCTAATTCAATAATTTTTCTCAACTTCAGTTGGGTGTCAACTTTAAATAAATAAATAAAATTTTTTAGTTCAAGTCGAGAATTTATACTAGATGAGCATATGATTTAATATGAATTGGATTAGGAATATAATGAAAATTTTAAAAATTAGACTCGATAATACATACATACATGTATACATACATAAATATATATATCTTATGAATAGTTTTTATGTTTTAATTTGAATATTTAAATACTTTTATGTTAGTTAAATTAACTATAATAGATGTAATAGAGATAATTGTAAAAAGGAGTAGCAACTCTAACTAATATAATGATTGTAGAAGATGAACATTGGGTAGATTTCCTTATTTCTAGAGTAAGTGGTATTGAAAAATGATTTGTGCATTGAAGAAAAGGAAAAGATTAATAGGTTTTATGATGGAACCACTAAGAGTTAGAAGAAGATATTATTTCATATATTTGCTTTTCCCTTCGATGTGATAATTGCTCTTGAAAGAGGAAAGTTTTCCTTTTAGACTTTTTAACTAGTTGGACACTTATTAATGGACTCTTGATAAAATAAAACTTTATCTCTATATTATGGGCGCCTTAGCATTGATAGGTTGTTTTGGACATAGGCCCTTATGGGTAGGTTAACCTATCACATGTTAAGAAGTTGCCATTGATTTGGTCCTTCAAACCTAAGTTGACTTAGCTAGTCCTAAGTGAGTTTACTCAACCTACAGTTCAAATAAGCCATAGGTGGGAACACCTCAAATGGATAAGATAAGTTAACTGCCTCATAATTTTCTTGCTTCTTCTCCATAAATCTTGAACTCAAGGAGGAGTGGGCATTAACTGCCTTCCTTATCCATCCTCTATCCTCCCTATAAATACTAAATTAAGCTTCCAAATAAGGGATCCATGCTCTGACTCTTTAAACACATTCCCACTACCTTGTTACTTTGATCCCCTTTCTCTTATATTGACTTAAGAGTTGGAATGATCACACTGGAACCAACTTTGACGCCCCCTAGCTCATTTTCTCTTATCTCATGTAGGTCACACACCTACATTTTAGGATCAAGTAACAACACTTAGTTTTTTATTTTGTAATGAAGTATGTATATATATTACTTTTATCCTTTTTTTTAGCTATGCTATAAAAAAACTATAAAAAAAAATCACAAATGAAGCCACAAACAACGATTCGAGCGGACCATGAAGATTGAAGAGTATCAACAACATCCATAATATTAAATGGAAGTGAAATAAGATAGAACTTATTAAGGAATATTTATGGAATACCCCTTTCCTTCTATTAGACAAGCAAAGTCATGTGTTCCTTAATATCAAGCAAAACATGATGAATGGTGGAATACCTATAGAGATTGCCCTTGAGTGCTTTAGGGTCATGTGTGTTAGCTTAGTTAGACTATTGTGTTAGATTGTATGTATGAATATCATTTAGTTGTAGGAGTTGAATCATATATGTTGTGTTACTTTATTCAATGTAGCTAGGTTTACTTCTTGGGCTATTAAGCTCATTTTTGTTGCATATTATTTCTTGGCTTACAAACCCCATCCTAAGGCATGTTTTTAGAAGATAATTGCAATACACTCCCCTAAACTATTGTTCAGGTAGAAATAGACTTTTTAAACTTTCAAACTTTGATTTCGCTTTATAGTTACTTTAAAAAATGTACAAGTAACTCTCATACTATTACTAGAATCCCTAAAATTATAGGGATTTAGTGACTATTTAGGGACTAACATACACATCTTCAAAATTATAGGAAAGTGATGTTAAATTTTGAAAGTTTAAGAGATCAATCTACACTTAATTAATAGTTTAGGAAATGTGTTTGTAATTGTGCTATTTTTTAGTTTAATGAGTTTGTTTATTCGTAATAAGTCTAAAATGGATAGTATTTTCTGCCCCAACTATTATATCTAGTTAATGAACATAAACTATGTCAGCTGGGTTGGTCATTCTAACCAAAGTCATTAATGGCTAAACATTAACTCAACCACCGTATTTTGTTAATAAAACGCACAAATAATTTAATCTTAGCCAAGGAATAACCTAATGATAGCAATTCATATTCTATCTTAATTTTTCATGCGATGTAGGACACTTCCTTATCTTAAAGTTGGACAAGGTTGATAATTTAACTCGCATTGATAGTGTCGAGTCTAATTTTTGATTTCCCATTCCTAATCCGATCTATACTAGACCCTATACTCATCTAATGTAGACCCTCGACTTGAGTTAGGAATTTTGTTTTATTTTGGAGTCGCCACCCAACTATAGTTGGGAAAGATTGAATTAGGATTAATTGAGCAGATCAATCCTAATTTGGACCAATAGTTAGCGTGATTTCCTCTTTTCGTTTTTTGTGGAAAGAGGAAAGGGAAAACCAGAGTTTTTGAGTTCGGAGGCTAACCTATTAAAACCCTAAGGTTACCACCATAATCTCCTAAAATCTTAACCTTATCTAGAAATGTCTTTTATTTTTTTTTTCTTTTTATTTTTTTTTAATAACCTATTCTAAGAAAATGATTTTTTTTTTCTTTTAAGGTTGCCTCAAATGGGTGCCTACGTACCTGCTATTCAGGACCAAACTTTTCGTAGTTCGCTTTTCCTGAAAAACTTTAATGTGTTTGTGAATTTTAATTATGAAATTTCTTTTGATTTATGTTTTTACCATTTTAGTATTTTTCTTAAAAAAAATCTAAGCCTAGGCTTAGTAATTTGATTTTTGAAAATGATATTTTAAGGAAAAACCAATTTTTGGATTTATTTAAGAAAATGATTTTTCTAAGTGATAAAAATTCCATTTTTCTATTTTTCAACTCATTTATACTATTATAATTTTTATTGATTTTTTATAATTTTTATTAATTTTCATAAATTTTCATTGAAAATTTTCTCTTAGATTTTTCATTTATCCTATTCTAAAATCTAAATTTTTATTATTATTTCTAATATTTCTATTATTTTCTTTATAAATTTTCACATTTTTATTATTTATTATTATAATAATTATTTTTATTTGTATTATTCATACTAAATCAAACCCTAAAAAAAAATCTAATTTCTAATATTTTTCTATTTTTTGAATTATAAATAACAAATAAGTAAATAAATAAATTTGAAATGAATAAAATAGATAAATAAATAAAATAAATACAAAAAATAGGAAAATCCGACTTACCTGGATCTAGGTTGGTACGCGGGTCGGGTCGAATCGAGTCGAAGTGGGTCGGGTCGGGTTGATCGGATACGGCAGCTGGGGATGCTCGTTGACGGTGTTTCAATGGTCTTTCGAAGCAGTTGAAGTGTCGATTCCTAGGTTTTCGGGGGTAAGGAACTCAACTGTGGCGGTGGTTTGCTTCAAAAACGCCTCTTGGTGGCTGCTCGACGCTTGATCGGTGGTCGCAGGTGAAGAACTTCCGGCGAGGCTTCGATTCTCTCTCTTTTCTCTCTCTTTCTCACTTTTGATCCGTGCTTCTGCCTCTCCACTTCATCCTCTATTTATAGGAGTAAGAAATCGAGTTGGATAAGCTCGGATTTCCACCGATTGAAGCAAATCGGATTTGCGGTTAAAAACCCATCTCCGATTTGTGCAAATCCATTGATTTGTTGCGATTTGATTCCAATTCGATGATGTTTATCTCATTTCTGTTGAAGATCTGTTGGATTTGTGCAAAAAATCGAATAAAAACGGCCAAAATTCGAATTTTTCTCCTCGCCAGCGATCTCGGACGGAGGTTGAAGACGATCACGCGCCCGACGCGTGCGTTTGCTCCAGCCAATCGGCTGCTGACACGTGTCCGAGGCAGAGAAAAAATTTGCAAAACGCGGATTCTGCTTCCCTCTCATTTCGAACCCCTAATCGAGCCCTCCCGCGCGTGCACTAGACCAAGGTCCAGACCAGCTGGGCTAGCCCACTTTCGCGATTTTATTATTTTCGCAATTTGTATATATGCAATGCGATTTTTTTATTTTTTTGTATTTTTTGAAATTTTAAAAATTATTTAATCCTCTTTATTGCCATTTCTGCAATTATTTTTCAAAATTGATGTATTTTTTCTATTTTTGCTAAATTATAGAAAAAAAAGGAAAAAATTGAAAAAAATTAGAAATTAACTATGATTGATTATTATTGATTATTAGGGCAAAAATATGATGTTTACCGATAATAATCTCCCAATTCGCCCCTTCTTGCGCCATTTGAGACGAGAACAGGATAAGAATGGGGATTCCTTTATTTTTGTACCGCTAGCCGGTGGGGATTGTTATGAAGCTAGAATCCTCTTTCCCTATGAATAGCCTAGACAGCCCAATAAATGAGAAATTTTCTTGCTTTAAATGAGCCCTTCTAACCCCAATTTAATTCTAAATGTTAACTGTTTGTCCTGTCTATAAAATTTGGTGTTTTATATTATTGTTAATTGTAGCTTAGTCCCGGAATCACCATACATTAGTATCGTTGTTAAATGATATTCTTACTATCAAATATTCTATTTGTTTGGCGTTGCTCTATTTTTTTTTTTTTTTTTGTGATGTTATATACATATTATTAAATGTAAAGGGGTAATGACTCTAATGGTGCTAGACCTCATATATTATGCTTGGAATCTACTTTTAATGGAGTAGAGTACATAGTATAATCACATTCATATCCAAAAGAGGTAGAACCATCATAAAATATGTATCCTATAATACTAATTTTTAGAATATTGTATTATTTTGTAGTACATATAAATATTTTTTATCCATTTTGTATTATATTGTCAATAAATGAAATTCAACACAGCCACAGTAATATATGGTCTATAATTCTAGGTCAATGCTTAATGAGAAAGTTAAACAATAACACCGTCTCTTGTATCATGGCCTAAGTTAGTTGTATTTTGTAACTGTTCTTGGATATTATACTAAAATTTGTTAATGCTTGTATTTGCATGATACTGTTATTTATCTTTTAGAGATAGTAGATTTAACATGATTTTTACAAGCCAACTCGGAATTCTACATTGTATATAGTTTTAGATGGTTCCAATATATTATACGGTAAGTCCAATTTATTTATTTTTTAATTATATGCCTATAATATATGGTAGATCGTGTCCCGCTCATACTTGAGTGGTTTATATATATATAAATATACACACACATACATTTACATTTATAATATGTCTTGAATCTTCACGTGACCTGGGTTTGAAGCATGTAGACAAAAATGTGAGCTAAAGCAAAATTGTCGGACATAAGAGTCGCATAGATTTTTTTCTTTTTTTTTTTCTTCCTTGATTTTTTATTAAAAATTTAATATTTATATTATTAAATTATAAAACTCTTAGCTAAAAATTACAAACAACAAAGTAATTGGCTCAAGTTGTTTGATTATACAATGGAAACTATCATGATAGGCTTGTCTAATTTTCTATTTTTACATCTATTGCAATTCAAGTTAATTTCTCATACTGGTTGGGACATTGATGTTTGGTTGTGTAACTATATAAATAAGCTATTATTTATGCGGAGTAAGGAGCAACAAAGTAGGGAGCAAGGCTAACACGCCCAATTGCATGCCCATGTTAAGTGGCGTGTTAATGTGCACGGCTACTTGCATACCCCTGTTTATGGGCATGCCAAAGAGAATGCTAAACAAAATTCCACAAAATGCTATACAGGCTTCTACACGCCTATGCTGAAGGTTATATTGAACTACATTTTAGGGTTTTTATAGCATTCTTTTTGTTTTTAGTTTATGTTATCATAGTTTATCACATCATTACAACTTAAGAACAATTTTTGAGAGAAACACTTCATCACTTTTTGTGAATTTTTGGATTAATCATCAATTGATTTTGTGTAAACATGCCAAGTTGCTATGTTAGTTGGTATTAGAGCGAGAAATTCTTACTATGATGTCAGGAGATGGCAGTTTAGTTGGCGGTCATGTTCTAGACGTTGTTCGAGATGCAGAAGCCTTGAAAACCAAATTGCAAGATCAAAGGGCAGTGTTGAATACCATAGATTAGAGATTCTGTTGTTTAAAGCAACACTTTGATGACCTGATTAAGCGTTTCAATGCAATGGGATTCGATGCCAATAGAGATAGGAGTGGTGGTAGGATGCAACCTAGGGCAAAGTATGCACGAGGTGATCCTATTATCAGACCTGTAGCTACGAATCATGGGTTACGAATGTATGATGACAATTCGAAGAAGGAAGACTAGGTGTTGTTTAGGGAAGAACGACTAGATAGGAGAGGTAGTGATGGTGGCTGATACGGGAGATATGATGGTAGGTGTGAGTGCAACTTCAGGGACAATGGGGATTTTAAGCTAAAGGTCGACATTCCCAGCTTTAATAATAATCTAAATATTGAAGATTTTATTGATTGGACTACTAAAATAGATAGATTTTTTTTTTAATATATGGAAATACATGAAAGGAGGAGAGTGAAATTAGTAGCCTATAAACTAAAAGGGGGTGCTTTAGCCTGGTGGGAGGGGCTCTAAAGTAAGTGGTATCATGAGGGTAAATAACCCATTAGGACATGGTATAGAATGAAATAATTGTTCCAAAGGGATTTCTTACCTCTCGATTATAAGCAGATTCTATTTCAGTAGTATTAGAGATGTTACTAAGGATAGAGAATTGTACATGAGTATACTGTAGAATTCATGTGGTTGGCTAAGAGGAATGGCTTGAGAGAGAGTGAAGGTCAATAGGTGGCTAGGTATTTAGATGGTTTGAAACTGCTGATTAGTGACAAAATTGGGGTACATGTTCTACATACGTTGAATGAAGCTAAGAACATAGCCTTAGGGGCTGAATTGATACTATAGGAAAAGAGTAGTAGGTTTAAAGGAGGAAATAGGAGGTTTGTGGCTGAATGTTCGAGTAGGCCTATAATTGAGAAGAATAGACCTACGTTTGAGTTGCTAGGGGTAGTTGCTGAAAAGAAAGAAGAGAAAGCCACAAGCAAGAAGCCAATTAAAACAAGGAAACACAAAGACAAAACAATCCATATGCGAAGCCGATACTGGGAAACTATTAACATTGTAATCAGCCTAGGCATCAATCCAATGAATGCCGCAATAGAAGAACAATGAATATAGTGGAGAGAGATGAGGAAGAAGGGATTAATTGTGAGCCTGATAAGGGTGAAAAGTATTACACGGAGGAGTATGAGTATGACAAATAGGTTTATGTAATCAGAAAATTGATGTTAGCACCAAAGCAAGAGGAGCAGATTCAGCAATATCAGTTGTTTTGCATCAGGTGCACTATTGAGGAGAAGATATTTGAATTGATAGTAGATAGTGACAGCTATGAAAATATTATAAGTAGGGAGGTTGTACAAGCATTACATTTACCAATCAAGAAGCATCTTAACCTATATACCATTGGGTAGATCAAAGCAACAAAAACAATTGAGGTCAAACAGCGACGCAAAGTACCTTTTTCCGTTGGTAAATACCGAGATGAGGTGTCTTGTGACATAGTAGATATGTACACCTATTACTTGCTATTTGGGAGACCTTGGCAGTATGATGTTAACGCCCATTATGCGGGTAGGGAAAACGTATACAGGTTAGAGAAGGATGGGGTAAAGTTTACGCTTTTGCCTTTGAAGCTAGCAAATTGTCCCGAGCCTTCTAAGGTGGAAGGACACTCTTTCCTCACGATTACACATTCTGAAAGGGAAATGGAGGATACTATAAAGGAGTCCCAAATTGTATATGCATTGATTGTGAAGCAGGTCTTGACAATGGATAGGGATGAGTAGGTAGAGGTGGTGCCAGACAATATCAAAGTTTTATTGGATGAGTTTAGTGAGGTGTTACCTGATGACTTACCAGAGGGCTTACCTTCCATGAGAGACATACTGCGCCACATCGATTTAATTTCTATTACCAACTTGCTAAATTTGCCTCACTATAGGATGAGCCCAAAGGAGATAGAAATATTATAGGAAAGGAACAAGAGTTGAGTTAGAAGGGTTTCATCAAGGAAAGCATGAGTCCATGTACCGTACCTGCTTTATTGACTCTAAAGAAAGATAGGAGTTAGAGGATGTGCGTGGATGATAAGGCTATCAACAAAATCACCATTGGGTATAAGTTCCCATCCGAGGCTAAAAGAAATGTTAGACCGATTGGGTGGAGCTATCACATTTTCAAATATTGATTTGAGAAGCAGCTATCATTAGATCAGGATCAAGCCAATGGATGAGTGTGGAAGATGACTTTCAAGACCAAAGGGTGCCTGTATGAGTGGTTGATCATACCTTTTGGCCTCAGCAATGCACTAAGCACTTTCATGAAGGTCATGAACTAGGTATTGAAATCTTTCATTGGTCACTTTGTTATTGTCTATTTTGATGATATCCTCATATATAGTAGATTTGAGGAGGAGCATTTAATGCATTTTAAGGAAGTGTTGTCTGTCTTGAAAGAGAGCAAGTTGTATGTGAATGTGAAGAAGTGTATCTTTCTATCTAGAAAGTTGCTATTTCTAGGCTTTGTAGTTAGTGGTGATGGGATATAGGTGGATGAAGAGAATGTGAAGGCTATTAGAGAATGACCTATTCCACGAGCTATCACTGAACCACGTAATTTCTTAGGGTTGGCTAGTTTTTACAAAAGATTTATTAGACACATTAGCACTAGTGCATCACTTATGACTGAATGTCTAAAGAAGGGTAGATTTTAGTGGAATGAGGAAGTTGAAGCTTGTTTTGCTGTGTTAGCAAAGAAACTATGTAATGCACTTATCTTAGCACAACCTGATTTTGACAAGTTGTTTGAGGTAAACTGTGATGTGAGTAGCATTGTTATAAGAGTGGTGTTATCTTAAGAAAAGAGACTGGTTGCATTCTTTAGTGAAAAACTATGTGACTCTAGGAGGAATTGGTTTACATATGATAAGAAATTTTATTCAATTATGCATGACTTGAGGATGTGGGAACATTATTTGGTTGGTAAGGAGTTTGACCTGTATTCAAATTATGATGCACCTAAACATCTGAATAATCAGACTAGAATTAGTAAGGACATGCATGCGAGATGACCCAATTCTTGCAGAAGTTTCCTTTCAGATTGAGACATAAATTGAGTGTGTAGAATAAAGTAGCTAACGCTTTGAGTAGGAGGGCCAATCTTTTGATCACTTTGTCCGCTGAAATTGTGGGATTTGAAAACTTGAAAGAATTATATGAAGCTAATGTAGATTTTAAGGAGGCTTAGGAAAGGTGAATGAGTAAGCAGCCTTGTGATGATTTTTATATTCATGATGACTATTTAATGAAGGGAAATCAATTGTGTGTGCCTAATTCTTCATTAAGGGAAAAGTTAATTTGTGATCTACATGGGGATAGATTGGTTGGTCATCTGGATAGAGACAAAATAATTGCTGCGGTTAGTGATAGATTCTATTGGCCTCATTTGAGGAGAGATGTAACCAAAGTAGTACAACGCTATTATGTATGTTAGATAGCTAAGGGACAATCTCACAATACTGAATTATATATGCCTTTGCCTGTTTTAGAAAATATATGGGAAAACTTGTCAATGGATTTTGTACTTGGGTTGCCTCATAGTCAATGGGGTGTAGACTCTGTTTTTATTGTGGTTGATAGGTTTTTCAAAATGGCACATTTCATACCATGCCGGAAGGTAGCAAATGTATAAGCCATTGCCAAGATATTCTTCAAAGAAGTCATTCGTCTTCATGGGGTACCCAAGTCTATTACATCAAGTTGAGACAACAAATTCCTAAGCCATTTCTAGAGATATTTATGGCAAATGTTTGATTCGTCTTTGAATTACAACAGTATCACTCACCCTCAGATGGACGGACAAGCTAAAGCTACAAACAAGACACTAGGTAATCATATCAGAAGCATCTATGGGGAGAAGTCAAACTAGTGGGATGTGATGCTAACTCAAGCCGAATTTGCTTATAATAGTGTAGTTTACAAAACAACAAGGAAACCTGATTTTCTATGGTTTATACTAAGACTCCCCAACATGCACTAGATTTGATCAAGCTTCCTAAGACTTTTGAGTTCAGTGCTGCAACAAAGAACTTAGCAGAGAATTGACAAAATATGACAGTAGATGTACGCGAAAAGATAGAGCAATCTAATGCCAAGTATAAAGTAGTTGTAGATAAGCATCATAGGGCGAAATTGTTCTTAGTGGGAGATCAAGCGATGATGTTCCTATGAAAGGAGAGGTTTCCAATGGTAAAATATAGTAAATTGCAACTTAAGAAGCATAGTCCATATCAAATAGTGCAGAAGATTAATGATAATGCATATGTCGTGTAATTGCCTAATAATATGGGCATTTCAAAGACATTCAATGTGGCAGATATATTTTTGTTTTATGCCAATGATGTTCCTTTATATCCAGACAAGAATTTAGGGTCGAGTTCTTCTTAAGTGGGAAAGAATAATGTGGAGCAAGGAACAATGAAGCAGGCAACAAGGCTAACACGCCCACTTGCATGCCCATGTTAAGTGGCATGTTGAAGATCATAAGGCAATGAAACAAGAATAAGGCAACATGCCCACTTGCACACTTGTGTCAAGTGGCATGTTGATGTGCATGGTTACTTGCACGCTTGTGCTTATGGGCATGCCAAAGGGTGTGTTAGACGAAATTCCACATAATGCTACATGGGCTTCTATACGCCCGTGCTGAACTACATTTTAGGGTTTTTATAGCATTCCTTTTGTTTTTAGTTTATCTTATCATAGTTTATCACATTATTACAAATTAAGAACGGTTTTTGAAAGAAACACTTCATTACTTTTGGTGATTTTTTTTATCAATCATAGATTGATCTTGTGTAAACACACTAACTCACTACATCAATCATTTATATTTTGGACAAAAGAGAAAGCCTAGCCTAAACCTAGGATTTGATCTTAATATTAGTGCTCCAAAAGTTCGATATTAATGGAGAATATTTATGTGCCATTCTAGGGAGATTAAACACCCATCACACACAAGATTAAAACAACTTACTTGAATTTTATACTCCCTGTTATACATTGACAACACAAGATAAACCTTCAAAAAATGTATTTAAATATCAAAAGGAGGAATAAAAATATCATCTCCTCTCTTCTACCTTATATCGAATCCTACAAGTTGGCAAATTTGCAACTGCATTTACTTCCTTATCCACAAATGCCAATTGAGTATCTTCAAAGCAACAAAGCTTTTTCCTATAAAAATTACGTTATGTTTGGTTTATTAAAATTGAATAAGATTAAAATAAAACAATAATTTATCTTGCATTATTTTATTATATGATAGAGATATATTTGGAATAAAAGTGATATTATATGAGGAATGGTAATTCCTCTAATAGAGAGAAGGAATCAGAATTTCTTATTCGTTTTGCATTATATGAAATAGTATGGTATAAATTTTTACAAATCAAATAAAGGAATAATTATTCCATACTAACAAAGGCAGAATGGCAATCTTATTCAAGTGAACCAAACAAAACATTAGTGATATGCAAAAAAATATTAGTTTTGTTGGTAGCCATTTTTTACCGGGCACTCAACCTACTAAAATGCCACTTCGCCTTAGCCCAAAAGTTCTAGGTCCGACTCATGCTCATCCTTTTAGCAAAGCATAGGTAGGTCTCTAAAGAAGTTACATCAAGCCATGATTGGCCTCAAAACTTGAGGAGCCTATCAAACGTCAAATATGACCAAGGGTACTTAATGTTTATGGGCTCAAGGGCATGGGTAGAAATCAATCGACTGCTCATCCCTTGAAAGTCTATATGAGTCAAGAACTCCCTCTCGAACAAGCGAGTAAAAAGTGATACTTGCACACACTATACACCTTTTCTCTTTAAATGTTGTCATGATCTCTCTACATTCCTATACCTTATCGACTTAGGTATTGGACTAGCAACATCAAAGCCCTCTTTGGTGCCCTTTAATAGCTTATATATGTTCACCTTGCAAGTTGATTACCCTAGAGGTCTAATTACCATAAAGAAGTTAAACTGGATATACAAGGAACAAAAATTATATATTAACAAGTATGATTATATTAAGCTTTAATTAATGCAACTATAACTTTTAAATCTATATTAGTTTCAATCCTTTTAATCTCCATGAGTTTACAACAATCTAAACCCCAAAAGAAGCCTCAAACTTTTACATTGAATATGTTTATACTCCCAATTTTCCTCGAAAAATACCATGACCAAATGTCATCTCTTGTCTTTAATCACATCACCAATTGTAGCTTGATTCATTGCCCAAACCATTAAAGCATCCAAATTAATTTAATCCATCCGGTAGATCCCAAGCAACCATATGTATTTTTAAGGAATACAAAAGTTTCCTTCATTTCCTAAAGGAGATACTTTATTGGTTGAATTGGAGATTCTCGGATTATGATCAATCCTGATAGGCCATAGAGCAATTTCAAAACTACAAGTCGTATGAGAATCATTCTACTATCGCTATCAGACTGTCGGCTTCTCAATCTCACCCATGCTTTTATCTTAGTTTTTGGGGTTTCCATGTAAGATTCATGTGTTAGTTTTTATATTTACACTCTTATTTATCTCTTGGTATAGTATATTGCTTTAGTATATTCCATTGATTTGTAACCAAAAGCTGTATTAGAACCGGCACTGAGAACTTAGATTTTTTTTTTTTTTTTTGGTGTGCATTAATCACGCAAGTTCTTGTATCCACTACCATTATAGAATTGACCTTTTCAACGTATAATCTTGCCATACAACTTAAAAGCACTCAAATTACAAGAAGAAAAGTGGTTGTATCTAAAATATAGCTAACCAACTAAAATTACAATATCCATATAATATAGAAGACAATCATTAAGCAATTACAAATTCATAAAAGAACCCTTCCATGGTCCCCGTTCCAATGAGTATTACGCAAATTTTGATCCATTTTGAGCTCTATTAATCGAAATGAAAATAATTAATTAGTTCACCAAAAGAGCTAAATGGAAGCAGTGAAAACGGGAACATTTTAATAACTTAGAATCTCGTACCTTCAAAAGAAATGTTTGATTTTATTGTGATTTACCGCTGTGAAAAAGCATGGGAATATGTAAATAAAGATAGGAGAAATTTCATTTTAAGGTATATTTGGTTGATTCGTATAGTATGGTTTTGATATCAATTTAAAATCGGTTATTTGATCATGTAAAATATCAAAAATTAAATTAAAAAACATATATAATTACATACAAAATGGATGCAAATCTGATATAAATCACATTAAAGAAAGATACAATTTAAATATACATGATAAAATTATTTATAATTCAAGATATTCGAATCTATACTTAATTAAAATAAAAAAAGATTATTGTATATGAATTTTGGCCCTTATGCCTTCAAGCATCATTACAATCCATAAGGATCATACCTAACAATGTAATGGACTCCTCATTAATATTCTCGAATAGGTATCAAGTGGAGATTATTATATTTTATATAAATATTTTAAAACATTCAGGATAGAAAACCTTTATATACTTGTTGTAATTTTAGTAATTAACTTCATACATAAAAGGCTTTAAAGGCCTCTTTAGTAAGGAATTTTGAATAATTCAAAACCCTAAATTAATATTACTAATTAAATTTTTTTATATTTATTCTACTTAAAGTATACGCGCTAGAATTACTTTTAATACCCTCATAGTTCATGTATACTTCGAATACATTTAAGTCTCATTTGATTTGTACGAATCCCGAAAAATTTTCACTGACAAAAGAGATTTACTGCATGTAATAATTGAATTCACTAGTATATATTGCAATGGCCTAAGGAGCTTGATATTGATAGTGAGTTTCTTTTGGAGGTCAAAGGGTTACCTTTTAGTTGTTGTATGGTAGTCAAGAAACTAATAGTCTAATATAAAAGAGAAATTATAAAAAAAGAGCAATGTGTGCTCGTGGAGATTGCAAATTGTGTACATTACATAAAAGCATAGATGCTTAGGAAAGTTTGGAGGGAAGAGAGATTCCCTTAAGCATGCAAATCTAGAGAGAGAAAGGGAGAGAGTGAGTTGAGAGAGAAAGTAGGGCACATGAGGTTGGAATACATTGGCTTCCGTCACGTGTCAATGCATCTAAAATCTATGTCCATGCAGCCCACCATCCTTGTTGGGGGACATTTTAAAAGTTAAATAAATATGGAGAGAGAGAGAGAGAGAGAGAAGATATAAATATATGTGTAATCAAACACCGTAGCGGACTTTGCAAGGCAAGGCAACCTTCCTCGTTTTCCCATTGAAGGTTATTATTTTTCAAAAGCTTTCTTATAATTTATCTTAATTTATTTACAAATTAATAAAAATGGATATATTGTGGATGGATATTGTTGTCATGGCTCCATTGGTTTCCTTGCCATTGGCAATGTGCATTGATCTTATCAAAAGTATTTCTTAAATGATGAATTAAGAGCAAATGTCTCTAGTTACAGAAATTGTTATCCTTTTCCGGGTAACAAATATTTTCTACATTTGATTTTGAGATTCAAAACATTCATCCATAGACATCCATTTTGAAAGCCTTCATTTCAGAGTATCAATCCAATCATTTTGGCATCGGATAAAAATCGGATATTTAGATAATAGAAATATGAAAATATAATAGGATAAATATATATAACGAATGAAAAAGCTTATAAAATAAACACAAGTAAATATCTTCAACAAGTAATCACTTACTAGATCGCATAAACAAAATGGTTTTCTTCTATTGCAAATAAAGTTATCAGTAAGTAAATTAATCTTATTTTTCTTTTTTCTTTTTCCATTTTTTGTTAATAAAATGAAATGCTTTTCCTAGGTACAAGTCTTTCGTTGTTGTCTCCTGGTCCTGGCTCATCCCGGGCACAATGGCAAACACATGATTATACGACATATATTCCCCTTGCTTTTATCTCATTCTGTAAAAATGCTTTTCCTTCCAAATGCTTTAACTTTCATGGGAATATGAAACCTTCATGGAAAGGAAAACACATTTAAGTCGATGTTAATTTTAGGTGAAGGACTTTTATACAAGTTCAGAGAATCTCATTTACCTGTTTACAAGCTAGTAGTTAGTACAAACTTACAACTAAAAAAATAAAAAATAAAAATAAAAGAAAAAATTCATTTTTGATATTTCTAGTATTTCCGTGCTCCTGTAAAAAAGATAGTGTTGATTGAAGGCCTAATGTCCTTATTATCTCAATTATATTATTTATTTGAAATAATTGAAGTCATGAGTACCAATTTTTTATTTTTTAAAAATGTATTATTTATATAAAGCTCTTCAATCAAGTTGTTATAAATAAGGGTGATCATCAATCCATTAGGTCGATTATTATCATTACATCATCGTAGGTAAAAAACTTGTGAGAGCAAACGCCAATTATATACTATTACCATTCCACTGATGGACCATAGTAATTTGTTCGACTTTTTTTTTAATCTTTTGATTTTAAAATAGAGTCAAACTTAGCAATATTATATGCCAAAATTGATAAAAATCTTCAAGATGGGAAGTAGTATGGCGAAAAACTTGAACACAAAGTTTTAAACTATTACTCAAGGTATATATATAATACTTAATTTTAAAACATAAAATCTTCTATAACGAAACCATAACACAAATCATAATTAGACAGACATTGATAACAAGTACCATCCACCATCCTTTAATATTGTCAGCTAAACACAAATGAGAAAAAACTTAAAAGTTTGGAATGCTTGGGCTAAATAGTCATATTATATAACATGTTGGGAGTACCGAAAAGGAGAAAAAATGGAAAAAGAAAGGGAATAGAAATCAAAAGTTTACCCTATATTTTATTATAACTTTTTTAGTATTTTCTTTAAAAAATAATAATTCCTTAAACAAAATGATACCATTATTTTAATCTCATGTATAGATCATTTTATAGATCAAATATATAAAATTATTTATGTTATATTTTATCGAATTGTGATGTCATATGAAAAAAAAGGTTTTATTTATTTATTTTTGGAAGCATATATTAAATATCACTTGTTTTTTTCCAGCTGAGTGCGTACCATTAACATAGATCCACTGCTTGCTAGTCTCTAAGGAATCTACAAATCTGTGCGAAACCAGTAATAATACTCTTCCACAAATTAAAAGATTAAGCTACCATCGGATTCTCAGAAAAGAAAAAATGCCACACATGAGATTGCTTTTATTTGTAGCCATGTCATGTGTGTAGTATATAATATATGTCCATGTTTATTTTAATATCCAATAAATGTAAAAGCGTTTTTAGTACTTTCCTTGTCCAGCCAGTTCTCTTCACACACTCTCTCTGACTCTCTCTCTCTCTCCAATTATTTTATCTTTGCTTAAAACATCAACTTTTTTACTTCTTTAGCCTTTAAACCAAACCGCAAAACCATTCTGGTTTTCAGTTTTCAACTTTGTACCTTAAAAACATCACACGAAAGCACAAGACAAGCACAAGCACAACAGCATACTTATCCTTTAGTTCCTAAACTCACACATCCTTAAAATGCAACAACTGCTCTTATTCTCTCCACTCTCATCACCTTCTGCTTCTACTTCTTCTGTCTTTTTTGCTATTGTCCCAGATGATAGAATGTCTCATTTTTTAAACCCACTTCTTGTTTTCTAGGTTCTATTAAACTTTATAGTATTCCTTTTCTTTTTTTTTTTTTGGCTTTATGGACTCTGGGCCGGTTGGTTTATCAGATATGTTTGTGGGTTCAAACACTGGTGGTTTGGTCTCAGATCCTGAGACCAAAAAAAGAAGGTACGGATCTGGCGTAGGATTTCTCAAGCAAGAGAGAGACAACAACAATGTGAATGAAGATGATGAATGGATTATCAGAAGCTCTAAACTGGTCAAAACTAGCTCTGACGATGATTTCTCGGTACCCAACAAGATAATCACAACAGCAATGTTGAGAAACTCCACAACAAACAATATCAACAACGGCACTCTTAGATCTTCTACTTCAAATTCCACTCTTTTCCATGATGTCACTCAACCCCAACAAATGCTTTGCTTCTCAACTCCTAAATCTGAGTCTCTTGCTTTCTCAAGCTCACAAACACTTGCTACATTTCCTTACCATAACTACCAACCGTCTTTTCCTAGCAACTATACAGGTATAAAATAATAAAGCTCCAATATTTAGCTTTCTTCTTGCATTATCATGGCTAAAGATCGTGTCTTTTGCTTGGGTTGGACTGTTTCGTACGATGGGTTTTGTTTTTTTGCTTAAAAAGGTCGTTGCTTTGGGGGAAAGATTAGACTAATTGCGAGCAAAACATGGGTTATTTTGGGTACTTTGTGGTTTAATTCCCAATGTTCTATAGTGACGGACTTTTGGGAGAATCTATGAAAGGAATGGTTTTAGCTATCATGTCTTGTCATTGAAAAGTCCAATTTTTTACCAACAAAAGAGCTCTTTTTTCTTTAAACAAAAAAAAATTCTCCTGGTAAATGAAAATATGCAATACGCAATTATTTTTTCCGTTAAAAGCTTCAAGTTGTTAGATGGTAGTAGGTGGGTGAACGAAAGAAAAGACACAAATAGTAGAACAAAGTAAAAGATAGGTGGAACCAGTAGAGCAAAAATATTCCTATTCTTAAATTGGTTTATTTACTATTCCTTTTTTTTTTTAATTTTTTTGGACTAGTAGGGTGTTGCTTGTCTTCTGAAACTTACTTGTTCCTTCATTCTTCTTTGATCTATGAAAAGAGAAGAAATTCATGATTGTTCTAATTACTTGTAACTTGCTTAAATGCAGCAGACAAGTTGTATTTTGAGTTCTCTGCCAGACTCTCTTTCTATACTTTTGCTTGAGGAGACAACCTTTTTCATTATCTGTCTTTAGTATATTTCACACATATCATGGTTTAAAACTTTTTTGGCTTTTCTTACTACTTTAGAATTTTATTTTTTTTGGTCCACCCAAGTTTTTTTTTTATATTTTATATTTTTTGCCTTGAGTACAATAATTGAATTTTTGGGGGTTCTTTTTACAGGACTAAACTCAGGGAGTTTGAATGGGTCAAGTATGCAAGGTGTTTTAAGTGGTGCTAGAGGTCCATTTACTCCATCACAGCGGATAGAGTTGGAACATCAAGCACTTATCTTTAATTACATCTCTTCCGATGTTCCAGTACCATCAAATCTGCTTCTCCCCATCAAGAAAGCTTTCGATTCTGCTGGGTTCTCTTACTATCCTGGTGGATTTCTTAGACCCACTTCCTGTAAGTCCCTTTTGTACTTCCTAGGAGGGGAAAAAATAGTAAAATTTGTTTGGGAACATGTTTAGAAGAGAATGTCTTATTACTGTTCCTCCATCTTGTCCTGGAAATTGCTGTTTTTGTGGGCTTCCCTATGCATATGATTTACACTGTGACACGCATTTCCTTCTGAAAATGCACAATTTATGGTTCATTATTACGGTTTGAGAAAATTTCTTCTCTTCCTTTTTTGCCCCCCTAACGGCCTGATATTTTCTCAAAAATAAACAAGATGTGCGGCCTATGTGTTGATACCGATAGTTTCTGTTGTTTTACACCTGTAGTCGGATGGGGTTCTTTCCATTTGGGTTTTTCCAACACCAATGATCCTGAACCTGGACGGTGCCGGAGGACTGATGGAAAGAAATGGCGTTGCTCTAGAGATGCAGTCGCGGATCAGAAGTATTGCGAGCGTCACATGAACAGGGGCCGCCATCGTTCAAGAAAGCCTGTGGAAGGCCAAACAGGCCATCCCGTGACCGGGGCCACCACCAGTACGACCACAAAGCAGATGCCTGTGTCTTCTTCTGCATCAGCATCAGTGGCGCCCGGTGGCGGAGCAAATAGCAGCCTAAGCATTGCTCATCAACAGCTCAAGAATTTGCAGTCAGGTGTTCTTAATCTTTCTGGAGATGCCTCTGCAAACAGGTTTAGACATCCATCCTGATCTGTAATGTGTTTAGGATCTTTTATGTTCTGTCCATTTTATGGTATATGCCTTTTTTTGCAGACGATTTCTCTGCATTTACTTGGTAAACTTAGCCCTTCTTTTACTAATCCCATTCGTTTCTTTTTGATTTGGCAGGTTCTTTATGACGAAAAACAATGTTGGCGAGAAAATGCAGAATCTGCCAGGCCTCTGTGTTGTATCTCCAACCATTGACCTTAAGTCTAAAGAAAACGCCTTCTCGATGATGAGACAGCAAATGCCATCAGAAGATTCCTCACAGCAGAAGTTTGGTCTCGACACCTCTTGTTCCTTGCTCACTGCCTCTCATAAAGCCTCTGCCCTGTTAAGCTCCAGAAACTTTGGTTCTTCTCAAGATCTTGGAGACCGACAGACTGAATCACATTCTTCCATTCATCAGTTCATGGATACTTGGCCAGGAGACGTTGCAGATCGTTCAGCATTATCATGGCCAGAAGTCAACATGCAGCAGGAAAGGGCTCATCTATCAATCTCAATACCGATGACTTCCTCGGAGTTCATCTCTTCCACCTCTCCTAATAACGACAGAGCCGTACTTTCCCCGCTCAGGTTGTCTCGCGAATTTGACCAGACGCAAATGAATTTAGGAGTAGGTGGAGGATTCAGCGAATCAATTCCTAAACAAACGAATGGGGTATCAATCTCATGGGGGAGCTCCATGGGTGGACCTCTGGCTGAGGTTTTGCACAACACTAGTAATGGCACAACAGACTGCAAGAACTCATCGATGCTTAATCTCATGACAGACGGGTGGGATAACAGTCCTCCAATAGGATCATCCCCAACAGGGGTGCTACAAAAACCTTCATTTGCTTCATTATCAAATAGCAGTGCGGGAAGTAGCCCTCGTGCGGAGATCAACAGAACCCATGAAGGTTCTAACCTCTCCAGTAATCTTCTTGGCTCAACGCTTGCAAATTCCTCGTCATTGCCTGATCTGTAAATGATGGAGGAACCAGTTTTACTCTTGGTGAAAGAGATGTAATGGTTATATAATATTCTAATTAGTTTGTTTATTTCTCCAGCCATTTTTTTTTTTTTATTCTGTATGTCGTGTGAGATCCGAGCTCATCATAGTTGATAGGCAGGCTAATTTGTTGTTTAGTAACTAATGATCAGCCCATTTTGGGGGGCTCACAATGTTTTGGCATTTCACTTCCATATATGCAAGATATTAGTTGTGGCTTTATTGTTGGAAGGTCATTTGTTGGTGTGCAATAATGTGCTGGTGGGTAGGTTGCTGCATAATATGGAAAGTCACAGTTTCTATGCGCATTCGAATTATTTCCTGGGCCTCAAGAGGAAATAAGTTTTGATTTAGACTACTTTGAGTGTGGTAGTGGTGCCCTCCACTTCACTCCATGAATTGCCACTAATTAGTAGTAACCACAACCACCTTGTGAGTTGGGCTGAGTTATAATCGTGGCTATATTTATCCTACTTTTTGAGGCAGATTTGGATATCTGGATGTGATGGATACCATTCAATGTTCATTGGCATTATGGGGTGGCTTTTGGATGAGTGGGTTTCCATCTTCTTGCTTTTGAGATGTTTTCTTCTCAATATTATGTAGCTTGGCAAAGTAGTGTTGTTGCTCTGTCGGTTTCTGAGAAACTATTTTAATGCATGATTATTATTATTTTTTTTTATCAAGGGAAAATTACTATAATGTGAAATATACTTTCTCATTTCTGCAATTTCTTGATCTCACTTTTATTTTATTTTTTATTTGTTTTTTTTTTAAGTAAATACATGCTTTGAGTTGTTTTTCGATAGTGATTGTTAGCCGATGATTATAAAATAGCATGTGGCATATGCGTGACTCCTTCAAACAAATTTCAAATCTAAATTGACTAAGTTTTCAAATCTAAATGGATTTTGAGTAAAGTATATGTGAATTGTGAGTCTATTGGGGAATCTGGTGTGTTATATGTCAAATATTGGGAAAAGCTTGTTTAAGCTCTTATGACTTAAACATTTTTTATTCCAGCATTCAATTTATGATATTTTATTTTATACGAGTGTTATTATAATATTTTAATTTACTGTAGCACAGTTCAGATGGTCTTAAACCATTTGAATTGAATGAATTGGGATGTGGGAAATTTTGATGATTTAACCTTTATCCAAAAGGTCAAGATGTCAAAAGATTCTTGTCGGAACAAAATTAGGCGATTTCAATACATTAAAGAAACGTGTAACAGATTTTGAATATATGCTTTGATCTCGATCCCATCTTAATTTTACATCGATTCTTCACATTTTAAAATAAATTTCATGTTAGTGTTTTCTTCAATACTGATATTTCATGCCACTGGGTCCTTATCAAGCTTCATTTTGGATCTATTATTATTATTATTAATTTACTTAGCCGACATTTGTATTCTAATTTATCCCTTGCCAGCATCTTTTTTTTTTCCCCTAACATTTTCATAGAGCTTTCATGTATGAAAATAACAAGGTAAACAGTCAATCTATGAAAAATTGTTTAATAATCTTATATGCTATCAAATTGAGCCGATAATAATTAGGATTATTAACAAATAAAACTAAAAAAGAAAAAATCGAGTACCCATCTGCGTTAAGTTTAACTTGAATTATGTTATTATCATGTCTTGTCTCATGTTAAAAAATTGCTAATTCTATTTATCCAATCATAAATATGTAGGTTATGTTTGGCTGGTAACAAAATTTGGTAATGGATTGGATAACTTTTTTTTGTCATCCGTCTGGTTGACATCCATAAAAAAGTTACTAGACAAAAAATCAATGTAATACTGAATAAAATGGTAAATTTTTATACCATGTGTAATTCGATACAAAATAAACGGTACTGGACAAAAATTTATTTTTTCGAAATCCCCCATCATACTTCTCTTTTGCTTGATAGCTGCTGCTCCCCAAACCCTTTCATGAACCTTTCTACCAGTGCCACACCAGCTTGGGATTGAGGTAGTACGAAAACCCATCAGCGCCGCTCCTTCATCGACATTCATCATGGTCCAGATCGGCTCTCGAGTCACCGACAAAAACTGTGCTATTGCTAACATTGCTCTGCTGCTGTCGATGTAAAACCAGAGCTTGAAAAACAGAGACATTGCTTTGCCGCTGGTGCTGCTGTCGATGAATGGGAAGTAAGATGATCTTGTATCTCTCGTGGAGTATCTAGTCCTGGGCAGTAGATGATGGTCTGTCATGATGAGGTAAATCTTGTACTCTCGTCTTTGTTCCTTCCACTTCTGCTTGATTAAATTGAATGGCAGCTCTTCTGTTAGAACCTTGTTTTAATCCACCACCACCACCACCAAAGCCAAAGCCTATTCCTCACAAGCACAGTACAAATGTCCCACCCGATCTAGGCACTCTTTCCTTTCCATCACACAAACAAGCACGGCATCAACCAGCAGCCTATGACTCTTGTTTGGCCATCCTCAATAAACCAATAGATTCCACTTCCCACGCTTCAATCCTTAAATCTTGTGACCACCCAGATCATGGAAAACAAATACACGCCCATGCCCTTAAAAATGGATTTCACGGTCATGAGTTTGTCGAGACCAAATTGCTCCAAATGTATGGGAAATGTGGTTATTTGGAGAATGGACTCAAACTGTTTGACAAAATGCCTCATAGAAACTTATACTCCTGAGCAGCCATTATTAGTGCTCATTTGGACAATGATTTTGTTGATGAAGCTTTTTTGTTGTTTTAGCAACTGCTGTTTGAGGACATTGCTCTTGAGTTCTTCGTGTTTCTGCTTGCTTTGAGGATATGTATTGCCCTTTCTTCTTTGGAGTTAGGAAAGCAGTTACACGGAACAATGATAAAGCAGTAGCATGTTTTAAGTCTTTATGTGAATAATGCCCTTATAGATATGTATGGAAAATGTCATAGCTTGGATGATGCCGAGAAGGTGTTGGTGAAGATGCCTGAGAGGGACCATGTTTCTTGGAATTCAATTGTTACAGCTTGTATTACAAACGATTTAGTTTACGAGGCTTTGGAATATATGGATAAAATGTCCAGTTTAGATGATCTTGTTCTTAATCTTTTCTTGGAGTGCTGTTATTGGAGGATTTTCGCAGAATGGCTATGACAAGGAAGCTCTCCAGCTTTTAGCTAGGATGGTAGATGAAGGATTTGAACTGAATGCACGTACTTTAGCAAGCATTCTTCCTTCTTGCGCTAGACTTCAAGAGTTAAACCTGGGGAAAGTGATTCATGGATATGTGACAAGACATGGGTTTATGTCTAGTTCATATGTTGTGAATGGATTGGTTGATGTGTACAGGAGATGCTTTGATATGGTAAGTGCTCACAAGATGTTTTTGAATTACGCCCTTCAAAATGGTGTATCTTATAATACAATGATTGTTGGGTATTGTGAAAATGGTGAAACTGCAAAGGCCAAGGAATTGTTTAATCTAATGGAGCTTGTAGGTGTCACGAGGGATAAAATATCATGGAATTCAATGATATTTGGGTGTGTGGATAATTTCCTCTTTGAAGAAGCCTTGACCATGTATATAAACATGCTGGTAGAAGATGAGGTTGAACCTGATTCTTTTATTCTAGGAAGCATAGTAATTGCCTGTGCTGACACAGCCTCTTTGTGGCAAG
Source organism: Laguncularia racemosa (assembly GCA_037954665.1). Lineage (NCBI taxonomy): Eukaryota > Viridiplantae > Streptophyta > Magnoliopsida > Myrtales > Combretaceae > Laguncularia > Laguncularia racemosa. The sequence goes on from JBBMOL010000083.1 coordinate 592,153, forward strand.
GAAAGCAAATACATGCACATGCCATTGTTCAAGGTCTACAGTCAAATTCGTTTGTTGGTGGGGCATTGGTGGAGATGTATTGCAAGTGCTAAGACTTAGCATCAGCGTTATTAGCCTTCAATATGGTGGAGGAATGAGACATAGCAACATGGAATGCTTTAATATCGGGTTATTCTCATCTCGGTGGTATTGAAGATATTCATGGCCTTCTTGAAAGAATGAAGGAAGATGGTTTTGTGCCTAATGCTTATACCTGGAACAGTATAGTTGCTGGTCATGCAGAGAATGGGCATCATGATTTAGTCATTAGCTTATTTTCTGATATGCAGAATAACAATGTAAGGCTTGATATTTACACAATTAGAATTGTCTTAACAACTTGCTTAAAACTGGCAACATTGGAACATGGCAAACAGTTGCATGCATATGCAATCAGACACGTATATGATTCAGATGTCCATATTGGGGCAACCCTTGTAGACATGTATGCTAAATGTGGAAGCATTAAGAATGCACTTCTGGCATATGACAGAATTTGCAACTATAATTTGGTGTCTCGGAATGGATGTACACTGAAACCTAAAGTGGCATGTGATATACTGCTTTTGTCTAAATTGATAACACTATCAAGATGTATCCTTATGAGAAGAGTTGAGTACTAAAGCTAAGAAGTGTTAACAACGGATGACTGCCACAGCATTCTTGGGAGCTATTGATGCGTGAAAAGAATTTAGTAAATCATGAATTTTAAAGCACTTTTCTAAGCTAATGGCAAATGTTGGTATACGTGTCAAAGATTACATGGAGAATTTCGGATATTTCCTGGACTTCTGGAATTATTAGTCATGGTTAGGATGATGAATCTTGAGGGATGAGAAATAACTTAATCCATATAATTGTATCAAATTAATTTTTCTTTCAGTTTTGTAACTAGTTTTCTTGCCATCATACTCTTGTATATAATCAACATTCATTATTTTACAAAGTGTGTTATATATTACATGAATTTGATGTTATCAAAGCTATAACAATGGCAAGTCAACGGACTACTGCCTTGTTCTTATGAAATCTAAAAGTGGTTGATGTTCTAATCTAATCAATTCGATTTATGGATGGATTTTGGAATTTTCAGGTCGAGTGACTTATTTAAAATGATAAGTAATATGTTATTTTATTAAATATAGTAAAAATTATTATAATTTATAATATGAATTATTAAATTTTTTTAATCAGTGGATTTACACAAATTATTTTATATAATATATTAAATCTTCAAATCGTTTTTTCTTATAATAATGTCAAATATGTATAAATAATCATGATATAATTAAAAAGGGTAAAACTATCAAATTTACTATGTTCAGTCCAGTATTTTGTAATTCCAAACACTGGACAGTACAAAAATCTTTCTCAATAATTAAAAAGGGTAAAAATATCAAATTTATTATGTTCAGTTTAGTATTTTGCAATTCCAAACACAGGACAGCACAAAAATCCTTATCAAGTACCGAATAAACCAAATATGGTACAATTTTTTTTTTTGTCCAATCCTTTTTGTTTTGTACTCCTGTCCAATACCAGTAACCAAATGTTACCGTAAAGATGGATCACCAATGGATGAAAACAAAATTTATAGTGGTTGATAATTCAGTGGTATCAGAATATGGGAAAAACAGCAGTAGTTCAAGAACTTCAACGGTATCAATCTTAACAATTTAAGAGAAATGTACCATGAAAATAAAAGCCAAATTCCATGTCATTTATATATATATATATTTTCCTCTCGAAATTAAGCAGATTAAGAAGAGTTCCGCGTTCATGAACAGCCTCCATGTCGTAGACTTCAATGCATTATTTCAATACGAGAGAATGACTACGTGACAAAAGTTGTCCTTCTTCCTCTTCGCAATAAATGTTATTCACCATCACCCGTAACACTCTGCACTTGTGGAGTGAAACAAAATGCTATAATAAGTAAATAAAATTTGGATATGCACAGAGAGGTTAACATAGGATCAACAAGATAGCCTACTGTTATGTGGTACAGTTACTATATATCAAAATATCATAGGGTTCAAAACATTTAGGTTTAGTGGTCCTGGTTGCATCGTTGTCCTACCTTTGACGGTGACTGCTCTTGGAAGCTGATAATTTCCATTATCAAAGAGGAATAAATGTATTTGTACGATTTATTCACAAAACTTGAATTCTTCAAACAACTATCTTGCACACTCTGATGCTCCCAGCTTAGTTCGATAAGTTAAATTTTATAAACCACACCCCCACCCTCCCCACAATGGGAAGAATTAATGTGAAGGAGCACGGTTCTTACATGAAGAGAAGACACTAGGTTTTAAAACTGTTATTTAAATGCATCTTGCAACTTTTATCAGATCCAGGTTTAAAGAAACAGGTAAATATGTAGATAAAGGGAAGAGGAAGACGGGCTATTGGGTCTAGGAAGGAGGTCGGTTGATGGAGGGATGCCTGCCAAATTATGGACCGGTCTGCTTTTTCTTTGGCAAGGGACGAGCCTGTAATTGACCAATTGTGGTTGTTAGTTATATTAAATTTTGTAATACAGAAAATTGAAAATGGATATCGACCAATGGGGATGACGAGTACTAATACTAATCCGTACCCTATTATCTAACTAATAAATTATAAAAATTAATTAAATTAAAACCTATAACTAATTATCAATTAATGAACTAAAAATTAAATTGAAAGAAAAAAGAGCAAAATAGATTATAATTAATTTTAAGATAGTAAGACAAGTATCTATACTTTGTTTCCCCTATGATTTATTATGTGACATTAACAAAATTCATTTAAATTATTTTTTAATTTCATTGACTGAGAGAATTCCTAAATTAGTTTAATATCTTTTTCAAGCTTATTAATCCTAATATTAAAAATACTTAATTGAATATTTTTATAATAGCATATTTCAAAGATTGTATTAAGAATAATGAATCTCCTAAAAAAAATTAATCAATTCCGAAAAAATTATGTAAATTATCTTTAAAATCATATAAATTTTCTTCAAACTTACTAGATCTAATTATATATCAGATTTCCCAATCATAATATATAATATTGATTAATTAAAACAATACTATAGAAATATTAGTTTAAACAAAATCAAGAATATATGCTTGAATCAAGAAATTAAAGAATTCATCGAAATAACAATAAACCAAGTAACATAATAATCTTATGATCTACAAGTTTAAATACTAAGAAAATTAAGCTCTAATCATTTCGAAATAAAACAATCCTCAATGATGTAGAAGAATGCATCATCAAAGAAATTAAAGAAAAACCCTAATTCTTGAAGTAAAAAAAAAAGGTACTATTCTATTATCTCAAAAGAACCTTAGATAATAATAATAATAATAATAAAAATAATAATAATAATAATGTCTTCTATTTATTTATTTATTTTTTCATCTATCCCCTCTTGTCCTTTATGTAGTAGGCGTCTAGAACTTTGTTTCTAGGGTAACACATTATTTAACACGGTTGTGCTTTGAGTTGTGTTGAAATCGTCAAACAAATATTTCTAGAAACTGAAATTGCAATTGACAAGACTTAGACGCGGTTGTGTCTAGAGGCTGTGTCTAAGTCATGATTCAAAATAATTATCTCTAAGAGATACACAACCAATAAACACAATCGTGTCTCGCCTCCATGTAATTCTCAGCTTTTATTTGTTTAAACTTCAATTTTAATACGATCTTAGTATGGTTATGTCTGCTGTCCATGTTATTTTTCAACAACTTGTAATTTTTTTAATTCAACTCCAAATTGAGTAAATTTTGATTTTTTTTTCCTTTTTAATTCAATTATCCATCAAAACCTTGAAATCAAAATATTACTCAATTAAAAATCAAATTCTTCAAGAACATACCAAAATGAAAGAAAAATACCTTAAATATCACTTAATATACACATCTAATTAAGCATATCAAACTTTCTCACACTTAAGCGTTTGCTTATCCTCAAGCAAATTTATCAAATTTAACAAAAGAACAAGAAACACTTAATTAGACTTATTACTATTCAAGAAATCATTTAAAAGAGATCTTCTTTAACCTTATAATAACTGAAGAGACAAAATTTTAATTAACTTGCAATGTAAAAGAAAATTAATGACAACTCTTATTCTTTTCACTTAACCAATTGTCCTAAAGATACCAATTACTTGAATTCAATAATTAATCAATGTAAATTAAAGTTTACTCATTATTTAACAAAGGATTTTCAAAACTCAAAAACTCAAATTATCATCTCCTTAATCAAGAAAAAGTTAAAAAACTTTACTAACTTAATTAAAATGTATACATCTCTCTCTTCAATTCATTGAACACCGTAATCTACAATAAATAGATAGTATATCTACTCATCCTTTAATCATTCCTCTAGTATATTTCATTGTTGGATTTTTTTTTTTAGTAGCATGGAGTAATATCATTAATTAATAAGTCCCAAATTAGATGATCTTAGGCTACTAGGTTTTAAGATACTTCTTTAAACCTCTAATAACTCCATTTATTAATTAGTTCACTTTTTCAAGCTATACATAGCAAAAATGTGTTCCCCTATCGCTAATAGTCACTTTTGGAGTGCCAAATCGGGAAAATAAAGTCTTAAGGAACTTCTTTACTATCTTAGCATCGTTACTCAGTAAAACTTGAGCTTCGACCCATTTGGATACACAATCAATGACTACTAAAATGTATTTTTTCCCATTGGAGTTAGGAAATGGGCTCATAAACTCTATACTCTAGATATCAAATACTTCACATACTAAGATGGGGTTTTGTGCATCCCATCCTCACGGGGTATATTTCCTACACGTTGACAACTATCACAAAATTCCATGTACCTTTGGGCATCCTGAAGAGTGTAGGATAATAGAATTTTGATTTTAGGACTTTACAAGCTATCCTATTGGCACTATGATATCCTCCAATCGGTCTGGAGTGACAATGATTGAGTATTTGCCATCCTTCTTCATGGGACACACATCGACGAATGACCTGGTCAACGTAAACCTTGAACAAAAATGGATCCTCCCAAAAGTAATACTTTACATAAAAAAAGAATTTCTTCTTTTGTTAATGTAATAGTTCCTTTGGAACAATGTTAGCAACAAGATAATTAGCAATATCTGCAAACCATGGAGTTTCTTGTTCCCTTACTTAGGCTATTGCAAACAATTGTTCCTTAGGGACTTATCATTGATTTCTTGTTACTCTAACTTCTCAAAGTTGAGATTTTCCAATCTTAATAGATGGTCTACTGCTAAATTTTTTGCTCTCTTTTTATCCTTGATTTCTAAATCGAATTCTTGTTGCAATAGGATCCTTTTGATAAGTCGTGGCTTAGCATCTGTTTTTGTTAGCAAATACCTTAAGGTAGAATGGTTAGTATATATAATAATCTTCAAAAGAATTAAATAAGAGTGGAATTTATCAAATGCAAAAACTATAGCTAAAAATTTCTTTTTAGTAGTTTTACAATGCTCTTGTGTATTAGTAGGAGTCTTGTTGGTGTAGTAAATTGGTTGAAAGTGGTTGTCCTTTCGTTGCCCAAGTATTGCTCTAACTATAAAATCACTCGCATTGCACATCAACTCAAAGGGCAAATTCTAATAAGGTGCAACCATAACGGGAGCCTTTGTTAGTTTGCCTTTTAATAGATTAAATGCATCTAAGCAATCCTGCAAGTAAACAAAAGGCATATATTTTCTAATAACTTGGTTAAAGGTCTAACTATTTAGAAAAGTCGTTTTATAAATCATCAATAAAATCTTGCATGTCCTAAAAAGCTTCTTACTACCTTAACGGAAGTTGGAGGTAGAAGTTTTGTAATAGTATTAATCTTGGCACTATCTACTTCAATACTCTTATGTGAGATTTTATGCCTCAGGGCAATTCCTTCTTATACCATGAAATGGAACTTCTCCTAATTTAGTACTAGATTGGTTTCTTTATACCTGCATAACACTTTCTCTAGATTAAACAAACAATTGTCAAAGGAGTCACCAAAAGCTAAAAAATCATCCATAAAAACTTCCATGATATCCTCTATGCATTCTTCAAATATGGCCATCACGCACCTTTGAAACATCGCTAGTGCATTACAAAGTCTGAAAGGCATTTGCCTATAAGCGAATGTGCTATACAAACATGTGAACATTGTCTTCTCCTAATCTTTTAGTGCAATTGGTATTTGAAAGTAGCTAGATAAGCTATTTAAAAAATAATAATACATATGATCTACTAAATGCTCCAATATTTGATCAACAAAAGGTAAGGGAAAGTGATCCTTACACGTGGCATCATTCAACTTCCTGTAGTCGATACCTACCCTTAAGCTTTTAACCATGCACATGGGGATCAATTCATTTTTGTCATTGGGGACTATTGTTATCCCTCCTTTCTTAGGCATTACCTGCACAGGATTGACTCATAAGCTATTGGAAATTGGATAAATCATATATGCATCTAGTAACTTGATCACTTTAGCCTTAACTACTTCCTTCATATTAGGGTTTAGTCTTCTTTGAGGTTGCACCATCGGTTTGTAACCTTCCATTAATATTTTGTGGGTGCAAAATGAAAGACTAATCCCTTTTATTTTTGATATTTTTCATGCAATGACCTTTTTGTGGTTCTTAAGCACCTTAAATAATTTCTATTTTTGGTTTGTTCTTAAGTCAGAAGCTATAATCACTAGTAGTTTGGAGTCCTTCTCCAAAAATGCATACTCTAAGTAATCAGGGAGTTGCTTCAATTCTACTACTAGTGGATCTTCAATGGATGGTTTTAGCCTTGGTTCCTTTTTCATATTAATTTGCTCAAACCCCTTTTTCTCATTAATAGAATCATTGGTCACTAATTGAGCTACTACTTCAACACACTTAGGGTTTTCGATTTCTTCTACTCCCTTTTGTAAGCAACATTCTAAAGGGTCTTTAGATAACAACTACTACACACAATCAATAGCAAAGAAATCAATAGCATCTAACCGATAGCATGTATCATCTTGATTGGCAAAGTTTTTCATAGCTTCAAGTATTTTAAAAATTATTTCTTTGTCTCCTACCCTAAAAATGAGTTTACCATTACTAACATCTATTATAGCCTTAACTGTAGCCAAGAAAGGTTTACCTAAAATATGAGATACTTCTATGTCCTTGTACATATCAAGTATAAAAAAATCTATCAGAAATATAAACTTTCCTATTTAGATAAGCACATCCTCTATAATTCTCCCAAGGTATGTGATAAATTTATTAGCTAATTGCAAACTCATACATATGGGTTTTAGCTCTCCTAACCCTAGTTTTTAAAATAATTTATATGGTAAAATATTAATACTTGCTCTTAAATTTGCTAAGGCTTTATTAACTAACAAGTTACCAATTATACAAGGAATAGTGAGACTCTCTGGATCTTTCAATTTCTTTTATAGTTTGTTTTGAAGAATCACTAAGCATTCCTCGTTTAGTGTAATTGTTGAAAGCTCTTCCAATTTCTTCTTGTTGGTAACAAGTTCTTTAGGAACTTTACGTATTTTGGCATCTACGATAAAGTATCAATAAGAGGTAAGTTAATATTTAACTACTTAAACAGATCGAGAAATTTACTAAATTGCTCATCAGAGCAGTCTTTCTTCAAGTATTGAGGATAAGATATGGGTGGTTTGTATTCCTTCATTTTTGGTGGCTCTCCACTCTCTTTTTCCTTAACTTCCTCTCCATTCCTTGCTGACTCTTCACTAATTTTCTATTCAACCTATAACTCCCTTCCACTTCTAAGAGTCACCTCTCTCACATGCTCTTAGGATTCGTTTCCATGTTTCCTGATAGTGTCTCTTATTGTCTTTCAGCTATCATCTTTACAAGTTATCTCACTTGATTTTCCAAATTATGGATGGATGCTTCTTGATTTCTCAAAGAAGTTTATGTATTTAGTACTCCAGCCTCATTAGTTTAAATATATTTAATTAAAAGTTCTTCCAAACTTGATTTCTTATCTTATGGTAAGGGTCATTGGAATCCTTGTAGAGGCAAATTCATCATTTGTTGATTTTAATTTTGGTTGCTCCTAGAGAAAGTTGGATGATTTATCTATCTTGGATTGTAGGTGTTATTATAAGAGTCGTTTTGTGGTCTAGAGGGATTTCCTAAATAATCCACTAGTTCCTATTGATCTTGAGTCCCAAATCCCTTTACATTAGCTTCTCCCAAATTTCATTGGGGATTTACAGAATGTGCATCCAATTTCTTGCTAATTGCATCAACCTTATTGGCTAGAGTTGTCACTGCATCTAATTTATGGATACCTGCTACCCTATTTCTCACCTTAGCACCTTCCCATTGAGAGCTATTCATCACCATGTCCTCAATTAAGGATTGGACCTCTTCGGGTGTTTTAATGTTTAATGTTTCTCTAGTAGCGGTATCTATCATTTGCCTTATTGACAAATTTTAACCATTTTAGAAAGTTTAGATTTTCATCCATTCAAGGAGGCCATGATGTAGGCATCTCCTCAATAGCTCCTTATATCTTTCTTAAGTATTAAAGTCCCGACCTTCAATTGAGCATAAGATGATATGTCTTTTCAGAGTTTAGCTATTTTAGTTGGTGGGAAATATTTTTCAAGGAATTTTTTAGCCATACCATCTCAAGTAGTAATAGATCCCCTTAGAAGTGAATTTAGCCGTTATTTTGCACAACCCCTTAATGAGAAAGGAAAGAGTTGTAATTTAATTGCATCGTTAGAAGCCCCATAATTTTAAAAGTGTTACAAATCTCTAGGAAATTTGATATGTGAGCATTAGGGCCCTCATCTTGTTCTCCATCAAATTGGATAAACTACTACACCATTTATATGGTATGAGACTGAGTCTGGAAATTGTTGATAGCAATGGCTGGCCTAATAATACTGGAGTCAACTCTTACTAAAGAGGGTTTTGAGTAATCAAACATAGTCCACTATTGGTTTTAGTTTTCATTACCCATAATTTCCAACTCGTCATTTTCCTCTTTTACCTTAATTCTTAAAGGAGAACCTTGATTTAATTCCTCCACTATTTGCCTAACTATTTTATGTAAACGCCTTGCTGTCTTTTCAATCTCTAGATAAAAAATTAACGCATTCGATAGAGTACTTCTAGTCATGCATTGTTGAAAAAGAAAAGAAACTAAAAAAAATGGTTAAATTAATAAGGTGATCAGTATTCTTAATATTAAAATCCCTGGCAACAACATCAAAAACTTGATGTAAGACAAGTATACCTATCAAATTTTATAATATAATAAATTGAATACGGATATCGTTTTATAGGGATTACGAGTACTAATACTAATCTATACTAATACCTTATTATCTAACTGATAAATTATAAAGATTAATTAAATTAAAACCTATAACTAATTATTAACTAATGAGCTAAAAATTAAATTGAAAGAAAGAAGAGCAAAACATATTATAATTAACTTCAAGGTAGTAAAACAAGTATCTAGACTTTGTTTCCTTTAGGATCTATTATGTGACATCAATAAAATTCATTCAAATCCTTTATTTAATTTTATTAACCAAGAGAATTCTTAAATTAGTTTAATAACTTTTTTAAGCTTATTAATCCTAATCTTAAAGATACTTAATTGAATATTTTCATAATAGTATATTTCAAAGATTGTATTAAGAATAATGAATTCCCTAAAAAAAAAATTAATCAACGCCGAAAGAATTATGTAACTTATTTATAAAATTACATAAATTCTCTTTAAACATGCTAGATCTAATTGCATATCATATTTCTCAATCATAATGCATAATATTAATTAATTAGAATAATACCCTAAAAATATTAATCTAAACAAAATCAAGAACACATGCTTGAATTAATAAATAAAAGAATTCATTGGAATAGTAATAAACTCAGTCACATAATAATATTAGGATTCACAAGTCTAGACGCTAAGAAAATTAAACTCTAATCATATTGAAATTAGAAATCCTCAATGAGAAAAGTAAAGAAAAGTATTCTTATATTCTCCTAAAAGAACCCTAGAACAATTAAAAAAAAAAAGTCTTCAATATTGTTTTTTTCATTTGTCCCCTCTTGTCCTTTATATAGTAGGGATCTAGAACTCTATTTTTAAAGCAATACGCTATCTAACACGGTTGTGTTTTGAGTAGTATTGAAATTATCGAACATATATTTATGAAAACTGGAATCTACAATTGACACAGCCTTAACACGATAATGTTTAGGGATCATATTTAATTCATGCTTCAAAATAATTATCTCCAAGAGATACACGACCAATGAACACGGCTGTATTTCGCCACCATGTAAATCTTGGTTTTTATTTCTTCAAATTTCAATTTCAACACGATCTTGACATGGTTATATTTGCTACCCATATTAGTTTTCAACAACTTATAATTTCTTCAATTCAACTCTAAATTGAGTAAATTTTGATTTCTTTTTTTTCCTTTTTAATTCAATTACGCATCACACCCTTAAAATTGAAATATTACTCAATTAAAAATCAAATCTTCAAGAACATGCCAAATTGAGAGGAAAAAAAAAATTAATCTCACTTAATTTACATATCTAATTGTAGTGTTCATGCTTCACCAATCTCTTGATAAAAACCGACCTGGCACATAGAATTGGTGTTCGAGTTCGTGTTTTTCTTAACATAATGGTTTCAAAGTTATAAAAGGCAAATAGAATGAGGTTTGATACAAATGGTCTAATAGACAAAAAAGATTGATAGATATTGATAGTAGTGATTCTGGTAGGAAGTCTAGGATCTATGGGTATAATCTAGTTTCTCTCCAAGCATAATGGCACATAAGAGCAGAGTTCCAAGAGAACTAGAACATATTATAGATGCAGATGGTAAGAGTAAGGGGATTGCTTATGTCAAGGTTCTTGAGTTTGAGGACAAGATCATATAAATGGATTTTGATTAACAAAGCAGATCTTCAAATTAAATCTTAGATTCTAGGAGCTTATTCCACACAAACGTTATAGGAGAGATCAGCTTTAGATCTATTGAACTGTATAAAGTGGTTTGAAATTGCTAGTGCAGTTAGAGTTTGAGTTAAATGGCACGATGGCGAATACGAGGAGTGCTGGATGTGAGGTTTATATCAAGATTACCCTGTAATGTTTTTATCTCTTAGCTACTTGGATTGATTATTATACTACAGTACCGGTTGTATAGTGCAGGTGTGGAGCTAATGAGAGGAACTAAGTCCTATTAACTTATTCATACTGCTAGGGGCTATGCTTAGTGATTTTTGTTATCGATGTTGACTCTAGGGTAGCAGATCTTGAGAGTCGTATTGTCAGTTGTGGAATAAAGCATGTCTAAAGAATGGGATGGAAAATTTTTCTTTACTTAGGTTAAGGTAAGGCATATTCATTAAAGAGGAAGCGGAGCTTGGAATGTTTTGAGGAGTACTTGGTATCTCCAGTGTGTAAGCCAATGTGATCCGATGGCAAGACAGTTTGATACTTGATAGGTAGGCACGGTTGTTGGAGTAAATCCTTGCTGTAATTGGAAGCTTTGTCCAAAAAATCAGTTTAGTATAGCCACTAGCTTAGGGTATTCGAGACAGTTCTCCTTTTAGTCTGCCTACTCCAGCCATTTAAGACGACTCCTACCACTTGTGCTCAAAATTCTTTTAGTTTAGCTAATTCCGTCCTTTCAAAATGGCTTCAACTACTCTATTGATTTTTTTTTTTTCTTTTGTATAAATATACGAAAAAAGGTAGTGATACTAATCATAATTAATTAATTAATTAATTTTGTAATACAAATAAATATAATAATATAAATTAAGGGAATGCAGTTTTATTTTCTAGCACGTTGGTGAAAAATAGGTATCTTTTCATCTTTATGATGAAATTTAGTCAAACATTATCACAAAGTATTAAAGAATGACTCATCTTTATTTGTAAAGCAATAAAGTTATACACTCTGAAATTTGAAAGTTAAGAACATTTTACATTTTACACTTCGTTTTCCTTGTGTTTGGGTTTACTTTTTAGTAAATTGGTGCATTCTTCGACAAAAAGTATACAAATGTGGTATATTCTGACTCAAAAGACTCAACTCGGTCCTATAGGAATCGAGTTTGATCGATTGAGTCAACTAGGCCTTTCCAATTCGTTGTTAAGGTGGCTAGAGTTAAAAACCAGCCCAAATCTTGGTCAAAATCCAAGACAGGAAAGAGTCCACATTCACGTCAACACTCGAAGCTTGGAAGTCCACAAGATCATCCTAACTTCGATTTTCAAGCCCAATGTCAACGGCAGCAGTCCATCTTGAAGAAGCAGCAGCCCGATGCGCAAAAGCCGAAGACTACATTGAAATCCGCTAGCTCGTCCAGAGCAGAGACATTACAATTCACAAATCTCCACGAGGTACCATCTTGGCCTATCAAGTTCACCATAGTCCATGCCACACATGTTGCTGAATGCTGATGTCGACTATCATCTTATTCATGGAAAAGTTCTCTCCAGGAAGTTTCTTGTCCAGTCCGTTTCTTCCAAACAACAGAGCTGAAACCGTCACCAAAATTGATTATTTGATACAACTTCCTCTTGGTTTCCAAACAAAATTGACATAAACTAAAAGGCCTATTATACAAAGAATTGTAATCCATAAAATCATGAACACCAAAATTTCATGGTTAGGGAAAAGGAAAACAAAAATATTTCTTTTTCTTAAAAAAGATCTCTAAAATATACTATTATAAATAGTATTCCTAGAATATACAAGTTTTAAGATTTTAAAGTGTAACGAAAATAAATATTGCTGTCCTTTAAAATCAAGTGCATTCAACATAATTAAATGCAACAAAACTGAATGTTTAACTTCCGATTTTTAAGTAGGATAATTTTAAAATTTTTTTTAGATATAATATATTTTATGAATTTTCCTTTAAAAAGAAAATTTATTTTTCCCTTTTCCCGTATATGCTTATGCACATTAACATATTTTACATATATCATCGACCATAGAAGATGAATTGCATGTTCAGTTGAGATAAAAAAAGTCGAGGAAATGAATAGAAATAAATGAAACCGTTTCAATTCAAAAATCATTTTTCTCTCTTCAAATCTAAGGAGAAATCAAAAGAAATGGATATAAATATAAAAAGATTATAAACCTGGCCTTACATTGGTATGGATGGAAACATTTACACCCATTTTCTTCTTCTGTCCACTGTTCATATCGAAAACAAAGTTAAAAATCACCATTTTCTATATTTTCCTTTCCAAGGATTTCCCTCTATTTCCACTTTCTTTAAAGTTACCAAACAACATTAGAAATGCACTTGAATATGATTTGAGAACTTAATCGTTAAATTTACCAACAGTGGTAAATCTGCAGGCCGTCGTACTTTGCATTAGTAATAGGAATTTGGAGGCGTGCGTAACCCTAACCCATACATTTTAATTAGAGCTTTAAACACCACCATTTCCGATATAAGGAGTTAAAATAAACACGAAGCAATTACTTCGAACTGCCATGCCATAAATTATATCAACTCCTTCAACAACCCAAATTAAACCTACTTAAAGCAATCACTGGATTATTAAAAATAAATAAATAATTTATAAGTTCGTAGAAAACAATTAATTACAACAACAAAAAAAAAGAAGAAATATTAGGTGCTCATATTCTATGGGTGTAAATGCGTCTATCCTGCCATGGCAATAGCATTCAGAACGAGGAATTGTTTATAATCACAGCACCATATGTTCAAACGCCCAAAAAAAAAAAAAAAATCCATAAAGAAAGTTAGGGTAAATATTTAAGGAGAAGAAAATAAAATTACAAATAAAAATAAACACAAAACTTCATACGATAAAAGATAAAGGAAAGATGGAACAGAAGCAAATCTATGCAACGTCGCTGCTCTGGAAGAGAGTACTGGAGAGATAAGACGACTGAGAAGTGTGTTCTAAGTTCTTCAGTTTAGTATTTATATATATATACGCAAGAGGTCGAGTCCAGCTTCTGCAAAACCCTAGCCGAGGATCTTTTAGGTTCTTGCTAGGCCTTAAAGGGGCTTAGGATCTTATTATTTCGGCCCACAGAAGCCCAATTGGAGCACTATAATTTAAAGTATTTTGTAATTATTATATTTTCTTTGTACACCCGAGATAAATAGTTCCTAGAATCCATACATTTCTGGTAACATCCGCAAACATTTTTGGTAAACTTGACAAATAAATCTGCTGGGTTTTTTCTAACATACAATTATGCTTCTGATTTTTTCTTTTCTCCCTAAATCATTTTTAAGAAGCGAGATGCCTATAGGGATGGTCATGGAGGACGGAAAAACCGAAATACTTGGTTTCTATATGGATGGAATAAGACAGTTGTTAAATACCTAATCTACTCTAATTTGCCTTACAAATATTAGGTATTGGTCCTGAATTAGTATAACTTTATGAAAAAAATAAAAATTTAGATAGTATTTGGATTGTAATACTAGATAGTATAAATAATAGTATAAAACAAGGAAAGCAAGATAATGTTTGGTGAGTGTAATGCTAAATAAAAATTTTGTAATATCTATTATTTAGATATATAAAGTACTAAATTAAACATGATATATAAAATACCAAATAAATATTTTTATTTTTTTTGTTTAGTAAATTTAATTTTTGTATTATATTTTTGATGATATAAAAAATAAAAATTTCATTTAGTACTTTAAGATCATTTTTTTCTAGTAACAAAAAAAATATGCAAACCAAACAAAAAATAAAATGTTTTGTTCACTTCAATAGTATATATTTTTTACAACCAAATGATATCTTATAAAATAAAATAAAATCATAAGATTATCCAATGGATTAAGCAATTCTCAAAATAGAATAATTCAGTTTATCAAGTTTAATAAAGAAAACAGAAAATCTACCAAGCAAGGAAATATCATGAATGAGAAATCCCTCTCGCCCCGGTAGTTCGAGCCTCATTAGCAACTTTGTTTACTTCCTTGAAAGCATGACGAAACTTCACTGGGTTTCCATGGAGGAGTCCTTGTGTAAACCCAACTTTATTGGGAACATCCGATCTCAATGTTGAATTTCATGACCAATGAATCACCACTTTGAAATCAAAATGTACTCCAGTATTAGGGAAACAAAATTGTTCGTAAAACAATGGCCATTTTGGATAGCTATGAGTTCAACCACTTCAATAGATAAACAATTTAAACACTTTCCAAGAGTAAAAGATCATGTTGAGCCATTGTCACAAAAACAACCTCCCATTGTAGAAGTGTCATTTCTCAATCTACCATTCACATTTAGCTTCCATTTTTAGGGGATATTGGAATCCATTTTTACCATTGATTTTGCTAATGTCACGATAACTATTACATCTATTATAAAAGTATAAGTACTTTGCTAACTTATACTAAAGAAAGCTTTTTTTTTTTACATTTTTTGCAATTGTCACATCTTGAACTTACATGTCAAAGACGGTATGTTGGCATTAGAAATTAAAATCTCATCTATTAAACCAGCTTTCAATTATATGTTTGACCATATTACCAAAAAATAAAAATTATATGCTTTTCAATCCTTTAGTCAATAAGACAGCGGAAATTTTATATAACTTAATAGACTTAAACCTAGAAAATTTAAAAGGAATATATCCCATTAGTGGCATTCTACACATGAACTTTTCCAAAGCACCATAGATTATAAAATCACATTATGTAATTTTGCTATGAGATATAACATTACATCCTAGCAATTAAGATTCCCACATAAAGTTATTACAAATACTAAAAATTTTCCATCATTCCACGAACCATTTTCACATGTTTGCTTCACCAAGAGTTCATTTATTTCTATTAGAAGTTTTAAACATAGACAATTTAATATTGCAAATATATGTAAATGACATGATTAGGAAATGACTATAATACTTTAGGAAAATTCATAATATTTACCTCATTTTACAATGATCCTAGATCCTTGTTCTAATAGAAAGGGCTCAATGAATATTTATCTTTATAGTATCTATTGATAGTATGTTTGACACTTGAGATATTTATACAGTTGATGCATTAGAAAAACATTTGAGAGGTAACTAGGCTCATTAAAGAATTATTTTCTCAATTTTCTTTTTCTTATGGTGGTCAATTTCTAGTTAACCCCTCACACCCTAAAACTATAAAAAGAAGCACATTTGGTGGACCTCAATCGTAGATTTAATAATGACGTAAGGATTGATAAAATACAAGGATGTGGTAGGTTTTGGTACCTACATGAAACTTGATAATTATTTAACTAATACTTTTAAGTTTGGTGATAGTCTTGACATCTTTAGTATTGACAACACATGTGAAGACACTTCTAAACCTTCTTTGCATGGTTTAATAAGTTTTGGTAACCCTGACATCAACGGTTATGTTTAAGTAAGCATTTAGCATGGCTAACCTAATTTTAGAAGATTTTCAGGCCAATCTTACAGCTATCTCTGCAGAAGCACTAGCCTACATCAATGAATTCAACCTTACCTATATGGAAGCACTATTGGATGAACTCCCAGTTGTAGGAAGCGTTTGAATGATTGAGTATTAGCATTATACATTAATTCAATTTATATGTAAATTCGAGTTAAATTCACACTCTCATGATCTTTTTTTTCTTTTTTTTAAGTTATTCAATACTTTATATAATGATAATAGTATTACCTTATTTATTTCCTGCATTGCATTCTTTTGTAATAGAAGTAATACTTCCTTACATATTTTAGTTTTTAAAGAGCAAGTTTGATTTGTATTGAATCTAATGTAGGATTCAACGCACGATCTAATGAAGCGCAATAATAAACTTAATTGAATCTTTTATGTTTTAAGGATCAATATAAAGAAAAAAAGGTATTTTATGGGTTCCTTTCCTATGTGCGGAAACAAATAAAAAAAAAAAGGATATGGACAATTATCGTTCAAAAGGAATTTTTAGAAATAATTGAACTATGTTTTGTTTTGAAATCCTATAATTGATATTACTCACAAGTTATGGAAATCAAGAAATTAATTAAATATACTGATATGACTTGCAGTAAATCCAATTAATGATATTGTCATGATTGAATATAGATTTGATTGATAAGATCAATTTGAATGAAAAATTATTCAAACAAAGAAATTGTTATTCAATAAGAAAAGGAGACTAATGATTGTATGTTACAGCTAAGGCCTATATATATATAGGCAAAGACTTCAAACCCTAAAAAATAATATAAAAGGAAACTTTATCAAATAAAATAACCATAAAATAAACAACTAAGTTCATCCTTGTAAAGCTAAATAAAATAGCACGAAATAACAAAACACAATAAAAGACTCATAGGCTCCCTTTGGTTAGTTTAACCCTCTATGCCTCTTTGCAATTATAGTAGTCCAAGCACCTGCATGACTTTATTTGGGACCCTAATTCCTATTATTACCCTTGGACTAATGAAGATTTACCCTTAAATCTAATGGTTTCCAATTGCACTTAGCAACTTGTTCCCACATGCCTTTTGCTAGGCTCATAAGCAACAATACGATCTTCCGCCAATCATTTTTAAAAGTGTTGGTGTTCTTAATCCCATAATAAATAACCTTCCTATCTAATTGCCATTGTCACATTAAGATATGTATATAGCATCCATAGGTACTGTTGATAGGCTATTTTAGATTTGAGCCCCATGCCTAGGTTAACCTAAGGCATTCTGAGTTGCTAGCATAGCTTACGCCCTCAAAATGGGTCAACTCAATAAGACCTAATCAACTTTAGATAGGATAGGTAGGAGGCAGTTGAGGTTTGTAATTGCCAATGACTCTAATACCTTAAAATGTTGAAGCCATTCAATGGGATGTATAGTATGACTTCTTGCCTTAAATGCTCATTTGTCCCCTTTATAAATACCAAGATCATTCTTTAGCTCTTAGTTACCTAAACTTCCTTTTATCAAATTCTAATTTAAGCATCAGAGTAGTTACATTGGAAACAGTTTCAACATTCTCATAGCTTACGTTGCTAACGTCGATAGATCCTTTCTCATTAAACTAATATAGACTATAAGGTGTAGGGTGTGGTATAGTTTTAAAACCCAAAGCATGAACTAAAATAGTAAAAACTAAATTGTATAACTACCTCCATCTATAATAAGAAAAGGTTTCTATTTCTTTGCCAAGTACTACATGTGAAATAAAATGCCTCTTTGCCCGTTTTCTTCTATGATATTAATATACATACCATGTTTGACAACCATTGCCAAAGCTTTTCCCTCCATTCCATTGGTATCATCCCACTCTTCATTAATCTCTTTCAAAATAGCCTTTGCATCTTTTAGATGCTCCTCCACTTCTTCTTCACCATTGATTTTAAGCTTTGGAGCATCACCCTTAACAATCATTAGTTTGTTATTTAGGCACACTCAATAATCGGATGACCATATCTCAGACCCTGGCAACACTTCACCTCATTGGTCTTCTTTATAAGTTGCTCTTGTATATGGGGCACCTAAGTATTCTTGTGCCTCCTAGTATCACCCTAGTTAAGTTTCCCGAAATCTCTCATGTCGGACTCCAAATCTCTATGTTTCTGCTCCGTCGATACACCTCTCTATCATCACCACTTGTAGATTCGCTAGGAATAATTGGCCTTGAAGGAGTCACTAGTGTCCTGATAAATGCATTTCTATGCCTTTGCCTTGCCACTTTAAGAGCAAGTTGTATAGCTCCATCCGAAGTACCAAACTTCTACAACTTAAAGCACACCGGATATTTCATATTTTAGCCTGTAACAAATCTAGCAATCGTCTACTCTTTAGGCTCTTTGAATTGGTGAAATGTATTAGCATTATTATATTGTATGACTAAGAAGTGAAAAGTTAATTTATATGCAAAATTACATGTATTATAAAAATAGCGGAAATTTACACAAGCATCACCTTTATTTTAGAGCTTTTATAAAAAATTGACTAGTATTTTTCTTTTTGACAACTGTATTTTGTAACTATTTGTTAATTTTAATCATAAATATCTGTAAACTTCTTACTAGTTCATAATAATTTTAATTAAATAATATCATTAAATGTATTTATTTAAATAATTTAATAAAAATAAAAAATCACAAGAAATGAAAAAACAAAAAAGAATAGATTAAAATAATAACAAGAGTCGTAACCAGTTGAGTTTTACATGGTTTTTCTTTTTTCTTTTTATATTTTAAGGCGATGGCGGCTGCCTCACCACCCTAGCAACTTGCTCGTGGTCCCCCCTCAATAATGCTGCCAGTGACTCTTGGACTTTAGGTTGGTCGGCTATGGCTCCACGAATTGGCTTGTTATTTCTTCTTCTTCTTCTTTTTTTATAATTTTTGCAACTTTTTATGTTCTTTATAAAATTATTTAAATAAATATAATAATATATTATTTTATTATATTAATTATCATTGACCAACAAAAAATTAGTACATGTCCCTAATTAAAATTAGCAAGTAGTTGTAAAACACAAATCATATATTTGTCTAGAAGAAAATATATGAAACTTGTTTGCAAAAATCTAAAAATAAAGGTCATATTTGTATAATTTACCTAAAAAATAACTATAAAAGAGATGGTAAAATAAAAAAAAATAAAAGATGAAATTGGTTCAAATTGAGAATGAATCAAATTGTTTTTGAGATGGTTTGTTCGACTCTCAAAACTATTTAAAGGGGTTTGATACAAGAAAAAATTATAAATTAAAAGAAAAAATATGGTTCAGTCTGGATTCAACTTTCAAACTACTTGTGGTTCAACCATAATGCTTACATGTTTCAAGAGTTTTATTAGCTTGATATGAATAATGTGTATTTCATGGTCAATCGACATTTATTTAATGTTATAAAGGCGGCTAAATTTTAGTAACTTTGAATAATGCTTGTATTTCGTCCACGAAAGGACGCTGATTAGAATGTTGGGTCATCGGCTACACCATATTATAACGCACAAAATGCAAGGAGAAAGCCATGTTTGAATGGAGAAAATAATATAACTATTAATATTTACTAATGTTTTATACTATAAAATCAGAGCACTTGTAATATTGAAAATGTCATTTATTTATGGCATAATTCTAATAAATAAATATTGTTTAATGATAATTTTTTTAGTCGACTATTATTTATTAATAAATAAAATTTAACTTTATTATTATTGTGGAAAAAAAAAAAACAAAATGAGGACAAAAACCATTTAATAAGAGGAAAAAAAATTGCAATCGGAAAAGATAAAATAACTTTAATGTGAATTGAGCCTAAAACCATATGTTTGCAAGAGTATATGCGCTTAACCACTTAACTTGTCCAAAATCATGACAAAGTTTGCTCTTTATAATATGGTTGTGACATGTACTTTCTTCTTCTTCTTCTTCTTTTTTTTTTGATAAATTTAAATAATTATTTTTTCCAACATGGGAATTAGGGCTCCTTTTGGTCCCTACATAGGCCTATCCCTGTTGCCTAACAAGTTCTTTCAAATTAGGGTGTGAAAACAGTTTTTAAAGCAATTATTATATTTATTAAATATATAACCTTTTTGGTGATTATAATAAGAGTTGATATATTTTATTTAAGAAACAAGATTCTATACTTATGAGAATCTTAACATTATAATTTACTTATTAAATTGTCAAATTATTATCCCAGAAAGGTTACTTTTGAGATAAATAAAGGAGTGAAGATGAAGGCAAGGTAGAGGACCTAGTGCCGTTGTTTAACACTCAATAATCACAACAAATGTTAGTATAATACGACAATTCATTTTGGTGGAAATCATCTTCTTTATTTTCTATCATGGTTAACAACTCCCAAGTTATTAATCTCTTCTTCTTCTTCTTCTTCTTCAAATCGTAATAGATCTTGATCCCGCTTTTTTTTTTTTTTTTTGGCCAAAGAGATTTTATTATATCTTCTCCCGTTTTTGATAATGAGAAATCTTACATTATTATTGATCAAGCCCTAAAACCCTGCTTATAAGATGAATAAGAAATAATTATAAGAATTATTTCATATCCCCATCTTGAGAAAAAAAAGAAAAAAAAAACGTAAGTTGGACAGATTCTACAAGAAGAAGTCTGATTTTACAAAATCTTGAAATCTGATTTTTTATATATATATATTTGATAATGAAATAATTAAAGAATATTTTACACGTGTTTTACCGAAAAGAAAATCGAACATCATATACTCAAAGTACAAGTCATCTCCTTATGGTTGATTTCTTTTCACAGAAGAATCTATGCCACCTTAATTATGCGTAGTTATGTTATATAAGTTTCAAGCTGTAGACAGATTTCTTTTAAAGAAAAACCTAGTATTTGATATAAGAATCTTTAAAAAAGAACATACAAGTTTAAATGAAATTATGGAAAATATACCTAAATCAACTTTAAACGGATTCTTATCTTATAGTCACTTTTAGTTGTTAAAAAAAATACTTATATAACAAAATCTTAAAAAATTTGTTCAAGAATAAAGATCAAAATAAATAACTAATTTTTAAGCAAACTTTTGAAACACACACAGTTGTTTGAGCGAATGAATATCATATTACACCTCCAATATTTTTTTTACACGAGTACAACAGATATCCTCAAATTAGCATCTACACATAAATTGCCGTGACACTAGACATGGATACAAGATGGATCTACCCCATATCTCGACAACAACCATCACAGCTACGTCCAAGTCTCAAAACTTGACCCATGGCAATGGGTACAAACCTAGCAAAGGACCCCATGGGTTTATGGGCGTGCGACTCGCTCTTGAACTTCCGTGAACCATTTGGTTAGGGTTTGTTGACAATTATATACATAATAAGGTAAAAAACTAAGGATGAAAATTTAAAAAAAGCGGGTCCTTCAACCCGATGGAATCACTAGGCAAGGATCGTTTTTGGGTCAGCTTTTTTCCAGATTTGAAACTCGACGGTCGATTAAGATCGAGTAGGGTTTGGTACTCGTGCCCATTTCTTCGAGGCACATGGGGGCGGCTCTTCTGTTGATTACGTGAGCAATCAAAGCTTTAATATCTTGATGCAATCTTCCACTAGTATTCAAAGATCTTTTACGTTTCGAAACGAATAAGACACAGACCGATCCGATAAGAAAATATTTTCCAATTTTAAGCAGTTCTTTTTGTCTCTTTTAACACGTAATGATGGCGGCTTTAACCAAATCATATTGCATTGGGAGATATTGGAAAAATGTTGTGAAAGGGAAGATGGTTTAGGTAGCTAAATTAAAAAATAGTTGCCAAATGCTAAAATTTATTGGCTTTCCTTGACCTAATTAATACTCATAGCATGCATAATATTTCATACGTGCTTTATCGATACCACACAATTTAGAGTTAAGATCGGTAGCTGGAGATGTCTTATTGACGTATTAGATAGATAGGATTATGATTTTTTCCTTTCTTTTTTAAAAAAAAAAATCTAACTACAATCACTATTGAGGAGGGAGGAATCAAGCATGATGCATTTCATTGGAAGACTATTATTTATGCCATTTCGTTATAAAATTATTGGATGATTATGATATTCTTAATAATATGGATTAGATGTATAAACTAGTAGGCATACGATAAGTGAATCTAAATTAGCTATAAATATTATTAGGTTGCAAGTTAAGATCATTGGGTGGAGAGTTACTGGAAGTAAATTGAATGAATAAACTAGTAGGCATACTATAAGTGAATCTAGATTAGCTATAAATATTATTGAAGATTAGGTAGTATTGGAAGATGAAGATAGGGAACATCCATGCTGGTTAACTATCATAGGAATTATCAATGAAAAATGGTAAATAATTGTCTTTTTCAAGAAAGGGATTTTTTTTTTTTTTTTTTTTTGCTGCATTTTCTATAGTTGTTCTCCACAGTCACAACGTCCAGTAGTTGTCTTCATCACCTTGGTACAAAGTATAACTTTACATAAAATTGTACTAGTTCTATAAAATGCTTTATATGAGTAGAAAATATGGTAATTCTTTACATTTGAGATTGAAACATTATGTTTATACATAAAAAATTGAGGCTTTTAAACTTACACATACTTTTGGTTATTATTACTGGGCATTGCAAATGTTGAGATTGGGTATATAAATATCATTTTCCTAACAAGATTTTATTCAATGTTATTCCATTAGAGCATAGCTTGATTTTGTATGGTAGTTTCCTTTTCTGTAATTTCATACATCCCAGGTTATTTGTAATTTCCTCTACCGTGTCATCTTTCCGGTTGCAGTTCTCACTTTTGTAACATATATGCATTTTACAGTGTACTTACGGACTATAAAAGTTGTGTAGAAATTTGGTCAGACTAAATGATAGAAAAGTTGCTCTTAAATTGGGAGAATGCTGCGCTTATGTTCTTATATTGTAGAGGCTCTATTTCGGGCTTGACTTTAGTTTTTAAATATTATTTCTGGGTATTCTAGGCAAATTTTGTGTATATCTCTATTTATGTGTTTTTCTTTAATCTATGGGTGTGAACAGATTGACAAAACAAGTTGGCATCCTAGCTTGATTTGTGGGGTTGGTATCGAAGTAAGTTTGTGGCATTTAAACATTAGATTTACGTGTTATAATCGGGCATCTCAATAGACTATAATGATGATGGCAAAGTATCACATGGAGAAGCTTGATATAACTATGAAATCCTAACTAGGAACCCATGAGGGGAAGGGGGAGTAATTAGGTTACTAATCGATTGAGATGGCAAGTGTTCGAGGTTTCAATATCGTTTGCTTAGTTTTCATCATCAACAAATGCTTTCTACGAGAGCTTGACACAGAATTTTATTAATATCATAAAGAGTGAAAATCATATTTGATATTTGAACTTTGTTATTTTTTATAATTAATTATTTAAACTTTAAATATATCAAATTACTATATAAAAACTTTTGATATTATTTATTGTACTTAAACAAGATAGTTGATTATAAAAATAAGTAAAACTTCATATAGTTGATTGTAGAATTATACAAAATTTAGATAATTGATTCTAAAAATAGGTAAAATTTAGGTAACAAATTGACATATTAAAACTTTAGATAGTTAATTATAAAGCAAAGTTCAACTATCAAATATGATATTTAGTTTATCTTAAAAGTCGGTTCTTGGTAACTAGATATACTAAGTGTTTGTTTACTCAAACTACCCTAGATCTAATATCCTTTTAGATTGCAAATAATATTTTCACTAATGCAATCTAAACTTTTTCTTTCAAGAATTGATTACAAATTAAGTTAAAGAGTACAAAAAGTAAGAATGATCAAGTTGCAATTCACATATTACAACCAATGTACCATGACTACTCTTAAGAGTATATATGAGCTTGTCTATAAAGTATTCTACTTGAGCTATTATGGTTTTCGCTAAATGTATTGCAACGAAGTAGAACAATTATTTTTCATTACCTCGTTTAAATGCCTTGTTGTCCTCTTCTAGTGCCCTTCATAAGTTTAGAGTTTAATTTAAATGCTTTGAAGGGTTGTAAAACTAAGTTAACATATCATTATTTATGCATATGATATTTCACCAGTTACCATTATCGTTTCTATGCGAGCACATTCTTCTATTATGCCATTCCTCTCAAAAAAAATTCATATGTGATTCTCTCTAAGCGCTCCCCAATATCCATCTCCATGTGAAATATTTGCCATTTTCGACAAATGCATGTGCAATGAGTGAAGCTAATAGTGTGGATCCGCCCTCCCCCCTTAAACTGCTCGCTACACAACTACTACTAATTAGCACCTCAAAAATTCTTTCTTACCTACTGTAAGCAATAGCCTTATAGTTACTGGCTCTCGAACTCCACCTATCAATCATTTTAGTAGCATATTTGATGAAAAATCTATTCTTTGCTATTTTCTTAAGTGCCTTCAAATTCTTATTAACAAAGTAGCTTACATAATTTAGAACGTTTTCTTAACTAAAAGTTGTTACTAGTAACCCTCGAGCTCCTTTCAATATCGAATTATAGCTTTCGATGATTATCAATGTCATGTACTTGAAGTAGTAGCAACTATCATGGGCCAGCATCTACTTCTCTACTAAGATGTCATCAAATTACATCAGAGCATCAAGCTTAATTGTCATCACTTGCTCTATGAAATAGTTTAGCTTTTAAGCTTATGCCTACATCCTTGCGTAAGTGACCAATTTCTTTTACTACATATTTTTGTAAGCCTAGTTGAAGTTGCTCATAGTATGCCATATACAAAATCCCAATACAAACAAAAGGAGGTTACCATCCATTGGAAGCCCCATCTATTGTTGACTTGATGTCAAAGTGTTTGTTTGAAATGAGACAAATAGTTTCACATTCACCAACAATATGTTTCTTTAATTTTTTTAAAAATTAGCCCAATGTTTCAGCTAACTTCTCATCCATGAGGGCAAATGCCAACAGAAGTATGTAATTATTTCCATCAACACTACAACTAATCAACAACTTGTGAGTGTACTTGCTATACGGAAAAATACTGTTAATAGTGACAATAGGTCTGAGGAATTTGAATGATGCCATGTAAGGCCTAAATGCCTAGAAAACCCACTTAAGGATGGACTTCCTAGGTGTATTCGATCTTATCCACTCCTAATCAACTTGCGTTCCAGGATTGGTATTTTTTATTGCATTAAACAACTTAGAAAGCTCATTATAAGATTGTTTCCAATTCCCATACACATGCTGAATTGCCATTTTCTTGCCTTACCAGACCCTTCTCTTGAGTATCTTATAACCAAATTCCTATTCAACTACAGAAACAAGCTCAACAATCTTCTTATTAGGATTATCTCTAAAAAAATTCACAAACTAGCTAACAAAAAGATTGCAATCCAATTGTGGATGATCTTGACTTATCATCAAATTGATGCATGTACGTGTCCTTCAAATTTGGTAATTACAAATAGTCCCTCTAACTTCTTCTTATAGGCTCAAAGCATTCATTTGCAACCGTCTTCCCTTTTTAAATAATAAACCGACCACAATGTCTTATTAGATTCATTGATGGGTGTCGAATCCAACAAAAATAAAACCTACTCCTAGACAATTATATGATTTGCATATAGTGGTGAGTAGAGTCGAATCCACAGAGATTGGTTAAACTTATTTCTATTCAAGGAGAATAAAAGGGAAAAGAAAAATGGGGGGTTTGTTTGTGAATCAAAATAAAGTAAAACAAGGTAAGAAAATCGGATATTAATAAAAGCCTAGCCAAAGGAATCAAGATAGTTTAATTCTAGGAATTGATCATCGATGCAAATGTTTTCTATTCTTAGTTCTAGATAAACTGGTTATGGTTATTAACAAGCTCTAACAACCTATCTCTCCTTACTTCCTCGATAACCTCAGACAAGCGCTTTGAATTATTTCTCTTATTGATTAAACAACCCTAGACAAGCGCTTAGGATTTAATCTATCAATAGCATTAAGATCTAGAGAGACCACCAATTCATGCTAGTAGATTATAAGATAACCTATTTAAACATGATCACACACCCCCATAACATGAATTCGATCATCTCTTTTATAACCAAACATGTTATTGCGTCACTAAGACTAGAACAATCAAACAATTACGGATTTGACGTGCTAGTTGACAATATATTAACTTGCTAATTGAGTAGAAGAGCTCTATTCATACCAATCAACAAGATAATAATGACAAAACGATCAGAAGATATATGAATACCCGAAAGCAAAGAATAGAATAAATACAAGTCAATTAGACCTCACAATTCGTGGAGAATTAAACATCTATGACCCTTTGGCTAGAAAAGTAGCTTAGCTACTCATGTTCATCAATAAAACGAAAAATAAAAATAAAAACATAATGAACCCGGTTGCCTGCTCTGCCTCCGCGTTTCCTTCTTCAAGATCCAAAGATTCAAAAGTTCAAAAGTTGTCCTAACCCTCTAGGGTTGGTTCTATTTATATTGTTAGGGAGATGGCATGTGATCTTTTGCTAGCAAGATACGAAAATATCTTTCCTTTTCCAAGTAGATTTCGAGAAGTGAAGATTCGTCGCTGCCGCCCAACGCCTGGCACGCCCCAACACACGGCCGTGGGTCAAGCCGTGCCATCCTCTGTGCATATTCTTCAAGTCTTCTCCTTGGCACGTCTAGCTTCCACCACGGCTTCAAGCACGGTTTCTCCCACGTCTGCCACCACGGCCGTGCCCTAAGCCGTGTCTCTCTCTGTTGAAAGTCCTCATTTCCGCCTTCTTGTCCAGTGTGTAACACGGTTTGCGCCATGGCCGTGCCTCAAACCGTGCTTCCGATACACGGCCGTGTACTTCAACCGTGTATCTTCCTATTGATTCAAAACCAAGTACACGGCCGTGTACTTCAATTACACGCCCATGTACTTCCCTCTGGAGGTGTAAATCCTTGTCTTTGAACCAAGTTGTATATGACTTCTCTAATTTACTTGAATTAGTATCCTTGACTCCATTTAACCTGATTTATCACCATAATAGAATTAAGTACCATTTCCTTATGATTTCTATAAAATCAATAATAATTTAACACAATTTATATTATAAAGATTGAGTATAAAATGGCTCTATCATTCATCAACACTAAAGTTGTAGTAGTTCTTCACACGGTATGCCTTAACGGCTTAAATAACATTTTCCTTTATGTTGAATTCTTCGTTACTGCTCAAGTTACTACACATCATGTTGTATTCTTGCTCGAAATATATATAACCATCATCACCACTAGCATTGTTAAAGGGAACAAGATCTGTTATTGGCATATAAGTTAGCTCATCTTACATCGATTGATCTAATGCTTCTATGGAGTGCATTAGTGCGATTGGACAATCTTCTATAACTATATTGTCTCCTACATTTTCATTTCCCTCCCCATCCTCCTTGGAGCTTTCATCCTCTTTAGAACTTTTATCCTCTACCTTCATTCCCATTTCCATGTCCATTACAATTTTCGCCCCTACACTCACCATATAGAGATTAAGTGTAGTTAGTTGTTAGAGAACTGAAGTAATTACTCTACCTATTTTAGCTTCATCATTAAACGGGGCCTCTTCTATTGGGGGTGGAATCGTATGCTTCATACACCGACAATAGGGTCATCATCTCTTCCCTATTTGGTGGTGAATG
Source organism: Laguncularia racemosa (assembly GCA_037954665.1). Classification (NCBI taxonomy): domain Eukaryota; kingdom Viridiplantae; phylum Streptophyta; class Magnoliopsida; order Myrtales; family Combretaceae; genus Laguncularia; species Laguncularia racemosa. The sequence continues at coordinate 620,400 of JBBMOL010000083.1, forward strand.
CAAATGCCTATTTTCTTAGAATGCCTATTGTTTAGAGGGACCTCCCAATTCTTCAAATATTTAAACATATAACTATTATATGCCATGCTCTCTAAAGGAGTAAGCCATTTCAATTAAAATTTTCACATCATTATCATCTCTAATTGCCATTAAAATGTAAGATGCATTACCTCTATAGAAAATAGGGTGTCTATGTATTATCTCAACCCCCACTGCACTTAGATTGATTTCAATACTCTAACATATTTTATGCAAGAATTTAGTGTAGTTCACATTTTTCTTCATTTTCAGCTTCTTAATCGCATCTCTATTATATTATGACTCTCAATTGCCACTTAAAATATTTTCAAATGTTTAGATAAAAAATTTTCACATAATCACCTATTCTAATCCTAATCGTAACATAGATAAGTAATCAATTAATTTACAATAATAGTTAACAACGGTTACTTAACGTTGACATCGCATCACAATGTTCATTTTCATCCAATTTAAACAAAAAAAAATTCAAATTAAATTTTTAATTTTTTTTAAATTAAAGTTTAGATAAGAAGTATAGAAAAAATAATTTATTAAAAAAATTTAAAATTTTAAATATTATTTTAAATTTAATGAAATATTTTTTAATTTTATAAAAAAAATTAAAATATTCAACTTAAATTTAAAAACAAAAAACTTTCTTATAAATAAATTAAATTAAAATTTTTTAATAAATCAAGTTAATGAGTAAGGACTTGAGCTTGTAGATCTACAACCTTTTCTTTAGCTTCTAACTCTAACCTGCATAAGAACTTTGTTTCTATGAGAAGGAGTAGTGTTCTATGTGAAGATAAGGAGTAATGTTATATGTGAAGGAGTATTGCTTTGCCTCTGTGTGAATTGGAACGGAGAAGGTTCTCTATGTGTGTAAAAAGGAATGGTATGTGGACAAATTAATTTTTTTCTTAAGGTGTGTGTGTAGTGTCTTATATTAAATTATTTAAGGGCGGTGGGGTTGGGTAAACAAAATTATTGACCGATAGGGGTGGGGATTTACAAAAATAATTTACATTATGTATTGATTGTACTAAGGGTGCATATCTAGTTAGCGCCTTAGTTAAGCTAAATTTGGTTCAATTAAAGACACATTCTTAGTATGCACCGAAACCTATTTTTAGAATAAGTTCTTCAATTACCCTATTTTATGATTAATTTCTAAAAAAAGTGTTATTTTAGTGGATTCCTCCTAAGTGTCTTGTACTTAATAATCATATCAGTTGCAACTTGTAAGTAAAGATTCCGTTAATGGAATAAAAATGCAAGATTCTAACTATATGACAAATGAAGATCTCAAGTTGTCACATTCTTTTATGAAGCTAAGCAACTAGCAACACTAAACATGGTATCTAAACTAGTTCCTTTCCAATGCATAACATCTTAACCTTTGGAATCCAAATATATGACTGTAATTTCCATTGATCAATTTGTTAGAATAGTTATTGTGTAGCATAGTGTAGTGTAGTTACTGTAGAGTGTAGTATAGAGTAGCTTATCCTATATATGTATTGTATGTATAAATATTTCCCTCGTAGCATAACAGAATAAAAACTACTATTTCATTTTCCTTTGTATGCTCTCTAGTTTTGGTTGTTCAACCTTTATCATCGTGTCTCATTTTTCTTCTTCTTCCAATTACTATAACTAAATTTCTACTGCAATTAATATTGAAGATTTAGATTGTTTTACATGGTATTGGAGCAAGTTTGTGTTTTGTGTTTCATCAAATATGTCCGTGTGCTCTTTGAAAAATCATCCACTATTTTAACAAAAACTTTTTCACCAAAAATAGATGGTGTATGAAATAGTCTCCAAATATCCATTTGAAGCAACTCAAAAGAGATTGTAGAGCATGAAGTACTAGAAGGAGAAGGCAACTAGTGGAATTTTGCAAGCTTACAAGCATCACAAATGAAATAAAAAAACTTTGCAATGTTTATAGTCTTTTAATTGTAATAACGATGTCCCGAAAATGTGTCTAAGATGCCTATAAAAGAGATCTAATGGCACTTTATTATGCACCAAATTTACATTCTCAAAAGAACTAGTAATAGAAAAACTAGCAATTTGATTAGACTTCATAACATATAGTCTAGAAATGGCTTTAGCATTTGTTACAACATGTTTAGAAATCTAGTCTTGAAATGAACAATGGGTAGCATCAAAGAGAACTGTCATACAATTGAGTTTTAACAACTTACTGATAGATAAGAGGTTAAAATGAAACTCTAGTACTAAAAGAACTTGTTTCAATGTAATATGATCATGTATTGGAACATCTCCAACAATGTTAACCAATCAAACAGGACCATTTGGTAATCTTATTTTGATGGGTTCTTTAAGAATTTGTTTATTAAGTAATAGGTGAGGAAAAGGAGTAATATGACTAGAAGCCCCTAAATCTACAATCCATTTACTTGCATCATTATCGAATTGTGAAGCTAAAGTATGAGTGTTACTTGAAAAATTCACAACACTTTGATCTTACTACTTTTCTTGGCTATGTTTATCCTTTAATACCTTGAGCTTCCTGACAAATCTTTAAAACAAGGTTAGATTCATTGCTTTTATTAACATGATAACCAAACATAACATCAAATGGTGTATCAAAGGTTCCATTGCAGGTTTCATTTTGAGCAATAGCAGCAACTACTCGAGTATTGCTCCTATTTCCTCTTGGTCCTTTGTACTAGTTAGGAAAACCTACCAATTCAAAACACTTGTCTACTAGATGACCTTACTTCTTACAATGTGTACAAGTTACAACTCTATTATTTACTACAAATCTACCCTTCTTTTCTCTTTTGTCCATAGGCACTTGCTTTGAAATATTTTTAACCATATAAGCTACAGTTACTTCATCATTATTTCCTAGCATTTCACTCATCTATTTTTGCTTTTCTACTTGACAAATCAAGTAATAAACTTTGCTCACAGTCGGTAATGGATCCATGGACAATATTTGATTTCAAACATATTCATACATCTCATTTAATCCCATGAGAAATTGAATCAATTTGTTCCCATTCTCTCTCTTATCATTTTTTTTTTCAAATTAAAAGTACAGTTTTCAATTACTTTACATAAACAACTTGGAGTTTCACATAAACTACTAAGTTCATCCTATACTTTCTTGATTTTATTAAAGTAAGCAACAACATTGAAATTTTCTTGTTTTAGATTTGCAATTGATACACCAACAGACCACTTGTCATACCAAACCTTTCGCAAACATCATTCTAAAATTCCTTTATTGATCAAGCATACATAAAGGCTTTCGATAAATCCTTAGTCATAGAGTTTAGCAACCGGCACCAAATTATGTAATCATTCCTTATCCACTTCTGAATTTCAACTTCATTATCATTAGTTTTTGTTATAGAACTATCAATAAACCCTTCCTTTGCTTTCACACCTAAGGCCAATTTAATTACTTGACTCCATCCATGAATATTATTTCCATTAAAGACTAAATTTGTCATCAACGCTCTAGGAATATCTGATCTAGAAAGGTAATATAAATCATTATATGTATTTTCAACAAAAGTAACCGAACTATCCATCATGCTTTCTTTGTCTAGACACAAACAGATCTAAAATCTTAAAATCAAAAGTAGAAAAGTAACAAGACTAATCTTTTCAACAATTCTCAAATGGAAGTCACCTTATCAGTTGCTTTTCAACAAAGCACCCTCATATGATGACCTTATAGTGTTTGGGTGTCTATGTTATGTGGCCATTGTTGCAAATATTATAAATAAATTTGATTCGAGAAGTTGATGTTGTGTATTCCTAAGATATCCATATTAGCAAAAGGGATGTAAGTTGTTTAACTTAGTTCCCAACAAATTTTTGTAAGTTGAGATGTCATATTTCCTAAAAATATATTTCCTTTTAAAATGAACATCAGTTCTTCTCATGATTCACAATAACACTCAAATAGCTTACTTTTTTCATCCATGTCTTTTGAGCCATATGAACCACATTACATTCCTGGTGCTTATTCATCACAACATGCCCTATCTAGCTTAACGTAGTATTCTACTGCTGTTGATAATTCTTAGAATCAATTCAATGTATCGAACATTCAAAAATCCACTAGAAATAGAAAAACACCAATTTAGTTTAATGATTTTGTGCATAATATTCATAATAATAGTTCAACATTTGTGTAATCATCAAATACTTTGTATCCCATTTTTACCCCCATAAACATTTTCATCTTATCCAAAGGAGTATATGCAGTATCTTTAGCTAATGTTTCTTCAATTTGTGAACCTTTCAATTATCATGAAGCAAATAAAGATCCTAGATGGGTTAAGGCCATGCAAAAGGAATTGCTAGTTTTAGATTCAAGTCAAGCTTGGGAATTAACTTCTTTACCTTCGGGTAAAAAAACAATTGGTTGTCAATGGGTTTATAAAATCAAATACAAGCCAGATGGTACCATTGAAAGGCATAAAGCCAAATTAGTAGTTAAAGGGTATAATCAAGTGGAAGGCATGGATTATACACATAGCTTTTCACCTGCAGCAAAGCTAGCAATAGTAAGGCTTTTACTTGCACTTGCCTTAGTGAAAAATTGGCATATACATCAACTCGATGTTGATAATGCCTTTTTACATGGCTTCATTGATGAGGAAATATATATGATTCCTCTAAAGGGGTATACTATTATTTTTCTTGAACAAGTGTGTAAACTCATGTGTTCTATATAAGGCCTTAAATAGGCATCTCAACAGTGGAACAAAGAGTGTACAAAACACTTGATTTCTCTTGGGTTTTTTAAATTGAAGATTGACTATTCTCTGTTTAGAAAAAGATGTATTAATGGTTTTCTTGTTGTTGTGGTCTATGTTGATGATGTTTGGTTAGTAGGAGAAGATTTATCAAATATATCTACTATTAAACAATCACTTGATCAAGCATTTACCATAGAAGATCTCAATGAAGCATGTTTTTGCTTGGGCATTGAGATCTATTGTATAACAGCAGGTATTCTTTTGAATCAAAGGAAGTTTGCACTAAATATCTTAGAAGATGTTGGTCTTTCAGGAGTTAAGCCAAGTAATATTCCTTTTCCTACTCATTTGCATCTAGATTCTTCTTTAAGTGAAGAGTTATCAAAACCTTCTTTGTATTAGAGAATAGTAGGTCAACTATTATACTTGACCTTGACAAGACTAAATTTGTATTTTGTTGTACAATAGTTAAGTCAATTTGTTTCCAGACCTAGGAAACCACATTTGTTAGCAACATTCCATGTACTACGATATCTCAAAGGAAGTCTACATATAAGATTGTTTTATGCTTCTAATTCTTCCCTTCAACTCCATGCTTATTTTGATGCTAATTGGGGAGCTTGTTGTATTGATCGCAAAGCTTTAATAGGTTTTTGCATATATTTGGGTTCTTCTTTCATATCTTAAAAAACCAAAAAGTAATTAATGGTTTTAACATCATCTGTAGAAGCCGAATATAGGAGTATTGCTTCTACCATAAAAAGAGTTATTTTGGTTTTCTTACATTCTTCATGATTTAGCTATTAGTTACACTTTAGGTTACTCTTTTTTTCTATAGCAAATTTGCTAAACAAATTGCAAACAATCCTTGCTTTTATGGGTGGACGAAACATAGTGAAGTTGATATACATTTCACAAGAGATCATGTGGCATTGAGCTTTCTAGATATTGTTTATGAGCCTTCTTGTTATCAGATTGTAGATTGTACGACAAAGCCAATTTCTTGTTCCCAGCTTGATAGTGTCTTCCAAGTTGGGATTTTTCCAAAGTTCAACTTGAGGGGGAAGGGTGTGTTAGAATAGTTACTTTATAGTGTAGTGTAATTACTGTAGAGTGTTGTATAGAGTAACTTATCCTACTCGTGTAACGGCATCATAGGTATCAAACTTTTACTTTGTTTTTTTACCATGAGAAGAGAAGAAAGAAAAGGATAGCAAATTGAGACATACTGAAGTCGACAGCGGTTTCATTCTAGACACAAAGCGGCCGCGGAAGACCTCGGTCAAGCATTATCCTAGTGGTCTTTTTGTCCTTGTAACTCCATGCCAACGCGTCATCATTTTCGATATACCTTCCTCTGACAGGGACACATTAGGACTTGGTCTTACTGCCAGCCCTTATTTATCTTTTTCTTCCAATCCTAGCTTTAGAAAAACCAATACACACGCCTCATTCTTGTTTTATTTGCTTGACTATAGGGCAAGTCTGCCGCTAAGAACAAAGACGCGTAAATATGACTTCTCGTATAAAAACCCTAGCTTAGAGTAAAGTGGTCTAAGATTAATATTGTACAATATCTTATAGCTAGCTAGCTCTACAATCAATATGAGTTATTCTAATGTGCCCTTTTCTTGGGAGAACAGGCCTGGCATCTCCAAAGGGACAAACCGAGAAGTGTTCAAAGATACCAAAAATCATCTGGATGATCAATCTTTGATCAAGCTTCCACCACCTCCAGGTCCAACTAGTAAAAAATTATCAAGGGTTTCATTTCACGATATGCAAATTCCTCTACCTCCATGCGCTTTTCAGCCACCACCTCTTACAAAAAGTTCTTCAATGAAGGGTTTGATGAAGAAGGAAGATGACCCTTTTCAAGTGGCTTATGAGAAGTGCATCAAAAGTAAGAGCAAAAAATCAGGTAATACTAAGATGTCTAGACATGGTGTTGGGACTTGGAGCTCTCTGAGGAAATACGTGCTCGAAAATTTTTCATGCAAGAGATCATGTAGTGTTAAGGGTGATAACTTAGTGAGGATCTCTCACTTCGATTCCTAGAGTAGAGACCAAGAGGAGAGCTAGAGAGAGACAGAGTAAGAAAGGACACGGAAGAGAGATTGGTTTATCCCAGTTTCAATGTTCAACGTTTGACCTTTTTCCAATAACGGTTGCTTTAGGCCGGCCGACGACCGTTGTTTATATGTTGAAAATACTAATATGTACAAAAAAAAAAATGCTGTAATATCTATTGCACAGTGCTAGGCAATGGTTATTTTTCTATATATGTGTGTTACACAATGATGTATTGATAGGTGATGCAAAATTTTCTTTCAAGCAGTAATAATTTTCATTCCAGGTCTTTTTCTGCCACTACCATCCTATCGATTTAAAATCCTAATCTGGTTATATATATATAAGCATATGGTTCACATTTATCTTTTGATGCCATATTTGTGTAAACTGAAATATATAGATTAATTAAGTGTATCAAATAGTAAAAATCAAGAAATCGCTTATTGATGCCAAAAAATGACTATACTTTGGATAGAGCAGTTAAGGCTTGCTTCATAATAGTCTTCCATGGTTTTTGTTTCATCAAGTATTCACTAACGGAGTAAACGATTTCCTTTTTGCTTTATCATCTAAACTTAATAGTTTTTCTGAATTTTTGTTATATCATTCCTAATTTTTAATTTCCTCAACCGCTATTATTGTTATTAAAAAATAAAGAAATTAAACCTAATCCATCTAATTGGGAAATCATTATTCATGCCATTAAAAAGATCTTAGTATTTTTTTTTCTTTTTCAACATCTACGGGTATATTTGCCAAAAAGAAAATATGTGCATGTCGCACAAAGCTCAATTATGATTGACTACGGGATCCCATAAGCAAGGGTCATGGAGCTCTACGTCAAAAGCAAGAAACACCTCTACAAGATCCTTTTTTACTTCTTTGGGTAAATAGTGGATTTATATTACATAACAGCCCTGTTTTCATTATCTCCAACAAAAGCAGGGGATAGAGTACAGTATAGCTAATATTCCCCCTATTACACATCAGTAGATTTTTTATTTTTCTTCCAGCCCTATAAGGTATTACATCATACAACAACAGTTCACATATGGCTGGGGGTGGAATCAACAAAAGGCTGTCGTCCAGTCCACTTCTTGCACTTGGGCTTCATGTGCTAGAAAATCTGCTACTTGGTTTGTTTCCCGAGGGGCAAAAAGACAGCTTGGTATTTTTAAAGTACTTGAACTTGTCCCCACATGCAAGTAAAGCATTGGCAAAATGGCTGCATGCATTTGCATCTGATAGAATGAGATCAATCGCCACTTTTGAATCCATTTGAATTTCTGTGTTCTCAATCTTAAGTTTAAGGCATAGTTCTAGAACCCCCAAAACAGACCCCAAAGCTCTGCCGTAGGGATGTCAATATTTCCAAGCTTTCTGGTAAAGCCAATGATCGAAGATCTTGTAAATTAGAAGTCTTTTTGGGATGTTCAAACAATCATCTCTTTACTATTCACCCAAGGCTGCCTAGAGTATAACCCTTGGTGGCAGAGGCTTGATGAGATCCAATTTTCTATATCTTAAGATGGGAGCTAAGCCAACTTGTGAGATCACTATCATTGGAATCAAAGTTTTTTATGACATTTTAAAGGGGAGGGCATTCTTTGACAGTGCTTATGGCATCTTGTTGGTTGAAGTTACATCTATGTTTCGATTGAGGGAAGGAATGAAGAGGGGAAAGAAAGTGTATTTTTCAATGAGATTTTTTTTGTTTTTTTTGAAAAATGAGGGGAAAAGGAGAGGAATGAATGTAAAAGGGAAAACTTTTCCTTAACCCCACAAAATTTATCCCCATTCAATTTGGAGGGAATGGGAATGGGAATGGGTATGGGAGAGAAATGATTCAAAATTACCTTTTTATCCTTACAATAAAAATATGTTAAAGTTATGGAAACAATTTTTTGACATTTTGATAAAATAAATAATTTTAGTACTAACTTTCCCTCCACTTTCATTCCTTCCTTATCCAAATAATGGAATTTACACTTTTTTTTCCGTTCATTTTCTTTCCTCTCTAATTTTTTTCCTTCCTAATTCTTTCCCTCTTTCCAAACATAAGTTAAGATCCTATTTCTGGACATCCGGGAATTATGTTTAGATAAGTAAGATATCTAGGCCCAACATTCTAGTTCTCCCTTTTGGTTGGGTAACAGAAGCCAAGATTGGATGGGCTGAATGTCTATTGTTGTCCACAGCAGTTGACAAATGTTTTGGTAGGCAGTTTTATACTATGCATTAGTAGTTGTGTTCGGAAATTAGGATTATGCATCATATGCATTCGTGATGAAAATTTTAATTTTTTTTTGAAAAAAAAAAGAGTGGACTAAATACATCCAAATTATCAACAACAAAAAAAAAAAAACTGTACTCATTTGTGATTATAGGCTGAGACAAAAACATAATCTTTGTTTCATTATTATGTGTTAATGTTTATTAAGGTATACATGTCGAATTATAATCCATCATGAATACTTGATTTAGTGAAATAATATTATTATTAAATAAATTTGGTTAAATATTATAATACAGATTATAAAAAATACTAAAACTAAAAAAGAATAAGTGGAAAATCACTTTTTTTTTAAAAAAAAAAAAACCCTTCGAATGAAGCTGGATGAGAGCTTAACATACTGGGTGTAAGAATGCTTTCATTACAATATTCGCCTCAAATTGCAGCAAGAAAATGAAACATCATGGACCATGGAGAAAGAGTAGTCATCTCTTCTGACTTATATTACTCTATACAGTTAGAACCTAAACCTAAAAGCAAGTTACTCTTACAAATTGTTACTTCACTTGATCTTCTACTGTTGATAACATTTTCATCATTCTCATTCTATGATTACACTGGAGCTTTGAACTTATCCAATTGCTTTTGTAGAATTCCCCATGTGCCCTGTCACTAGGATTATCGCAAGATAATTAAACATAGATCGTGTCTTTATTAAAAGAAAAAACACAGGTTAAAAATTTGCAGAAGTGCCAACACATAGGTTATGTTTTTTAATTTTCACTTAATTTTTTTATATGAATCCAGATTATCGATCATTTCTTGTATTAATATGAATTTAATTGAAATATTACAGGAAAATTCAAGTTTAATTCATTGTTATTGGAATTCTTAATTTATCTTTTTAATCCGAATTTAATCACCAGATTTGTGAAAAATACGAATTTGTTGGGTATTTTTGCTAATCACAAAATTAAAAAAATATATATAATATTTGGGAAAATCCAAATGTAATTAATTATTTTAACAAAAATGTGAATTTGATAATATTTTTCTCAATAATATGAATTAAGCAATCATTTAATCACAAAATATAAATTTGCAAAAAAAATGCATTAAATACTTATTTTATCGAGAAATTTGGATTCAATAAACTTTTTTAAAAGACTTGTAATATAGTTGTTGATGATCAAATTGTTACATGGAAAGTGTGTCATATTTTTTTGTCTATTATTACTATATTGGAATGATGAAAAATGTGAAGCTAAAAAATTGTAATGGACCTTTATAATGTACTTGCTGACATATAGTGCGTTGGAATTTTATGCATTTTAATCGACGGACCTTTGTAATATTTATATGCAGGAGGAAAAAATGATGGTAGTGCAGAACCTATGGAGGAGCTCTCTTCTAGTGTGATTACCTTGAGTGGCATATAGGTTATATTTTAGCTATTCTCCTTTTCACTTTCCACCATGCTTTTATTGTTTCATATTTAATCGGTTTTTCACATTGTGTAGGCGGTTTATTTTCAAATCTTACAGATGACTTCCCTCCACCCATGGCCTATGACCCACGAACAGATATGGGGTCTGGAGGAGGGTGAGAATGATGGTAGGACTGGAGGTGATAGATGGGTTGCTAATGTTCTAGGAGTAGGGGAATATATAAGGGCATGATAGTTGAGTAGATATTTAGGCAGGCAGGACAACAGCCAAAATTGTGGATCTTGAAGGCCATTCACAGGTCATGGCCTCGTATCCTCGGCGGTTGATATTAGGGTTTAGGCTAAGACATCGCCAAGAAAGCCTGCTGTGTGTTCCGAGTAGTAAAGTTTGGACAGCTCTTCCATATGAATTTTGCTGGATGATCATTAAAAAATTCATGATAGTAATTGTTAAACGTTATCGCCATTCATTGAATTATACAACTCGCTATTTGATTGGCAAAACAAGTTTGATATAGGTGGTCAATTGCACCCTAGCAGCTATAGCAACAGCCATTTTATCCCCTGCCTAGTCCATACTACTACCCAATGATGGATCTTGTGACTAGATCACAAGAAGTGTCACATAATGCAACCAAGTCTAGATCTTGCTTCTAAACCAGCTTAGTACATTTGACTATTTGTTTGTTATGATCCCGCTATACCTTATCATTTGTTATGTGTGGTGCAGCATGTACTTCGTGAGATTGTTTTATGATACTTGTTGTATTTGCAATTTTTCTACTAAATTAAGTAATAATAACTTAATTGTAGCAATTATATTTTATTAACTATCATTATCATTTAATTTCAAACGATATTAATTTTTAATACTATTAATCTAAATTACTAATTATTGATGGCCAATTTTGGGCATGGGTCTTTAGGCTCAACGTGATCAAACCCAACGACCCAGCATGGCTAAACTAGATAACCCAAGAGGTAGCCACTCAGCTAGTCTACTAGACTTAGGTTTGGAATGATGTGCGCTTGGAGTTCCTAAAGCACACAAAGTATTAAATAGGAAGGGATATCTAATATAGAAGTATTAAATAAGAAGAAATGTTTAATGCATAAGTAATCATGTCAATCATACCTTGTTATGTTAAAAGGTTACACCAGCTCCTTATTCTAAACGAAGGCATGCACATCATAGGTGTTAAGGCTATTGGCCAATTAGTCTTACACTATCAATATATAAATATCAAGATTGAACCTTATGCAAAAGGTTTGAACTCTTACATGCTTATACACCTTAATACTCTTTCTTACAATTTGTTACTAACTTAAGTATCGAAATGGCTATGCTAAAGTAAACTTCGGCTCCCATCTAAGTTGTGTTCTCTTTTGTAGGTCGTTGAAACCCTATAACCCAACTAGGAAAATTTCCACTATCAACACTAATTAAAATATCATTCAAATTGAAAAAAAAAAATAGTTATGAGACTTGCCATGTGGCCAGCTTAGAGGGAATAATCGGTTAAAAATCTTACTACACCAATAAATCTTACTATACATGGTTTGAATTTTATATGTATATTATCACACATTTCATATGACTAGTATTATCACATAATAATTAAACATAGATCATATCTTTATTAAAAGAAAAAACATGGGTCATAAATTTCCAAAAAGACCAATACATAAGTTACATTTCTTAATTTTCACTTAATTTTTTATATAAATTAGGTTACGTTTCTTAATTTTTACTTAATCATTTATATAAATCTAGATCATCAGTCATTTCTTATATTAATATGAATTTAATTGAAAATTTACAAGAAAATTCAAATTTAATTAATTTTTATTAGAATTCTAAATTTAATTTTTTAATCCAAATTTAATAATTAGATTTTTGAACAATCCAAAATTTTTCCTACATTCTGGCAAAAAATAAAAAATATAATATTTGGGAAAATCTAAATGTAATTAATTATTTTAACAAAAATGCAAATTTGATAATATTTTTCTCAATAATTTAAATTAAATAATAATTTTTTTCACAAAATATAATTTTGAAAAGAATCTACATCAAGTATTTATTTTATTGAGAAATCTGGATTTAATAAACTTTTTTAAAAGACTAGTAATATAGTTGGTGATTATAGGGGTGAGCGGGTTCAAGGCAAGGTAGGTAAGGTATGAGACTGTACTTACATTCTACCCTATAAAATACAGATTTCTTCTTTTCATTATTTCAAATTTATATGACTTCACTACTTAGCGAATAGGAAAAACCAAGGAGAAATAATGAAAAATATAATGTTGGAAAGAAAAATAGAGAAGAACAAAGGAAAAATAAATAAAGTAAAGTAAGAGAGGTGACATTAATTTGGTCATTTAGGTTATTAACTTATAGAACTAGGCTTCTTTATTTTCTTTTTACTAAAACATTTACTAGCTAAAAAATAGAATGTAATTATTTATTTATTAATATTATTTAATAATTTTTTATAGAGTGAATATAAGATATCTTGGAACGTATATTTTGTATACCTTAAAATACAAGTTTCGAGATAAGTTCAAGGTAAGAGGACCCTATACCCATATCCTACCCTATGGAAGCAAATTTCGAAAAATTTATACTTGAAATCCATCTTATGACCCTTAATACCCACTTAGAACCTACTTGATCAAGTAAGGTACAAGTGGATACCCAATAAAATAGGATTACTCTCGCACCCCTAGTTGATGATTAAATTGTTTCATAAAAAGTTTGTCATATTTTTTATATAATATTTCTATATTAGAATGATGAGAAATGTGATGCAAGAAAATTGTGTATGTAACGAAATAGGTAAATTATTGTGAATATAAAAAAGTAAAGATAAGAAAAATAGGCAAGCTATTTATAATGGTTCCACCTTATATGTCAATCTATTCTTCTAACTTCTACATGCTAGAGAACTGGTCATCTTCACCAATAGCATTCCACTATATAAATAAAAACTTCAAAAGTTACAAACTATTAATCAAACATCAATGCAGTCACTCTCTACTTTATCTCACTTGGCTTCACTCTAAACTAATCCCATAACCCTATAGAGAATCAACAATTCAACAATTTTCATAGATTGATTTACAATTCTTTTTTAGGAAAAACAATTTAAACCCTCTATTAAGCTCATAGACAAAATTGTGACCTGTGTTTCACTTCCTGTATAAATCTATGTATTTTGCATCTCTCTTTATATATATATATATATTTGTCTTACTCTAATATTTATATTGTATATCACAACGATCTAATCATTTTGAACGTTGCCCTAAAAATCTGCTTAAGATATTTAATCTTCTTTCGAGGTCTCTAATATGAACTCTGTCAACCTGTGCCGAAACCCGAGATCAATTTGACATAGAATAGCCGAAGATCGATCACGAACAAAGGGAAAACCACGACCCGTTGGTTATAGAGAAGCAAAAACCTTGTTATGATGTTTACGCCACAATTGGGATGAAATACCAATTGATAAGTAATGTTACGAAAACCACAGAATGATTCTGCTAAATTCAAAATTCTTCAAGAACAGAAGAAAAGGGTATTGTAATTTCAATTAGCCAAAAAGTTTATTTACAATGGAGTTCTTGAGACTATTTATATTCTCCATGCAAAACACAACAAAAATGTATAAAACCCTACTTGGAACTGGCCTAAATTGCCCCCTAAGCTGGCACTCAAAGCCGGAGGCTTAAATGCACCATTGAACTACCGTATATAGGTAAGTCGGCCACTTAGGCCGATGGCTTACTTTACCGGCCTTCCATGCATTTCTATGCCAGCCACTTTAGGCCGATGGCCTTCTTTCAAAGCCAACCACTTAGGCCAACGACCTAAGCTTCCAAGGCCGACAATCTTCAATACTCTTGAAGTTGTTGGCCTTTGATTCCGATCTCGACTTCCGTCCTCATGATTCACACTTTGAATATTCCTGTACTCTTTGTTCCTAACTCCTTATCTTATCCTTGATCATCCTTGGACCAATCCTCCTAATGTAATCTTCATCATTCCCTTCTTCTTGAAAAGGATTTGTCCTCAAATCATCACTTGCATTAAACCGACTTAAATTAGTAATATTAAAATTAGCACTAGTTAGATACATACCTGGCAATTCCAATATGTAAATGTGATCATTGATGCACTCGAGGACTCGAAATGGACCCTCGCCTCTTGGAAACCGCTTTGATCGTCCTTGTACTGGAAACCACTTGTGACTCATGTGTGTCCAAACCCAATCTCTGGGTTTAAATAAAATTTGACGATGCCCTTTGCTGGTTTGTTTAGCACTCTGCTTCTTCTGCCGCTCAATATTGAGCTTGGCCTTTTCATGCGTCTCCATGGATTTCTTTGTTTTTGCAAATAAAGCATTCTTAACCTCGCTAAGTCTCTCATTAGGATTTTCGTTCCACTCTATATTTGTCTCAATCCTCTTTTCTTTTTTCTCTATAATATCACTTAACCTATTTCTACCACTTACTCCCATCTGTCCTCCCTCTTTTTCTTATGCAATAGTACTCATTTTATTTTTACCACTCATTTTCTTTTGCTCTCTCTCTTTCTGTATTCTCATTTGATCTTCATAAGCCTCACTAGGTTTCAAAGGACAGAGAGTAACAAACTTTTGATCATGTATAAATGAATACTTGTTGGTGAATCCATCATGTTTCACTTGTTTGTCAAACTGTCATGGCTTCCCTAATAACAAGTATGTAGCTTACATTGGAATTACACCACACAGTATTTCATCCCCATACTTCCCAATGCTAAAAGAAATCAACACCTTTTTTGTAACTCTAACTTCACCACTATCGTTTAGCCATTGCAATTTGTAAAGACAAGGATGTTTAATTGTAGGAAGCCCCAACTTTTCCACCATGGTTGTGCTAGCAACATTTGTACAACTCCCGCCATCTATAATCACACTACATATCTTATTTTGAACTAGGCATCTAGTATGAAAGATATTCTCCCATTGCACATTTTCCTTTCCTATAACCTGCACAGTCAAAGATCTCCTAGCTACTAACAACTCCCTCTACATAGCATACTCCTCTCCATCAACATCCTCTAGTGGTAGTATAGACTCATGATTCGAGTCACTATTATTCTCAATCTTACCATTATCCCTCAATACCATAACTCATCTATTAAGACATTGACTAGCTACGTATCCTCTACCTTAGCATTTAAAACATTTAATATCTCGATTCACAGAAGTAGAAGGATCAGATTTACCTATAATCCCTTGAGATACCAAGTTTGATGTTTGTTCTGGTAGTGGTTTGGAATGTAGCCGTTTCTCCTCCTTCTCCCCTGTGTTAGCCTTCCAATTAGAAGAACTTTGTATAGTACGTATGGTGCTACTGCTCTTCCTCCTGAGTTTCTTTTCAACTTTAATGGCCATATGAACCATATCCTCTAATTCCACATAATGTTACAACTCTACGCCATGCTGAATCTCCCTATTCAATCCCGCTAGAAATCTGGCCATAGTTGCCTCGCGGTCCTCCTCAATATTCACCCTGATCATAGCAACCTCTATCTCTTTATGATATTCCTCCACACTCCTATTTCCCTATCTTAGATTTTGTAGTTTATTATATAAATCATTGTAGTAATAAGTGGGAATAAACCACTTCCTCATCACCTTCTTCATCTCTTCCCATGTCTCTATTAGTGGCTCTCTATTCCTCCTCCTACTCGATAACAATGAGTCCCACTAAACTATAACATAGTTAGAAAATTTTATGGCAGCCAATTTCACCTTCTTAACTTCAGAGTAGTTATGACAATAAAAAACCAGTTCCACCTTCTTTTCCCACTCAAGATAGACATTAGGATCATTCTTTTCTTGGAATGAAGGAATTTTCACTTTGATATTTCTCATATTGCTATCTTGTTCTTTCCTAACTCCTCTACTTCTCCTTATATTTTTCCTATAACCCATGAAGGAGTCCTAGTCAAATTCAACTGCAGACCCTTCTCTACCCCACTCATCTTCCTCCATGCGCACTACCCTTCTAGGCATTTTATCCCTCCCACATCCAGTAGAAGCAATTCGAGACTGCTCAAAATTCTGCTCTATTTACTCATGAAATCGATCCATCTCTACTCTAAACATCCTCCTCATCTCAGCAGTCAATGTCCCATGATCAATTTTGTGTCAATACTACCCATCACACTTTCAAGAGAATTTCTATTAGATATGTTTTTTTGCAACAAAAACAGAGATGACAATAGAAAATACAAATACTCACCGAATCACTCCCTCACATGTTTTGCCACTCAATCACCGAATGTCTCTCTAACCACTTGTATTTTACTCCTTACAAGATTCAATTGTCTTTTATGCACCCTAATGTTCTCACCACTCTTGCCTCTTCCTCAATTCTTTTTTAATTCAACAACAAATTAGAAGTCGTTTCGTAAATTTCAACAGATTCCTTTGTTGTGGGAATCAACAATTCAACAAGTCACAATAGTTTCCCCAGCACTTCAATCAACTCAATTATGGACTTCAATACAACTATTACTAAGAATCCTAATTTTTTTATATGAATTTTCCTCTCTTTTTTTTAACTATTCAACAAGAAATTAAACGTGAATCAATTGAACATTGTAAACACCACATTTTTGCCCTAATGATCAATAATAATCAATAATAAGTAATTTCCAATTTTTCCATATTTTTCTCTAATTTAGCAAAAATAGGAAAAATGTTCAAAAAATAAAAATAAATAGGAAAATACATCAATTTTGGAAAAATAATTTTATAAATGGTAATAATAAGGGTTAAATGATTTTTACAAATTTTTGAAATTTCAAAAAATACAAAAAAATAAAAAAAATCGCATTGCATAAATGCAATTTGCGAAATAAATAAAATCGCGAAAATGGGCTAGCTCAGCTGGTCCGGACCATGGTTAGGTGCGCACGAACGGGTGCGAGGTCAGGGGTTCGAAACGAGGGGAAAGCAGAATCCGCGTTTTGCGAATTTTTCTTTACCTAGGACACATGGCAGCACCTGATTGGCTAGAGCGAACGCACGCGCGGCGCGTAATCATCTTTAACCTTTGTCCGAGATCGCCAGCGAGGAGAAAAATCCGAATTTCAGACGTTTTGATTCGATTTTTTGCACAAATCCAACAGATCTTCAACGGAAATACGATAAACATCATCCAATTGGAATCAAATATCAACAAATCAATGGATTTACACGAATCGGAATTGGTTTTTTTAACCGCAAATCCGACTTGCTTCGATCGGTGGAAATCCGAGCTCATCCAGCTCGATTTTGAACGCCTATAAATAGAGGATGAAGTGGAGAAGCAAAATCACGGATCAAAAGAGAGGAAAAGGAGAGAATCGAAGCTTGGCGGAGTTGTTCAAAACCGCGACCACCGATCAAGTGTTGGGCAGCCACCAGGAGGCGTTTCTAAAGCAAACCACCGCCACAGTTGAGTTCCTCACCCCCAAGAACCTAGGAATCGACACCTCAACCGCTGCAAAAGGCTATTGGAACATCGTCAACGAACACTCCCAGCCGCTGCATCCGATCGACCCGACCCGACCCGCTTTGACCTGACCCAACCCGACCGACCCGACCGGGTACAGACCCGGATCCAGGTAAGTCGGATTTTCCGATTTATTTTATTTTATTTATTTAGTTATGTTATTTATTTTGAATTTATTTATTTACTTATTTGTTATTTATATTTCAATAAATAAAGAATGTTAGAAATTAGATTTTTTAGGATTTAATGATATAAATATAAAAATATAATTATAATAATAAATAATAAAAATGTAGAAAATTTATAAAGAAAATAATAAAAGCATTAGAAAAATAATAATAAAATTTAGACTCTAAAATAGGATAAATGAAAATCTAGGAGAAAATTTTTCAATAAAAACAAAAATTATAAAAATTATGAAAAATTTATAAAAACTAATAAAAAATAAAATTAATAAAAATCAATAAAAATTTATAATAGTAGAAATGAGTTGAAAATTAGAGAAAAATGAATTTTATCACTTAGAAAAATCATTTTCTCAAATAAATCCAAAATTGGTATTTTTCCTTAAAATTATTATTTTCACAAAATCAAATTATTAAGCCTAGGCTTAGATTTTTTTTAGAAAAATCCTAAAATGATAAAAACGTAAACAAAAAGTAATTTCATAATTAAAATTCACAAACACACTAAAATTTTTCAAGAAAAGCGAACTATGGCTTGTTTGATCCTGAATAGCAGGTACGTAGGCACCCATTTGGGGCAACCCTAAAAAGGAATAAAAATTATTTTCCTAGAATAATTCACTCAAAAACACAATAAAAGACAACAAAAATAAAATAAAAGACATTTCGATACAGAGTAAATTTTAGGAGATTAGGTGGTAACCTTAGGGTTTTAATATATTAGCCTCCGAACTTAGAAACTCTGGTTTTCCCTTTTCCTCTTTTCACAAAAATGAGAAGAGGAAATCACGACTACTAGGGGTCTAAATTAAGACTAATCCGCTCCATTAGTCTTAATTCAATCTTTCCCAACAACAGTTGGGTGGCGACTCTAAAATTAAACGAAATTCCTAACTCAAGTCGATGATCTATATTAGATGAGCATAGGGTCTAGTCTAGATCGGATTAGGAATGGGAAATTAAAAAATTAGACTCGATAAACACATATAATGATTGCTATAACAAGTCTAATAAAATCAATAGATAACCAAATATTCAAACTTTTCTCTCTCTTTTTTTTTATATGAATTTTTGAAACCTAGATGTATAAAGAACAAAAATTGGATTCAAGATAGGCAATTCCTAATCAACCTGATTGCTCTGATACCAAATGATACGAACTCCATCAACCTGTGCCGAAACTTGAGATCAATTTGAAATAGAACAGCCGAAGATCGATCATGAGCAAAGAGAAAACTATGACCCGTTGTTTATAGAGAAGCAAGAACCTTGGTATGATGTTTATGCCACAATCGGGATGGAATACCAATTGATAAGTAATGTTACAAATGCCACGGAATGATTCCGATAAGTTTGAAATTCTTCAAGAACAAAAGAAAAGGGTATTGTAATTTCAATTAGCCAAAAATTTTGTTTACAATGAAGTTCTTGAGACTATTTATATTCTCCACACAAAACACAACAAAAATGCATAAAACCGTACTTGGAGCTAGCCTAAATTCCCCCTTAAGCCAACACTCAAAGCCAGCGGCTTAAATGCACCATTGAACCAGCTTATATGGGTAAGCCGGCCACTTATGCCGGCGACTTACTTTGCCGGCTTCCATGCATTTCTACGCCAGCCACTTTAGGCCGGCAGTCTTCAATACTCTTGAAGTTGTCGGCCTTTGATTCCGCTCCCGACTTTCGTCTTCGTGATCTGCACTTCGAATATTCTCATACTCTTTGTTCCCAACTCCTTATTTTGTCCTTAATCATCCTTGGACTAATCCTCCTAATGTGATCTTCATCAGCCTTGCTCGTTGATTTTCAAAATTAGATCATCCTTCATTATGGTAACTTTATTTATAATAATTACCTTTACTTTTTTTTTCTAACCTTTAGCAAATAAATAAATTTCCTATTTTTTTTCTTACTTTGAAAATTAAAATCCCCTTAATGTGCATAATCCGATGTGCTTCAAAAATCCAAGCACATTAATACAACCAATTGAAGAATTCAATCAAACAAGTCCACAAGATGCGTGACTTTAACAAGCACTTAAACCCTAAAGGTCAAGTGACATCCACGCAAATAACAATCACTTGTAATTCCAAAATAGCACAAATAAACAACATAATAGAGTCTAATTTCCAACTAAAATGGCGTGAACCTTAGAGTAGATATAGAACCCTAAATTGTGTGTAATAAGAACTCAACAAGAACAAATCCAATTGGCACTAAATATGACACACTAGTATAAAATTGGAATCAACTTAAGAGATTTGATATTACTCACAAATCCTCAAGCCAATCTCGCCACAATTCCGCACATGAAATTGATAAGAGATCAAATTTGCTAGCAAGGACTCTGCTCATGGCAAAGTGTATGATTCTTCTCAAAATGTCCAAAAGTCCCCAATAAACCCTAGTTAGCAAGTATTTATACTTGCTCCTATTAGGGTAAAATCACAGGAAAATTACAACTAAGCCACTTAGGTAGGCGGTTCTAAACACACATTACAAGTAAATAAAAAGACTAAAAAATGAATAAAAAGTGACCGATTCAATAATAAAAATACAAGTATAAAAGATGGTCTTCAAAGAGCCGGTTCTTTAAGTCAATTAAGTTCATTGCGAACCTTTGGATGTGAGTCCGATGATGTTTCCAATTTGATCAACAGTGTAGGTTATTTGGCATTACATAAAGACTGATCATTGTACCTGTTATAGTGCAAATCAAACATTATTAGATAAAGAAATGAACACATGTGGACAATTTGGATTATATATCCAAATCAGGTTCCCCGACTGTTGGGACCGCAGGGTAGATTCCTATCATCTCCTCGAGCCTCTAAAAGATTTGCCCTCAAATCTAGGGGGTCATTTCTTAGACTGAACCCTGATGCCTTTGTAGAGTTGTTTGCCCAACTGTTAGAAGAAACAAAAGTAGTTCTAATTTGTTCTTGGAAAGAGTGCACCTTTGATGGAGACATAGGTGTCAATACTATCTTTGACCCTCCCTTTCGAAACATATAAGTGTTTCTGAATCCGTCATGTAACACCTTTCTATCAAACATTAAGGGTCTACCCAACAGCAAATGAAAGTCACACATGGGAATCACATCACAAATGATCTCATCATGGTATTTCTTTCCTACATTAACTAATACCTTTGCCCTTTGTGTAACATGCATACTATCTCGATTGTTCAACTAATGCAAATTGTAAGAGCTAGGATGTGGACTAGTGGTTAGTTGTAATTTATCTACTAATGCAGCAGATATGACATTAGTGCAACTACCACTATCAATGATTAGTACACAAAGGTTACCTCGGATCCTTCAAGATGCATGGAATATGTTCTCCCTTTGTTTGTCCCTAGCATCTGGAGATATAGTCAAAACCCTATGCAACGCATTAATAGGTAAATACTGTTCACCTGTTTTATCCTCATGTGTCTCAGCGTTCCGATCCTCATAGTACTCTTGCAATGCCATAGACAGGTCTGTAGGCTTGACAGATTCTTTTTCACCCTCTTCTTCTTCTTTAGTACCCTTTATGACTGTCATGACTCTCTTATTAGGACACTGTGCAGCCACATGTCCAAATCCCATGCATTTAATCTAGTGCATTTTCCTACTAGTTGATCTCGGTACAGTCTGCCTAATATCAGGTCCAATTACCTCTTTGCCCCTCCCAGAAATCATCTTATCTCTGTTTGTTCTAGGGGTAACTTTGTGTATTGCCCTAACAGGTTCACCTACTCCCTTTAGTCCACCCAATTAACCTTCAGCCCCTATGGGCCTAGTAGTAGTACTAGGCTTGCTACTAGTAACCCGAAATGGATTGAATAGTCTCTACCTTTCCACTTTCAAGGCTAACTATATAGCCTCATCAAGTGTACTGTATCTCTAAAACTCAACTACATAGGCTATCTCATATTTTAACCCAGATACAAAACGTGCTAGGGCTTGCTTAGGAGGCTCTATTGATCTATATCTAATCGATTAAAGTTTCAAATTCCTATACATAATCATCCACTATCTTGCCTCCCCCTCTCAAGGTCTATAAAAGCATAAACAGTTCCTACCTATTATGCTCAAGAATGAACCTCTTTCTTAAAACCCTTTTCATATCTCTCCAAGTAAGAATTTTAACCTCTCCATCCCTCCACCTATTGATCACCAAATTTTTCCACCACAAAGTTGCATACCTTATGAACTCAACAGCAGCAAGTCGAACTCGGGTGTTATCATCTATTTCATAACATTCAAAAAGGCCCTTAACCTTATCTCCCCAGTCCAGATAGTCATCTGCTAAACCCCTACCATCAAATGAAGGCATTTGCAGCTTCACATATTCTAGGCCCTTAGGTGGCCTAAAATCTCTGTTTAGGTAAGGATTGACCCTAAAGTTATCATCCCTCTCCTCCTTATAGGGATGATGATCTCCTTCATTCTCCTCCCCATGTTTCCTCCTCCTACTGCTCCCTCTCTCTAAATGTTTTGAGGAGCTACTCTTTGTGGTACCTGAGGATTTGCCACTAGTGATTGCGGCATTATCATCCTGTCTATCCTTGTTGCTAGTGTAGCAACAATGGTAGTGAGGTCCTGAAGCTATTCATCCAAAGTTCTCCTACCTGCAATATGATGACCCTATCCTCTACCAACTTGGCTATTGGCCTCATTGCCAATGCCTTCATTCACATTGTCATTTGACATGCTTGTGGATGTGATTTGCTAAAGTATAATCTCAAACAATTGTAGCACACTCCCTTCACAACACCATGTCACAATAACACGTTTAGACAACAACACACACACACTTGCACACCTACGGTGCAACAAGTCACCAATGCAACAAATACTTCTCTACACTTCAATTATAGTAAAATAAATGAAGTAACAATTAAATACTTCCAAGTAGTTAAGATATTGAATTCAACTAAGTAAGTGTTTAAGTAATAAAACTCAATAACTTTCATACTTAAATTCTTGTTTTTGAATTTCAAACTTCACTACTTAATTTCCTTTCTTGGTCACAGCACACACATACACTTTAGTCTCCACATACAGCACCTTACACCACACAACTCCACAAATTCACACTGCCACATACACGGTGTAATCACTTTAACCACCACTACACACACACAACACTTCACGGTGTAAATTACCCTTCACTTAATATACACAACACAACTCCAACAACTCAATACACTCCCTTACACCACAACTCATACACATACAATACGGCAACAATTCAAACGACACTCCTTAATGCAACTTTCCCACAAATGGTAAGAATCAATTTCAAATTCAAATGAAATGTATTCAATACCACTCAATAACTACTTCAAGTTAATGGAATGTGTTTGAATTCAAATGATTTCTTTTTTTTTTTTTTCACACTAACTCAAATATGAAATTGTAAAATGCACTCCTTCAATTCCAAAAATACACAAGGAACACACGGCACACTCAACAAGTTATTCAAATTATGGAATTCCAATGATGGAATTTCAAATTCAAACAACTTTCCTTCTTCCACACACAAGGAGCTCATGACCAAGATATTGATCACTAAAGATCAAATCTAAATTTCTACTCTCAAGTTTACAACAAGAAGTAATCCACGGCACAATTCACACACAACTACTTCAACTCCTCTTCAATCAACAACAAGTATGAAATGGAAGAACAAGAACCTTAAATTCCCAAATCAACAATCACAAAATCCATTCTCAAAAACCAATGCTCTGATACCAAAAAGATGATCTGCTTCAAAAATCCAAACACATGAGTACAACCAATTGAATAATTCAATCAAACAAGTCCACAAGATGCGTGACTCCAACAAGCACTTAAACCTTAAAGGTCAAGTGACATCCATGCAAATGACAATCACTTGTAATTCCGAAATAGCATAAATAAACAACACAATAGAATCTAATTTCCAACTAAAATGGTGTGAACTTTAGAGTAGATATAGAACCTTAAATTGCGTGTAATAAGAACTCAACAAGAACAAATCCAATTGGCACTAGATATGACACACTAGTATAAAATTGGAATCAACTTAAGAGATTTGATATTACTCACAAATCCTCAAGCCAATCTCACAACAATTCCACACATGAAATTGATAAGAGATCAAATTTGCTAGCAAGGACTCTCCTCACGGCAAAGTGTATGATTTTTTTCAAAATGTCTAAAAGTCCCCAACAAACCCTAGTTAGCAAGTATTTATACTTGCTCCTATTAGGGTAAAATCACATGAAAATTACAACTAAGCTACGTAGGTGGCCAGTTTTAAACACACATTACAAGTAAATCAAAAAGTCCAAAAAAAAAAAAAGTGACTGGTTCAATAATAAAAATACAAGTACAAAAGATGGTCTTCAAAGAGCCGGTTCTTTAAGTCAATTGAGTTCATTGCGGATGGTTAGATATGAGTCCGATGATGTTCCAATTTGATCAACAGCGTAAGTTATTTAGCATCCCATAAAGATTGATCATTGTACCTGATATAGTGCAAATCAAACATTATTAGATAAAGAAATGAACACATGTGGACAATTTGGATCATAAATTCAAATTAGGTTCCCCAACTGTTGGGACCGCATGGTAGATTCCCATCATAATCCAACTTTAGTGGAACAAGTCAAATATATTACCCCAGTATATTTAACCAATGGAGGTAGGTCTTGTCTCTCTAACTTGGGAAAACTTGTCATTTTTAACTTCTGAAAACTTCTTGGACTACCAAAAACATGTCTTTTGTACAAAACATGTTGTCAAAAATTTTAACTGTTAGATTTTTTTTTTTTTTTTGGAACAATGTTGAATTTACTATTACTTTAGTCAAAAGCTCAATTTACTATTTGAAGTTTCAACTTATCAAATTTAATGCCCAATTGAAACTTTTCATGCTAATGTTACTATCTCAATCATTTCATATAACGACTATCTTCCTAGTTAGCATATTGATGCAATTATAGAGAGACACATGGCTAATGTGTCATAAAAATATACAAAGATGACCATTAGAATGCCACATAAGTTCCATGTGACATTTGGGGTAGTCATTTTGGTACATTGAAAACTTTGCCCCTTTTATTTAAATTTACACATAATTTTCTATTAGAACATAGTTACTAAATTAATAAAATTGTAATAAACACACACAAAAAAAAAGTAGAATCTATTCTTTAAACCCCTGCTAATATCCTTAATCTTAATCCTAATGTTTACATGCATTACCGTACATTTTCTTTAATGGAATCATAAAAGCACTACACCATGCTTTGAAGATGTTGCTTTAATTATAGTCATGAAAGTTACGTCAATAAAGATGCATGGTTTCTCTCTCTTCTTCATTATTTCTCTCTTAACTCTTAGCAATTGTGACTATGGCAATGGCCCCCAGGATGGGTTTTCCAGTTTGGGTTAGTTGTGTTGTCAAGAAGATTTAGGTTCTAGGTTTTGTGCTTTAGATTTAGGATAAGTTTCATGGTTTAAATCGATGGTAGTGGTGTAGGTTTAAGGTAATTTACTAATTGCTTTTATGGTTTAGATTGATGGATAGGTAGAATTTAAAAATAAATAAATAAATGATGTAGTTCTATGGGCTTGGTTGAGAATGGAAGTAGGTTTAGTTAGCAAGTTTAAATTTGAGGTGATGTCATGGGCTTCACATTTGGTGAAGAATAATGGATCATTAAGTGAAAATAATATTAATTTTTTTCCCTTTTTCATGTTGAAGAAGAACAAGAAGATTAAATTTGATTTAATTTTAACGTTGATTCTGTGTTGTCTACACATTGAAGGAGGAGAAATAGATTCAATTTATTTTTATATTTTTATTTAGATTTTGTGATGCGAACCCTAGGTATATTAAACCTAGAACCCGTCGATCGTGATTTGAAATCGGATTCCCAAGTATCGTCTTGAACAAGTGATGAACGGAACTAGACCCCAACCACACCTGCTGATTGAAACCTAAGTTATCAAGATGACTTCCCCAAGCGTTTAGATCGAAGAAATCGAAAGGAGTTCTTTCGCAAAGAACAAAAGAGAGAGAGCTCTCAAAATGTGTATTCAACAACTATCCATAAATTGGTCTGACAAAAGAGTATTTATATGGCCCGTAAAATACCTAAAAGGGAAAAAATCTAAGCGTACACGTGGAAATAAATAATAATATACGCGTCTGAGCATGTGACGAGTGCAGTACACGGCCGTGTCCCAAGCCGTGTCTTAACCCGTGTAAACTTTTGTGAAAGTTCTGCAAGCCGTGTCCCAAGCCGTGCCCGGAACCGTGTCAGAGTCTGTGACAGTCCTTCAGGCCGTGTCTCAAGCCGTGCCCGGAACCGTGTCAGAGTCTGTGACAGACCTTCAGGCCGTGTCTCAAGC
This sequence comes from Laguncularia racemosa, assembly GCA_037954665.1. Taxonomy (NCBI): domain Eukaryota; kingdom Viridiplantae; phylum Streptophyta; class Magnoliopsida; order Myrtales; family Combretaceae; genus Laguncularia; species Laguncularia racemosa. Next base: position 647,066 of record JBBMOL010000083.1, read on the forward strand.
CGTGCCCGGAACCGTGTCAGCCTCTGTCCTCCACTGTGTAGCGCATGGAAAAAAAATAACTTAATAAACAAAGGAAATTAAATTAGCAAATTCGGATGAAGACATTAAATGAAATCATCCTTCAAGGCCGGTTCTCTCGGGATCCTCTTTGGAAGCTTGGATTATGTGAATAAATGTCGATTCTCCCTTGGTAAAGCTCGGTTCCTTCTCTTGCAGCTCCATCACTAATCCTTGCAAAGCTTCTCTCATCTGCTTAGCTCTTGCTCTTGTCATTGGGCCTCCAATACCATGTAACGGGTCATTGGATTTTGACTCTTGAACTCTTGATGTTAGCCGATCCCCATCATTCCCTCCTTCCTTGAAAAGATTCGTCCTCGAATCACCTGCATCATATAGAGTAAGGTCAGAAACATTAAAAGTTGCGCTTACATTACCATAGTGACTTGGTAAGTCAATCTTGTAAGCGTTATCATTGATGCGTTCCAACACTTGGAATGGCCCATCTCCCCTAGGGTGCAACTTAGATTTTCGCTGTTCGGCAAATCGCTCCTTTCTCAGATGCACCCACACCCAATCTCCTAGATGAAAGACAACCTTCACACGACCCTTATTGGCCTGGCGAGCATAATGCTCATTCTTCTTCTCAATGTTAGCCCGCACCTGAGCATGCAATTCCCGCACAAATTCTGCCTTTTTCTTTCCATCAAGATCAACAAATTCATTAACAGGCAAAGGCAAAATATCCAGTGGAGTCAAAGGATTAAAACCATACACAATCTCAAATGGAGAGTAAGATGTAGTGGAATGCACAGTCCTATTATATGCAAATTCTACATGGGGTAGACATTTCTCCCATTGTTTCAAATTTTGATGAATCACAGCACGCAATAAGGTTGAAAGAGTCCTATTGACTACTTCGGTCTGACCATCAGTTTGAGGGTGTGCAACAGTAGAGAACAACAACTTAGTGCCTAGCCTATTCCATAGAGTACGCCAAAAATGACTCAAGAATTTCACATCCCTATCACTCACAATAGAATTGGGCAAGCCATGCAATCACACCCTCTCTAAAGAAGAAATCAGCAATATGTTGTGCATCATTAGATTTAGAACAGGCAATGAAATGAGCCATCATACTAAACCTATCAACAACAACAAATATGCTATCTTTTCTACTTTAAGACCGTGGTAACCCTAACATAAAATCCATAGAAATGTCAGTCCAGGGTTGATTAGGCACGGGTAATGGAATGTATTCTCCATGGGGCATTACTTTGGATTTAGCCTGTCTACATGTAATGCACTTGTCACACACAGTTTGCACATCATGCTTCATTTTTGGCCAATAAAAGTGTTCATGCAAAATATCCAAAGTCTTTTTAACACCAAAGTGTCCCATTAAACCACCCCCCATGTGTTTCCCTCACAAGCAATTCACGCACAGAACTTTTAGGCACACACAACCTATCTTTCTTAAACAAGTACCCATCATACCTATAAAAGTCAGCATATCCAGACTCAGCACAAGCAACCCAAATTTGACCAAAATCAGCATCAGTCTCATACAATTCCTTAATAGTTCAAATCCAAGCAATCTAGTATGCAAAGAAGTCAAAAGTGAATACCTTCGAGAAAGTGCATTTAGCCACCACATTCTCTTTTCCTTGCTTGTATTTAATCACATACGGAAATGTCTCAATGAACTCCAGCCACTTTGCATGCCTCTTGTTCAACTTACCTTGAGTTTTCAGAAACTTCAAACTCTCATGATCGGAATGAATGATGAACTCCTTAGGCCATAGGTAATGTTGCCAAGTTTGCAAGGTCCTCACCAGAGCATATAACTCCTTGTCATAGACTGGGTAATTTAATGCAGCGCCATTGAGTTTTTCGCTAAAATAAGCGATCGGTTTAGATTCCTGCATCAAAACACCACCAATACCTTTCCTAGAAGCATCGCATTCAATTTCAAAAACCTTCTCAAAATTAGGTAGAATAAGTAATGGTGCATTAGTCAACTTACCTTTCAAAACATTAAAAGCCTCCTCATGCACTTTAGTCCACCTAAACTCAGCATTCTTCTTAACAAGATCATTTAAAGGAGCAGCTATAGAACTAAAGTCCCTAACAAACCTCCTATAAAAACTTGCTAATCCATGAAAGCTCCTGACCTCACTTGCGTTCCTAGGTGTTGGCCACTCCCTGATCGCCTTCACCTTTTCTTCATCCATAGCAATCCCATCTGCACCTACAACAAATCCAAGAAAAACCACAGATTCCATACAAAAGGTGCACTTCTTCAAGTTTGCATACAACTTGTTTTCTCGCAAAACAGTAAACACACTTTGTAAATGCTGAACATGTTCATTTAAAGTCGTGTTGTAAACTAAGATATCATCAAAGTAGACAACAACAAACTTTCCAATGAAAACGCGAAGAACATGATTCATCAACCTCATAAATGTGCTAGGCGCATTTGTTAATCCAAAAGGCATTACCATCCACTCATATAAACCATGTTTAGTTTTAAAAGCCGTTTTCCACTCATCTCCCTCTTTCATGCGAATTTGGTAATAACCATTCTTTAAATCAATTTTGGAAAACAAACAGGCACCATGCAACTCATCAAGCATATCATCAAGTCTAGGGATAGGATGTCTATACTTAACTGTGATCTTGTTGATTGCTCGACAGTCAACACACATCCGCCATGTTCCATCCTTCTTGGGAACCAGGATGACAGGAACTGAGCATGGACTGAGGCTTTCTCTCACAAACCCCTTCTCTACTAGATCATCAACCTGCCTTTGGATCTCCTTAGTTTCCTCTGGATTGGCCCGATAAGCTGGCCGATTAGGAATGGAAACACCTGGGATAAAGTCAATCTGGTGCTCAATGCCTCTTAGTGGAGGCAATCCCCTTGGGACTTCCTCAGGAAACAAGTCCTCATATTCCTGCAAAAGAGACACAACCACACTTGGAAAAGAAGAGTTAAGGTTAGTAGTAGTAAAATATAAATCCTTGTACATGAGTACAAGTAGTTGTTTCCTGGCCACTATTGCACCTTTAACCTCACTTTTTCTTGCAACTCCACTCTCTCTTGCAATTTTCTCTCCACTCAGTGTGTTAAGCTCTTCACTCTCTTGGCTCACATGTGTTTGCCTCTCACTCTTTCTTTCTTTTTCACTCTTTTCTTGTCCACTCAAGTGTTTCTCTCTAAACTCTTTTGCTAGCCTCACTTGATCCTCACAAGCCTCCCATGGTTTCTGGGGAGTTAGAACCACATTTCTCTTGTTTAAAACAAAAGAGTAATGGTTCTTGTACCCATCATACATTACCCTCCGATCGAACTGCCACGGTCGCCCCAACAATATGTGACTAGCCTGCATGGGAACTACATCACACATCACCTCATCATGATAACTCCCAATAGAAAATGAAATAAGAGCCTGCCTGGTCACCTTCACTTCCCCACACTCATTCAACCACTGTAACCGGTATGGTTTCTGATGCTTCGAAGTCTTCAACCTCAACTTATCAACCAATAAGGTACTAGCAACATTAGTACAGCTACCACTATCAATAATCAAGCTGCATACCTTCTTCTGTACATGACACCGGGTGTAAAAAATATGCTCACGCTGAACCCCTTCACCATCATCCTTAGGCTGAGTACTAAGGACTCGCCTAGTAACTAGCAATTCCCCACTCACGGGTCCCTCAACGTCCACATCACTACAATCTTCCAATGTTGGCATGTCATCATCACTGGAACTAATACTCTCCATATCTCCATTATCCCGAATGATCATGGCCCTTTGATTTGGACATTGCGATGCAATATGTCCAAACCCCTGACACCTGAAACATTTGACATCACGAGTTCTAGTGAATGGTTTAGTGTCAGATTTACCTTTAGTGGAAGTAACTGGACTCTTAGCCTTCACATCCTCTTTTGGTTTTGAGTTTGCAGTGTTCTTCTTCCAATTTGACTTCCATGAAGAGTTAGAAGTCACCCAAGATTTAGAATTCCCTTTATACTTCAACTGCTTCTCTACCTTGATCGCCTTATGCAACAATTCCTCAATATCCACATAATATTGTAAGTCTACTACATCAGCGATCTCCCGATTCAACCCATTGATGAATCTAGCCATTGTAGCCTCATCTTCCTCACCTACTTTAGCTCTAATCATAGTTATCTCCATCTCCTTATAATAATCCTCTACACTCTTGGACCCTTGTGTCAACCCCTGTAATTTCCTATGCAAATCCCTATAATAATGACTAGGGATAAATCTCTTCCGCATAATTGTTTTCATCTCATTCCAAGTGCTAACAGGCCTCTCACCATACCTTCTCCTATTACGCACCAGCTGATCCCACCATACACTGGCATAATCAAAAAATTCAATTGCAGCTAACTTTATCTTCTTCTCCTCACTATAATTATGGCAATCAAATACATGGTCCACTTTTCTCTCCCACTCCAAATACAGCTCTGGATCATTCTTCCCTTGAAAGGAAGGTATCTTCATCTTAATACTACCCAAATTACCATCTCGCCATTGGGTATCTCTTCTCTCCTTCATGAAACCATATTCCCCTGAATCAGTATCCTCCTTCTCTTCTATACTCACTCCCCCTCTTGAATGCCTATTGGTTCTTCTCCCCACAACATTACTACCTGACGGTTCCCTACTCTGCTCCATCTTATCCAACCTCTCATGGGCTTGCTCCATTTCAGCACTTAGCATTTTTCTCATCTCACCGAATAATGCCTCAAACATCAATTTCTTATCTACGCCTCCCTTCTCTCCATTAGTAGGACTTTGATCAGACATATTGCTGTTTACACTCACAGATGTGGATTCACTCGTGTTTCGTTCAATAAATAGATGATCCTCACAACTCGCTCTTACAGGCTCTTTGATCAGAACTCAATCAAAATTTCTTTAACATAAACCACTAAGGCAACTCAACTTTTTAAACAAACGGTTCCAATTCAACAGCCAATTAAGAGAAACACGGACAAGGACTCCAATAGGGACACAATGAATACAATCGAATGAACGGAAAATATAGATACTGGATTACTGAAATGTTCTTCTTCTTTTTTTTTTAATACGAATTTCTCTTCTTCTTCTTCTTCTTTTTTTTTTTTTGAACCTAATCTAATTTGTCTGCGACTTGTAGTGGCCGCAGTGGAAAAGGCAACGAATTTGCCTTGCTCAGGGAATCGACGACTTTAATGACCGTAGAATTCCCTCCGATGACGGACGAAAAACAACAACAGAACAATAGCAATTCCTTAATGAATTTTGGGACGACGCACTGACCAATGAAAAAAAACTGTTTGCGGAGAAAATAGAATCCTAAGACAATTGAAGATATATATATATATATATATGAAACGTAAAGTTCAACCCAATTATAAGAATTTCCAGATGAACAACGAACAGGTAACAATTCGAACGACTTGAATTCCTACGACAAATAAAACAAATTTTTTTTTTTAAAAAAAAGAAGACAACGATAATTAATCGAAAAGGATAGAATTACTTGAATCAAGAAGCCAAGGCTCTGATACCAAATGATGCGAACCCTAGGTATATTAAACCTAGAACCCGTCGATCGTGATTTGAAATCGGATTCTCAAGTATCGTCTTAAACAAGTGATGAACGGAACTAGACCCCAACCACACCTGCTGATTGAAACTTAAGTTATCAAGATGACTTCCCCAAGCGTTTAGATCGAAGAAATTGAAAGGAGTTCTTTCGCAAAGAACAAAAGAGAGAGAGCTCTCAAAATGTGTATTCAACAACTATCCATAAATTGGTCTGACAAAAGAGTATTTATATGGCCCCGTAAAATACCTAAAAGGGGAAAAATCTAAGCGTACACGTGGAAATAAATAATAATATACGCGTCTGAGCATGTGACGAGTGCAGTACATGGCCGTGTCCCAAGCCGTGTCTTAACCCGTGTAAACTTTTGTGAAAGTTCTGCAAGCCGTGCCCGGAACCGTGTCAGAGTCTGTGACAGTCCTTCAGGCCGTGTCTCAAGCTGTGCCCGGAACCGTGTCAGAGTCTATGACAGACCTTCAAGCCGTGTCTCAAGTCGTGCCCGGAACCGTGTCAGCCTCTGTCCTCCACTGTGTAGCGCATGGAAAAAAAAATAACTTAATAAACGAAGGAAATTAAATTAGCAAATTCGGATGAAGACATTAAATGAAATCATCCTTCAAGGCCGGTTCTCTCGGGATCCTCTTTGGAAGCTTGGATTATGTGAATAAATGTCGATTCTCCCTTGGTAAAGCTCGGTTCCTTCTCTTGCAGCTCCATCACTAATCCTTGCAAGCTTCTCTCATCCGCTTAGCTCTAGCTCTTGTCATTAGACCTCCAATACCATGTAACGGGTCATTGGATTTTGACTCTTGAACTCTTGATGTTAGCTGATCCCCATCATTTTGCAAGAAAAATCATTTATTACTATTGATCTTGGAGCTATTTGCAATTCTTTTATGAAGAGTAGCATATTCTTTTAGTTTTTTTTTAATATTTTTTTATTGTTTTTCTAGGTTTTGTGCACCCTTGAAGAAGAAGGGCAACATTTTTTTTTTCATGTTTTTTGCTTATAGAGAAGAAGAATAAACTAAGTTATTAATTGTTTAATTTGGAGGTAAAAGATAGTTCAATTTGGTGCTAAGTTTATCTATGTGTTTTTTGTTTTTTCTTAAGAAAGAATTCGTTCTATATAACAGCTAGAGCCTAACAAGCCTAACATTGATGTAATGGCATGTATTTACATGTGTTTTATTTTCATTAGTTGAAATAGATGACTAGATAAATATATTAGCTTGAATGCTAATATATCTTAATGCGAAAAGTTCCAATTAGGTTTTAAAATTAACAAGTTGAAATTTAGGTAGTTAATGATAGAGTTTTTTTTTTGTATGGACTCTCAAGGCCCATCTTGACCTACCTAAGCTCTCATCCAAGCTTTACATGCCTAGGTTGACCTTTTTGAGAATGTTACAACACAGAACTATTCAGATTCAATCCACATATACCAACCTTCTACTCAGCTTAAGCATACACATCCTTAAATAAATAAGTATGGAAGGTGAGAGATAGATAAGGAAATGAGTTGATCAAGGATACAACTTCCACAAAATTCAAAATGGATATCGAGTATTAATATATTTTTCATATAAAGATCACCCTTAAACTCTCTCTATCTTATATTATCAAATGCCTGACTGACTTAGGTATCAAAGTGATCATGTCAGAGAAATTTCTGGCACCTCTCATAACTTGATTTGTTCTCTCTTATAGGTGATTCAACCATTCATAGAAATCTAGCATAACAGTAGTAAATTGAACTTTAGACAAAAGTTTAGGTAGTATTTTCAACATTATCTCTTTTTTTTTTTTGATATTTTCAATCCTTGGTTCTTTTGATACGTTATGATCAATTTAAGCATTCCTATGCTTATTCCAATAGTAAATCAAACGTTGTTTTAAATCAACTTGTCCTCCAATTGTACATATTATGCACTTAGACTATGAAGTACATTCTTCCTACAAAGGTGATTAGTACAATATGTAAATGTTTTATTATTATCAAAACTTATTTTTTAGATAATCATGCAGAATCAATATTTTCTTCCTTTTTTTATAGTGACAAAACATTTTTTATTATAGAAAAAAAAATGATTATCACAAAAATTATAACAACAAAAATATAAACATTTTTATAAGAGAAAACATTTTCTCCTCCTTACTATTATACCTTCTTTTCTCCCCCTTCACACATCTTTTGTGTATCTTCTTATTTCTTTCTCTTTTTGTTATCATTAAAATAGCTTAGTACAAAGGAGACCTACAATAGTTCCTACATTTATTTTCCTTATGTTTATAACATCTTCACCTTGGTTTGATCATAAGTTGATTGTGCTATATAGAATGAGACACTAGAGAAATGGCCGAGGATGACAGGCACGTGCAGGGGAGCAAGGGTGAGCCTAAACATGATATGAAAATCATGGAGGAGGTACCTAGACACAAATTGGGCTATCGCTGTAGACTAAACCATGGAGTATTAATCTTACCTTTGTGGTGGTGATCATATGAGTACATATCTTGCAAGGTTCCAATATTGACCAGTTGCTACAATGGGAGGGGCAAAACTAAAGCAATAGGTGGCAAAGTTGAAGGCAAATCAAAATGATTCAACTCCCATGCAATATTATCCATGCAACCCCTGCCTTCGCCTTTTGCCCATCTAGATAGATACAATAGTAGCCTCCTGTCAAAGTGTATTATTGAATGCCTTCGAGCGCTTTCTTGGGTTGCTAATCACAATAGTAGTTCACCCTTGCATCATATCCCTAGCCCCGTATCTTTGGTCATTGCTTGTCTCTTCCCTAGGTGGTTAAACGCAACATTAGCCTACCCTCAAGGAAAATCTCTAACCCCCTTACCTTATCTCCATCCATAATTTTCTTAGGTGGTCAAGCATTGTAGCAGCTATAGTAGCAACCATTTTATCCCTACCAAGTCCTTACTACTACCCAACGATAGATCTTATGACAAGTTCATAGCAAGTGTTATGTAATGCAACCAAGTTTAGATCTTGCTTCCAAACCAGCTCAATACATTTGTCTGTTTGGATTGGTACAGTTTATCTTTTGAGCTAAATCAAGCCATATATTATAGTTTGTGTTTTTTTTTTCTTAAATCAAACATAACTATATGATTCAATTGGTAATTTTTTCAAACATTAAAAAAGATTCAGTTTACAGTTTAAACCATTTTTATACATATTATTTATATTTTTTAATATACAAGTTAATAAGTCATGGAAAATTATACTTGACATAAAAAGATTTAATTTATTATTATTTCTTTGATATTATTTACCATCTTCAGTACACATTTAATATATTTAAAGAGATTTTATTGTCTCTCTCATGATAATCATAATTTATATATCAATCAATAAAAAAATACAAAATAAAAATAAGAAGTAAGTTATTTAATAAAATCAAATAAGAATAGGAATTGAATAAGTAATATGAAATCCTCTTTTTAGTTATACTAACTATAGATTTTCACTACATATATATATATATATATATTACTTCTCATAGTTTGGTTCGGTTCAGATTATAATTTTTTTCAAACAAAAAAAAGTGTTTGGTTCATAATTTTTTTAAATCTAGAAAAAAGATTTAAACCTAATTTATGATTCAATTTGGTCTAATCTGATCCAGTTCACAGTTTTGCTAGTTTTTTTACCTAGCTCTAATGGCTTAATATGAAGTAGTAAGGAGTAAGATGAGTGACTTATAAAGTGGTAGTTACACTTCAACTTTTTAGAATAACTTTGCTCATTTTTTCAATTAATTATCTAAAATTTCAAAACATATTGAGATAATTGTGTGGGATTTGTTCTGTAAATATAGTATGTAAATATGACATGTATATCTTGTATTTTATTTTTCAGTAGAAGAGAATTTGTTTTCCTAGTTTGTAGGATTTGGTTGCTTGGGAAAGATATCCTCTTGCTGTATATGTTTCACGTGAGCTATGGAAAAAGGGCAGAGGAGAAAAAGAGCCTTCTTCATCCCATGGTTTGTTAATTGTCATGGTATCAGAGCCATTGTAGACACAAAACAATGGTTGGATCACAAACAAGTGAGGTTAAGGAAAAAATGCTTCCTCAAAGGAAAACAATCTCTCCTTACGATATTACCTCGTTAGATAATCCAGGATTGGTGATCTCTCAAGTACAGTTGAGAGGAGAAAACTATGATGAATGGGCACGGTCTGTGAGAACGGCTCTACGAGCTCGGAAAAAATATGGTTTCCTTGATGATACAATCAAGAAACCTGATGATAATTCATCTGATCTTGAAGACTAGTGGATGATTAATTCTCTGTTGATATCATGGATTCATAATACAATCGAATCATCACTTCGGTCTACTATCTCTCATAAAGAAATAGCTGAATGTTTATGGAACGACATTAGGGATAGGTTCTCAATAGCTAATGGTCCACGCATTCAACAACTGCGAAGTGAATTGGCATAATGCAAACAAAGGGGCATGACTTTGGTGAATTATTTTGGGAAAATGAAGCAAATATGGGATGAACTAGCAAACTATGATCAGATTCTGTCATGTAAGTGTGGTATGTGTACGTGTAATCTCGCAGCGGAATTTGAGAAGAAAAGAGAAGAAGAACGAGTTCATGCTCTGCTCATGGGGTTGGACGAAAACATTTACGGCACAGTGAGGAGTAATATTTTAGCCCAAGATCCACTTCCTAATGTTAATCGGGCATATTCCATGCTAATTGCTGAGGAGAGGGTTAAGACCATAACCCGAGCTAAAGAGGAGAGGTAAGATGTCATGGCTTTTGCAATGAGAGGAAGAGGAGAAGCAAGGAACAGAAGTGGGCTGTATTGTACCCACTGCAAACGTACAGGACACGAAGTGGATAATTGTTTTGCTCTCTTCGGATATCCTGAGTGGTGGGGTGATCGACCAAAGGGAAATGGAAGGAGTATAGGGTGAGGACGCGGCTTGAACAGCACTCAACAGCGCCAAAATCAGAAAAGTGTTAGACGAGGGCGTGAAATAGCAAGGGCAAATAGCGTGTCCAACAGCAGCACTTGCGTGACAGACAAAGGATTTGCAGTGACAGCAGTGGCTGGGAATGACGTAAAGACAAGTCTCGGTCTCGATCAGGAGCAGTGGACATCTTTGATGAAGCTGATTAATGGTCATAAAAATTCTGTTGAAACACTGAGTGGTAAGCTCTCGAATTGGATAATTGATACAGGGGCTTCACATCACATGACGGGAAGTATGCACGGTATGAAGAGAGTGCGTGATATTGATCCATGTCCTGTTGGACTTCCTGATGGCAGCGAGACTATGGCAATGAAGGAAGGACAACTTGTTCTTGATGGAGATTTATGTATCACGAATGTTCTCTTTATTCCTGGACTAGAATGCAATTTAATTTCGGTGTCGCAACTTGTTGATTCATCTAGATGTATTGTCTATTTCACCAATTACATGTGTGTAATGCAGGACCCCACTTCGAGGATGCTGATTGGTGTAGGTGAAAGACAGGATGGACTCTACTACTACAGGGGAGTGCCACGAGTTCGAGCAATGAAGATTGAAAATAAAGGGAGTTTGGAGATATGGCATCAGTGGTTGGGACATCCGTCATTGAAAGTGACCAAGTTAGTGCCTAGTGTGAGTCATAATAAAGATAGTGATAGTAAGAATAAATGTTGTGATATTTGTTTGCGAGCAAAACAATCTAGAAATCCATTTCCTGTTAGTCATCATCGTGCTTCTAATATATTTGAACTTATACATTGTGATTTATGGGGTCCTTATCGGATTTTGTCTTCATGCGGTGCTTCATATTTTTTGACTGTGGTAGATGATTTTTCCCGTGCTATTTGGATATTTCTACTGATTGACAAAACTGAGGTAGCTCAAACCCTAAGGAACTTCTTTGCTATGGTCGAAACACAATTTAATAAAAGAGTTAAAATTGTGAGAAATGACAATGGAACGGAGTTTCAAAAGTTGACAAATTATTTTTGTGAAAAGGGTGTTATTTTTCAAACTTCGTGCATCGGTACCTCTCAACAAAATGGATGGGTCGAGAGAAAAGACCAACATATTCTCAATGTAGCTAGAGCCTTGCATTTCCAAAGACACTTGCCCATTGATTTTTGGGGAGAATGTGTGTTAACCGCAAAATATTTGATTAATAGAACACCTTCTAGTGTTTTAGAAGGAAAAACGCCTTATCATGTGTTGTATGGACAAACCCCAAATATGATCACTTGAAAGTTTTTGGGTCTCTATGCTATGCCTACAAGCAAAGACGATTGGGAGATAAATTTGAGAGTAGAAGTCGGAAATGCGTTTTCATGGGCTATCCATATGGAAAGAAAGGGTGGCGATTATATGATCTTGAAAAACATGTTTTTTTTTGTGTCTAGAGACGTAAAATTTTTTGAGAATGAGTTTCCCTTTCAAACACTGTCTCAATCACAAAATCCTGTAGAATCTACGTTTACATGGGATGTAGATCTCACTGATGATGCATTTGGTGTCCAAGGGGGTCTGGCCGAAAGGAGGGAGATTGTGGATGACGACAACTCTTCTCCTAGACCCCGCGATCAAGAAACCACAACCATTTCTCCCAATGTTGAAGCTATGCCAGTTGAGCAAAGTGATAGGACAACAGCATTAACATCTCTCCCTTCTACCGAGACTTCTTCTTCTACAACCAAAGATGGTAGTGATGAAAATGATGGTAGTGATGAAAATGATGTTTCTAGTGATGAAGAATTGTTGGGACATGGTCACCGGAATCGTAAGACTTCAGTACTGCTACGAGACTTTGTTACCCATACGGTTCGCAAATTGAGTCCATCCCTACCGGATCCCGCAACACAGCATACCTTAGGTAACCCCTATCCCATTGCACACTATGTGAATTGTGATAGATTTTCTTTGCGACATAAAGCTTTCCTTGCAGCTTTACATGGTGAACAGGAACCTATTAGTTACTCTCAAGCTGTTCGACATGAAAAATGGAGGATTGCGATGCATCAAGAAATTGATGCACTCAAAAACAATGACACATGGCATATTACTGATCTACTACCTAATAAGAAGGCCTTGGGTTGTAAATGAGTGTACAAAGTCAAATATCGATATGATGATATGGTGGAACGCTATAAGGCGCGTTTGGTTATATTTGGAAATCACTAGGAGGAAGGAGTAGACTATACAGAAACATTTGCCCCTGTAGCAAAGATGGTTATTGTTCGTGTTTTCTTGGCTGTCGCTGCAGCCAAGAACAGGGAAGTTCACCAGATGGATGTCCACAATGCATTCCTACATGGAGATTTACAGGAGGATGTGTATATGAAGTTACTCCCTGGTTTTAGAGTTGCGAGAAGAGATAAGGTGTGCAAATTACAAAGGTCCTTGTACGAGCTCAAACAAGCTCCTCGGTGTTGGTTTGCGAAACTGTCTGCTGCTTTAAAAATCTATGGTTTCACACAATCCTATGCGGACTATTCTTTATTTACTTTGCAACAAGGAGGGGTACGACTTAACATCTTGGTTTATGTTGATGACCTGATTGTTTTTGGGAATGATAGTGTAGCAATTCAAAAGTTTAAGGATTACTTGCACACTTGTTTTTATATGAAAGATTTGGGTGTTCTCAAATATTTTCTTGGGGTGGAAGTGGCTCGTAGTCCCAAAGGGTTTTTCTTGTGTCAGCGAAAATATGCCCTGGATATTATTTCAGAAGCAGGTTTGATAGGGGCAAAGCCCGTGGGGGTTCCGATGGAGCAAAACCATCGACTGGCGTTGTCAACCAGCAATTTGTTGAATAATCCCGAGCCTTATCGACATCTTATTGGCCGATTGATTTATTTGTGTTTTACCAGGCCAGAATTGTCTTATTGTGTACATGTCTTGTCTCAATTTATGCAGCAGCCACGGAAAGATCACTGGGATGCAGCATTACGCATTGTTCGGTATCTCAAATCCACACCAGGTCAGGGTATTTTATTGCATAGTAAGGGCGATCTTACTTTGATTGGTTAGTGTGACACAAACTAGGCGGGATGTCCATTGACTCGTCACTCTCTTATTGGATGGTTAGTGTTTTTAGGATTGTCTCCCATCTCATGGAAGACAAAGATACAACATATTGTGTCTCGATCTTCTGCTGAAGCAGAATACCGTTCGATGGCCATGACCACTTGTGAAGTCAAGTGGTTGAAGAGTGTTTTATCTGATCTTGGTGTTATTCATTCGCAGCCGGAAACACTATTTTGTGACAGTCAGGCTGCTCTTCATATCTCTCAAAACCCAGTATTTCAAGAGCTCACCAAACACATCGAAGTGGATTGTCACTTCATTTGGGATGCATTGCTTGATGGGACGATCTATCTTACTTTTGTTCCTACAACAAGACAACTTGCTGATATTTTTACCAAAGCATTAGGGAAACGCGAGTATGATATGTTCTTATGCAAGTTGGGCATTTGTGATCTCCATGCTCCAACTTGAGGGGGGGTATTGAGATAATTGTGTGGGATTTGTTTTGTAAATATGGTATGTAAATATGGCATGTATATCTTGTATTTTATTTTTCGGTAGAAGAGGATTTGTTTTCCTAGTTTGTAGGATTTGGTTGCTTGGAAAAGATATGGAAAAGATATCATCCTGCTGTATATGTTTCACGTGAGCTATGGAAAAAGGGCAGAGGAGAAAAAGAGCCTTCTTCATCTCATGGTTTGTTAATTGTCAAAACATTAATTTGTTATTTAAACTTTATATATTTTTGTAATTAACTACTTAAACTTCATTCTTTTTTTCAATTAATTATTTGAACTTTATTTATTTTTATAATCAACTATCCTATTAAAATACTATAAATAATCTTAAAAAGATTTTTTTTAGTAAGAAGTCTTGAAAAGGTAAATTAATACTTTTAAATTTTAAATAGTTAATTAAAAAATAAAATTTACGTACTAAAATATAATATTAACCCAATTTTTTACACCTTAAAAAACGAGAAATAGTAGGGTAGTGTTTCACATATGGAAACTATCCAACAAACTATATCCATAAATCTTACTATACATGGTTTTAATGCTATATGGAGGTGATGGGTTGGTGTACAACGGACATGTGGGATTGGGATCAAGTGCATGGAGAGTCGTTGGATTGGTCTTGTGGGTGTGTTTTAATCGATCTTATCCGTGGGATTGGAGTTCAACGGATCCATTGTTGTTTTGTAGTTGGAGTGGTAGAGATGGGAATAAATGGTAAGTATGGATAACTATTTGGTAATTGACAACGATCCATCATTATTTTTGTCTTAATAAATTCGGAAGCTTATCCCTATTAACTTGTGAATGTTTTGAACACTTTTCTTTTTTTTTTTGTTGATTTTGTTTTTCGTGATTATTGTGAAAGAAGTATTAGAACTTTATCCATTTAAAGAAATCTATAATTAGTAATTTAGTCACAATTTTTAAGAGTCTAAAAATTAGTAGAAAGCTATCACAGAAAGTAAAAAATCGGCTTTCCATCATTACAAATATATGTGTGAGAAATGATCAAAGAAATTCATTGGGTCGGCGAAACTCACATTGGATCAAGTAATGGACTGTAATGGATTTAAGGTTACATGCTTTAAGCAAGTAGATTAAACTTTATAATAAATTTTAAGGTATACTTAGGTAGACTTTGTTATTGCAGAACCTAATCATGCACTATCACCTGGAAATTTGGCCATCTCGGGCTCAATAGAAAAGAGCAAGAGAAATTGTTGTGAGTAAACCTTACATCAAATGCTAAAACCTGCAATCTGGGTTTTAGTAAAAATTTAGCCGATATAGCATTATACGAGCCAGAGGCAGAGCCAGAATTGAAATTTGAAGAGCAATTTTACATGGAGTGAAAGCAACCTGCTTTGGATTCCCTTTCCTTTTGATTGACGCATGCCCGAACGTAATTGAAGGATAAACAAAAACAAAAGTGAAAGATGTCTAGGCCACTCGGCAGCATCATGACCAGCGAAAGGACAACATGATTCAACATCATGAAGAAAAGCCTTTTCTTGCATTGCTAAAGTGCCTTTAGCTGCATTTTAAATATTTGCTTTTGCGATAAAACTAAGAAAGAACAACCTTTAATCATAATATTGTCACTTTACTTGCTTTGCAATTTCTTATTATCACATGCTTTCACACACACATTGCAATAAGCCCTAGATTGTATTATCATTCTAAGAACCTAATAAACCATTTGATTAGAAAGTAAGTTTATTGCCAACTGTCCAACTCTGGAATGTTAATTAAATATTAAAAAAAAAGAGATAAAAAGCTTTATTTATATGAATCAATTTTAAATACTGTCTTTTCTATCATAGTACAGAGAAGTGTTTGATAAGTAAAAATAATTTTTGAATTTATGACGGTAATAGTAGATAGTTTTTATAAAATTGTAATCTATATTTTATAAAAAATATTGCATGTTAAAATGTTATTTGTATTTTATACCCTCACTAGTTGATTCATGTAATATGTTAGAACCACTTAAGCCTATAATGCATTTGTTTCACACAACACATTTTTTATAAGACTTTTTATGATATTTACTATAATCAAAATCGTAAAATTATCAAACATTATTATAATAATCTTAAAAAGTTCTAATCATCAATGATTTTTAATAACAAGTAAAGTAGGATGTAAAGTTACAATTAATAATCGATGGTATGGTTAATTATTATAAAATAGATATATATATATCAATAAAAATTATTTCTTATAATTCATTTTTTTTAATTTTTTTTTCTAATGGATGTTAATCACCACCACCACTAAAGGCCGGTTGCCACTATTATCTCTATCATCATTTCACACTAAAGGCCACTAATATTAATAAAATCTTAAAATTACTTCAAAATAAATGGTAACTGTAAAGCCTTTGATACCCGAAGGAAATAAGAAAAAAATATATTTTCAACCAAACAAGCATTAACTAAATAAAGAGAAAAGGATCACAAATTGAACTTACACATACGCATCTTTCTCTACAATGGCTTTGTCGTGAAAAGAAATGACATACATCGATCGATTGAATGTGTTGACTTTGCTTTCATACCTATCGCTTTCGTGTCCATATTTTTTATTCTTTTACAAAAGATATTTGCAATTTTTCAATGATTGAGTTGGATTTGCGAAATTTCGAACGAAAGAGTCCTTGATTTATTTACAATTTAGAATTATAAAAACATAACCATGATTTTTTTTTTCACATGTTTTAAGACTTCAATTTAATCAATAAAAGATCAGCTCTTTCTGGACAATCTACTCATAAAAATAAATTTCACATCAAACAAACAAAGGTGACAGCATCCATATTATTAATTGAAAATAACTCATTTAATTTTATATTTTTGTAATATAATTATAAATTCTGTCAATCTAATAGGAAATTTCGGAGGGAAGAGATAAATAACTCTTTAGGATATCAATGTAAGAAGAACCCAAGCTCTGTGCCTTATACTTGCACAAAAAGATAAACCCAAATTGAAGTTGTGGGTTGTACTATTATTGCAAAAACCTTAAGAACTTGATTGATTTAATCACCAAAATGAAATAGATCACATAAATAAATATATATATATATATATAAATACCACAATTTTAGAAAGAAAAAACCCAAAAAGAAGTAAATAATAAGCATGATTTTGTCTTTTGTGTGGACAAATCCATCATATTTCCAAGAGATAATTATGCTCAAATTTACTTATCACAACTTATACAAGATTCACATATCTATCCATTTTCATAATCATATTCTTAATTCAACACTCTTCTTAATTTAACGCTTCAACCTTCCCAAAATCACAATTACAACATTGTAAATGGACTTACTATCGTTTGATTTATCATTCCTCCACAAAAGCTCCATTATTATCCTTACTCTTGCCACCCTTCCCCGTCCTCCGCCGTATGGTGGTGGCAACGGGATCGTGCCGGCCCATGTTTCCGTCATTGTAAATAAGGGGCAAATCATTACCCTCATCTCCATCAAAGTCCTCGGTGGCAATACGTATGCAAGAACACCTCTCCAACGATGCAAAAAAGGCAGCGGCTACCCCATTAATGAACCACATAGCAACACCATCCAGCTTGCTGCACCCGGGCGCACCATGGCTCGATGGTTTACGATCCCTTGGTGAGCTTGATCTGAAATTGAAGAAGTTAGCGCATGTCGTCGATGTTGTAGCGGCCATAGGAGAAGAGTGAGAGAGAATAATAATGCTGTGCTTAGTTTATGTTGTTATAAAGGAGATGTTAATGTTTGTTGCTACTAGGTTGCTATAGATAGTGAGGGATTTATTTTAAATTGCAATGTGTACGATCTAGCAATTGTATGGACTATGAACATTCATATGTCTGATGTGTTGACGGAGACATATTAATTTAGTAGACTACTAAAAGACAATGTTGGTTGGTTGTCCTAAAGTTCTAGTGAAGATGCGTATTTCTGGACTAAGGTATTAGATTATGTGACTATTGCTTTACGGAATTCCCCTTATGGTCTAGACCCCAATAATGTGTGTTTCCTTTGTTTAAACTAAACATTAACATATAGGCCGGATGAAGAAACAAAATATCCATTTAAATCTTATTCTCGTCCTGTTCATTTCCAAAATGTCATAGTAGGATAAAAGGGAGGGAAAAAAAATAATAAAGGAGAGAGATATTATATTACAAGATAAGAATGAAATATATAATAGACATGAATAACATACTATTGAGAAATTCACAAACACTCCATTGACACGTTATAATTTATAAAAAGGATATTAGTAATAGTCAATAAGATATAAATAACGATAGAATAATTCAATTAAGATATTATCAAATGTCCATAGAAAAAAAAAAAAGATTATTAAATCTATAAAACAAACATACTATTGTCAATATGCAATCAATTTAGACCTTTCACAAACATTCAACAGAACCCTAAACTTTTTTGAAGAAACCGTAATTTAATTCATTTAACATATGCAACTTTTCCTAGTTATATGACACTTGAATTATATGTAATACGGGCACTATTTTAATGAATAAGTGATGATAAACGTAATAGAGTAATGCGCATTTCGAAATATTTGGACGTAATTTCTAGCCAAGTAAAATACAATAGTTCTCTTTGATTATACTAAAATTAAAGAATTCCACCACGTTACCGAAAATGAGCAATTAAGCCACTGAAAAATATTGATATTGTAATATATCTTATCCACAACACGCCGTCGAATCAACATGTTGTGTTTCATATAGTCGTTATAATTATTTTTGAGCAAACTAATACTATGGGTGATTATTCTATGATATAGCATTGGTGGTATTCAAAAAATTATTAAAATCCATACTAGAAATAGTTTTAATATTCTTTAAATATAAAAACTCATTTCACATTTTATTTTATACGGATTTTCTTGTACTATTTTCCAAATATGGGGTCTTCAAAATTTTGATACGTTCCATTAATGAAATCCTGTTGAATGACACCAAGTTTAAGCTCAGACTCAATTCTGAAAATTGAAGCTTAACATTGAACTTAAGCTCCATTAGGAGAAATAGCAATGGAGCTTGTGTTTGATTTAACCATGCTCACTAAGGCGATTATATGAAAACCTATATTATTCCTTCTTATTAAATTTATATTAAAGGATGAGCTCAAGCGCCCCATTAGATAAAACCTCGATGCAATCTTAAATTTAATTCAAACTTAATTAAGCTCTCAATCCCGTGGAGCTAAACGGGCTGAAGTTGATTTACTAAAATATTTGAGTGGTTAGAACTTTAGTTTAACATAACTAGTAAAATAAAATTTAAATCGATATTAAGCCAAGCTCATGTAAATTGTTAGCTAACTTGGCTCATTTATATCCAAATTTAAAAAGTATTTGATGACTATCTCGTAACTCTCCATGCTAATTATATCCTCTCTTTTTTATTTTTCTTATCATGTTATAGTATAAGCCCCTTAGTTGTGTGTTTTAGCACAGCCATTAAGCCAAATATAAAAATAAATAACTCTACATGTATAGAGCTTTAGTAATGTACATATTCAGATTTTTTTTCCATAGAAAGTAGGAGTAGGACCAAGCTTGCATTATTTCACGGGCAAAAGCACCAATTATCACTAGACGAAATAGAAAGGAAGCTTACCTGCATACGCATATATGTATTTTATTCTATTAAATAAATTGACGTCCTCGTGAATATAGTAATTGGTAAATTGTCGAACTACCAATTTTAGTAACTTTCTGAATTGAAAATGTCATACATATATAGAAAAAAAAATTGGTTAAAAAAAAAGGGGGTAAATGGGATTATCTCCTTATAGATTACATTTTAAATCAAGGGAGCTGTTAAAGATGGATAATCATTATCCTACTGACATTTTTTTTTTTTCCTCCTGTAATTGAGCAAAGAATCGCCATTATCCTCCATGACTTGGCGCTAGCGATGATAGTCCCCCAACAAATTCATTGCCACGATACAGCATGCTGATAGCTTTATTGACCTATTATGTAATCAAAATCATCACGAACCTTCCTTACCAAGTGAAGCTAGTACTAGTACAAGCAAACTGCCACCAAATGAGAAGGCCTGGGACTCGAAGCTTATCCCACAGTACATTCTTCTTCCACTCTGAAAAAAGATTCATTAGTACTGATACATTACTTGTTTTGATAAGTAATATATAATTATCAATGATTTTTTAGTATTTATTAGCCATAATAGGCGTTTTTTCAAAGAACCCCCATCGAATAACTACAATATTGATATATACTACGTATATTTAAAAGCAAATAAGACTTGGCATGCGATATATATTGAAGTATATTACATGTGTTGTTGGGCCTTAATGAGATACAGAGGAGAGGCATCAAAGATAAACAGCAAGCAATTTCAGATGAATTACCTATTAATTTGATCATAACGGAGAGCAAGGGGCGACGAGGCTAAAACAACCAAAAGCTAACCAAGACAATGAATCGAATAGGCTCCTTTCGACGAGGGGTTTACTTGACTGGAAGGATGTGTGGAAGTTCTATTTCACGTGGTTGGTCTTGTTATTGAAGTTTGCAATCGATTGCTATTTTAGTGTTCAAATTACGTATGACTGGAAAATATATTGTAATACCTGAATTTTTAATGATTTATCGATATATGTTATAATATAAAGTTAAGGCTAAGGATAGAAAATGTACTTAAAATGAAAGGCTAATGGATCATTTTACATGAAGAATATAAATACCCCAAATTAACCTAAATAGTCTCATTTGTCATTTTGCATAGTGAAACAATAAACAAAAGGAAAAATACTCTCAAGAACACCTAAGGCGACTAAGAGGAATTCATCGACATCCGATCCGTTCATATGAGATAAGGATTTCTGCGACATAAAAGATAGTCACGAATAAAGAATTGAGATTAAAATAAGTTATTGTTACATGATGTCACCAAAATTTGATTTAAGAGGGAACGTGAAGAACAAGGAAACTCACAAATCAAGGTCTCGGTTCGTGGAAAGTCTGATGTAAGTATTTTAAATTATGTTAATTGAGGAGAAAATATAAGTTTTAGGGCTAAGTTAAGCCTAGGGATAAAGAAAATTGAATTTAGGAGAAATTGGAATAAAGAAATTAAGGTTCGAGAGAAATTACCAAGAGATACATAACCTTCCAACATGGTCGTGTTTCAATCGTGCCGAACCCTAAAGATACCAAGAGATACACGACCGTGTTTCGATCGTATTGAATACAGGACATATCGAAAGATGCACGGCCATGTTCTAACCTTGTTGAATGCAAAGCATACTGAGAGATACACAACCGTGTTCCAACTGTGTTGAAACTAAAACTCACTAAAAGATACACGGCCTTTGACACGATCATATATTAGCCATGTTGAGCTATATGGCCTCTAACATAGCGATGTTGAGTGAAACATAACTTAATTGTATATCTATTTAACTTCCAATTAAGTTAATTTCCATGCAACCTAGATAGCTATGAAGACCTTAAACTTAAAGAATTTAAATGATTAAGATTAAGAGAATTAAGAGATGATGTTAATCTTAGATTAGCACTAAGAAGGACTTGTTGATGATGTACAGATTTCAATTTAGCTTAAGTTTAGGACAAAAAATGCTTAAGGTTATGATTCAAGATACGTATAACTTGTGTGCTATTTTATGCTTATTTAAGATAGTATATGTATTAAAATTGATTTAATTAAATGAATTGACTTAAGTGTTTAAGTGTATGTTGTATGTGTTTGGCTCGGCCTAGAGACCCATAGTGGTAGATCCCTAGGGAGCACCCTAATGACTCTTGTGTAACATTGTTCCTAGAAGAGTCATGCTCGAAAATGATTTGGGTTGAATGTTAGATTAAGTGTTTAAGTGGCCCGTAGTGGCAGTTCCCATCACTAAGATTAAGTGGCTTAAGTGTACCATGGATGTAGGGTCCGTATTAGCAATTCTCATCACCAAGTTTAAGGGATAAGGAATCATGGGTGTAAAGCCCATAGTAACAATTTCCATCATCAATTTATGTTCCATTGTGTTAATGTTTTAAGGGGGTCATGAGTATCCTATTGTTGCTTGTGGACTTAATTTGTGTCATGAAATGGTGTATGTGTTTAATTACTACATAATGCATATGATACCTGCTCATATTTGTTTATGCGTGTGTGTTTGTGTTATACATACTGAGTATTAGCTCACCCTTTGGGGAATATTTTTTTTTAGATGTAAGTACTGAGGGTATCAATAACATAGAAGGAAATCTAGGACTAAATGATCCAAGAAGGGAGGAAGAGGATGATTATCACTACTATTATGAAGAGTAAAACTTGGAATGACTTTGTTATTTGAGTAGAATAAAAAAGTGGTTTTTTGAAGAATATATAATTGGAATTTTATAGACTTCCGCTGCATTAGATATTTTTTATGGATTTATGTTAAATTGGTTTCAAGGTTGAAGGATATATTGAAATATTTTTGTATCATGATGTTATTATTGTGGATAATGAATAAAGATTTGCAAGAATTGTAATATTAAAAGGTATCATAGTAGGTCTAGAGCCTTAATGTGTTCTTGTGAGATAAGGACACGTGGCGAGCAGTAATGCAACAGGTTTCGAGGTGTTATAGCTTAGGTAATATTAGAGCTTTAGGTTTATAATCTTCAGGGACTTAAGTTTGAATCTATAGAGAACATGATGATGATCCTAAGGACTTAAGTTTTGATCTATAGAGCATAGGTCGTTGATTCTGAAGAGCTTAGGTAATGATCTTTAGAATTAAGCGATGATCAATAGACATAAGTTTTAAACAATATAGTATAAGATGTGATCTTTAGAGAAATTAAGCACTTGATCTATAAGATAGTGGGACATGAAGAGAGTAGGAAAAATATGGGAAGTTTACTTAATTATTTAATTATTTTCTTGTATTATTACTTTACTTGCATTCTTTTAACTGCTAAGTTATATATATGAGTAAACCTTATGTGTAGTGATATATGTGTATATACTTATACACTATGACACTAACCATGATTGATATTAACTTTAATAGATTCGGTTGTCTCTTCTTAAACAAAATGTCTCTAAGAAAAATAACTGGATCAGGAGTTAAAAGGGTTGCTAGATGTGACAACCTTAATGAGGAGGAAATCTAAGATCCACAACCACAAGGTGAAAGGGGCTAGATGGCTGAAGAGACAGTTCAGCTACTTCATATGGTAAATCACTTGGTGGGACTTCTAGCACAATAGCACCAAGCCCCTAATGTCCCACAGCATAAGAATGTTAATAAACCCATCAGCTTTGATAGGCTCATTAGAGTGGCTAAAGAGTTAAACCCAAAGTGGATAACTCAATCGAGGCTAAGGATTGGGTACAAGAAACTGAGAAAACCTTTGCTGCCTTTCAAATACCAAAGAACAGAAAGGTAAATTATGTTGCATTCATGTTGAAGGGAGTTACAGCAAAATGGTGAGCCTTAGTTCCCAACTTACGGGGGAATGCATGAACTGGATAGTGTTTAAAGAGATATTCAATCAGAGATACTTCCCCAATAGCCCCAAAGATAGGATGGATAATGAATACTACAATTGTGAACAAGGGGACCAAATAGTTAAAGAATATGCAGCAAAGCTGAATCACCTCATCCAATTCCTTCTTGAAAATGTACGTAACGATGATAAGTCTTGTGCTAGGAGATTCCTAAGAGGTTTGGACTTAGACTTACAACTTACAGTGGTGGGTTTTCAGCTAAATACATATGCTAAAATGGTTGATAAGACTAAATACATCGAGTAGAACAAGAAGATTATTGAAGAACAGAGGAATTGTAGAGTAATAATACCTTTAAGAAAAAAACCCGCCTCTAGTGGAATGGAGTAAGACAGGGGTAAAAGACATCGTGTACAGTAAAGTAGAACACAGAGCGTTGTAGCTCCTTCTCTCTAAATCAGATAAGTTCCTTTGGCACTCCCTACAATAGGCCCAAATGTTAAATGTACCAGATGCTATAAGCCTCATGAGTTGAGAGAGTGTAGATGGCTAGAGGGGGCATGCTTCTCTTGTGGGAAGACTGGACACATTAGCAAACATTGCACTGAAAAGTCAGTCCCCCTAAATTTCTGTCATGTGTGCAATTAAAGGGGACACAAGGCAGTCAATTGTCCTTAAGGACAAATAAGAAATTAGGTAATCCCAATCCAACAGGTAGCTAGACCTCCAATGAGAGGACAAAGAGGTAAACCACAGGCAAGGGGTCTCAGACAAAGAGTTCCTACCAGGATGTTTGCCATTCACCACCAACAGCACCAAGATATCCTTAACATAGACAACATTGCAGGTATGCTTCCAATACACTCTTGCAATGCATATGTACTATTTGATACTAGTGCATCTGTATCCTATGTCTTTAAGAATTTTGTATGTGCATGTGCATTAAATGTTGAAAACATGAATGACTATCTGGCTGTTAGTACTCCCTTAGGAGTAGGAGGAAGAATAAGTAGATTATGCAAATGAGTGGGAATAGAAATACATAGTAGGGTGATGCCAGCAGACCTCCTAATATTGGAGAGGATAGAATTTGACATTATTTTTTGTATCAATTAGCTATCAAAATATCATGCCACCATCGACTATCATGACATAGTGGTGTAGTTTAATATACCAGGAGAGGAATATTTTGAATATAAGTTAAAAGTGCAGAGACCCACTAGGTTTCCCACTTATGAGATGTGGGGAAAAAGTGTATTAGCAACTATATCTATTGAAGCAAGTGAAGAAGTTAAGATGGAAAGGGTACCGGTAGTGAGGGAGTTTCCTGACATGTTTCTAAAAGACCTTCCTGGTTTACCCCTAGCTAGAGAGATAGAATTTAACATTGACTTGGTATAGGGTACAGTACCCATATCAAAACCAATCTACAAGATGACACTAGTGGAATTGGAAGGACTAAAGAAACAGTTACAAGAGTTATAGGCTAAAGGTTTCATAAGACCCAGTGTCTCTTCTTGAGGTACACCAATCTTGTTTATGAAGAAGAAAGATGGAAGCATGAGACTCTGTATAGATTACAGAGAGTTAAACAAGGTCACAATCAAGAACAAATATCATCTTCCTATGATAGATGACCTGTTTGACCAGTTGTAGGGAGCTCAAGTGTTCTCTAAAGTACACTTGAGATCAAGCTACCATCAATTAAGAATTAAAGAAGAAGACATTCAGAAAATAGCGTTTGGGACTAGATATGGACACTATGAGTTTCTGGTGATGCCCTCTAGACTAACGAATACACTAGTTGCATTCATAGATTTAATGAACAGAGTATTTAGGGATTTTCTTGATAAATTTGTAATCTTCTTTATAGACGATATCCTAATATGCTCTAAAAGAACTGAGGAGCATGAAGAGCACTTGAGACTGGTATTGGGTCGGTTACAAGATAAAAAGTTGTATGCCAAATTCAATAAATGTAAATTCTGGTTAGAACGAGTAATATTCCCAAGTCATGTGGTTAATAGATATGGGATATCTGTGGACCTAGAAAAGGTGAGAGCAGTAGTGGACTGGCACGGACCAAAGATAGTTATAGAGGTAAGAAACTTCTTAAGTCTAGCAGGCTACTACAGGAGACTTGTAGAGGGGTTTTCCAAAATAATAATTCCTCTCACCAAACTAACAAAGAAGAATGTGAGATTTGAGTGGGATGACAGATGTGAAGTTAGCTTTTAGATGCTTAAAGAGAAACGTGTAGTAGCGCTAGTTTTGACCTTACCTAAGAGTGGAGAACAGTTTATAGTTTATAGTGATGCCTCAATTCAAGGGTTAGGGTGTGTGTTAATAAAAGGTGGTCAAGTAATAACTTATGCATCTTGTCAATTGAAGCCATATGAAAAGAATTACCTAACTCATGACTTAGAGTTAGCAACTATGGTACTAGCTTTGAAGCTATGGAGGCAATACTTATATGGAGAAAGGTGCAAAATCTTCACTAACTACAAAAACTTGAAACACATATTTACACAAAAAGAGCTAAATATGAGATAAATGAGATGGTTGGAACTAATCAAGGATTATGACTTGGAGATACAATACCATCTAGGAAAAGCTAATGTAGTGGCAAATGCACTTAGTAGAAAGAAACAGGGTAATGTAGCCACTCTTATCACTTCACAGAAGGAGTTATTAGAATACATGCATAAATTAGAATTATAAATTTTAACACAAAAAGTGGGAACAAAAATATTTACCTTAAGGATACAATAAACCATAATGGATATAATTAAAGTTGGTCAGATAGAAGATAAAGATATCCAAGAGATCAAGAGAAGAATGGAACAAGGCAAGGCTCTAAAATTCAACTTAGATGTAGAGGGGACCTTAAAATACAAAATGAGACTAAGTGTGCTAAAGGATACATAATTGAAGAGGAAAATAATAAAAGAGGCACATTGCTCCACCTACATAGTACACCATGAAAGTACAAAAATGTACAAAGACTTGAAGAGCTATTATTGGTGGAGAAATATGAAAAGAGAGATAGTTGAGTATGTAGCCAGATGCCACATATGCCAACAAGTCAGAATAGAATATCAGAGACCGGCTGGAGAATTACAACCTATTCCAATACTAGAGTGGAAATGGGAGCATGTGACAATAGACTTTATTACAGCCCTCCCAAACACCAAGGAGAAGCAGGATGTAGTTTAGGTTATAGTGGACAGATTAACCAAGTTTGCTCATTTTATACCTATTTCAGTAGGATACAAGTTGAAGAAACTGGCTGAGATATACATATAAGAGATAGTTAGACTACATGGTGTGTTAGTGGCCATCACTTTTGATAGAGATACGAGGTTTGTATGTAGATTGTGGAGTAGCTTACATAAAGCTTTAGGTACCAAATTGCAATTCAGCACAGCGTTCTACCCTCATATAGATAGTCAATCTGAAAGGACTATACAAATACTGGAAAATTTGCTTAGAGTAGGTGCACTGGATTTTGGAGACAACTAAAATGAGCATATACCTCTAGAAGAGTTTGCCTATAATAACAGTTACTAGGCAACCATCCAGATGGCTCCATATGAAGCTCTTTATGGAAGAAAGTGTAGATCCCCACTACACTAGGATGAAGTGGGAGAAAGATAAATGATGGGGTCAGAGTTAGTACAAGAGGCAGTAGACAAGGTGAAACTGACCAGGCAGATAATATAGACAACCCAGTCTCGACAAAAGAGCTATGCAGATAAGAGAAGGTGCCCTTTGGAATTTCAAGTGGGAGATAAGGTCTTGTTTAGGATTTCTCCAACAAAATAAATGATCAGATTTAGGTTGAGAGGAAAGCTAAACCCAAGGTATATAGGCCCGTTTGAAATCTTGGAAAGAATAAGTACAGTGGCTTACAAACTAGCTCTTCCACTTAGTTTGGTTGAAGTATATGATGTATTATATGTATCCATGCTAAGGAAGTATGTACCCAACCCAGATTAGATAGTAGCTTTGGAAAAACTGAATGTGCAACTTAACTTGTCATTTGTGGAAAAGCCAATCAGAACTATGGATACCAAGTAATAAGCACTAAGACGGAGAACAATCCCTTTTGTTAAAGTACAATTGACCAATCAGACAGAAAGGGAAGCGACGTAAGAATTTGAAGAAGAAATAAAAAATAAGTTGTTCATAACTTTTCTAGAATTTGGTACTTTTGAGGACAAAAGTTTTTATATGGGAGGGAGAATATAATATCTGAATTTTTAATGATTTATCAATATATGTTATAACATAAAGCTAAGGCTAAGGATGGAAAATGTACTTAAAATGAAGGGCAAATGGGTCATTTCACATGAAGAATATAAATACCCCAAATCAACTTAAAGAGCCCCTTTTGTCATTTTGGGTAGTGAAACAATAAACAAAAGGAAAAATGCTCTCAAGACAACCTAAGGCGACTAACGCGAATTCATCGACATCCGATCTAGTCATACAAGGTAAGAATTTCTATGACTTACAAGATAGTCATGAATAAAGAATTGCGGTTAAAATAAGTTATTGCTACATGATGTCACCAGAATTGGATTTAAGAGGGAACGTACAGAACAAGGAAATTCATGGATTAAGGACTCGATTCATGGAAAGTTTGATATAAGTATTCTAAATTGTGTTAATTGAGAAGAAAATATATGTTTTTAAGTTAAGTTAAGCATAGGGATAAAAAGAATTGAATTTAGGAGAAATTGGAATAAAGAAATTAGGTTTCGGGAGAAATTACTAAGAGATACACGGCCTCTCAACATGGCCGTATTTCGATCGTGTTGAACCCTAAACATACCAAGAGATACACAGCCTGTCTACATGGTTGTGTTTCAACCGTGTTGAATACAGGACATATCGAGAGATACACGGCCTGTCTACACAGCCGTATTCTAACCATGTTGAATGCAAAGCGTACTAAGAGATATGGCTGTGTTCCAACCGTGTTTAAACTAAAACTCACTGAAAGATACACGACCTTTGACAAGATCGTGTATTAGCTGTGTTGAGTTACACAGCCTTCAACATGGCCATGTTGAGTGAAACATAACTTAATTGTATATTTATTTAACTTCTAATTAAGCTAATTTCCACGTAACCTAGATAGCTAAGAAGACCTTAGAGAATTTAAATGATTAAGATTAAGATAATTAAGAAATGATAGTAATCTTAGATTAGTACTAAGAAGGACATGTTAATGATGTACATATTTCAGTTTAGCTTAAGTCTAAGACCAGAAGTGCTTAAGGCTAGGATTCAAGGTACTTGTAACTTGTGTATTGTTCTATGCTTGTTTAAGATAGTATATGTATTGAAATTGATTTAATTGAATAAATTGACCTAAGTGTTTAAGTGTATGTTATATATGTTTGGCTTGACCTAGGGGCCCGTAGTGACAGATCCCTATGGAGCACCCCAATAATCCATGTGTGACGTTGTTCCTAGTAGAGTCATGCTTAAAAATAATTTGGATTGAATGTTGGATTAAGTGTTTAAGTGGACATGGATGTGGAGCCCATAGTGGTAGTTTCCATCACTAAGATTAAGTGTTTAAGTGAACATAGGTGTGGAGTCCGTAGTGGCAATTCATATCACTAAGATTAAGTGGCTTAAGTGTAACATGGGTATGGGGTTTGTAGTAACAATTTCCATCACAAAGTTTAAGGGTTAAGGAATCATGGATGTGGGGCCTATAATGGCAGTTCCCATCACTAATTCATCTTCCAATGTGTTAAGTGTGTTAAGAAGGTCATGAGTACCATGCTGTTGTTTGTGGACTTAATTTGTATCATGAAATGGTGTCTATGTTTAAGTACTACATAATGCATATAATACCTATTCAGGTTTGTTCATGCGTGTGTGTTTGTGTTATACGTATTGGGCATTAGCTCACCCTTCAGGGAATATTATTTTTAGATGCAAATACTAAGGGTGTCGATAAAATAGAAGAAAATCTAGGAGTAAATGAACTAGGAAGGAAGGAAGAGAATGATTATCACTATTATTATAGAGAATAGAACTTAGAATGACTTTATTATTTGATTGGAATAAAAAATGGTTTTCTAGAAAATATATTGGAATTTTATAGACTTTTACTACATTAGATATTGGTTATGGATTTATGTTAAATTGGTTTTAAGGTTGAAAGATAAATTGAAATGTTTTTGTATCATGATGCCATTATTGTAAATAATGAATGGGGATTTGTAGGAATTGTAAGATTAAAAGGTATCAGAGTTAGTCTAGAGTCTTAACATGTTCTTATGAGATAAGAACATGTAGCAAATAGTAGCGCAGATCGTGTTTCGAGGCATTATATATATATATATATATCATGAGGAGATTCTTTTAATTTGAAACTTCAATTTGAATCTAAAAAGTTGTATTGTTTGCATCCCGAGACCTATCCATTCTTTTATTTCCTCTAGAGCACGCAGCAAATCCAAGTGGAACCTTCTAAAGAAACAAAGATAGGATAAGGAAAAACTCGTTGCTCAACATTTACCACCTAAAAAAAGAATCGACTCATTGCCGTCCCTCAATCAACCGCTTTAGAAAACTAGAGTAAAAAAAACTAGTAAAGAAACAAAACGGTTCTCCATAAAATCGCCAACTTTAAACTAAAAGAAGGATGCAAAACTACATTGTCGATCAGTGTACCACATAACATTCCGTCTTGGATTGGCTTGTTGAATAGCTCACAAAACTGATACTGTGGTGCTGAAATCAACTTTAAACGATCAAGAGAATTTCTCAGCTGACCCTGTCCCCTCGCTTTGCTATGTATAATTTTGGATTTTATTGCCAAAGAACGGTTCCTTGCTCTCACATGGTACATAAGATCGGGTTCATGTTAGAATTTTCAAGTTGGACCTTGGGGAGACAAAACTTAAGAAAAAAAATGCAGCTGGTGAGATGATAATGCCATTCGACATGTCCCAATGGTCCTGCAATTCTATTGAGTCGATTTTATTTCCTGATTCATGTCACCTAGAGAATTCACTAGGTTGCTTTTGATGGACAGGTAGGCATAGAGATTGATATGGTAGCAAATCTACCAATTATTTTTCTAGAAAGCGTGTTACAAATCGTAAAAGAGATGTTAGGAATATTGTAGAGAAATGCTACAAATTACAAGGAGAATTACGAAATTTGTATTTCAAAATTGAAGCTATTATAACACATGGGGGACACTTAAGAATTATGAGAGTGGAGTTCCAAATCTTTCTTTTAAATTTTAAAATAGAATTGTGAGTTATTTTTAGAAATATTAGATTAAAAAAAAAGAAGGATATATGTTAATTTGAGAATTACACATGAACTTTTTTTAACATAATTTTCCTTTTGATTTCAGTTTGGTTCATGAAAGGAACCTAACTTATTTTTTTTTTTTGTTTGTTTCAATTTGAGAATTTTGTATGTGAAATGGAAACATTTTCAATTTGGCTCAATTTGGTTGGCAATTTGATTCGATTTGATCCATTTTTCCTTATTCCTATTGACAATTATAAAGCTTTAAAAATTGCATACGTATATGTCCAAAAAAGTGTGAGCAACATTTGCAAAACAATCACACCCTTATTTATATGTAGAAAGATTCATTACAAGTGACATACCTTATGTTGTTTGTTGATTTTCAAGAGGTGTTTTATCTTACAATACATGAGAGACCAATAAGCTAAGGGATGCTAGGGTTGTCTAATTTAGCCACTCCGATACTCAAGTTAGAGTTTTATGTGTAAGGAGAAAGGAAGC
The DNA here is from genome assembly GCA_037954665.1 of Laguncularia racemosa. Lineage (NCBI taxonomy): Eukaryota > Viridiplantae > Streptophyta > Magnoliopsida > Myrtales > Combretaceae > Laguncularia > Laguncularia racemosa. Next base: position 678,558 of record JBBMOL010000083.1, read on the forward strand.
TTAAAGAGAGTAAGAGGACTTAAGGTTTTTAGAACCCTTTACTTGTAGACAATATTTAGCATTTATAGAAGGAGATATCAGATGGTTGGGAATGGTGAATGTGGAGCATCTCTTCTAGAGCATGTTCGAAATATCTAGGTAATAAAGGAGTAGACAGTTAGGATTATTAATGTCCTACCTCGAGTCTTATCTAAAGTTGACTAAATCAAAAGACCAAGCAAAGAGAAAGGTTAGGTTGTCTTCTGGGTTAATGAATTTGCCCATTGTATTAAGCTAAGCTTTTTAGTGGGGCTTGAGCTTACACCTAGCTTAAACTTGAGTTAAGATTGAGCCCATGTTTAAAATGGCCTATCGACACCTTATATAGAGTTTAATGATAGATATAGACAAATAGTTTAACTTGTATACACGTCACGTTGAGAAAATTAACAATAAATAGTTAGGGATGCAACTAAGGTAGATTTAAAACGAGTTTTATAAAATCTAAACTCAATTTGCTACCTATGACTCACCTCAAAATCATATAGGATTTTTAGTTAATGCCAAAAACCTATCTCGTTAAAGATACTATAAACTCGTAATCCAACTTACTGACCCAACAATTTATGCAAATATATATATATTATATGTGTCAAGTTCTCTACTATTGAGTTTTAATAATAACAAAATAATCAAGTGTTATGCTAATAAGTTTGAGAAATGTACAAAATTAAATTGTTATGTTTGATACGAAAGAAGTGGCCTAAATGATATCTCAAAGACTTTGTTTGGAAAAATAGAAGATGAACAAATTATGAGATTCTAACTTAAGTTGGACAATTTATTAGATTGAAGGTCCACTTTACTTATTGGATGTATTTGGGAAATATGTCAAATTTTATTCCACTTAAGTTGGTTTTGTAAATCTGTGGGGATCAATTTTAAGGAAGTTTAATAATTTTGTTCTTTTTTGTTAAGAGTAGATAATTTGTAATAGCCTTTGAAGATTTAGTAGGAACATGAGTATAGACATTTATAAAGGATCAAACAAAGACATTGCTGCAGTTCAAATTCAAAAGAGATGATTCAGTCAAGATATGGATAAGAAAGTTTCTTGGAGACATATTCAAAGCTATTAAAGATCTCATATTTGTTCAAAAATTGAACCTAAAAATTTCCAAATTTATCTATAGGTGGTCGTGAAGTCTATCAACATAATAACCTAGTGCTTTCTAATGGATAACAAGCATAATAAAGAAACAAATATTAGAAAGTAGCATATATAATCAAGGTAACAATCTTTCTATTTAAAAAAAAATTCAAAGAAAGGATTTGTTCCAAGATTTGTGGATAAGCAACTTCAATGGATAATTAAGAATAAGCTTGAAGTGATTTGTTGACCATTTAAGACCGATTTAAGGCTATGGATTGAGGATAATATATATATAACCAATTCAAAATCAAAGAACATCATAATGGGATAAAGAATGCTTGTTATTACAAACTGAAAGACTTACTTAAAGACTATCCTACATTACAACTTTTATATTTTACTATTTTGTTTTAAGGGCTAATATTTGTTAAGGATCTTTACTATCATATTCCTCATTTTTCTTGAACTTTTGAAGACTTTGAAAGTATTGTTAAAGAGAGGTTATAGGTTATTTTTATAGATCTATAGTTAGCCAATTTAAAGGTTAGATACGCAGAGTAGAGAGGGTGTAATGCTAAGGATTGGTAGACTTGTTATAACTTCTCTTACTTTTTTACTATCGAATTAGTGAAACAATATCGAAATGGAAGACCGAGTCCCTAACAGTAGAGATAGAAGAGAGTATTGATGTACAAGATGGAACCCCTATAATTTGAGCACATCTTCTTTCCCTATTTGTTTTAATTTTCTATTTATTTATTTTGTTGTTGCATAATAGTTGAACAATTAAATTACTTCAAGTCATAAATATATATCTCAAGGGGTTTCTTAAAAGATTTCAAAAAGGTTAATTTTTTAAAGATATTAATTAAGCCTCCAAACCCTCCCATCTATTATCTTATTCGGGACCTACAATGTGAAATAAAGAAATAAAGTTTTGTTAAGACTCTTGAAATTTGTTTTTGCTACACAGAAACATGTATTAGGAATAAAGTGATAACCTAATCAATCATTTATTCCTTTAAGTTTATGATATAATTTACCAAATTTCAAAAATTAATTAAAGTTCATTTATCCTTTTTAAAACATTCATTAAAATTAAATTGAAGTTTAACTCATCATCTTCCTCAAAATTAATTAAATCTTAACTCATTATAGCTTTAGTAAGATGTGATGGGTCATAGTATTAACTTTTGAAATTTATGTTTAAAAATATTATTATCTAATATTTTTTATCGAATAAGGTTTTTTCACTTTTTTTTTCTTAAGAAAAAACCTAAAACTCTATAAGGTTTTAAAATAATATCTAAACCAATCCAAACACCCTAGATAGTAATACTCTATAGGTTAATTAGTGTATTAAGGGAATTAAGTTCCCTATAACAACCAACTTGGTGACATCCCTAAGAATAGTCCTCATTCCTGTTAAGGCTAGTAATTTGAAACCTAACTTGTGAACCTAAACACAACAATATATGATTATAATCGGATTTGTGACCGTAAACTTTCTTTTCTCACACGGTAAACTCCTATAGAATATAGATAAACCCCGTAAAAGTATTGTCGTAATACCTGATTGCTCCTACACGTAAAACCATTATTTATTCTTTTCACAATAAACCTCGCGTTCCACTTCCACTTTGGTTCAACAAAAAAATACAAAATGGATTAAAAAATAAAGAAAGAACCTTCCTTCTCTCTCTCTCTCTCCAATCAGTGTCTGTGCTCATCGAATTCAAACAAACAATTTAACAGAAAAACAAAACGAAAAAAAAAAAAAGAAGGAAAAACAAGAGAGAGAAATACAATGGCATGGTTGGCTCAATCGTTGGTCGACTCTCTCCGGCTCGATGAAAACGGTGGAGAAGAAGAAGACGAAGATGAGGAGGAGAGAGAAGAAAAACAAAACAAACGCGTTGTTGCCGCAACCGAAGCTCAAACCAACAATAATGCCAATCCAAAACAACATCTTAACGTAATCGAAAATGAAGAAGGAGAAGAAGACCTAACGGAAATACCGTTATCCTCAACTTCAACTGCGGAGGAGTTACAATCACGCGGCGTTAAAGAAGACCTCACGGAATTGAAACAAAGCCTCACGCGCCAGCTCTGGGGCGTCGCCAATTTCCTAGTTCCACCTCCTCCTCCTTCGGATCCCTCTACGCCTTCCCACTCAGATCCCAAAAAGGTCAAGCAATGGGACCCACGCGAGGAGGTGATCTTAACGGAACCCGAATTGGAGAGAATTGGATCAGATCGTGAACAGGAAGAGGAAGAGGAAGAGGAGGAGTTTGATCCAGTTGGGGTTACCGAGGAGGTATTGGCTTTCGCAAGGAATATCGCGATGCATCCCGAGACATGGCTTGATTTCCCTCTTGATCCTGAGGACGATTTGGATGGTATGTCGTCTAATTACTATTCATATTGGATTTTGTCGTATTTATTTTATTAGGATGATTTTAGTTCGTTTGTGGATCCGTTGAGAACTTGCTATGCGTGAATCCCGTTGAAATGAAGGGTATGCATTTGCGGCAGGTTATGTTAAGTCTATGGATTATTATTTTCCAGGGAGTAATGCTCATTTGTGTGCAGAGGATATTACTTGGTTGGTTTTGAGGTTACTTCGTTGTCATTGGTCCCTAGCAGGTGAAGGGGAGGAGAATATGTTCAATCATAATGGCGAATTAGCAATTGTAGAGGTTAATAAACCCCCTAGGATAAATATCCCAGTCACTGTTGCGGTAAAACTGGGTTGTTCTTTATATGAAAAACATGGTATTGCACTTTGTGGAATGAAAATCTCTGGGGATTGTTATAGTGTGGGGGTTGTGTTCAAAGGAGAGCTTAGCTAACAATATCATTATCTGATCCATTAAAACCCCTAGGATAGAAATTCCATTCCCTGTTGCACTACACTAGGTAATTTTATTTTGGAAGAAAATTGTATTGCTCCTTGTGGAATGAAAATGTCTAGGGATAGTTATAGTGCCTGAGTGCATGGAAAGTCGTGCTTAGCTAACCATATCGGCATCTGTGATAAGTGTGAAATAAACCAGTGTCTGATGAGATTTTCCTTTAAGATGTTGAAGATTGTGAGTATTGCTCACAAATTAATTGATGCTTGATACTATGGATTGTAGATGTTATGTTGAATGGGTTTTAGAAGTAGCTGAGAAAATGGAGAACTGTAGCTATATAAACTTTGCAAGTAAGCAAAAGGTAATGGAATTGATGTTCTTGTGAGTAAGTTATTGAAGTATGATGGTGGAAGCTGTGAGGATTTGTCATAAGGTAATTATGTTGAAAATAACCATAACAGAAGATCATTGAATGTGATGGATACATATGCTGCTTTAGTTAATTTGAAAGGAGGAAGTCAAGATGTTATTAGAGACAAGTATTTAAGCAAGTGACATTGCTTTCAAAAAACAGTTTGTTGAATGCAATCAACATATAGGGAAATAGGTATAGGAGAACAGAGAGGATCAGAGCCACATTATCAAGAGTTTTGGTTGAGGAAACAAGATGCATGGGCTATGATCAACGTATTGACAATATGCTGCAGAACAATTCATGGTTCTAAAGAAGCTAACAATGGAAGCAACCAAAGATAATTGGAAGTGAAGATGAACATATCAATTTTTAATAGTGTAATCAATGGAAATTGGAAAAAGCACTATAATCTCTTTTATGATGCTGGATATGTCTTACTTTCATTTAGACTTTCTCACCAGAACCAAATCAGCCGTTCAAAGGAACTGTTCTAGCCAGGCTGGCTATGTTCTACCATGGTTCAGCGGTCCATGGTGCTGAAAATTTATTGAAGGGAATGGCCCATACCAGCTGGCCCCATGTCCAAGATCAGTGTTCCTGTGAACCACACATCTCTACTTCCATTTGCTAGGAAGGATTATCAGCAAGAAGAAAATTGAACTTATTCTCTTTAGGTCAAGTGAGAGAGGATGGTATTAGAAAAGCACAAGAACCATGAATGATAGATAAACAGTATCTGTCATGAGGTTCCATTTCAAGTTCGGAGAATGATGGGGGAAACATGAGCTTTTTTCTAATGGAAGTTATTTTATCATATTTGCAAATGCAAGAAAGCTCCAGATAGCAGAGAAGAGTACTCTTGGACCCATTTTTTAGTAGACTGAGTGCTGAGATGAATTCATGGATTGAAGATTTCAAAAATATATATTCTTTGTTGTGAAATCCACATGAGCAATATGATTGTTGGTCTAGATTTTTATAGAAAATCAAAGGACTCATATACAAATGTTATTGCATTAAAAGATGTCACAATCAAGTTGCCAGATCTTTCATGCTGAGGGCTAGAAAAAAATAATTGATTTGCTTACGGCATCATGCGGGTGGCCACTGGCCAATAATTAATGCTGACACATAAGAGATATGCAAATATATATAGGATTACCTAGAGATTAAGTTTGGGCTTGTAGTGATAAGTTCTTTTGTTGCTCAGTTTTTTGAAACTGTTGTGTTCAAGTTGCATCTAGTGAGATCAGACCGAGCTTTTGGTTCCTTTGCTGCTTCTACTGCTATTTGGATGATTTACATTGATAAATGAAGCTAATCTTCTAACAGTCATCTTGGTAAAATTGCAGTTTTTTGTGATATATGTTCTGTTGTGTATCATTTAATATCAAGAGGATAGTTAAATTTGTCAACCATGATTTGGAAGCAATAGATCATTCACTTTTGAATCCCAAAAAGGAAAAAAATTGAAAAAACAGTTCGTTTATCCCTTTTACTCTTTTCCTACGTACATGTCTATGAATATACATGATGCAAGAACAATAATTTGGAGATTCTTTAGGAGAACCTTAGTTCTGTATCTCATAAGGGTAAGCTGCACTGCAGCAAATTATATCATACCAAAAATTTTTCCTTAATCATACTTGTTGAATTGTAGCATTACATGGTAGCATAGTGGGTGGTCTCAAGTTCAATTTTTTGCTTTATTATTCAACTCCCTCATGCCATGTGAAAGCCCTTAGTTGATGTCTTGGTCCACGTCTGAGAGGAGTATTCAGATTGGAAGTAAAAACTTTAGCCATCTTAATGCATAAGCTTTTAGGTGTCTTGGTTGTGGTATTGAATTTGGAACATTCTAGTGAGGCTTGCAGGATATGTCTTAATTGTCCATTATTATAGTACCTGACTTACTTTTTGAGTGTTCCCATATTCAGCTTAATGCATTGTTGTCAGTATACTCTTGTCTAGCCTGACTTCTGAACAGCATTGGTAGACCTACTGCAATTCCTTTAAATTCTTATATGCTAGCTCAGACAGCTTTACTATTACATAAATTACTACTCTTTTGTGATATCTTGTACATGTGTTCCTCATTTTAAAATTATCCTAATATTTTATGGGGTAAATTTATGGTATTTTTCTTAAAGTTCTGGGTTAGCTCAAATTAGGCAAAAACTTGTTCTTCCAAGCTTCACTCTTGGATTACTCATGCTTCTGAAGCACCAAGCTTAGTGTATCCAAGAGTTTTGCGAGGGACTTTACTGTATGGTTGTCCATGAATGTTCAGAAAGTCATTAACCAAAAATGTTTAGAAAGTCAGATTCTGGAATGAACCCAGTCGCATGATTTTTTGGTTACTTTCATGCCTATCACCCTTGGTCTGGATTTATCCTCCTTTTCTCTTTTATTTATTTATTTATTTATTTTGGGTGAAGAAAGGGATTGGCAGAACTCTTTTATATTGTTTTTGGATAAAGAACTCTTTTATATTGTTGCTGATGACTATATTCATTGCCCAACCTGTAGGGATGCAGTGGTAACATTATTTCTGACTACTGCATGATCATTGTTTTGCCATGGTTTCCTTAATCTGCAGCCTAATGATCTCACACGCCAACATACATTTTTAGCCAGGATCTTCCTTATTGAAATATGCAGCCTCTTTTGTCCCCTCAGAACAATAACATCTTTCTGCTCATTTGCTTACATGGTTAATGGAAGGGCAAGATTATAATTAGATTGTCAACCTGTGGGCACATGAATCACCCTACAAGGCCCATGCACTGGTCAGGTATAGCAAGCACTATGTGGATAGTTCCATAAAGTGTCCTTGATGGGGTTTGGACTCAAGACATTTACTAGACCAACTTTGGGTCTACATTGTCATAATTCCTTGCTATTGTTTCCTGATGGATGTCAACTTTCCTTTCAGTGCTTGATCATAGAACATTTTAAAGTGGTTGTTTAGTTCTTTTCCCCCCTTCATATAATGCCTTTACTAAACTTCTTTCTCCATTTAGATTTTCAAATGACCACAGCACAGCAAGAGCATGCTATGGCCATCGAACACCTTGCGCCCAGATTACGTGCATTGAGAATTGAGCTTTGTCCATGTCATATGAGTGAGAGTTATTTTTGGAAAGTCTATTTTGTGCTTTTGCATTCAAGACTTGAAAAACATGATGCTGAAATCTTGTCTACACCCCAGGTAAAGTTTTCTCACCATTAATTTGATGAGTTCTTAAGTTATCTAGTTTCATATTTCATCATTTGAATGAGCTTGAACCAATTTGAGAAATATCAGTTTTTACAGCTCAAGTGCTGCATTTAGAAATAATTAATCATCTTTTCTTCCACTAGGCAAACTTAGTAAACTTCCATCATTTTTCAGATGCAGTGATTAGTCAATCATTGATTGATCTCTATGCATCATTGTAGACATAGTTGTTCATTTACCACCTGTGATATTAGTTATTAAATTAGTCACAATGAAAATATTGTTTCTTAACCTATGGTTCTTGCTTGGGTGTGAATTGTTATGCTATGACCTATTCCTTAGTAGTATTATATTTTATTTGTCCACGGGGAAACATTTCATCTGGGTAAACATTAGAAATTAGGTTAGTATGATTTAATACTGTGTGTGTCTATTGGCTGATAGCATTATGGCGGTTAAATAGTAGGTGGCTATGTGTTTTCTTTCCTTCCCCCCACCCTGAACCCCCTCTGAGGAAAAAGAAAGAGAAAAAAGGAAAAAAAGAAAACAAAGAATTAATAATTGTAGGGTTGAATGGTGTTCAATTAAGGATTAAGTTTTTAGGTAAAGCCTTTTCTCGTTAACCTTGAAAGTCTAACAGGGCTTATAGAAATCTCTATGCACTTAAAGTTATTTCACTCGTTAGTTTTGATGCATTATGGAATTATCACATGATGTCCAAGTTTCAAATGATATAATTTATCCTCAACTACATAAAAGTTTTGATCATATTTTTTGGTTACATAACTTTTGATTGACAAACTTTTTGCCGGTACCTTTTTAGGTTATGGAAGCCAGAGCTATGTGGATGGATGAACTGCAAAAGCAGACAAAGGCAGAAGCTGATTGGTCAGGAATAAACTATTATCATATGAAGGAAGGTGCAGATATGCATCATGAAGATCCTTTTGCCTGCTCACCAAGTTACATCCATTTGGGCACAGCTTTCAGGCCATTTGGTTTTGAGCCTGAAAGGTCCTCAGTGGCATTAGATGATGAGATTGAGAAGCATCCTATTGCAAGTCATGAGACAGAGATCGTTGATAAAGCTGTGATTCAAGAAGATCCTGTAGTTGAGTACAAGGATAAGAGTTTAGTTGGCATGTCCTCTAAATTGCATGTGCAGAATTTCAATGATGATGATGATGATGATTGGCCTGAGGATGATATTGATCTTGCTGGGTATAGTGCACCTCCTATGTCCATAGGATTGGAAGAAGATATTTCCTTTAGTGATCTTGAGGACGACGATGATGTCTGTATGCCCATCAAATCCAAGTCAGTAGTGGATGGTCCAGAGAGGATTGATTCATGACAGTGGATTCAATTGGGAGATAAATGGTCTTCCTATTGAAATCAAACTGTTGGTGTTGCATGGCTGTGAGATCCAAGCATAGCATGATGACTTGTCCCTGTAAATTAAGCAGTTGTCATTTTGGAGCATGGGGCAGAAGATGCTTGGAAGCTGAATGCTCTAACATTATGTATGTCAGGTGCGCTGGTTGAGCATGCTTCGGTTTCTTAAGTCCAGTCTTATTCATTAGAATAGCTGCTCCATGAAAATTCATTACATTATTTCTGCCAATGCCTCAATCTGTTTTGCCTCGGTTTTGGAAGCTGTACAGGAGTTTGTATACAGAGTGTTGCCGTAACAGAGCAAGCTTTACTTGTCTTACACAAACATCAAAAGACTTTCCTTTCTGGCTATTATAAAGGTTAAACACGTCCCTTTCTTAGGGATGAAATACCCATTCTTCCAATTGGTTATTTTTTCTTTTTTTTTTTTCTTGGTTTTTAGCTTGGAGGAACGTATATGCAATGTTATTTGCTGGTTACAAACTCCAGTCATGCTGATTAGAAGACGTGTATGCTGAACTGTGAATTTCAGTTAGTTTGAATGATTTCTCTGTAATTTAATGAAGTTTAGACGGGAGAAAATAATTGTTCTGTATTCACTTTCCTGCTTTTTAATTTTTGTGTACTAGGAACTTTAGATCGGCACCCCGCAAGAGGTTGCTCCACCTTTTACTTATATGTAGCAATGCAAGTGTATCACATCAACATTGCTACTTGGTTACTAGCGAATTGATGCTAAAAGATTGAAAAATTCAAGTGCAAGCACTAACTTTAGATAATAGAACCAAAGTTGAAATTAATTTCATAGGTTCTTTCTTTGTGTTAAACAATTGTTTTGCATTTTCTGATGGGAGTGAGTCATATAATTCCTGCGTTTTAAGGTTCGGATTGTAGGAATTCCTATGCGGAGTCTTATAATTATAGCTAGACTGCTTATTTACTTATGTTGTATATATGCTATCCCTTTACACCCAAAAAAAAAAAAAAAACCAAGAAAAAAAACAATTGTTTTGCATTTCTTTGTGAAGAACTTCAATCGGAGGAAGAGCAAGAAAAGGGGGAATGTGGGGTATAACTATGATGTATGGTGCTCCTTAGCAGCTTTGTCATCATGTCATGTGCCTGATGAAAGAAAAGTGAACAGGAGCCATATAAATTGCTGTTTGTTACTCTACTGTCATATCATGTGTTTATTTCATCTAGCTGATCAAGGCCTTTCAAGTGATCTTGTCATCATATAGAATGTATATACATACTTAAGAATCAAATAACTTAAATACTTAAGAATCAAATAACTTAAAAAATTTACTTTGTCCGTTTAAACTAAACATTTCTTTCGGGCGAAATCTGGCAATTATGCATAGAAAGCATGGTGGATGGCTGTGCATTGAGCTTGCTCCCTTACTTTCTTTGACCTTGTATAAAGCAAGTAGCACATCAGGCTATGGAAAGAATCCTATACCTTAATCTATTCCCACCTTATGCATTGTAACTACATGTTGTGGTAGTGTTAGCACTTGGGACCTACATGTGTTCACTCCTAGATTATCTTATTTCATGTGTTGCGGACATCTTCCTGCATCAAAGTTACTGTTTGGGTTAAACATTTGATTGAAGTTAGAAGTTCATATAATTTTCTGGTACAATGTGTTGCAAACTTCAGATAAAACAGGGTTATTTGGCAATAAGTTACACGTATTTTATTTGACCTAAACAGACTTGTGGTTGCATATGAACAGACTTGGTTGCAGCCTGAATAATCTGGTCTTACAATGATGACTTGTTGAAACCATTTTAAATTACCTAATCCCCTGTAATTAATTAGGGACAAGTTCAAATAATTAGGTTTAAATGCAGGGCCTAAAAATATTTAACCTATTTACAAGATGTCAAATATAAGTATAGCTCTTTTGGTATGTCAAGGAAAATTATACATTTATGAGGTTGAAGTTTAGAGTTATAAAAAAACATTGAAGTCCCTAAATTTGTTGTGAAAAGTTGAATTGACTGTTATATTTGTTTAGTGAATGGGTCATATCTAAGTATGGACTTCTATGCAATTGAAGATGTGATAGACCTGCTTTGTTTGGAGATCAAATTATTGCATGACGTTGACCTACTTATTAAACAGCTTATAGTGGGAGTAAATTTGAGTTTATTTCAAGTAGTTTATTGATAGAATATCCTATTTACATCATACTCGAAAATTTTGACATTTAGCTTTTCAACATATGGTTTTCTCATTAGCCATTATGCTAAGTTTTTTCCCTTTTTTTTTTTGTTGAAAATTATGCTCGGCTTTAGAATAAGTATTGCTTACTCTATCTTATAATTCTCATTGATGATCCATTTAATTAATCACTTTACTTTTATGCTACGTTGATGCAAGAGATTTCTATAGATTGCTTTATTCCTTTTTCTTTTATTGAGCATTGTTCACTTACACCTCCACTACTTATTTAATCAGTTGATGTGATGCTTGTGAATACAAAATACAAATATCCAAATCTATCTGATCCATAAACATTTTTTTCTTTAATTTCTTATAACATTCTTTGTGGAAGTGAATCTATAGTTCAGCTTAGAAGATTGTTTAAGATGTGTGTTTAGTTGATGAGCAAGGTTAAAGAAACCGACCATTACACATAAAAAAAATTAAAAAAATATCCATATTTTTATCCTTTTACAGACTCATGATCTGTATTAGATAAACATATAACCTGTATTTTATCACAGTATATTAAAATTAGTTAGGAGACATGTTAGTTTTTTATTGTTCTATTATAATCAATTTGATATAATAATAATATTAAATAAATTAAATTGAATAATTCAATAAAATAAAGAAAGCAAGAACAAATAAAATCAACTTTTCTTGCAACCAAAACCCATTAAAGCACATGGTATATGCGTTCATAGCTCAATAATAAAACTGGGTCTTCAACTTATGCTTAACCAAAATGTTATGGATGGCGACTTACACGTTGCTTGCTCGACGAATGTCGCAAAGGCATGTGGTTTCACCAAAGGGCGTTTGTCGGCTCGCGTTGGAAGTGGAAATCAGGAGAAATGTGTTTGAGCTATCCGGGTCAACGTTGATTTCTGGAGAGAAACCCAATGAGTTCACATTTTCCAGTGTCTTAAGGTCTTCCTATAGATGGTTATTGTAAAACACTGATTCGAGTCGAATATTTTCTAAAATCTAAATAGTGCTTTAATTCGGTTTTACTCCAAGTGTAATCATTTGAGGAAGCTTGTAATTTGTTCTAAGAACTGGAAAATGGCGATTCCATAAGTTGGATCATGATTACCCGTTGTGTGGATGTGGGATTTGTCTAGGATTAAAATGTCTTTTGTTTGGGCAGGGAATGTTATATGTGTTGTTCTACAACAATGACCGTATGAAATGTTCAACAACAATGAAAATGATTGCTTTTATGTTATGATGTTAGTATATTTCTATTTGTGATTCCTTTTTAAGTAATTATTCATGGCCTTTACATGCATACAAATAAATAAGATGACAAATGAAGTGCCAACCCGCATGCTAATAATTAATGGATTAAGAATAAATATGCATAATTTGTCTAAATTGAAAATCTGTACATAATATAATATAATAGCACTGTAGTAAAAATATGTGGAAAATGAATTAAGATAAACAACTCATAACTTAATTTAAAGTCTAAATTAGTCCCCATTATCTAATGTGAAATGAAAACATGAGCCACTCCAAGCTCAATGCATTCATTAGAAAAAAAAAAAAAATCATAACAAGCATAATAACATGACCTTGCAAAAATACAACAACACAGCAAAGTCAATCATAGTAGCACACGAAATTTGTACTAAACTTAAAATTAGTGGTATCACTAGGGAATTGATGCCCTAATATCCACAAGTACATGGGTAGTTTAAGTTAGTATTAGAAAATGAGTTTAGCTTGTTGATCCTACACAAAGTGATTCAAAGAAGTATTAAGCTACAAACAAGTTCTAATTTATCAAACAAACTTAAATGAGTGGTAAAATCTAATATTATAAATAACAAGTAAACAATCTAAATTAACTAAGAAGGTAAGTGAACTAAGATGCTAAATATTAAAGAATAAATCAAGGTTTGTAACCCATGTCTCATATTTGCATTTAATGAGTAATGGATTTCAGCATATGAATTTAAGAGAGAAAACTTAACTAAATTCAAGCATTCATTGAAATATCAATAACTCCTATTAGATAATAGTTGACCTAGCTTAACATGTAAACCCTTAACGTCTTTAAGTATTGATGATGCTAAGTCGGAATTAAGTTTCAACATATCTAACACCTACTAGTATTCTTATCCTTTAGAGTTTAATGTTGTTTAAACCAACTCTATAATGATAACTTGTTTATCGAATGTTGCTAAGATGGTATGGCCTAAAGAGCCAAGTCTATAACCTTGGGATTATTAGAAGAGATTTGATATGATAGGCATGGAATAGAATCTATTGGATTGATCAATTCAATCTAACTTTTCTCGATAAGCCTTATGTATTAAAGGCCTTTAATGAGCCTAGATTTATAAAAAAGCCTATATAAGAGCCTATTTACTTGTGATCGTCGATTGCTATCACTATCTGACAAACGAGATTCATAAATAAACCATATAAATACTAAAGATATCATCATTCAAATAGGAACTTTGGGAAAAAAAGGTTGTTACTCTATCAAAAGATCAAATTGAGAATTTAGTGAAGAATATTTATCTATTACTAAGCATTTGAGTATAATTGATATTGTTTACTTCTTCTTCCCATCCTATTCATTCTTGGTAATTATTCTACGTGCCATTATGCATTACTTATCTAGGTTCACATGAAGTGTGAGGATCACATAGCATGTATATAATTATATTGCAATTGGATCCTTACATCGAAGCCCCTCAAAAAAAAAAAAAAAAAGATAATAGAAACTTTAGCATGCAAAAATGGCAATTTATTTGACAAATCAAACTCTTAGCTGTTCATGAATGCTAATATTGGGTGAAAGGGGAAAAAAAAAAAAAAACCTTTTACATCCAAAATTATTTCATTATGTGATGAGATGAAAACACAACCTTTTAAAGCCCGATATATTCCTCGTCAAGACGTTTGAGTTGGGTGGAGGATTGAATGGACTTTTTGATCACATCTCTAAATCAAAAGCTGATCCGAGTTGTCTTCTCCAAACTAGAGGAATATTTGCTTCCTTTATAAATTTTTGAAAGAGCTTTTGGATAAACGACAAATGATAGGTAGAGCATTTAATTTAGTTTTAAATGTTATTGTTGTAAAGTTATTTCAAGGGTTGTTTTGTCTTCCTAGTTTGTTTCCTTAACATTTATGTCACATTATCAAATGCTATGACGGAAGCATTAAATTGCAATATAAAGCTAACTTTAGACACTAAAATGCAATAATATAATATTTAGACACCAAACTGAAAATTTAAAAAATAAATAAAAATACAGATAGCCTCTATCCATTTATAATTTTAAGACTTTCCGGGAAAGATGACAAAGTAATGACAAGTAGAGTCGAGGTTTTTGCCGATCCATTCACAGCCGACATGTGTATCTCGTTTCGTTATAATTAATAAAAATTCCAACGTCCCAGAAATTCCAGGTCCACGCACAGTTTCGTCCAATCAAATTCCACAATTTTCACCGGAAATTGCCTGGGTTTTTTTCATGTCGCAACCTCCACATTTAATTCAATTTCCTTAATAAAATAAAATCATCTCTCTCTCTCTCTCTCTCTGCGCTCTGCAACCTCGTTACACTCTCCTCTGCCTAAGGTGAGTTCTCCTCTTTCTCCAATATTGAAATATCTGTAAGACCCTTCACATGATTTCATGGTTTCAATTTGCGTCAATCTTCGTGCACGTCCCATAATTACTACTTCTTACCTAACCATCTCAAATACTTAGCTTCTCAAGTTCATCCCACGATTTGATCGGAAGGGAAAAAAAGGCAAGAACTTTTTCAATCGTCCATTCCCTATTCTCGCTTTCTCAAGTCTGCATCTTGTTTTCAAATTTGTGAACTTTTTGTGTCCATGGAGTTGGGAATTGTGAGCAAAACCTTGGGCTTTGCTCATAGAAGGAAGAAATGGATTTATACACTAGCTACTCTGGGTTTGTCTAGTTATGCTGTTTATAGGGTTTATAATTTACCTTATGTTGCTAGAAAGAGGAAAAGAATGGTTAAATTATTAGGAGCTTTGGTTTCGATAGCCGAAATGGTTTCGGATTCTGCCGAGACCGTTGGGATTGTCTCTAGAGATTTGAAGGAGTTTTTACAATCAGATTCTGATCAGATTCCCGAAAGTTTGAAGCAACTTTCTAAAATTGCCACATCCGAGGAGTTTTCGGAATCTTTGTGTCGGGTTACGGAGGCTGTTACTGTGGGGATCATCAGGGGTTATAAAGGGGAATCTAGGAATGAAATTGGGTTGAGGGTAGAGTCTGGGAATTCAGGCTTCACTAATAAGGTTATGGATAGGTTATTTTCGACAGCAGGGACCGGGTTTGCTTCAGTTGTTGTTGGTAGTTTTGCTAGGAATTTGGTTTTGGGGTTTTACTCCAATAGCTCTGCTGTGAATATTGGAAACAATGGGAATGGCATGGTCTTGTCCAATTGTGCATCAGGGACATCAGATGCACCGGAATGGGTTAATGTGATTTGCAATAACAGGTGCAGGGATCTCATAGGTGATTGTATACAGAAGTTTGTGGGCAGTGCTGTTGCAGTTTATCTTGACAAAACAATGGGAATTAATGCCTATGATGAGATTTTCACTGGATTGACCAATCCAAACCATCAAAATAAGATGAAGGATATGTTGGTTACGATTTGTAATAGTGCCATTGAAACATTTGTGAGAACTTCTCATCAAGTATTGACAACCCCTGAGTCAGCTTCAAAATCTTCTTGCACCGTCATTGATCCAATTGAAGTGCATAAGATAAGTGCAGATTCCCATTTAGAGCATGATGCTTCTTTCAAGAGCGTGACAAAGAAATTCTCATTCGGTGAGAGTCAACGCAGTGAGTGGTTTGATAAATTTTTATCAACACTGACTGTACCAAGTAATCGGAAATTTGTGCTTGATGTCACTGGTAGGGTGACAGTGGGAACATTAAGATCTTTCATGGCATGTGTGTTGTGGTATCTATCAAGTGGTATGAAAAGAAGTGCCAATTTAGTTCATAAGGAGTTTGTTGATACAGGATCGGAAGTCATTAGATACATTGGCGAGAAGTCCTCTCTGATTGTTACCATATGTCTCGCTTTGTATTTACATGTTATAGGCACTACTGGGGTGCTTTTGCCTGCTTAAAGCAAGGTCCTATAATTTATAGCCCCATCAAGGAGTGAATGAAGGATATTTTCCCTGCCCTTGGTTGAAATGTTCATCATTCTTTTTCTTTCTGGAAGCTGCCTTTTTATGAACCACATGATTGCAACTTTGGAAAAATCTTGCTGACGAAATGGCAGTTAGCTGGAAAATTTACAGGGAAAGATGGTACAAGATTTTATTTGAGATTTCCATCATTTCTGCTTTCAATGATTTGCATGACTTGTATGCTTTATTATGCTGAAATGATGAAGCTAGTAGTACTGTTAAATACTTGATGAGAACCAATGCCAAAGTGATACTTTAACTTCAATAGATTGAAATGTGTAGACATTATATGTATGAAGTATAATCTTCTATTTTTCTTTTCTTTTTGTTCCCAAAATTAGACAAATTTAGCTGACTCTAGTTTTGAACAATATACAAATGTTGTGATCTTAGGGCTGCCAAAACCATTCTCTTGTAATCATTTGTACTATTGTTAGCAATAGAAAATGGCTCTCCTGTTGAAGAAGGTGCTGGCCTGAAAAGAGAAAGTCATGATTTCAATTTGTTTCTTTGTCCATAAGCTTAGCAGATTTGCTGTCAAAGTTGTCTAAAAGCCTTTCTTAGCAAATATCTAAAAGTATTTCAAGCATATATGCTGAGCGTTTGAACTTGGGAGTGGTGGTATCACTTCAGCAGGATTTTGGCCGAATTCAGTGCCCAATATGGGCTTATTGATGTGCTGCTTTAATGGAATTGAAGAACAATAGCATTTTGGAATCTGGTTGAAAAGGAACCACTGATGCTGATGCTGTCTACTTGGTGTGTCATACCTACTCTTTGAGTAAATTACACGGAGCAATCCTTGGTACCCTTACTTTGGTTTCTTATTTAATCAATGATCAATCTTGGGGATTTTTAATTTTAAGATTCAAGGTACTTATTTTGCATTTAATGAGAACAGCAATTTCATTTTCAAGTGTACAGTTTTCTGTTATGTATCTTAATATTACATACGAGATGTTATGTTGATAAGAAATCCATTGTACATATGAGTGAGGTTGAAACCATATGGACCCAATTGAAGTTTGAGTTGTTATTCTGAAGCTTATGATTTTTTTTTTCCTTTAATGAGTACGGACTCGTCTATTTATGTTAACTGGCCTTTTTTCTTTAACCGAGACAAAAAATAATGCATCTTTTTGCCCCAGTCAGCGCAAACCCTCAATTGAGGCCCTAAATTAAAAGTGAATCTTCCTTATACCCCGTTTATGTAGACTTTATGGTAATACGTATGTATTATGTATGAAGACCTGTATTTTCTACTTATCTGATCTATAGACTGTGTCTACATTAGATTTTCCATTCCTAAATTAAATGTACGCGATGTTAATATATACTAGGAAAGACATGAAGTGTGGTACAGGGAATCTGAGGACTTGTAAGAGGATTCAGAACTAGTAGGAATAAACTTTATGTATGAAAGCCGTATGGAGCTGGTATTAGGAAAGGAAAATCATACAAAATTGTATTCTGCAGATTAGGTTTTTGACAGGGATTTGTTACCTATGTCAACCCCGCAAATTGAACATGGTGGATGAGGCTGGCATGAGAGGAAGTTTCAGAAAAGGAGGTTTTGAGTATTTTTTGAGTGAGGCAATGAATGTCCCCGAAAGTTTCATAAATAGTGAATCCAAAGTCCCTACCCTGGGCTTCTTCCTCTTTTTCCTCTTGCAATAGCCATTTGTCTATTAGTTAAGTAAAGTTTGCATCTTTAAATGCTGTTTTGATTTGTCTGATTTATTTGTGCAGTTTTAAAATTGTTCACCGTTACCCCTAAAATTTCCAAATTGTCATTATAAACTCCGACTTATATGAATACACAAGTTTGTAAGATTTTGATGATTTTTACTAGGGATGTAACTGAGGTAGGTCGTAATAGCGTACCTGCTCTGATCGATCTAATAAAAACTTTATAAGGTTTGATCCTATAGGGTTTAGGGTCAGGTTTGAGGCATGAAATAAAACTCAATAAGGTTTAGGATCGGGTTATGAGATTTAGAAAAAACCTGATTTAAAAATCTGACTCGATAATTTTTTTAAAAAATAATAAATTAATATTATAATTTACAATTAATATATTTTATTATTATATTTTTAATCAATATATTTTTATATTTTATTTTATTTTATTTTTATATTTTAAATTTTTCTCTTTTTTTCATTATAAATAGATTAATAATAAATTAAATAAATGATATATGAAAATAAGTTGAAGTATGAAAAAAAAAAAAGATTTAATTGCTATTCTGATCGGGTCAAGTTCGAATCACTTTATTTGTTAATGGGGTCGGATAAAAAAAAAAAAAAAAAACCTTATGGGGTTAAGTCGGGTTTTGGGTATATAATTTTTTGTTGGTTCGGGGGTTCAGGTTTCAATGAATCTATCCCAAACCCGGTCCATTTACATCCCTAATTTTTACATAAGTACCTTAGCATTGATTAGTAATATGATGACATTATATATGTGTATATAGATGGCTATGTTGAATAAAATCCCTCGCATAAATATGGCTTATTTGTATAGTTAATTGTATCTAAATAATTATATTCAATTTTGGATAACCTAGAAACTTTTGGATTAATGGTTGTAAGACATAGCTCATTAAGACTAGCCTTTTTGGTACTACCTTTCCTAGCAAGACTCAAATACAACAAGGATGCTTTTGGATTCTTAAACCCTTCCTCATTTATGCTCTTATGAAGTTATAGTACTATTATGCTCCTTTCAAAACCCATATTTACATGGGTGTCTAATATGTTTAATAGAGAACATTGGTAATCAATGCAATCCAATTAGAATTATTAGTTTTTTTTTTAATGAAATTTCACTTATTTCTCTTATAGAGATACTGATATAACATTTAATTTAAAAATTACTTAAGAATTTAGACTCCCTTAGACTTCTTTTTTATACCTATCATAATGATAGGAGAATCAAATAAGATTGTTTGATCCTCCTTTTTGATTCATTTACATCTTATCTCATTACTATCATATGAAATATAGAGATATATGCAATTCACATATGAGGCACACTAAGAAATCTTTGCATCTACAAGAGGCACAAAAAGGAATCTTTATTATCAAATGAAATATAGAGATATACACAATTCACATATGAGACACACTAAGAAATCTTGGCACAATGAGAAATCTTCGTATCAACATAAAGCATAAAATGTCATATAATAAAAATATGTTAACAACCGTTTGCTTGATGGTAGAATGTTGAGTTAGGGTTTTTTTACGCCACCACCGTCCCCACCCCCCCACTCCGAAGCTCATTATTATTATGCACAAAGAAAGGCTTTTTCTTAATTCCTTTCTAAGCGATAATGATAAAGGCACTAAGGTTGCCAGCAAAAGCAAATTTGTAACTACTCATAAACACAATATACTAGTCCCAATCTGCACAAAGGAAAGTTTGGAAAGAGATTCTGCATTTACCAAGAAACTTATAAAATTGCTGAAATCCTTTTAGTAGCAACTTTAATTGCATATTTAATAAGAATGTGAACTTTCTCTCATTTTCCAATAAAAATAAAATAAAATGAAAGGTTGCCAAGTTGCTTTCAACCAAAGCTTGGGTCACACACTAAGTCGAGGATACCCATATTAATTTATTTAAGATTAAATAATGCAATTTCACCATCACATAATTTCAAAGATGTATAATAAATTCACAACCTTTGGTATCGTAAGCCTGATGTAACTCCACCTTAGCAGTAAGAGCAAATCCTCTTCACCAGTCACATCTTAGTAAATGTAACTAAAGTATATAACTAATCTATTTATACTATAAGTATATAATTTTCATTATAAGTGATCACTAAAATTTACAATAACTTATTTTCATCTTATATTATATGATTTTATGATTATAGTAAATATAATTATAGTTTTTTTAAATCTAATTATATAAGTTATTGTAATGCTTCTGAATCTAAAATGTCACAACTCACTACATACTCTTATAAAGTAAAAACACATTAAGGCTCTTAAACTTTCTAAATCTACATAACTTATAATAACTATTAACCACAATTAATATAAACCAGTTTTCATAATTAATAAATGGCTCAAGTAAGTCTTATTTATAAACCACAAATTGATTATAAGATTATCTATATTTAAGTTGTAACACCCCAAAACTCAGGACATCACAACTTGTCACATATCCTTATAGAATAAGGATACATTAAGGTTTTCAAACTTCTAAATCTATATAACTTGCAATAACTGTTAATTACAATTAATGTAAACCAACTGACATAATTAATTAATGGCTCAATTAAGTCTTATTTATAAACCATAAACTAATTCTGTGATTATCTTAATACCCAACATACAATAAGCTAGTAATAGCGTAAATGCTAAACCATTAACAGTACTATCATCCACCATAAGTAAAACAATCTTCCAACAATATTTTAGGACTTCAAGTGACATCTCTCACCTAATCATCATAATAGTAGTCATAACAGTAGTAATACTCTACATTGTTCCCACCATCCATGTAAGACCTTAGATCATTATCATAAGCAACGTACTCGTCCATATCTACATTTGAAAAAGAAGGTCCTCGAAAGGTGAGCTAATATCTAGCACATATAATCCATAAGTACATACATATGATCAAGCATTTTTTAAATCATATGCATCGATGCAACAATCAAACAAACAACCATTCATTATTTCATTTAAGCCATTTATACAATAAAGGGATATTTATAATCTCATATATATATATATATAATATGGTGTTGGAGATTGCTATTATAAGCCCTAACACCCATGAGTCATTAAATCTACCAAATCATCTCAATATGCAACTCCATAAGAGACACCGCCATACACCAATCATAGATGCCCCTTGAGGTTTTACTATTACAGGTCTTCAGGTCAAGTTAAACATAAACAACAAACAACTTAACCAAAACTAATATGCCATTAATTTCATTTTTTAATTTAACTTAACAAGTACAAGCAACACACAAAGATTACATGTACTTGAAAGGCAATCTCAAACATAACTTGTCTTTACTTAGTAGTTACATCGAAACCTAATAATTTATAGAACAATTAATCTTAGGTTTAGCTAAAAGTATCGTCTAGGTTATCTGATTCTATTATCTAATTGTTATTAGATCATTTCTCTTACTTTGGTAAAATTATTAGGATTGTACTAAGATTTTAAGGTTAAAGAAAATAAAGAAATAAGAAAAGAAAACAGTTTTAAAATATTTTCTAGGAATATAGCCATGTAATAGGTCATGTACAGGATCACAAGTGGAGCACATGGTCGTGTACCGTGGCTGTGTACCCTTCTATACACCTAAGTACACAGGTCATGTATAGGTACACGGGCATGTATCTAGATGTAAATCTCCTAACTCACTTTCCTTCTTTACACAACATAGTTAGGAACACGAGATGTGTACCTGACTATGTAACCCCTTGTTCTCCTTCGAAAACTCTTCCCAAAATCATTACTTTCCATCTCTTTTAACCTTAGATGAAATCCAACACTTCTAGGTCTAAATTCATCTTGTTTATAACATTAAAACACTAAATTTAATTGAACTTAACCACTTACTTGCTTGGATCATTCCAACGATCAAAGTTTTGTCTAAAACCTTTACTCACATTAGGTCGTTCTACACTACAAATCAAAGGAATGAGCCCTACAAGTGTAAAAACAATGAAAAGGAATGTTAATTTGTATACTCACTGTGTGGGATTTTGCTGGAGTGCGAGATATAGTAGTTGCTTTCCTTTCCTAAGATTTCTCCTTATTTTGGGGGTATAGTTACAAAGAAAGTGAAAAATGGTCAGAATAATCTATAAATGATCATTTTATATTTGTCTCACAAAATAAAGAAATTGCCTCTTATTATAAATCCTTTTTTTTTATTTGCCCTTACCTCTTTTTATTTTTACTTTATACTATTTTTCTTGGGTTTTATAGTTATAGAAACCTATGCTTCTACATTTCAAGTCTAATTGCAAGTTTGATAACTTTGATATAAAGGGCTACCTTGAATAAAATCCCTCACATAAATATGGCTCATTTGAATAGGTGATAGTATTCAAATAATCATATTCAATTTTGGATATTCTAGAAACATTTGGATTGATGGGTCTAAGACATAGCTCGTTAAGACTAGCCTTTTTGGTATTAAATCTTTCTCAAAGGGACTCAACTATCACGAAGGATCCTTTTGGATTCTTAAACCCTTCCCTCATTCACGCTCTTATGAAGTTATGGGCCTACTATGCTCCTTTTCAAACCCATATTTACATGAGCTTCTAATCCAGTTAATAGAGAACATTGATTGTTTTTTTTATAAAGAAACTAATTTAACTTTTAATCTAAAAATTACTTAAAAGCTTAGACTCTCTTGAACTTCTTTTTTACTCTATCATAATGATAAGAGAATTCACTAAGATTGTTTAATCATACTTTTTGATTTTCCTCTACACCTATCATAGTGGTTAGAGAATTATTGTTTAAAAACCGTTTGCTTGATGGTAGAATGTTGAGTTAAGTTTTTTTTTTTTTTTTCCAGCAAGAAAAAACTTTTATCTCCTCCAAAGTTTATTATTATTATGCGCAATGAAAGGCTTTTCTTAATTCCTTTCTATGCGACAATGATAAAAACACTAAGGTTGCCAACAAAAGCAAATTTGTAACTACTCATAAACACAATATGCTAGTCCCAATCTGCACAAAAGGAAAGTTTGAAAGGAGATTCTGCATTTACCACGAAGCTTAAAAAATTGTTGAAATCCTTTCAGTAGCATTGCAACTTTAATTACATATTTAATAAGAATGTCAACTTTCTGACAACTTCCAATAAAAATAAAATAAAATAAAAGGTTTCCAAGTTGCTTTCAACCAAATCTTGGGTCACAGACTAGCTCGTGGTGCCAAACACTGTATATATGCCATATAAACTTATTAAAGTAAGATAAGACTAAATAATGTAATTTCACGATCCCATAATTTCAAAGATGTATAATTAATCTACAACCTTTGGTATTGAAAGCCTGTTGTAACTCCACCTGAGCAGTAAGAGCAAATCCTCTTCATGAGTCACCATTCTTTCCATACAATGGCCTTAAATCTAATTATTGTCATTCACGCCCAATAAAGGAGCCAATAAGCATCCGTTAAAAGACTAAACAATGACAAACTTACATAAAATAAATAATCAATCTTTAAAAAATAATATATATATATATATATATATTCTCTAGAATAGCATTAATAAGTATTTACATTACAAAAACGTTTATATTGAATGGAATTTTTTTCCCCTTAAGCACGCCATTTATTTCAACCTTATCTTTGGAGCCAGCTATATTAATTAATCATTAATAAAATTTTCCTTTTTAAAATCGAAATCCACCGCATCCAATTCCATCCATATCTTCTCTTCTTAGCTTCATCCATCGAAAAGTTTGCCTCTTGACTCCAAAAAATCAACACCCACTAGCTGTTTTACGCCTATTCCAAGAACCATTGACGTTAACCTACCAACATAATCGACCTATCAGTTTCCTTTATATCCCTTTAAGGTTTTCGGAAACCCCCAACTTTGTACCATGTTCGTCTCTTGAATTCATCTTCAAATCATGAAAAGCAAAACCCAGTTCCAAAACCTGTTCATACGAATCATTAATACGCCAATTAGACTACTTAGCAAAGCAAGGGACGTGTACGTGAGGAAAATGAGGGATTATGCCGACAGGGTGAGCTATGGTGATTTCGGTTGTCTTGGTCCTGGAGGGCAATTCTCGGTGCTGCCTAGAGTTTTAGTACAGCAGGTTCTATGAGGTCGTCCACTGGAGATGAGGATTTTCGAGAGCTTATTAGAGCTGCCTCTGCTAGGACTTTTGGTGACAGGATTGATGTGGATACAATATTGAAACAGCAACTACGGATGAGACAGTCAA
Organism: Laguncularia racemosa; assembly: GCA_037954665.1. Lineage (NCBI taxonomy): Eukaryota > Viridiplantae > Streptophyta > Magnoliopsida > Myrtales > Combretaceae > Laguncularia > Laguncularia racemosa. The sequence continues at coordinate 702,963 of JBBMOL010000083.1, forward strand.
GGTTGGGTCCTAAGGTTTTGCCAAGGAGTTGCAGTGCAGGGATGGGTCGGATTGATGAGGGTATACCTAGTGATTTCCAAGATAATAAGGATGTTTTGATGTATCGAAGAAGCAGAAGCTATGCGGTTTCAAGGACGAGTGGTGTTCCGGTAAATATATATTGATGTGATGGAGTTTGTTTTCTTGTAAAGGTTCGATCATATTTGTATTTGTAAATATAACTTGTAAGAAGTTTGTAATAATAGTTGACTACTGTGTTATATCAATTGCTATATCTTGCCTTTTTTATTATTTTTTATCTGTGGATCAATCTCATTTTGATCGAAATAGAGAAAATGGATAAGGAGAGAATCCGATCGGAAGGATCTGGCTTTTATGCTCCGTCGAGAGACCGTGTGAACGCTGAGACGACCCCTTATCAAATTGGTGAACGTGGAAACAAGTGGGACAGGAGCAAATACAGGGTTTATGTTAAGCTTAAGTGGGGAATGTTTATGAGTTCGGATCAAAGAAATGTGGATTTGCTGCACCTACAACTATACACACGAAGCTATCATATTTTGATGCCACTTATCAAATTGTTTCATCTTCAACGCTTTATAAATAGAGGTTGAGAACATTTAGATCTAGATTTGAAATTTAAGCCCCTTACTATTCTTTAAAGTTTACTAATTTTATATTATTTATTGTGTTGATTTAAACATGATCATGTTAGCACCACTTCCAATGTCTTTTTGAGTTTACGTTTATTTTCTTTCAAGTATTTCCACATTGGAGAAATCTCTACAACAACACTAACTAACTAATGAATAGTTACCAATTTTTTAACTAAATTTTAATACATTTTTTATTTTCTCCTAATATGTAATATTCCACTCATTGTTGATGAGAACCTTGTTTACGAGGTTTTAAGAAAAAGTAAAAAAAAAAAAAAACAAACCAAAACAAACCAATGATCAACTAATTTGAATTAACAAAATAAAAAATTCATCAAGCAGCAACGTAGTCTTCATATGAAGAGGATCTACCCTACACAAAACCATGGAGATGAAGCCAAAATGAGTCACAAGGGTAACTTTTGACTGAGGAGAGACAAAAACAATCATGGTATTCCTTCTATGTTGAAAAGGAACTCATCTAAGTTTTGTTTTTTGAGCATAATTGTTTCTTCCTATTTAATGCACTTACTATATGCTAAGTAATCCTTTAACGAAACCTTAATTGATTTGTTTTGTGCTTTCTTATTGGCAATGGAAACCATAGACCAAGATTCATAGCTATGATGTCTACACTCATCTTTAACTCACTCAATGAATGACCTTGCTATCAGCTTAGGCTTGCATTGCTTCACTAATATGAGATTTCTCAAATAGAAGTTGACGAAACTCTAAATAAATGAGGTGCTTTTTGGTGTGGTGGCCTACATTCGTTGAAACTCCAAAGTTAAACATGCTCGACCTAGAGCACTCCTGAGATTGGTGACCCCTTAGAAAACCACTGCACCAAAGGATAAATTTGTACAATATGTTGCACCAAAGCAGACAAAACCTCAATGGATGGAAATCTGATCAAATCGTTATAGGTAGTATCAAAGCAATACACCAGCCAGAAGTGGGGGCACTATGTGCCATGTAAGGCAGAGTGCCATAATATGGGGGCACCTCTTAAGCTTGTAAGGAAGCACCTCTAAAGTCTTTTTTGCTTAGTGTGTGATCCCGAACTTGTGTAATGAACTGACAAGAATATCAATTTTATAAGTGAGGGAAAATGTGAGATCTCTCAAATATAAGTAGACGGAACTCTAAATAAGCGAGATGCCTTTTGGTATAGTGGCCCAAAGTTTATCGGAACTCCAAAGTTAAGCGTGTTTAGCCTAGAACACTCTTAGGATGAGTGACCTCTTGGGAAGCTATTGTACCAAGGGACAAAACCGTATGACGTATTGTACCAAAGTGAATAATATCTTAGTGGGTGAAGTTTTAGTCGTGTTGTTACAACTAACATCAATAGCATCCATTCTTTTGACAAAAGAAGAGTGTTCTTCATCTTCATTCGTGATTGCATCATCTTGTTCAAGACCAACTGCCATATTATCAAGAAAAGCAAAGACATGTGAATTTCCTTTATAGTAGCTGTTAGATTGAGCAAATCTTCATAAATTTGCTTATACAATTCCTTGGTTATTGAATCATTTTTTGCCATGGGCACAACTCAATTCAACAAGAGTACCAATGTTGTGCCCATAACTCGTTAATATGGAAACTAGAAAGTCAAAAAACAAAATTGGTAAATTCCTTTATTCAAGACAAGAAAAGTCTCCTAAGGAATTCTACAAATTCTTGATTATATTATAAAATAAAGAGATCCTCCGTTACAATTACATAGATGGCTATTTATACTATTAAGTAAAACCACTTATTTAACTAATTTTTAACTAAATTCTAATTAGTTAATATTCTAAATAATTTCCTAATAATTGTAACAATTTTCTCCCCTTACTCAATGTTTAAATAAAGTGAAACAAAAATCAATTAACGCGATTTAAGAGAGAATAAAATCCATTAACCCTTCTGATTGTCTTTTGCATCTTCAAGATTGTTGCTCTCCTATCATTATCATGAACAATTTGCTCCTCAATTGAAAGAGTAGAATCATTAGAATTACTAATATATCTCTTCACACATTTTGCCAAAAATAATGGTTCTCGATAATAGAATCTTTTTCTTGTTTTTTCATTGCATTTGCCTGATATTTCATTGCAACAAATTCTTGATTATTGTTCAATGAATTACCATGGATCTTGAATTCTTAAACCTTTGATACCATGTTTATCATATCTTCATGATCCCACACATCTGTAATTATTACATATTCCATCATGGCTTCTTCGTTGATATTCTTGCCAAGAATTTTGAGGTTATATGCGATGGTTGAATCATCAAGATTAGTATTCATAGTTGTCTTAGCTTTCAAACCTTATTCCATCATTAGCAAACTCTCGTCATCCATAGTCTCAGTTTTGAAATTTTGGTTCATCATTAGCACACTCTCACCATAGTGGTCTCAACTTCAAATCTTGATTTTTCGTTGGCAAACTCTCCTTGACAAGTTTAGAATGGAATATAGAAACAGTAAGATTCTGATTTTGATTATTAAAATACTTCATGTGTGCTACTCAATCTGACAAAATTTTGATTTAAGTGTTGATTGTTGCCAAAGAATGCATAAAACGGTGGTGATTTTGTTGCATTGTAGTGAATATATGATGGATTTCTTTCATGTTCGAATGTTGAAAAGTTGATCATGCTTGTGACGACACATCTCTACGAGAACACCAAATTGTTACATTTGATTATTACTAATATTGTAACGATGTCCTACTATTAATATTTTTCTCAATTCAAGATAAGGAGATCTCCTAGAGATTTCTTAAAAAAGATATGTTATTTTTTTAATTATCAAATTAGATGCGTAATATGTACAATAAAACTCATATTTATATTTTCTAATTCTATTATAAATCCTTCTAACTAACTAATTGATTAAAGAATAATTACTAATTTTCTAACTAAATTTTTTTTCTGCTAATATGTAATATTGATATTGGCTTTATTCGTGTGTGCAAGTGGAGCGTAAGTTTTAAGTGAAAATGGGCATCTATGTAGAGAATTTTCTTGCAAGTGAGGAGTGCTCATTAAGTGAAAAAAAAAAAAAAAAAAACACACCGTATATGAAGACAGGGGCTCCCACGGAGCATGAAGAAGAGCCAATCAACATCACAAGTCATCAACAAATAAAAAAAAAAAAACACAAAGTTCATGTAAACCGTGGAGATAGATATAGTGATTAGCAAACACAAAGTTCATGTAAATCGTGGAGATACATATAGCGATTAGCTTCCTTTCCTACTGTGATTAAAGTCTTTAATACCGACATAAATTATTATGGTTATAGGATTTTTTTTTTATTTTTTGTGTGATTATAATAAGAAAAAAGAGATTGAACCTAATTCATGTAACTTAAGTATCGAGTTTATTAGATTATAAGGATTTTGATCATTAATTGTTTATAATTGTATTTATTACTTGAATATATATATGGTTTGGCATGCTTGATGGGAAGCTATGAAGAGAAGAAAGATAGTGCACATTGTGTTGCATATTGAGGAGATTGTACTTCAAGATCATCACGACTTTGACGAGCCTGTGCACATAGTGTCGGGGGCTTTTGGTATGGAAGTGCTTCTCTCTCTAAGTATGTTTGGAGGGCACAAAGTTAAAATTTTTGCGCTTACATACTTAGGAGAAAATTAATGTTTATTCATGGAATATAACATTAATTTACTTTACTCCGTTAACTTGAAACAGAGGGATAATATGGAGATTTCCTCCATTGCAAACTTTAATAAGAATAATTTGAAAAAGTTTGAGAGATTTTAAGATTATTTTTAGAATTAGAAAAAGGAACCGTTCAAATTCATCAAAGTTTGTCGTTAAGTCACATGATTTCATAGATTTTAATAGTTTTTTTTTAAGTGATAGATAAGTATCTATCATCATAAATGTATCATCAATTTATAAATATTTTTATTAGTTACTAACTATCTTACAACCTTAGTAATAAAGAGAATGGTCTTGTGAGTTGTGATTCACCATGGTGGTGGTGATTGACCACCCTAGCTCTTATACGAACTGATGAGTACATTCTATACTTTGAAAAAAAAAATTCTTATTTTTTTCTACTTTTCTTCATTTTTATTAAATTATATATTTAAATATGTTTAATAATATTATATTACTCAAGTAATTATTATAAATTAAGCAGAAATTGATTCGTCTTTAATGACTAATACTAACAAATAAAATACATCATGTGTTAATAAAAAAAAAATCATTTATTTGCAAAACCCAAAACACCAAATTTCAAGAACAATTTGGGTTTCTGCTTGGGTTTTTGAGGATGAATTTATATTTGGGTCTTCTTCTGATTCTGTTTCATTCCAACATAGAGATCATGTTTTTGTTTTATTTCGGTGCTTGGCTAGAACTCAAACAAAATAGTTAAAGATTGACAACGCCAAAACAGCACTCCTTTTTTCTTTCATCTATTGGAATCACTACAGCACGACCCCTGTCTCTGTAGCCGCGTAGCTTCTGCTTCTTGGACACATCAAACTATCCTTATTCTCGCCGAAATCACATGGTGCATCCTCATGGATACGACCCATCAATACGCTGCAGCTCTTTGGCAAATCCTTGGGGCGCAGCAATGACTGCTTCACCTGAAGGTGTTGTTTAAAAATGGCATCCACATCAATCCTGTTACCGAAAGTCCTAGAAGAGGCTGCTCTAATAAGTTCCCTTAGATCTTCGTCTCCATTGGACGACCTCATCGTACTTGCTGTACTAAAACTCCTAGGTAACCCTGAGATTTGCCCTCCAGGACCGCCAAAACTATTGAAGTTGACCCTGTCGGCAAAATCACTTAATTTTCTTACATACAAGTCCCTTGCCTTGCTAAGTAGTCTAATTGGTGCGTTGACGATTCGCATGAATCTGCTTTGGTTTTGGGTTTTGCTTTTCATGTTGGTTGATGATCAAGGAGAAACTTTGGATGATAAAAAGAGTTTAGAGAGTTGTCGTGTACAAATCTCAAGAACGACAAAATGCATATATATATATATATACAACGTCTACATAAAAAGGAGAAGGAAGGTGATTGCTAGGGCAATTATCATGGTAAATTGATGTCATGTCACTAGTAGATTCGTGATTGACGCAATACCTAGTCCATGCTGATATCCTTGTTGTTAGATGCTTTCGGTGGATGGATGAAGCACGGAAGAATATCTGGATAAGATGCTGGTTTTGGGCTTTTAAAGATGTTTCACTGTCTGAATGTTTTGATTTCTTATTAAATAACATTAGTAAATTTGAGCATTTTTTTATGTACACATTGAAGCTCAAGTATAGAAAAAAGCTTTAATGATACTAATATTTTATGTGGATAATATGTGGAAATATTATTATTATTATTATTATTATTATTTATCTATCTTATTCAAACATGCATAATTTATTAATATCAATAATATTTTTTTTATAACTATTGACCGGTGATTTAATTAATTAAGGTTTAATCGTTTTTTTGAGAAGTGGGATAGGTGAAATGTTTTTCTCATTGTCAATTAGATTTGGACCATCATAACTCTTGACCAGGTTAATGACTGTTTCTACATCATTTGCTGACCCATTACTTGGGCTCGAAATCGATGACCACTAACCGGTGGACTTTAAGCCCACTGTATGGAAGAAACGGTGGGTGGTGAATCATTCTTATGGTTCTATTCTAGTATCTTTCGATTCCACCCACCCCAACTTTTTCTTTTTCTTTTTTTTTTTTTTCGTATGGGTATCGAATAGTGGAGATGATGCAAGACCCAAGATTTGTATCCGTATCCCATTGATTTAAATAAAAAGGTGTTATACATTGGAGATTAACGCAAGATGTAAGACATTGCATAAAGAGGGAAAAAAATAAATAAAAGAAAGAAAGAAATAGATAGAGAGGTTAGAATTAGACCCACAAATATATGGATTAAATAAAAGATATATCTAAAAGTATATATAATTGATTATAACTACTTTTATTTAAAAGAATGTTATATTCATTCCGAGGTTAAAGGACCGGAAATTTTCTTAATGGAAATTATATGCTTTTATGTTGAGTTTAATTGATTACGTTTGCAAAAGACCACATTGAATGATTGGCAGGAATATTGGTTGGCTATTGTTGTCTAAAAAAATTGTAATAATAGTTTATTCGTACTAAAGTAATAATTTAAAATGCCTATTTATAATTTATTGTAAATAAAAATTCAATAGTGAGAGGATAAAATATTTTATCTTTTATTTAGTTTGCATATTTTTTATGTTATTAGACAAAAATGATATTAAAATATTAGACAAATAATTATATTTTATACTATTTAAAATATGATATAAAAATTAAATTTATTAAATAAAAATAAAAAAAATTATACCAAATATGGTATAAGAGAGTTATATTTTTTTATTTTATATTATTTAGTTATTTTTTTATTGTTTAGTATGTAATTTAAATGCGCTGAAGAATGTGTTGAACCAAAATGATATCGACTGGAGCGAGGATTGATAGTGGAAAAATGATATAAACTATTTTTAAAATAAATATGTAAAGTATAAGATAGTGGGAAAAATAAATAATTTTCCTAGTCAAAGAAATACTTAATCATTACAATAAAATATAAAATACAACAATTGAATCACTTGTATTCTCATTTGAACCAAAGCAAATAAAAAATATGTTTTTTTATTTTTAGTAATTTGGTTTGAAAATTTTCTAATGCAAACTAAACCAAAAATTTATAGTTGGTTTGGAAGGATAATCCAATCTAAACCAATTCATTTTGAAACAAATATAATGATATTTTAGTTATAACTAAAAAAAATTCTTTTATTACAATATAACATTTAAAAGAATTTTTAATTTATCTTTATTGAAAAGTATTTTATTTAAATTTTATGACCATAATTTAACAAATATATATATATATATATAAGTTTAACTCAAAGTTTTTTATTATATACTAACTTGATAAATAAATTAGTTATATTTTTAAATTTTTTAATTGTTTGAATATTGACTTTTTTAATTTCTTATATGATATCAATATATGTTATTATTAAATAATTTAATATTACTAATACAAGATTACATATTAAACAAATGCACTTTCTTAGAAGACAAAATATGGTTTAATCTATAAATCAAACCAACCAAACCGAAATTTTATAGTTTGAAAAAAATATGAAATCGAAGTATAGTTCAGTTTGAAGTGATGAAAAACTAAACTGTATTTCTATTATTTAGTTTGATTTGAAAAAAAAAAAAAAAACAAACCAATTTGATATGTGCCCATCCCTAACCTATTGTATAACTCCAAGTGAAACACCAACACCCTTACTCTAAAAAAGAACCTTTAGTTAATTGTTTTGGAATAACTTAGTTTTAAATTAATTAAAAGTCTACTTTCTAGAAATTTCTTAGATAAATCTTGCTCCTAACTAGCGTTTATTTTTCCTTTTTGGGTTTTTGACTGAACGAATCTCTATGTTTATATATATATATATATATATATATATATATGTCAAGCTAGTGTCAGTACGGCTGACCGAAAATTAGAAACGGTTGGTAAAATATGTATCACCATGTATATGTATAGATTTAAGTTAAATTCATGCCTTTTCATCTACTCAATAGCATGATTGGTTTAGTGTATAATGCACCATCATTAAACTCAATTGTGTTTATTAGGCCATCGAGATTACTGAGTTTTTTCTAAAATAATGCGTACAGGAAATAGAAGAACATTGAGGAGGTTAAAGAATGTTATTAAGTTACGTAATCTTAGCTTTATTGCTATTCAAAAGTAGATGCTAGCATTGAGTAAAATTCAAATATATATATATGTGTGTGTGTGTTTGTGTGTGTGTGAAAAATCTGGAATTTCTACCACATGGATGCTTTTGAGAGGGTTCGTTCAAGGGGATTAAGTATGGGCAATATACTAAAATAATATATATTTTTTAAATTTGTGAAATAATGTATTTCAAAAATAAGTTTTAAAGTCACAGACCTAGAACTCATATTCAATTTTGCTAATTTTAGCAAAACTTAAGGCACAAACCATGTATACGCCTTCAATAAATTACTTTATCAAAAAAAAAAAATTGCATCCCCTACCATCCAATAATTTCATCTTATACTACAAATCTATACTGCAAATCTATAAAAATTATTACAAAGTAACACTACAAATTTGCATAGTATCATAATATGTGAACTTGAATGTGCAAAAAAAAAAAAATTTATATCAACAATTTATATTATAAATGCAATTTCTCAATTCATTATTTAAACATCTCTATTTCTGTTTCTTCTTCCTTCGTAGTTCACACTTTCTACTTTCTTAATTTATTTTTTATGCAGGTTTTGCTTATTCATCTACAAATGTAAGAATATTAACAAGAGATTTTCCCAATTTTTTTAGTGGAAAAGCTTAGTTAGACTATATTTCAATATGTTTTTCCTGTAAAAAAATTAATTTTTTTCTATTATATTACTTGTCAATTCACATAAAATTAAATACAATGCTTTGTAGTATATTGTTTTTATAAAAATAACAATAGTCGTTGTTAATTAATTGTTAATTTTTCATTAATTAATCACTAATATGTTATTAATTAATCATTAGAAAATTAATTAGTAAAAAATTTATATTGATTGTAAATGAAATGTCTTGCATTATTATTTGATATTAAGTAATCATTAATTTATCATTAATTAGTTGCTAATATATCATTAATTAATTATTGAAAAATTAATTAGTAAAAAAGGTTGCATTGATTATAAATGAAATGTCTTGGTTATTATTGTAAAAATTGTCGTAATATTATTTTGTTGTTAATTAAGCTAATATATCATTAATTAATCGTTAGAAAATTAAGTAGTAAAAAATTTCGTATTGATTATAAGTAAAATCTCTTAGGTTATTATTATAAAAATTGTTGTAATATTATTTTTTTGTTAATTAATTATTAATTTATCATTAATTAATTATTGATATGTCATTAATTAACATTAGGGAATTAATTAGTAAAAAATTTTGTATTGTTTGTAAATGAAATTTCTTGGGTTATTATTGTAAAAATTATCATAAATGTAATTTTATTATTGATTAATCATTAATTTTTCATTAATTAGTTGTTAATATGTGATTAATTAATCATTAGAAAATCAATTAGTAAAAATTTTCATATTTATTGTAAATAAAATATCTTAGGTTTATTATTGTAACTATCATAAAATTATTTTGATATTAATGCTAACATTTTTTTTTTTGTGCATAATAGATGGAGCCTGGACCTTTTAATCCCTTAGTTTTGATGTAACAAGAAGAACATCAATCATAAGTCATCTCAAATGGAAAGGTAAACCATTTTTAACTTGTTAATTACTTTATGTTACTTGCCAATAGTACAACATTTAACTTCTTAAATTTTAGGATTAACCATGGCTCGTCATTTGACGACACGAGTTATCACTTCTTTGCAATGAGAACATCATCCTCGTTAATCCTCAAATGGAGCCATTCTTGCAGTTAACGAGATTCTAAGGTGCGAGTCTCTTGCCATTTATATAGTTAGATTAGCACATGATAACTTCCTTAGTCTAGTAGTGGAGGCTAGATATGCACATATATCACATGCCGATTGGGGAGTTCACTATCACCCTACAGGATGTTGAGGTCTAGTTAAGCCTCCTAATTGATGGTAAGATAGTTACAAAGAATAGTTGTTTAGATTGAGGTGCAGTATGGGAGAGATTGTTAGGGGAGAGGAGGAGGTCTAGCAGTAGGGGGGGGCACATTAACATGATACGGCTTCGTGATATGTATTGGGTGCTTCCAACCCACGCCAATGGAGAGCAAGTTCAACACCACACATGTGCATATATATTGCAGCTACTAAAGGGATTTATATTTGTTGACAAATCCAGCTCTCTCATCTACACGATGTTTTTACCTTTACTAAAGCATTTTGATGTTGTAGAGACGTATAGCTAAGAGTCCGCATGTTTGGCTTGGTTGTATTGCCAGCTTTGTGTCATATCATCCCCTATTGACTCATGAGATTGGAGGAGTTGCGATACTCCTATAGGTTTAGGCATGGGATGGATTCCTACACATAGCGTCCCTTAACCAGCATAGACTGATTATAAAGGCTAGAGCTCCCTTAGCCACACATAGGGGTGGGAATTGCGGGGCGGGCCAAAAAAATCTAACTCGCAAGGGTGCGGGCCATTTTGGCCCTCGCCCCTTGGCCCGCGGGGCGGGGCGGGCAATCCCCGCGGGCTGCGGGCCAACCCGCCGGATTCTGCAGTTGCACTTTGCACTGCACGGCAGCACCAGCACGGCACGGCAACGTCGGCTTGAGATGACACGCACGTACGACGACCTGCTGCACGACGTGACGAGGACGACATGACGACCATGCCCTACACCACTGCCGCCAACTGAGAAGTGAGATGACCGGTTGAAGACTTGAAGTGACGCCGCCGAGCCGACGGGTGCGGTTCAAAATTCAAATTGCCAATTTGCCATGCCAGTGATGCTACGCCACATTGAAGAAGTCGAAGTTGTATAAGTTTCAACGCAGCTGGCAACCCACCCCAGACCTCACAATCCGTGTACCCCCAATACTCCGCAGCTAGACCGACGTTATGCCACCACTGCCGGCCACCTTTTAGACGCCGTTAATTAAGGTAAAACAATTCTCTTTTCTCTACTATTGTCCTCTACTGTATTGTGTGTGGCTGGTGGTTTGGCCGTGTGGTGTGGTGTGATGTGGTGGCAGTGTGGTGTGGCCGTGTGGGGTGGTCGTGTGGCGTGGTGTGGTGGTGTGGGCCGTGTGGTGTGGTGGTCGTGTATAAAAACCGTGTATCTCTCTGACTCAGTGAACTCTGGGAGTGTATATCCCACACGGCCATTTGTAATAGCCGTGTATGCCTCTGGCTTCTTTGTTCTTCATACACGGTTGACTACACGGGTGTGTAACTCAACCGTGTGTCCTCCTCAATGTGTTCCTATGCACGGTTGGTTTACACGGGTGTGTATTCCTAACCGTGTACTGATCTGTCCTACAAACTCTTCCACGCTGATACACGGTCGTATACACAGGCGTGTATCCTAACCGTGTAGTCTCTTGATTCCTTCACACGGCCGTTTGTAAAACCGTGTAACTTCCTTTCTTCAAAGCATTCCCCTTTTTATTTGCTTTTATCTCCATTTCGTCTTGAATTTAAATACTTTTCATCGAATCCTCCTTTTCCATACCTGAACATGAAATATAAATCAATTAAGCATCATAATCTTATATTTTCACGTCCAATTATCTCAAAAATTGACTTAATCATCTCCAATTATAAGAGTTAAAATAGATTTATCACCGGTGGTGGTGGTCCACTGGTGGAGGCATGGTGAATGGAGAATGGAGAATGGAGAGTAGGGTGGTGGTGGTCGTATGGTGTGTGGTGGTTATATTTAATTATTTACATATATTTAACTACTACTAATAATATTTTTTTATATTTACAGAATGGATCCTATAAGTAACGAGGCTGCAATGGAACCAATGGAACCTATTAATGTGGATCATGTATCTGAAGTTGGTGGGCATAACAATAATCTACAACCAGGATCTTCTCAATCTGAAGAACGTGTAGGTAAGAAGGCTCGAGTAGGTAGCTCTTCTTCTCAAGTTTGGGAATTATTTACAAAAATTGGTATTGGGAATGATGGTAAAAATAAGGCTAAGTGTAAAGCATGTGGGAAGGAATATGTGATTGGAACACATTCACATGGAACTTCATCTTTACGTCGACATATAGAGAAGTGTCGTTTGAGTCAAATTCCTAGATATCATGATGTTGGTGATATGATAATTGATCATGCGGGGAAGTTAAGATCAAGAAAACCTGATCCTAAATTTGCTCGTGAGGTCATGGCTATGGCTATTATTGAGCATGATCTGCCATTTTCATTTGTTGAATATAGGAGGATTACACAGTTTATAAGGCTATATAATCCTGATTATAAGCCAATCAGTAGAAAAACTGCTACATCAGATATTTGGAATTTATATTTGACTCAGAAGGAGAATTTGAAACAAATTTTGCAAAAAATTCCAGGGAAAGTATGCTTGACCTCTGATTTATGGACTGCTTCTACTAGTGAGGGATATATTTGTTTGACTGCACATTATGTGGATGCCAATTGGAAATTGAATAATAAAATTCTTGCTTTTTCTAAAATGCCCCCTCCTCACTCAGGGTTTGAGTTGTCGAAAAAAGTATTTGAATTTCTGAAAGATTGGGGCATATATAGGAAAATATTCTCCCTTACATCGGATAATGCATCTGCAAATGATTGTATGCAAGATTTTCTGAAAGAGCAATTGAATTTACAACATAGTTTGTTATGTAGTGGTAAGTTTTTTCATATTAGATGTTGTGCTCATATTCTTCACTTGATCATTAAAGAAGGATTGGATGTAAGTAGTGAAGCATTGCACAAAGTAAGGGAAAGTGTGAAGTATGTGAAGGGTTCTGAGAGTAGAATGAAACACTTTTTGGAGTGTGTTGAACAGGTTGGCAACATTGATACGAATATCGGTTTGCGCTTGGATGTAACTACTAGATGGAATTCCACTTATCTTATGCTTGATAGCACACTCAGGTATCGACGTGCTTTTTCTTGCTTTCAATTGAATGATCGTCATTACAAATACTGTCCAACCATTAATGAGTGGGAAAGAGCAGAAAAGATATGCAAGTTTTTGAGCCCGTTTCATAGTATCACCAATTTGATGTCAGGATTATCATATCCAACATCAAACCACTATTTTTTTGCAAGTATGGAGGATTGAATGCTTGCTCAATGAAAATTTAAATAGTGAAGATCATGTCATAAGGGAGATGTCCATTAGAATGAAACAAAAGTTCGATAAGTATTGGAGTGATTATAGTGTTATCCTTGCACTTGGAGCAATCTTTGATCCTCGAATGAAATTTGATTTTTTGAGCTTCTGTTTTAACAAACTTGATCCCCTCACTTGTGAAGAGAAGATGGCTCATATAAAAAGCAAGTTATATAAACTTTATGGAGAATATGAGAAGAGCAAAACAGATCACATATCTAGAAGTAGAAGCAATCAGGTTGGATCATCTTCTCAAACACAAGACATATCTAGAGGTAGCAGCAGTAAGGGAGCAGCAACACATAGAGCTGGAAAGGGCTTGGATATTGATTTTGCTACATTAGTAGTAAGTTTAATAATTTTTTATTTCCTCAATAATTTTTTTTGTAATATATATTGGCATGTAAATAGTTTTTTCTTAATAATGTAGGAATTCCGATACCGTCAAGTAGAAGTACAAAGTTCTGGTAAATCTTCTTTAGATATTTATGTAGATGAGCCAGTAATGGATATGGACTTCTACTCAGAATTGGATGTGTTACAACATTGGAAGAGTCAAAGCCAGAGATATCCTGATTTATCTATCATGGCCTCCGATGTGCTTAGCATTCCAATTACTACTGTAGCGTCGGAGTTAGCTTTCAGTATTGGCGCTCATGTACTTAATAAGTATCGCAGTTCTATGCTTCCATCCAATGTAGAAGCTCTCATTTGTACACGAAATTGGTTACAAGGATTTGCATGTGAAGGTAATTTTTGTTTGTTCTATTTCCAATAATTTCTTTTAATGTATTCACCCTAATATAATATATTCCTAATTATATGTGTAATCATATAAATTGTAGATCAAGAAGAAGACAATGGGAGTGTGGGTGGGACTGCGACTACTTCATCGAAAGGAGACTCCAATTTAGTTATTAATGATTATGATAGTGATGATTGATTTATATATGTAATTTTATTTGCTTCATTATTATATTTGTTTTCCTATGTAATTAGTAAAAACTGAAAAGTACTTTATCTTAATTGCTTGATTATCGTTTTAAGTACATATAAATTGAAGTCTCTATTCAAGCATCATTTTTATAGTAAGAAAAAGAGAGAGAGAGTAACTTAAATGTTAACTAATCTAATTTACTTTGTTTACAAATGATGGAGGCACAAGAGACACGGGACACACGGCTTGAACACACGGCCGTGTAGTGATTGGTAGACTTCCATAGAATCATACACGGTCTCCATACACGGCCGTGCATCGTGACCGTGTATTCGATCAAGATTTCCACAGAATCATACACGGTCCCCATACACGGCCGTGTATGAGACCGTTTGTAGATGCGTATTTTATTAATTTCTCCACGTGTATGCTTAGATTTTCCCCTTTTAGATATTTTACGGGGCCATATAAATACTCCTTTGTCAGATAGATTAGGGTTACGTTTTACTATCATATTTGAATACACTTTGAGAGAGAATTTTCTCCAAATTTCGGGTTGTGCGCAACTAGATTTGCATCAAAGAGTGTTTCTTTGTTGTGGGAAACCAATCCAATTTTGGATTCGTTTCGTTCTCGTTTTCCACGCTGCGTCAACAAACTATTGTTACAATTTGTAACTTACAAACATTAGTCAATACAATGAATTGTCATTAAGAATTCATACTTGTACAAAAAATAATTGAGAGGGTGAACACCATAGAGAAATTATTCCTACTAAAAACTTTTTGGTATTGTCTTCAATCTTTTAATACTTATATGTAAGGGCATCTTTTTTTATTTTTAAGTTATATGTTTGCATGAATCTAATAAGGATTTAACAAATTACGCGTACAATATATATATATGTGTGTGTGGCATAGATGTTCACTAGGGTTAATTCACATGTAGTGGCTAGCTTAAATGAGATCAATTCATGTATTCAATTTGGTTGTAGGTTTTTTTTTTAATTTTTTGCACAAGGAAAAAAAAAAAAAATTTTGCGAGTCATTGCGGGTTGGCCCGCAGGGCGGGGCGGGTCGACTTTTCTGACCCGCCAGCCTTGCGGGCCAGTGCGGGTCGGGGCGGGCCGGCCCAGACGGCCCGCATTACCGGCCCTAGCCACACACTGAAAGATGCAGAAGGACACTTAACATCGCCTAACCCATGTGGTTGACACATATCTGGATGGTCTCAACAGGTAAAATGATAAACAGGTATTGTGGTAACCTTTTTTTTTTTTTTTCCATTTCATCATATGCATCGTTAACAATGAATCTTACTTGTTACCCTTTAGGTCGAGTAGGAATTTGATTCATATCTTACCACCTTTTTACAGAAGTGACATGCACATTTAAACCACTTGAGTGCCACTCATATGTTTCTACATAATCGATTGGCATTACCCCGACCGTATTGTAAGGCAGCTTGGAGGGTTTTAATATATTCCACAGAATGTGAACATGTAGTTAGAGTTCCATCAGATTAACCCGTGTGAAAGGGTTGATGTGGATTAGCCAGTGCAGCATGCAACATATATATCCTTATGAGAAGAGCATTTAGCCCGGTTGGTGTAAATGGAGGGCCCTCGTGCCATATATGAGGAATACATGAGATGGTATAGATTTATCAGTCGTTGATATACAAAACATATAGGAACAATTCTTGGATATTTAATAAATATAACATCAACACCAGCGGGGTGATTCATTGCATATCTGTTACTTATTCAATTTACGATTTGTTCTAACATGTAGGCTGATACATTAAAACAAATCCACTTGTCTATGGATCATAAAAATGACTGTTAGTCTAGCTAATCATGGTCTTAAATTCATACACGACTACCATGAGGGGGTAATCCTGTACTCGTAGGTTCACTAGCAGCATGGTAAGGAGGTTGACGCTAAGGCATAGCCTACTGACATGTGGCAATAGTAGCCAATTCCTACGTGTCGTCGGACCATAGGATGTTGATGACCCTAAAATCAGGTTGATGCACATGAATATCCAATACAGAACAAACAGTTCCCACCGGATTCTTATGTGATGTATGCTTCACAGAAGAGATGCTTAAGTAAAAAACCTATGTTTCAGGGTAAATCTTTATAGCGTGCTACAAAGTGGACTCTAATACCTCCTTGAGACTTCAACGACACCCTCCAGCACCATCAACACAAGAGTCACAAGCTCCTCTTGCTCTACATTCAAAGCTGTCAAGAGAGCCCATGAACACATTTGCCCAGTTGGCAAGACAGTTTATTAGGAGAATGAATAATAGGGGATATGATTCTATTTTTTCTTATTTATTTTATATGTAAATTTTTCATCAAAATTTTTTATTGATGTAAATTAATAAATTTATTAACATTTTCTAATATTTTTTTCCTATTTTAATATCGATTTATAGTACTTTTGACAAAGTTTATTTATGATTTTCTTTGCATAATTTTTCATTAAATTTTTTTCTAATGATAACTTTTCTCAAATTATTTTTTTTAATAAATTGAAGGTTTACATATGAATAGAAAAAAAAATATCATATTTTTAAAAATTATCAACAATGATTTAAAATTTTTTAAAAAATCAAAATTGAAGACACATTTTAGGTCCGCGACTTTAAAACTTATTTTAAGAATAATTTTTTCAAATACGTTATTTTGTAAAAAAATTTAAAAAATCATATTATTTTAATATATTGCCTTATTAAGTATAGGATAGTGAGAATGGATGACAATATAAGTTCTATCATCTAAAACTAAATGGTTTTTCTGTCTTTCGGCCATTTATGCTAAATGCACAAGAGTTGAACGTCACATACACTAGGATGAATTAGTTTCTTAGTCTTCTAATAGTATAAAGCCTTGGATTATGGGAGGAGGCTTCAATTGTACTAGATTAACATTTAGATGTAAAAGAGGTAATATTCCTAGTTGGCGAGCAACGAAAGATTTCAATAACATGGTTACATCAATAACTACGGAAGAAATTAATTATACCGGTACCCTGTTAACTTGGCACGAAAATCCCATTTTCTAAAGGCTAGAAAGGGTCTTTGTTAGATATGAATGGAAAAGGAGTGTATTGAGGTTTGTCGAGTCCAATTTTTGAATTCCCATTCCTAATCCGATCTAGACTAGACCCTATGCTCATCTAATATAGATCCTCGACTTGAGTTAGGAATTTCGTTTGATTTTTGGAGTCGCCACCCAACTGTTGTTGGGAAATATTGAATTAAGACTAAAGAAGCGGATTAATCTTAATTTGGACCACTAGTTGTCGTTATTTCCTCTTTTCGTTTTTGTGAAAAGAGGAAAAGGGAAAACCAGAGTTTCTAAGTTCGGAGGCTAACCTATTAAAACCTTTACGGTTACCACCTAATCTCCTAAAATTGTTCCTCTTCAGAAATGTGTTTTTATTTTGTTTCTGTTACTTTTTATTATGTTTTCGAATTATTTGAAAAAAAAAATTGATTTTTCATTCATTTTAAGGGTTGACCCGAATGGGTGCCTACGTACCTGCTAGTCAGGATCAAACAAGCCGTAGTTCGCTTTTCTGAAAACCTTAAGTTGGTTTGGTGAATTTTAATTTATGAAATCTCTTTTAGTTTATGTTCTTACCATTTTTGGGATTTTTTTTCTAAAAACTTCTAAGCCTAAGCTTTGATTTTATTTTGAAAATGATTTTTTTTTTTTGGAAAAACATCAATTTTGATTTATTTGAAGAAAAGGATTTTTCTAAGTGCTAAAACTCATTTTATAATTTTTGAATTTTTTTTATGATTTTTATGATTTTTATGATTTTTTGTTATTTTTGTGATTTCTGGGAATTTTGTTGATTTTTGTATCCTAAGTTTATTATCTATCCTATTTTGACATCTAAAATTTTATTATTATTTTCCTAATATTTTTCTTGTTTTATTCTTTTTTATTTTTTTATTTTACATTGTTAAATCCTAAAAAAAAAACCTAATTTCTACATTTTTTCTATTTATTGAAAATGGAAATAAATAAATAACTAATAACTAAACAAATAACAAAAACCAATAAAAAATAACTAAGAAAATAACAAAAACCACAAATAGATAATAAATTAATTTGGAATAAATAAATAAACAAAATAAGTAAATTAAATAAAATAATAAAAAAAATCCGAAAAATCCGACTTACCTAGATCCGGGTCGGGTCGAATCAGGTCGGGTCGGATCGATCGGACACGGCGGCGGGGAAGGCTCGTTCACAGCGTTCGGTGGCCTTTTGCAACGGGTGAGGTGTCGAGTCCTAGCTTCTCGAGGTTGCTGAATCCAATGGTGGCGGTGGTTTGCTCCCAGATCGCCTCCTGGTGGTGATTCAACTCCGGCCGGTGCTTCGCGGTTTTGGGTCTCCTCCGATGCTCTCCGATTTGCACTCCTTCCTCACTTTCTCTCAATTCTGATTCGTGTTTTGGCTTCCTCTATTCCTCCTCTATTTATAAGCGTCCAGAAACCCTCTTGGATAAGCTCAAATCAGCCGATTTGGATAAATCCGAATTTCTTCCGTTTTTAGATTTGATTTTATCCCGGCGATTTGATGTTGATCCATTGTTTTTCTTTGATTTATCTTATGGATTCGGCTTTATCTTGACAATAATCTAGAAGATTTGAAAAAAAATGATCGATTCCACCTTCGTCGGACTTGATTCGGCTTCTCCTCGCGTCTGTCCGGGTGAGGAAGACGATCACGCACAACACGCGTGATTTTGTTCGGCCAATCACATGCTGCCATGTGGCAGCTCCAGGCAAAAGGAAAGAAAAAATTGCATCGAGTGCTCGGGGGAAGATTCGAACTCGCGACCTCCAAGCCTCCCACACGTTCCCAGCGCACGCATCGAACTAGTTGAGCTGGCCCAATTTCTCGATTTTCTTTATATCGCAAATTGCATATATGCAATGCGATTTTTTTCATTTTTTGTATTTTTTGAAATTTCAAAAATTTATAAAAATTATTCATCGCTTATTATTACTATTTCTGAAATCATTTTTCAAAATTGATGTGTTTTCCTATTTTTTTTATTTTTTTTGAATATTTTCCATTATTTTTGCTAAATTAGGGGAAAAATTGGGAAAAATTAAAAATTGATTATTTTTTTAGTATTATTGATTCCTAGGGCAAAAATGGGGTGTTTACAAGGTTACACATCTTATTTGGATAGGTTGGGTTTAAAATTTTTCAAACTCATTTACTGCATATTCAATTTGAGAGTAACTATTTCATTCCCTCCTTATTCAATATGATTTACTATTACGACATCTACTTGAATTTTAAATACCATAATAATAATTCATATGGAATTTTGATTACAAAAAATCATGAATAGCAATTCATACGTCCACACCCTCATGAATTGCTACTCAATATTTTTTTTAATCATTTTTCTCATAAATGCCCTTAGAAAATCATCATCACTACATCTATTCTTTAGTGAAATAAATATTTGTTATTATTAGGGGTATAATTTATATTTTACTTTTACTACTAATTAATTCTCCACCTTTTTTTTTACATCAACTAAACAATATAATAGGCATATAATAGTTATTAGAACTCTATTATATTACTATTGAATTACAATTTAATTCCCCCATATTGCATATAATGAAGTGAATGAACTGGTAGATTGAGTGCTAGCGTCTTCCATTCCAAGGAACATATTAATTATTAATTATTATAGTATACAAAAATTTATGAGTAGTCATTAGTCATTACTAATAAAATATTCTAATATCTCTATTTATTCATTAGAAAGTTAGTTTAATAGTAAAAAATAGAAAATTGATACTCTATCTACATATCCTTTTTACCCACAAAATACCAGACATAATTGATAATGATCTTAAAAGGGTGGATATAATGAAATTCTTTGATTTTTTTTTCTTAGATAAATGATTCATTTTATTTGATTGATGAGGCCAACAAAAAAAAAACAATAAATAAAACATTTTGCATCAATTCTACCAACTTCTACCTTGGTTTATCCTTCGAATTAGCCACCCTATTAGTGTAGGGTCAACTCTAATACCATCAGTAATGACTACATAAAATTAGTTAATAACCAAGTCATCGGTAGGTAGCTTTTTACAACTACTTAGCATAAAATTTTATAACTAGTATTGACTCAAGTTTCTCTATCTTGATTTGATATACTAAATTCATTCTCTCCTATAATTTATGTAAGGCTTCATTCATATATGATATCATACATAATGCTACATTACAAGGAAAAAAAAAAAAGAAAAAAAAGAGGGAGGTTTGCCATGGCCAACATAATGGTAATGAGTACCTAACCTAACAATTTTGAGAAACTAATTGTTAAAGTTTTATATTTTATTTCAAAAGTTCTTATAGTTACTCTATCAAATGAAAAAAATTTAAAAGGATAGCATTCCTTCTTTTGTAAGCTGTATGTCGAGATTACAATAGATGGTTCTAAAATTAATTGACTTGAATTTATTAAGATGGAAGTTCATGGATCAAAAGAAAGCTCATATAAAGCTTATTGAGATGCACTAATTTAATCATAGATGATGAGGTAACATTTTAAGTTAAATCCATGGAAAAGAAAACTGACCCATTGTTAAATCATCAAGACAAAAGCTGTCTAAAGAAAGAATATCAAATTAAAAAAGTCTTAGCAAAAAAAGGAAACAATGATCCAAGAAAGGGGAGAGTCTATTCTTATCAAAGAAGTTCCCAGTCCAAGAGGTGTATCTTTTGAATCTAGTTCCCAATCAACTTTCTTTGCTAAAGTATGCATAATCTTAACTTTATTGTCATTCAAGGGGTGGTGTTAGTGTTGAAGGAAATTAAAAAAAAAAAAGTAAAAATTTTGGGATTTCTTGGTGGTCTTATGTCAGGGCCCAGCTTTTAAACTAAAGCTTGACCCTTCAACTCAAGAGTATAAAAGACCTTCAAAATAATCAAGAAACCCCACTCGCCCTCCCGATCAGTCTCACCTCTTTTCTTTACTCTTGATATCTCTCTCTATAGAAACTAGGGTTTGTTATTATTGATACTAACTATTTCTCTTCTTTGTGTTTTAGAGGGAAAATGCTAACTTGGACTACTTCAAGTGAGTTCCCACTCCTAAATCAAGAACTTTGTGGAAAACCAGGGATGATCTAGTTCCCTTTCTTTCTCGTATTTATATGCGAATCTCGTACAATTGTTTTCCATCTATATTCTATCATTCCGTTAATCGTTCTATACTATATTGGAAGTTGTTATATCTGTTCTAGTTTGGCTATACTAGACTAAGACTCATTGTATTGAGTTATCCTATATCTCATATGATGTTTTATTGTTGAAATGTAATCTCTTTATGTTACTAAGTAATCTTCATGCCACTTTGGGGTCTTTATATGTCGACCTCTTCGTGTTGTAACAATTTCCCCATTTGATGAAAAAGCAACCTTGTCAGCAAGGTTAAGATTAAGGTATTGTTAGAGGAAAGAGTCCTAATCTTCCCAAGAAGTGTCCTCTGGTTGAAATCCCTGCATTAGACAAAACTTGTTAGATAAATCGACCTAGTCGAACGATAACCTTAGTACCCATAATAGAAAGGTGCTTGAGAATAGGATGACCTTCAGCATCAGTAGGCAAGTCTAAAGTGTGAACTTAAGACCCATAAGCCTATTTAAGAACTAATATGTGAAAAACATTATGAATTTTACATGAAGGAGGAGGCAACTCCACTTCATAAGTACTTGCCCCAATCTTCCTCCAAACTTTATAAGGCCTATAAAACCATTAGGGAACATTTGTGACAATTAGTTCGAGATAAAGAAATTTTTCTATGAGGATGTAATTTCACAAGGACCAGGTCCTTTGGTTGAAATTCTATATTAGTATGATGCTTGTCTGCTAATGTCTTCATCATTTGATGTGCCCCCAATAAATGATTCTTTAACAAACTCAATGCCTCATCCTTATCCTTTAAATCTCTATCCACTACCTCCACTGGTGATGAGCCCCTAACATAGGAAGCTATGGTCAGAGGTGATTGACCATAGACTACTTCAAATGGAGTAGTGTTTGCCCTAACATGAAAAGAAGTATTATAGGCAAATTCTGCCTAAGATAGGAATTTGACCTAATCCTTCAATTTGTTCATCACATGGCTACATAAATATTGTTGAATGATCTAATTCAACACCTTTGTTTGGTCATTTAATTGAAGATGATAAGCACTACTATAGTGTAGATGAATCCTACTAAGTCTCAACAATTCTGTCAAAAATCGACTAATAAAAATAGCATCCCTATTTGAAATAATAGCATGAGGAAAACCTTGTAATTTTACCACCATGTGTAAAAAATAGAGAAGTTACTTTAGTAGTAGTAAAATTAGTATCTAGTGCCACCAAATGGCAATATTTGTATAATTGATCTACCACAACCAATATAACTATATACCCTTGAGATGGTGGTAAACTAGTGATGAAATCTATGGAAATAACTTCCCAAATTCTATCTGAGATAGGTAACAAAGCAAGTAATCTAACAAGTGCTCGAGTGAAATACTTGAGTTGCTGACATTCTACATAAGTTCAAATAAACTCCTTAACTTGTGGACACATACCATCACAAAAAGAAAAAAAGAAATCAATTGCAATCCTTTTATAGGTTTTCAATACACCAAAATGACTTGCCTAAGGTGCACTATGAGCTCCTTAAGAATAGATGGAATAAGAGAAGATTGAGGAACAAAATAACCAAGTATAAAAATACAAAAGTTCATTTCTCCAACAAAGTAGCTACTTCAAAGGATATCCCTTAGTCATATCCGAAATAATGGCCTAAAACTCAAGCAAATGTAATTCATGTTTCATTGAATCTACCAGGGAAATAGAGAAAGATGAGAAAGCCATATATTGAGAAATACCCTCATGTTGTTGAGAGAGAGAATTAGCAATAATGTTGTCAATCCCTTTCTTATAAACAATAGTGTAGCTATAACAAAAAAGTTTAGCTAAGTACTTCTATTGCTTGAGGTGTCTATATGACTTGGGTCAACAACTCCTTAATACTATGATGATCCATGTGAATAAAAAAAATGTGAGCCCAAAAGATATTTCCTCCACTTCCGAATTACTTCCATTATAGCATATAATTTTTGAACATAAGTGGAAGTTCGACATAAGTGAGGAGGAAACTTCTTACTAAAGAAGGCAATAGGATGAGTCCCTTGTAACAATACTACTCCCAAACCCGATCCTAAGGCATTAGTCTCAACAATAAATTTCTTCAAAAAGTTAGGCAAAACTAGAATTGGAGCCAAAATTAAAGTCGTTTTAAGCCTCTTAAAAGCATCTATAGCCACCTCGGACCAATGAAATTTGTCTTTCTTTAAAAAAATCAGTGAAGGGTGCAACAATAGAAGTGTATCCCTTAATAAAACGGCGATAATAACCCAGTAATCCCAAAAACGCCCTCAACTCACTTGAAGTAGTCTAAGTTAACATTTTCCTACCAAAACACCAAGAAGAGAAATAGTTAGTATCAATAATAACAAACCTTAGTTTTTATAGAGAGAGATATCAAGAGTAAAGAAAAGAGGCAAGATTGACCTGGAGGGTGAGTAGGGTTTCTTGATTATTCCAAAGGTCTTTTATACTTCTACATTTAAGGGTTGTGCTTTAGTCTAAAAGTTGGGCCCTAACAATTTCCTAAATCAAGAACTTTGTGGAAAACTAGGGATGATTTGGTTCCTTTTCTTTTTCATATTTATATGTAAATCTCGTACAACTGTTTTCCTTTTGTATTCTATTATTCTATTAATCGTTCTATACTATACTGGAAGTTGTTATATCTATTTTAGTTTGGCTATATTATACTAAGACTCATTGTACTGAGTTATCCTGTATCTTATATGATGTCATGTTGTTGAAATGTAATCTCTTCAAGTTACTAAGTAATCTTCATGCCACTTTAGGGTCTTCATATGTCGACCTCTTCATGCTATAACATCTTACTAATCGCAGTTCCGAAATATAAATCATTTGAGAGAATTTGTTCAAATGGATTTAATACAAGATAGTGAACAATGGATGGCAATTAAGTTCTATCATCTTAAACTAAATGATTTTTGCTTCTTCTTTTTTTTTTTTCAGCCTTTTATGAAAAAATACACATGAGGAGAATGATAAAGATTCTACAATGAATTGGTTTCTTGGCCTTCCAATTGTACAAAGCCTTGGATTATGGGAGGACCAAAGGAGTTGTCAACCGAATTAAATTAACATATGAACCTAAAGAAGGTAATATTCCTAATTGATGAGTAATGGAAGATTTCAATAGTAAGGTTACATTATACTATAATATATAGTTTCAAAATTTCTTATATTTTTTGTAATTTAGTTTTTTATGGTGGTATTTATTATAATTCAATCATATTTATTTTACATTATATTTACTTTTTCAGCATTTATTACAATTGATATTAATTGCATACCACTAATTTTGATCAGTGTCAACATTTATTCATATTCTTTTCATTCATATTTATTAGTTTTATTTATTACATATATTCACCATAAAATGGGCTAAAGAGCCATAGTTTTCTTTCGTTGCTTTGTTTCTATTGCTCGGTTGAACTTTTCTAAAGTGGTTAATATATTACTTCATATTATAGTTTTTTCTCTTTATTTAGGAAATCGAATAGACAAATTAATCATTGTATTAGAAAATTGAGGCTAAGTATTAATTTGTATTAGCTTAGAGGATGATTAATTTTTTTCTTAAATTATACTTTGATCATTAGGAGAAATTTGAGGGGCATCGTTAGGTTTGACATGAATTTCTTTAAAAAAAAAATGGGTTCATGTTGGAGATATATTCTTAAGTTTAGATACCACATATTAATATAACATGAGTTGATTCGCTATCAGCTTTAGTATCCACCATGGTTGTTTTATGAAAAATTTTCCACTTGTGCTATAGTTGTGGTGCCTTCAAGAGGTATATTTTTTTATTGAGGTCCATGGGATTGAATGTTGCGAGATATATCGTTGAAGTCCATTTAACCATTACTATGATAACTAGGGCTAGGAATGCGGGCTAAAGGAGCTAACTTGCCCTAACCCATATAAGCCCATTGGTCAAAGTGGGTAGGCTCGTGATGGCCCGCACCTTAGGTGAACTAGGAAAGTCGGCTTGCCTTACCTTGTAGGCTAACGCGAGTTAGGCGAGCTAGCCCACCTATCAAAAAACATATATATATATTACAATTTACAATATATATATAATATAATATATATATATATATGAACCAATTCAGCCCCAAACCCGAAATCCCAACAACAGAACCCCTAAAGCCCAACGGCCGAACTCTCAAGGCCCAACGCCACATGGCCACACCACAACACCAGCAGCACATTCTCATAATTTTTTTTTTTAAAAAAAAATGTAACTAAAGGAGGATGTCGAATTGGTCTGCCGAGTAGCTCATGATCGAGTGACGAGTGACAAATGATGAGTAGCCAAGTTCATGGCTTGTGGTGTATAGTCATGGTCATGGACTTGTGTGGTGGTAGTAGCTTAGTTGATGGGTGCCTATAGCTTGTGGGGTGCAATGTAGTGTAAGTTTGGTCTGTTTGAGTTTAAGGTAGGTGAGGCAACTGGAGTGGACTAGTGGTAAGTGCCGTACGTAGTGTAAATCTGGATGTTTGATCTATGGACTATGGCTTCTCTGTTGTATATGTGTAAATGTAATGTTGCTCTTGTCCATCTCATGTTCGTCTTATCATGTTGTCTGTTTTGAATCTTTTTTTTTTTTAATTTTTGGCAGGCTAGCGGGCTAACCCGCCCTATAACAGATTGGCCTACCCTGACTAGCGAGTACATGGGGTGGGGCCAAAAGCTCAAAATTCAAGCAGTCAAATTTTTTTTTTTTTTTTGCCTAACCCACAAAAAATTGCAAGTTGAGCGAGTTGGCTTAGCAA
Organism: Laguncularia racemosa; assembly: GCA_037954665.1. Classification (NCBI taxonomy): domain Eukaryota; kingdom Viridiplantae; phylum Streptophyta; class Magnoliopsida; order Myrtales; family Combretaceae; genus Laguncularia; species Laguncularia racemosa. The sequence continues at coordinate 729,490 of JBBMOL010000083.1, forward strand.
GCCCGCCTTGCATTGATAACTATGGTGGTGGTTTTTGATGGATTTTCAAGGTTATTTAAATAACAATTAATAGAGGTCGATAAACAATGATTATCTTTAATAATCATAACTTTGAAGAATAATATACTTGAATAATATATTGCATTCTATAAATAATTAAGGCTTTTATTGATTTTGTACATTTTCCATCGAATGAATTATTTTTCATTAGTTTTTTTTGTGTATTTTTTTACGTAAAGTGCCCCTATTTGAGTGTATATTGATTATTTTTTTATATTGTATTCATGTAGGAGTTAGATTTTTGTCTACATTAATCTAAGAGCATAAAGATCCTCACATGATAGGCAAATGAATATTAACTTTCAATACTTTATGCCAATTTATACTATCAAAAAAGAAGTTGAAGGATGATGGTATTTCCATATCTTTATTTTATTTTTTATTTTATGGGATTTTTTTCATTAAAATTCCATTAATTAGTTTGAGTTGTGGGTTTTCTATACTAAAGCCCATATGTCTAAGTGTTATTTATCAATTCCTTTTTATCTGTATGTATTACAAATTCCAATTTGAATATAAATATATGATTCTTTTTAAATCTCCTCAATTCATATGAATTTAGTATAGTACATATATGTAGTTGAGTAAAATTTCATGTGATTTAGTAAATGAAATATAAATTCCATAATTACTAGATCAATCCATAAGATTTGACAAAGAATGGGTCAATAATGCGATTTTTTTTTTGTGGAAAATGGGAAATTTAAAATTCTTAGGGATGAAAAACATGGAATTGCTATAATATATAGATTAAATTTAAACAGAAATAAATAATTTTGTAAATTCAATAATCATGGCATAATAAAAGAACTTTATAAGTTTTTGAACATTGAAGACACCGATCAAGAAACTAGTATTACCTTTGATGAAACAAATACATGTTATATAAGATCCTTCAAAGACTCTTTTGAGTTATACATATATGATGGATTGATTTGGAAAATAAGTAGGATGTGCATAACTAAATAATTTTTGTATAACATAATTTACTATTAAGCATAATATAATATATAATACATGTTACATTACATTCAATGAAAAATAGTACCAATATATTATAATATGATATAATTTTATTGGAAACATAATCACTTATGTTTTTCATTATATTTGCCATTAAATTTCATCAATTACATTTGTCATTGATTCTTTTTATTGAGTAAAACTTCTTTTATTTTTCAAAGTAAGCATGAAAAGATCAATTTGTTTTCTATAGAATTCGAAAAAAACAATGAAATTTTTTAATTTAAAACACAATATAATATGCAATATAAAACACAATATAATATGTAATACATATTACATTATATTCTATGATTAATGGCAATATGATTGTTATAGCATGACAAGTAATGTGGCATTTACTACAAGCATAATGACTTATATTTTTTGTTATATTTGCCATTAATTTTCATCAATTGTACTCGCAATTATTCTTCATTATATAAAACCATTTTTTTTATTTTTCAATGTAAATACGAAAAATTACAATTTAGTTTTCCTGGAATTCAAAAGAACAATAAATTCCTACACTTAAAAGAGGTAATAAATCCATTAATTATTTCAATATTAATGTCTATATAAACTAATGATAATATTTTGATAGAAAGTTTTAATTAAGGCAATTAATTTGTTAATTACCAATGTTAATTGATGATAAAATTTAAGGTGATTAATTTAGAATCGTCAATATTGACTAATGGTAAAATTTAAGGATGTAAGTAAAGGTAGAATAGATATAGATAATTTATGGCTATATTAATAATATAGTTAATTGTGATCGAAAGTTTTTATAGAATCAATAAGATAGGAATTTATTGTAATTACCTTATGAATATTAATAGCAAATATAATAGTATGAATTTATGGAAATAATGTGTTAATGGAAAAGATATAACCGATAAAAATGTAGAATATAAGATGGGTTGCAATTTTTGTATAACTTAATACAAAATAGTATAATTTTTTAATTTCACATGATGCATAAATTGATATGAAATAAATAATTAATAGTTATACATAGTTAACATATAATATATATCCATACAATTAGATAATAGTATAACTCTTTTTTCCGAAGTTATATAAATATGGGCCAACTATGAATCTTCATATATAATCAACAAATAATATTTGTATATACAACACCACATCTCTAACAATTTACAAAGATACATTGTTATTAAAATATTAGCAATTTACAAATATATGTTGTTAATTAAAATATTAATTGTGATAATCTTTTAAATATTTTTTTTTTACCTTGAATATACTTCAAAACAAAAGTTCTTATAATGGAATGGGGCATTATTGTACATGTGAATAATGCTTGCATTATAATTTATCTATTACAATATGTATGTTGCATATTATGTAATATAATACATATGTTATAATATGACAAATAACTTTGATATTTACTACAAATATAATTATTTCTATTTCTATTTCTATTTTTCATGAAATCTTTTTATCATATTAATTTTCATCTATTACTTTTGTTATTAAATTTTTTTGTCAAATTACATCTCTTGACTTTTATATTCTATTTCCATCCATTACTTTCGTTTATAGTGTTACTAATTTTCATTAGTTACATTTGTTTCCATTAATTCTTTTCATCAAATTATATCATATTATACTATATAATTTTGAATATTCTTACCTTTTATATTATATATTTTTATTAGTTACATTTGCATAATTTTTTAGGTCATATTAATATAATTTCGGACACTCTTGCCTTTCATATTTTATTTTCCATCTATTACTTTTGTTTGTGGCATCATTATTTTTCATTAGCTATTTTCTTTTGCCTTTTTTTTTGGCTAAATTATATTATAATATACAGATTGGAAAACTTACTTTGTTATGTATTCCACCTTTTATGGTATCATTAATATATTTTCATAATTTCTTTTATCAAATATAATATAATTTTAGAAGCTTTTGGCTTTTATATTTTATTTTCTATCTATTATTTTTGTTTATTCATAAACCATGAAAATAATAGCCATATGATTAAATATTATGAATCATTCATTTCCAAGAACTTAAAATGGTTAAATAATTTCAAAATCTGACTACTATTTAGTAATTCACCCCAAGTCATTCATTATATAAAAATCATATATAGTATATAATTTGATAATAACAATTTAATTGAAGCCATATTTGCATTGTAGTTTCATTTTAATTTAATCCATTTAGATTCAAACATTCCATCACATTTATTTCTCATCTTAGTTATGGAATGAGTTTTTATATATATATTATAATGTTTATTAGTAAATGAATTAAATATTTTATTAATGAATTAAACATTTCATTGGAAAATATTTTTTTATAATGCTAAAAAATTAAAAATTTACATTTATTATATTAAAAAAATTATAATCATTATTTAAACTTTTATTCGCATATGACACGAGCTTTTTAGGTAATTAACAAGTATGGTGGAAGAATATAATTATATCTATTTCACTCTATTAAATGAAAAATTTATGAAATATGTTTCTATCTACCAAAAGGCTATTGGATTCATGGAACAACAGTAGAAAGGTTTCTCACTAGTTAGCGGGAAAAATATGTGGCTGTGAAAGAGGGGATTAAGTGGAACAGAGATATTAAAAGGTCAGTAGTTTCTTTCTTCTCTTCTACGATCAGAGTTTCAGATATAGCTTATTTGACTTTGGATCTAAAAGCAGGCCCATGTAAAGCTTACTGAGCTATGCTAATTTAATCATACATAATGTAGTAACATTCTAAGCATACGATTGGATATATATTGTTTTAAAAAAAATTTGTATATTATGTTTTAAAAAGAAAATTTTAATTTGTATTTTTATGAAATAAATAAAAAAGTAAAGAAATCCAACCCTATAAATATGCTTTCTTAATAAATTTTTGAATAGGATAAACAGAAAAGAAAACGACACTATAAATATTACTTGATAATTTATACAAAAATATATAGAAATAGAGCAATATACATAGAAAGCATGAGTATCATTAAAAAAGCAATTTTAATTTAAGCACATCATATCTAAAATTCGAATTTTAAACTAAAATTGAGGGTCGGCTTAACGAACCAACCCTAGAGTTTCCACAAATTATGTCGGCCATATGTCTTGATTGCCATACAGCACCTACTCAAGTTAAGCAAGCGTGGCATAATTAGCCAACCGACCCTTTTAAGGCTCATCGGTTGAGTTGGCCACTTTACTTGTATGTCCTTCCTCTGTTGGCTCGTTCTCATATGAACGATGTGGGACTGGCTTGAAACAAAACAGTAAGAATAAAATTTAGTAAGTTACTTTCCATTTCGGCCCAGCCCATTTATCTATCAAAGAACAAAATTTAGTAAGTTACTTTCCAATTCGGCCCAGCCCATTTATCTATCAAAAACCCTCGTTCCGAACTCTAAAACCCGCCCACCTCTCTTTCCTCTTCCTCCTCTTTCTCCCTTCATCACTCCCAACTCGTTCTCCACCGACCTTTTGTAGACACGGCAGCAAGATGCTTGAAGCTTACCAAACAAGTTCAATTGAGTGGAAGCCAGCACCAGTTCTTGCCCTAGCTACTAGTCCCGATGGCTCTCAAGTTGCTGCGGCTCGAGAAGACGGCTCCCTCGAGATTTGGATGGTCGCTCCTGGTTCCATTGGCTGGCACTCTATCCTGGTATCTTATTTTTTACTTTTAGGATTGCAGAATTGTATAAATTTGTGTTATGGTGAGTTTGATTTGCTGATTTATGTCAATTTTGTCACTGTGTAGACGGTTCATGGAGATGCTGAGTCTCGAGTGTCTTCAATGGTATGGTGTCGAGTTGGTTCGAGAGATAGGCTATTGTCTTCTAGTATTGATGGATCGGTGTCTGAATGGGATCTTTTTATCTTGAGGAAGAAGGTAATTATATGTTTTTTTTTTTAGCTGCATTGGATGTCCAGTTGATGCTTTAAGTATTTTGGTTTTTACATATGTGATTAATTAACATTGGTAAGTGCAAGCCACTGCATAATGAGCCTTTCAGTTAGTGAAATTTTTTACGGTTGTTTTGGCAGATAAACCTTTTAGTTAGAGAAATTTTTTTAGTTTTATTTGGATTTATATTTGTTGCACGACTTAGCAAGCTAACCTTTGTTATACTTATCCAAAAAAGCTAACCTTTGTTATGTGGCCACCACTTCTGACCTTGAACCAAGTAAACTAGTTTGATCCCCATAAAATAGGTCGCCAAAATATGCAGGTTTTAAGTGAAGCCGTCTTTGTTTCATGGAAACCGATTTTTCCACTTTTTTCAACACTTCTTACAATTACATGTAGCATCTTATTAAGTTGCGGTAACTAGTGGATCTTAGCATAGGTTGTTGCAGTAAGCTAAAGTGGTGTGGCGGTGTTGGAACCATCATGGAGAATGAAAATGGGGAAGTGACTTCCATTTCTAAAAGAGGAAATCACTTTCCCAATTTTCTATTGGCATATCTTGTGATTGTTACCATTGCCAGCACTATTTACTGCTAGAAGCCACAATACATGAATCTAAATAATAAGTTTTCATTGCTCTATTGTTTGTATAATTGAAGGGAAAATTACAGTCCTAGTTGGTCTTTCCATCAAATTGTTAATTACAATTTCTTATTTCTTATTTTCCTTTTCACATTCCAGACTGTTCTAGAATCAGTGGGGGTCTCAATTTGGCAAATGGCAGTGGCTCCTCATAGAATTCATTTCTCTCATGTGGGAAGTAAGCGACCATGGTTTGATAATGATGATTTACTTGACAGTCCTGAAAGTAGTGTTGAAGATGAAACCAGTGAGACTGATGACGACTCTGACTTAGTTAAGTTTCATCAGCAATCATCCTTTGATGATGCACGCTTAGCACTTGCTTGTGATGATGGCTGTGTGAGGATGTACGAGGTTTCTGAATCAGAAGATTTAGTTTATATCAAGTCGCTGCCAAGGGTCAGTGGTGAGATTGCACAACCATCATAAATTTACTTGCTGCTTTATCCTGCTGTTTTATTGAGTGATTGTATTCTAATTGATGTTTTTATTTGTAGGGCGGATTCTAAGTGTCACTTGGAATCCTGATGCATCTGTCGTATATTCTGGGAGTAGCGATGGGTCAGTGTCTCTTTTAACTATGAGACTTGTGCTTAGTCTCTTTATTAGTCTTCCAGTCGTCTTGCCAAAACTAAGATCTGATATTTAATTGGTTGTAATGTCATTCTTCCTGCTGTGCTATTCATAGATTGAATTGATTTTGCAGGCTAATTAGATGTTGGGATGCTACATCGTCTCGTGAGATCTATAGAATCACTGTAGGCCTTGGAGGTCTTGGCAGTGGTCCTGAATTTTGCATATGGTCGTTGCTTTCACTGAGGTAATTTCAAGTATCAAAGTCTTCAGTTGTTGAGTTAGTAGTTGGTTCATTGGTTGACTTTGCTAATCATTCACAAATTATACGTTTCTGATGATTGCTTCTCACTCACTCCAGATCAGATACACTTGTTAGCGCTGACAGTACTGGCACTGTTCAGTTTTGGGACAGTAAACATGGAACCCTTTTACAGGCTCATTCTTTTCATAAAGGTGATGTGAATGCACTTGCTGCAGCTCCTAGTCATGATAGGGTGTTCTCAGCTGGTTCTGATGGCCAGGTGCTCCTTTTTACTTTTCCTTTTTTTTTTTCCCTTTCTTGATCTTTCAATTAGCCATTGTAGCTTGCTCCTTTTTTATTTTTATTTTTTTAAATTAAAATTAGAATGCTACATTTGGGTGTAGGAGACACCAATGTTGGTTTATTACTTAAAATTTATACAATAATTGTTTGCTGATTCATTGCTTACAGATATACTTCTGATGCTTCGTTTCCTCATTTCACAATAATTTTGTCATGGAATGTTAATGCTAACAGAATTTTTCTTTTTATTGCAGATTGTTCTGTATAAGCTCTCCAAAGAGACTACTGGATCAAATCATGGCAAAATTTCTAACAAAGAGGTGATGAAATGGGTTTATGTTGGATATGTGAGAGCTCACACACATGATGTCAGGTCCTTGACAGTTGCAGTGCCGGTTTTGCGAGAAGGTTTGTTGGTGATTATTGGAGCTTCCTGTACTGTCTTCGTGGTTTTCACACCTTAGTTTAGAGAGAAAGATTTGTTTAGTATATCTACCTTTATTTAGCATAATGTCATTCACTGTTTTTATCCTAGAGTTTCTATAGGTCCTTCATGATGCATAGAGTATGTGAATGCTCATTTCCTTGTCATAATTTCTTCTCTATGCTTTCCTGTGTTCATCATTCCTGGTCGGTGCTTGATACTTAAGTCTTTCAATTCTCATTTGCAGATTCTTCGGCAAATGAAAAGCCAAAGAGAATTCGTCGAAGGAAGAAGCCTGTTAATTTTTCATACCATAAATGGGCCCATACGGGAATTCCCATGCTACTCTCAAGTGGGGATGATACAAAGATCTTTGCCTACTCTGTTAAGGATTTCTCTAAGTTTTCTCCGCATGACATTTGTCCTGCTCCTCAGAGATTGCCAATTCAGCTGGTGCTTACGGGCATAGAGCAAACCTGTTTGCTGTTGGTCCAGTCTCCTTACTGGTTGGATATTCTCTCTGTTCATACAAAGTGTGGTGACTACCATATTACTGGTCCTGTTCCTGCTGGAGGGAAAGCATCCACCAAGCTTCTGGCTCGGGTCAAGAGCAAGGCATCAAGGAAGGTCATTTGCAGCTCTATTTCTGCATCAGGGGAACATTTTGCTTATTCAGACCATATGAAACCTAATTTATTTGAGTTGAAGAGGTCTAAAGGTACTAAAAATGCATGGACAGTAAATAAAAGGCTGCTTCCTCCTAGAGTACCTTCTGCCAATTGTATGATTTTCAGTGTTGACTCTAGCTGTCTAATTATTGCTGGTCACGACAGAAGAATATATGTAAGTTTTCTGTATTGCAGCTTTTGTTTTCTCTAAAATTGTTGCACAAGTTTTTGTAGTGCATTAGCTAGTTGTCAATAGAATTGGGAGTTCTAATGAAGTTGTCACCGAACTTTTGGTTAGAGAACTACATTAGAGATACTTGCATGTCTCCATTGGACCATGTGCACATATTTTGGCTCTTCAAATTCTGATTAATTGCTCAATGTGTACACATAACATGGTAATGAAAAACAGAGATTCCTAGATTGTAGATATCATTGTAACCAGAAATTTGCTTCTTCTTTCCCCTCCCCTCCCCACTCCCCAAACCCGCAATGAAAGAAATTTGCTTCTTTTGATCATATTCCCTGATTGTAGATGTTTTTATAACCAACTTGCTTATTTTGATGGTGTCATTCAACTAGTTAGCAATCTCTGCATATCCTGAAAATTGCTTTTTACCCTGATAAGAGGAAGTTTTACATATCATCTATCTTTTCACTTACATGAGTTTTGTCACTTGAGCAGGTTGTGGATATTATGAGCTTGAAAGTTCTTCAGACCTATACCCCATGCCATGAGGGGCAGGAAGAGGGAGTATCTCCTGATGAGCTTCCAATAACAAAAATGTTTATAAGCTCCAATGGGCAATGGCTAGCAGCTGTTAATAGCTTTGGAGATATATTTATATTTGGTCTGAAGATACAAAGGTGTATAATCTACTGCTTGAAAGTTATTTATTTTAGTATTGAATAAAAATATATTGCTTATGGATGATATTGGCTGCTGTATGTGGCTGGATTTCACATAAATTACCAAAACTAAGGGGAAAAAAAGAAAAGAAAAAAGAACCTGTACCCAAAAGCGAAACTTGGGCATATTGTTCACAGGTGTACTTTTTCTATTTCTTTTGTTAATCTTGGTTGCTGACTTCCAAATAGGCTGTGATAGTATAGCATATCATCTATATGTGGCTGATTTCCCTTTTTACATCTTTGATCAGGCTTACTGCATGCAGTAAAGCATATCTTTGAATATGGGCTAGTTTGAATGTTCCATAAAATATTGGACAGCTATTGTTCTATCTGTATGTTTTGGATGTCTTGTTTCTTTGTATATAAATTAAGCTTTCTTTGGTACTTTGATCAGGCAGCACTGGTTTATATCAAGACTAAATGGTGCATCTATAACTGCCGGTGGATTTTCTCCCCACAAGATCAATATGCTTGTGCTTACGACATCATCTAACCATGTCTATGTATTTGACGTGGAGACAAAGGAACTTGGAGATTGGTCAAAGCGTAAAGAATTCACCATGCCAAGGAGATTTCAGGAGTTCCCTGGGGAGGTGATTGGACTCTCTTTTCCGCCTTCCCCTAGTTCATCTGCTGTGGTTATTTACAGTCCCAGGTACCTTTCCTTGCATTCATTTAACTTGCTTCAGGCTATAAAATGTATAATCTGCTTTCCAAGGAAGTCTCATCCTTCCAACTTACCATATTTCTGCAGTCAAAGACTTAGAAAAGGATTAAATATGCTATATGCTGCAGTTACCTGTTGCAATTTCAATTATGAACTTTTGGTTGTTGACATGGTCTACTTGCTCAATTTCTTCTTCAGGTTGCTAAGCAATTTAAAGTTGGCCATGCACTTAAATTGATAATTATATCACTTTAACTATTTGATTTTATAAGGAATGTGATGTAGTCTGTTAGATTTTAAACTAAGAAAAATATGGGGAAAGAGATTAAGCTTACCTTTGGACTTGGGCTGATATTTTAGTGAATAACATGATAAAAGGGTGCTTTTGAGAAGAATAAGGTCAGTAATGATAAATATAGCCTGGACTTTACAATTATTAAATATTTATAACAGTTATTGCTATCTTTTTTTAGGGCGCTGTGCTTGGTTGACTTTGGAATGCCAGTGGATCAAGAAAATGATAGCAGCTTGCTAAGTGGGCAGGATTTAGCACTGAGGAAGTTGCAGAACCCTGTCTTTGGGAAGTTAAAACATAGTGACATAACTTGTGAAATAGATGCAAAAGCCAATCATAGAAAGAACTTTGATTTTTTTGCTTTTAGAGATCCAGTCTTGTTTATTGGTCATCTTTCGAAAAATTCCATCATTATCGTAGACAAGCCATGGAGGGAAGTAGTAAAAACATTGGAGGCCCCTCCTGTCCACAGACACATTTTTGGGAGTTAATGACATGCCGAGAGATGTTTGCACACGGTAATACAAAATGCAATCAATTTTGTTCAATTCACTCTTTCTTGTTGTTTTTACAAGTCTGCTGCCACTAGGATGGTTGTCTCAGCCAACTAAAGCTTTTGCTCTGTAGTTTTATCTCATATTGTGATTATCTTCTTGTATTATATTGCTGTGTTTTACTCCTTACTTGCAATGCACATTGTTTTGCTCAATCAATGTAGATTAAAAAAAAAAAAAAAGAAGATGATGAGATTTGCAGTAGGAAGAGCAGGAGAAACCTAGTGGTTCGTGAGTTTAAAACAAAGTGCCTTTTTAGATGCGCTTACTGTTTATGTAGAGCTCACAGAAATTGAACAAAGTTTTGCATTATTGATTTGCTTGTTTTTAGATGAAAGAAGAAAAAAGGCATGAGCATATGCATCCTTGTTCCCTAATGAAACCGGGTAGCATCATACAATGGGATGCAGATATATGTGGGAGTAATCCAAGTACTTCTGCCTCAAATTTTTTTGGGTGGGTGGGAATGGGACTGTGTTAGTATACTTTCAGGTCAATTTGAGTATATGGATAAAACTTGGTCTGGCTGAATATTGGTAAAGCGGCCGGGTATAGAAAGCAGACACTGAAGATTCCATTTGCTTTATCCTTCTGCAGTTTCAGGGCATTCATTAGTGTGTAGTGTACAAAAAATGAACGTATATGATGGTGGGTCTTGAAGAACTCTTGTTCGTTAGCCAAAATCCAATACTACAACCTCTAAATTATAGACACGAGTGGTTTAATGTCTCTTATGACCCAATAGCACGTTATTATCCATTCAATGTTAGGTTGGTTTCATTGCTATCGTTGAAGACAATTTAATTCTCGGCCCTCCTAAAGGCCATTTCGTCCGTATGTTTGCTTGTTGACGTGCCTGTCCTTTGTTATGCCAGTAATTTCCCCTGCATCCACGGCTTATAATAGGGGCTACAGCAAATGTTTCATTAAACATTTTAAATGTGAATGTATTATTAAAAGAAATGGACGTTCGTTTCCTATGGGTTAATTTTATTCTTCTATGTATATTCTCAAAAAGTTTATTAAAGGGTATATAAATATTCTAAGTTGGAGCATTATAGAACTCTCTCTCTCTCTCTCTCTCTCTCTTATATATATATATATAAATAACTCACAACGCATGCACGTCTCTAACTTATTTATGTTTTTCGTCATCACCTCTACACCATCTTTCTTGGGATTGATTGCCCTTGTTTGTTTAGGGCCCATTTGAAAAAAAAAACAACTTGTAGAGTTCCTCTTCTGAAAATTACATGAAACAGCCTTTCCAAAGTTCTATTATTTCTCAAAGGTTCCTAATTGAATAAGCGATAAGAGAAAACCAATCAATAGTCAGAAATAATACGCGTGATACTTTTTTTTTAATTTATTTAATATTACATGCAAGCCATCTCTAAAGAGAGAGATTATTAATGACACTTATTGACACCTATCGAGTATCAGCATGGACGGTCATAGAACAGCAGAATTTTAAGAGGTTACGCTATTAAATATTGTAGTTTTTTAAAAAATTTACTTAAATATTATATTTAAAATAATTATTTTTAAAATAGATTTCGAAAATGCGTATATTGTTTGCGACTTTAGGATTAAAAAAAAATTAAATTAAAGATGCAAACTAGGTTTGTTATACAGAAGACACGGATCTCTTTTATACCTTTAGAAAAATTACTTGAAGGCGTGAACCACGTCTATACCTTTAGTGTAATCCTTTTTTTTTTTTTAATTTCATTGTACTAAAGACACGTATACCATCTGCGCCCTCAAGCATAATGTCTATGCCTTAGTTTTCTTTTTTTTTACACTTTGGCAAATCAAAACATAGCAATTCGATACTTATAAAAATAGAAAACGGCAACGCTATTTGATTTTGGATATAGTACACTCAAATCAGTCTTTTTTAATATATTATGATTTTGTAACTCTAAACAAATAAAAAGTTATAACTCTTTAAAATTGGAAAAGCAAATTGTATCAATTTCAGCTTTTTTTCTAACTTAAAAAAATTATAACTTTTTTTTGTTGTTTGGAGTTATAGAGTCCATAATATATCAAAAAAGACTTATTTGAATGTACTATAATTAGGACCAAACAACGTTGCCGTTTTCTATTTTTATAAGTGTTAAATTGCTATGTTTTGATCTGTCGAAGTGTAAAAAAAAAAAAAAACTAAAGGCGCAAACGTTTGAGGGCGCAGATGGCATACGTGCCTTCAATACAATGTGACCATCAAAATGTAAAAAAAATTACACTAAAGGTATAGAACCTCATTCGCGTCTTCAAGCAATTGTATACAAATTGTATTGAAGGAGCAAATCGAGTCTGCGCCTTCAGTTTTATTTTTTTTTTTAACCCTAAAGTCACAAATTGTGTCCACATCTTCGAAATCTATTTAAGGAATCATTATTTCGAGTATAATATTAGCATAATTTAAAAAAATTATAATATTTGAGATTGTTACCTAAACTTTAGGCTCTTATAGGAATAATAAACACAAGCTTGTTGGACTAAGAAAAGGTATTAAGCCTGCTTGTTGGATTAAGAAAAGGTATCAAGCCTTTTCTTAAACACAAGCTTGTTGTGTGATGCCCAACTCTTTGCATTGGGTATTATTTGGTTCATAATGGGGATGGTTATTATAACTGAGCTAAAGAATGGTTACTACTAAGAATATGGATTTTTTTGTCAAAACATTTATTTATTTTTTATTTCAATCTTCATTGTTTACAAACAAGTTCATTGTTAGTTTTTTGTTAGGAATTACAAGTGGTACTATCTTATTTATCCAGGTATTTTTATAGAAAATGTATAAATTTATTTGTTAATGTTTGTCACCTATTCTATTTCAATTCTAAATGTTTATTTTTTTTTACATCGGAGTCCTCATTATTTACAAATATTTACAAATCAGTCCTTTTAATGACAATGTTAATTTCTCCATTAAGGATTGACATATAGCGCAATTCAATTGGTTCACGTAATTACATAAAATAAATAATATAATAAAATTATAAAAGTTAAATAAGATTAATTTTAAAAATAAAAAAGCTAGAAAAAAGAAAAAAAAATTGGAAATACATACATAAATACACACACACTCATCAATATATATAATATATGTATATATATATATATATATTAGTATTTGAGTAAATTAATAAAAAAGAAAAAAAACGAGGGTAATCGAAACTTTTTTATTAATTTTTCCATATTTTTCCTATTTTATATTTTCAATTTTTTTATTAATTTACTCAAATACTAATATAATATGTATGTATGTATGTATGTATGTATGTATGTATTATTATATATATATTGATGCACATATATTTTTATTTCCAATTTTTTCTTTTTCAAACTTTTTTATTTTTTTAATTAATTTTAAAAAGGTAACACCATCGTAAAGAATTTGTTTGCAAATATTTGCAAACATTGAGAACTTAGATGCAAAAAATAAATAAATAAACATTTTTTATTGAAACATAAAAAGTAACAAACAATAAGGGGAAAATTTATATTGTTTTCATAAAAATTATGCACCAATAAGATGGAGTCATGTGTAATTCCTAATGGAAAAATTAATGATGATATTTTTTTGCAAATGTTAAGAACTGAAATAAAAAAAAATTAAATGCTTAGGATAGAATTAGAAAAGGTGGTAAATGTTAAGGACAAAATTTGTCTCTTTCTCTTAAAATTATTAGGTAGATATGATAGATCCTTACTCTCAAAGTGTACATGGACATTTTCATAACTTTTGAAAATATACACATTGGCCTTAACTATTTTTAAAGATTTGACAATGTTGGTTTTTTTTTTAAAGTAAAATTTTACTATATTAGGTCCCTTTAGCAAAGAAATTGGGACTTTAGGACAACCTGGGGTTTATTTTCATGTGTTTAAAAGTTATGAGGCGGTAAAAGTGTACTTTAGGAGTTTAAAGCCCAGTAATAGTTGTTGGGGGGTGTATTTTCAATTATCTTTGTTAATAATGTGATTCGAATTATAATTATTAATTAAATAGCTTATTGATAGATTAAAACTAGTTAATTATGGTTCTCTTAACAAAGATTTTAGGAATTTAGAGACATATCGAAGATTATGTGCATATCTCATTTTAGAAAATTTGACTTGATTAATAGTTTTAGGGTGCATTCACAGTTATTACAATCAATAATATGTTAGTATTATAATTATCAATTAAATAGCATATTCATAGGTTAAGATTAAATCAATTAGTTAATTCTATATACTTCAATTTTGATTGGTTAGTAACTACTACAAGAATAATCATTTTTGTTATTGATTATTATTAGTAATCAATTATTTGATAAAATAAAATAGAAACCTATAATCCATCTAGCAATTAAAAAAATTATTAGTTATGACTATTATTAATTGTCAATTGAATGTTATTATTAATTAATTCACTACTTACTATAGTGTAGAAGCTTCCCTTTCCAATCATAATTATAACTAATTAGTAATTATTATTAAGGGTAAATTACACGGATGCCTTTTAAAAAATTTTGAAATTACATGAACTCTTTATTTTTTCAAAAGTTAGCACATGGATCCCTTAAAACAATTGTGGGACCCTCCCTTTTATATGTTGGTTGCTTATGTATAGTTTTTTGTTGATGTAGACAACACATGTCATATATTTAATTAACAAAACTACTAAAAATTCAAGAAATTAAAAAGAAAAAAGGTGGGAAAATTAAAAAAAATGAAAATTAGGGGAAAAAATTAATAAAAAAGACAATGTGGCTATTACTTGCCACCCAATCTTCTTACAATTTTTCTTTTGACTTTCTAGCATTTTTTATATTTTTTTAATTTTCTAAATTTTTGAGTGGTTTTGTTAATTAAATATATTATGTGTGTCATCCATGTTAGTAAAAAATTACATATAAACAGTCAACGCATGAAATAAGTGCGTCACATAGCTGTTTCAAGGAGCTTAGGCCTTGACTTTTGAAAAAGCATGGTCCATAAAATTTTAAAATTCTTTAAGAGATGTCCATATAATTTAACTTTAATAATTGTGATTCATTTATATTCTTACCATATTAATTGTTGTAACCAATTAGTAATTGATTATTAAAATTATAATTTAATTAATCATTATAAACAATTATAATTTAATTAACAATGTAATTATGATAATTAATTATTAATTATTTAGTTTTATCATTAGTTATTTAATTAATATTAATTATTTGTTATTAAATAATTGATTAAACAATTAATTTGTAGTGATTTATAACTATTAAATATTAATTATATTAGTTTTAAATATTTAATTACCAGCAATCATTTACTAATAACACAATCGATTAATATTTATACTTATTATCACCTATATGAACTATTTATAAACTTATAGTAATATTATTCATATTTATAAAATAGTAAGCTATGATTTGAGATTTTGATAAGATATTTTGGGATAAAAATATACAAGGCTTTAGGGAGGGGATAATTGCTTCTATATGTGGTGTAAAACAATAGCTATTCCCTCTATATCATTGAGAAATTGATAAGTAAGTTTGGATGCACTTAATAATTAAGATAGAGACATAACAAAGATGTAGAATCCTTAAATAAGTAGGAGCTATTTGTAAGTGCAAGAATCTTAAGTGTTGGGCAATTATACATATTATTGCTAATTGTGCTTGTAGATTTACTACACATAGTTTACAATTGATCTATTCATAAAACCAAATCAAATTGTAAAATCTAGTTCTTTTATATCTCAATTCTATTCATAGTTCGATTTGAGGAACTAAATCGAATCGAACCAAACCACTAGTTATTGAAAATATAAACGAAGTGGCATGCTTTTTTTTTTTTTCAAATCCTAATAAGTAGGCCTAAACCTAGCAAATCAAATGGTAAAAAGGAAAAAAGAAACCTATAGAGGACTAAAATTACTATATTAATATTTTGGGTTAGGTCCATTCATTATTTAACTTGACTTATTGGGTTAAGTGATAAGGGTTAGTGAGTTCGGTTCATCTTTTAGGATGACTTAGGAAGAATTAGCTTAGTGGGCTTAGAACCAAAATTGTTGGATTTGTCCGTCTACATCTAACATTTCTTAGGTAGGATTATGCCCTGATGGAGAAGGCTATTGGCTTTAGGCCTTTAGTAAGCTCGTTAAGATAACCTTGGGATAAGCATACTCTATCTTATCCATTAATTGCTAAGGTGATTTAACAGCTGTCATTAGATCTAATAATCTATCAATACTTAGTCATTCTTCCTCATTTCAAAACAACTCCAAAGATTAGAGAAATGATGTTCCATTGTGAAATCTCTATTCTCAAGGATCAAATAAGTGTCTAAACAAAAAATGGCTTCAATTGCTCAAGAACTATAAAGTTGATGCTCAAGATCCCTTTGACTCCCTTGGTTGTCACTTATGCATTTTTGATATTGCCCATTCTTTTTCCCTACTACTCCCTCCCTAGTTATCCCATCATGTGATATCTCCACATCACTTCTTTGAAGTCACTTGTAATGTGGTACCCACGTGCTACTGACATAACCACTTTAGTCGAAACCTCTCATCTACAAAACCTAACCCTAATCTTGAGCAATTCACTCTCCTAGTCCTCAATACCTTCACTTCTTCATTTCACTCTCATGCAAGTTAGCTTTCATGTCATATTAAATTTTCACCTTTAGTTTATATTTTCATTGAGTTCACTCTCATTAAATATCTTTGTTTCAATTCCTCACACTCTCATAGTTTCGATCTAATCTCTTACTCTTTCCCACTCCTTAGATCAACAAACTCCAACGTTCTATTAATGTATAATGCTTTTCTCCTCTTAACTTGCTTAATTGTCGTTATGTGATATGGATGATCCAATAGAGAATTTACAAGATAAGTTTGAATAACAAATTAAGTTTGTTTAAGAGAACTATTATCAATTATTCTTTTGTTTTTGATACATGTGGTTATAGATTACTTATCAATTTTTATTTGACTTGAAATTTTGCATTATACTATACAAATAAAAATTATAGTGATAGAAGTGAGTTGTGAATAGGAAAATGTGATTAAAACATCTAGGTGTTTTTGAAAGTGGTTTAAATTGAACTAAATCCAGCTTAATTGCATTTAAAGTGGTTTGGTTTAAAACTCCTAATGCTAAAAGCCATTTGGTTCATTAAGGAATTAAGCCAAATTATTTCAATTGCGATTTGGTTTGGCTTGAACTTGAATCGAATTGAATCAAACGATGACAACTTATTTTAGGATACTAGATCTATTTCTGAGTTCTATATATGAAACTATAGGAAATTACTAAACTACTCCAAAACTTGAAAAACATCGTCTTTTTTCATTTGGATTTGTTCCATATTTTGGCTTAGACACTTCATGTAGCTTGATTATAAATAGTACTACAATGTTATTGAATCAATTGCTACTAAATATTTATCGGAAAAGAGTTGGGAGTATCGGAAAAATTGACATATCTCTTCAAAAATCATGTTGTCCCACATGGAGGATAATACAATTTCTTCTAAATGAATAAAATCCACCAAATCGACAAATACAATAAATCCCTTAGAAGGGATGATGAAAATATGAAAAGAAAAATGACAAACACATAAAACAAAATCACTTGTTCTAAAAATTATTGATAAACCAATATTTCTATCACCACATAGAGTCATTAGATCTGTACTGTTAGATTTATGGTGGTTAAATATGTAATTTGATGATAAGTGATAAGAGAACGGTTGAAAAATATTAGCTCTAAAAATTTTTATTTAACGAAAAATTCAGGATCTGTAAATATTAAAATTAATGACGGTGGATTTACAGCTCTAGAATGGTGAAGGAAAAAGAGGGGTCGGGGGGCGGCGGGGGTCTAGAGTTCGTAGCGAGGTTGTGTGTGTGGGTACGGAAAGGGAGTTCAAAAATCAAACCTAGTTCAGTCCAGTGTAATTTCGAGCAGGGAATCCGTATACTTGTTCAACCATATATTTTTATTTCTACCAACAATATAAATGCAGCATAAGCATTTGAATTAACATTGGGTGAATTAGAATTTGAAATTTAAATCGTTGAAAATTTAATACGTCATAGATAAAAACAAAATAAATGGCACACTAGACATTCTTGTGTGAATGTTTTTCTTAATTCGGATGGGAATGTGAACGAGATTACATTTCCATGACAGCTTCTAGTCCACATTTTATGATGTCCAATGGAAAAAATATTTTTATACACTTAATTTTTTCATAAGTTGTTTTTTTTTTTTAATCCCTTTATAAGTAACTCAGAATAGAAATTAATGGAATCCATATAATAATGCTATATATATATATTTAAAAAATTTCAATCTGACCATTGCCAGTGTGATCAAAATAAGCTTTAACGAAGCAGAAGATCATGCCAATTCTTAATTTTATATTCAAACTTGTTCCCCTTCCTCCAACATTCGAGAGGGCAAGATAAAAAGTGGAAAAATTTTCCACATAGCAAAAGCACAAAAGATAATGACAAAAGAAAAAGAAAAATGAACATGACCAAGAACGATATCTTGCTGAAATCTAGTTTGATTGTCCCCCTTACATCAAACCAAACCCCATTCACAGCAATTGCTACAAAAGATGTTGCCATCTGAAAATGTGAAGTAAAGTCACGCCCACTTTCTGCCACCTGAAAAACAAAACAAAAACTCTAGTTAGGAAATCTTGTGCACAAAAATAACCTTATTTTTCCCAGTACGGATTTACAGAGTATTATAATATAGCAGACCAACCTGCTTTTCCTGGGAACTGTTTCTTCCAGACAGAAGAAAAGGAATGTACAATATCTGGGCTCTTCTTGAATTGTGATCTATCCTGTAAGAATTACACACACAGAGATTTTCCATAGAGATAAATAAGTATCTCATAGCTATAAGAATAGATTATCCAATCTCACTTTGTTGTCCAAATTTTAATTTCAAAATGAAATGATATCCTTAAAAAAATCATGTTTGTTGAGAAAATCATCAGGTAATACCGTTGCTTTTATCAGTACGTTTTCCAAATGATTTTCATCTGGGAGGACCACCCACCCACCACCAAACCCAAAACACCCCCACACCCCCAAAACCAACCCACCACCCAAAATAAATAAATAAAATTGAAGGGCTTGGCTTCTAGGAAAATTAGAAAACTCAATACCTCAGGCTGTGCGCTAGAATTGCCCTTTGATGAAGCCAAAACTGGCTGGATGGAAGGCTTCTGCAAAATCAAACACCAAGATTTACAATATATATATATATATATCAAAACAGGAAATTTCAAGGGTAAGAAAATTTATAAAATAATTGAAAGGGCAACTTAGCATTAAAAAACAAAAAAATAACATACCTGAGATGAGCTACAGCTAAAACCAGTGTCCTGAAATTGCAAATGTTGGTCTCTTCGAGTAGTACCGCATACTGTATTCTTCATCTTCTTTCTAGTTTGGTCTGAGAAATTACCACCCAGAGAAGAGTAGTAACAAGACTCACTGGCACTGTTCCAACATTCATCAACTTCACAATATGGTGGACCTGAGGATGCATCAGAAACCATGGACAAATTATCCTCATCATCGACATCGTAACCTTCTTCTTCCATTACCTTTCCTTTCCCTCCTTTCTCCACTCTGTAACTATCCTCACCAACATTGAAGCTATCCCGTTTTTCATCTGATAAAGATGACTCATTCAAGTAAAGTGTCCAACCAGATTCACACCCACTAGTGCATTGTGATTGTGAAGCTGTTGATATACTCATGTTGTCACAAGTTGCTTTACAAAGGTCTAAAAGGGTATTTCTTTTATAGTAGCTTAGAGTAAGAACTTCATTAATTTATGATGAAATATGGATGGCTCTTCTGTTGATTTTGGAAGAAAAGGAAGAGAGGGGATAGGAAGAAGACAAAGGGATCTCACTAAACTCTTAAATTTGTTTTGCCCTATAGTCTATCTTTTAGCAATTTAATAATTTTCCATATAGGAAAAAAAAATCGATGTTTGCCAGTTGGCTGTACGTATTGCATCCCTGTCTCTGAGTGTGTTTGAGAGAGAGATTTCAAAACAGTAATAGGTAACTGTTGACACTGGAGAAAAAAAAATCACTTATCTGGTTTCACTTAAAAGAGACGATGAGCCAAGTGGACTCTATTGGCTACGAAATAGATAAGCAAATAGTGATGCTAGATACGCTGATAGATGTACCTTGTTAGGGCCTAGACAGCTCACTTGCTCAGGCACAGTACATGAAAAAGAATAACTGTTGAATGAATTGCATGAAAAATTTATATCGATCTATGTTTTTTTTTTTTTTTTTTTCCAGCTACATCGATCCATGTCAAAAGTATGATTAATATCCCAAGTTTCGGAAGTTACTGCTTCCCTGATGTTGGCTAGGGGCATTTAAATGGCCTATTGTGCTTTCTATTTTTACTCGTTTTGAATGTATTTTAAACTTAAATTTAGTTGTTATGTTGTAATAGGGTACGAAGACAAGGTGACTGTTCGTTTTTCTGCTAGGAATATTTTTATTTTGACATAGTGAGGGCTTTTTGCTCTAAGTTTATCTAGGTTTCTTTACGTAAATTTATATATTGTCTATCTCTCTTTTTACCAAAGAAAATTATTTTGTGAAAATTTTCTTCAATCTTGTATTGCTTTCACGGTTAAAATATATACAAAAGATACCAAACAATTGCTTACTAAACTATCTCATAAGAATATGCTAATATAACCAATTTACTTCCTAAATTAACTCCCACAAATTCTATCTACAAAAAATACAAATATTACAATAATAAACAATAAATTTACTTCCTAAATTAACTCTCACAAATTCTATTTACCAAAAAAATAAATATTATAATAATACACAATACCCCCCTTCAAGATGGAGCATGAAAATCTCGAATGCCCAACTTGCGAAGTAAGTAGTCATATTGTCGTGTACCTAATGCCTTGGTAAAGATATCTGCAAGTTGTTCATGTGATGGCACAAACCGTGTATGAATATCACCATTGAGGATTACATCATGAACAAAGTGACAGTCTACTTCAATGTGCTTTGTTTGTTCATGGAATACCGGATTATGAGAGATGTGAAGGGTTGCCTGACTATCACAATGCCACGTAATGGGTGTAGTATGCAGCATGCCTAGGCTAGGCCAAATGCCCTTCAACCACTTCAACTCACAAGTGCTCACTACCATAGAGCGATATTTCGCTTCAGTAAAAGAGCGAGACACTGTATGTTGCTTTTTCATTTTCCAAGAAACAAGAGATACACCTAAAAAATCAACTAACTTGAAAGCGATCTCATCGTCAATGGGCAACCAGCCCAGTCTGCGTCACACCATCCATGTAAACGCGATTCACACTTACTACTTAACAAGATGCCTTGTTCTGGACTATGTTTTAGGTAACGAACCACCTACAACGTAGCTTCCCAATGATCTTCTCATGGTTACTGCATAAATTGAGACATGACATGGACACTATATGAAAGCTCAGGCCATGTGAAGCACAGATAAATCAATCGTCCAACTAAGTGACGATATGGCTTCGGATCAATTAGCAACTTGCTAGTTGAAAGTGCCAAGTAGTGATTTTGTTCTAAGGGAACACTAATAGGTCTAGCTCTTAACAATCTAACTTCAGAAATAATGTCTAGCGCATATTTTCTTTGACACAAAAAAAATCCTTTAGGCCTACGTGCAACTTCAACACCAAGAAAATACTTCAAAACTCCTAGATCTTTCATATGAAAACATGTACTCAGATAATTTTTAAACCTCTAAATTACAGCACTGTCGTTCCTAGAAACTATAAGATCATCCACATACACAAGAATGCTAAGTTGTACTTCACCACTTTTCATAGAAAATAGGGAATAATCAGAATAAGACTGTTGAAACCCGTAGGCTTTTAAGGCAATTGATAACTTAGCGAACCAACATCGTGGAGCTTGTTTGAGCCCATAGAGTGACTTTCGCAATTTGCAAACCTTGCTTAGAGTTGAAATCTGAAAACTAGGGGGCAACTTCATATAGACTTCCTCTTGAAGATCTTCGTAAAGAGTGCGTTATGTACATCCATCTGATGCACTTCCCAATTTTTCGCTGCTACCATTGCTAAGAGCACTTGAACAGTAGTCATCTTGGCAACTAGGGCAAAAGTCTCGGTGTAATTAATCCCCTCAACTTGATGATTCCCTAAAATTATGAGCCGAGCTTTGTAATGTTCCATGGTGCCATCAGAATTATATTTGATCTTGTATGCCTAGTTGCAACCTAGAGCTTTCTTGTCGAGAGCTAGATCATCAATATCCTAAGTTTCATTATTTTCCAATGTCTGTATTTCTTGTTGCATTGCCTCCCGCCACCGTTTATCTTTCACAGCTTTAGAAAAAATTACTGGCTCAGGTTCTGCATGTATCGCCGCAAGAAAAGTATGACGTTGCAAAGAAAAATTGTTACAATGCACATAATGTGCAATGGGATAGGCTGTACCTAAGGAATGTTGCGGTGTGGATGTCTGTGAGGATGGACTCAATTTTTGGATCGTATGAGTAACATAATCACGTAACAACATTGAGTTTTTCTTCTGTCGATGTCTACGACCCAACAGTTCCTTGTCACCAGCCTGGACACCTTATTCTTGTTTCAGTTCCCTTTCTTATTCCGATCTTTGTTCTGGCATATTATCAACGTGCCCCCACCCCCGGCTACCAAGCCATCCACCTCTTGAAAGTCAACGTTAAACGCCTCAACACTAGACAATAGGTTTGAGGCATTGCTAGGGTATGAAGCAAATGGTATTTTGTCTCGGAAAATTTAACGTTGCGTGAAACAAAAAATTCATTTGTTTCTAAATCATACAACCGCTATCCTTTCTTCCCATAAGGATAACCAACAAAAATACACCTTCTACTTCTACTATCAAATTTATCTCCCGATCTCCCTTGTTTATGAGCATAGCACAGTGACCCAAAAACTTGTAGATGATCATATGTAGGTTCTCATCCATAAAGAACAATATAAGGAGTTTTTCCATTCAAAATTGAGGAAGGTGTTCGATTTATTAAGTAACCAACAATTAAGACACATTCACCCTAAAAATCAACGCAAAGACATCCTTGAAAATGTAGAGCTCGAGCCACATTTAATATGTGTTGATTTTTTCTTTCTACACGCCCATTTTGTTGTGGTGTTTTGGGATAGGATGTTTGAAAAATAATACCATTTTCAAGAAAATAAATTTTCATGCAAGTGAATTCTGTTCCTTTATTGCTTTTCACAATTTTTACTTGCTTTTTAAATTGTTGTTTAATCATATAAAAGAACATTTTCATGGTTTCGGGCACTTCTTTCTTATCAACAAGTAAATATATCTACACACTTCTAGAGTAATCATCAACAATAGTAAGAAAATACAATGCGCCACAAAAAGAAACAGCTCTATAAGGACCCTACAAATCACAATGTATCAATTCAAACACATAAGAAGCTCTAAAATCACTGAGAGGAAATTTTTCTCTAATCTGTTTTACTCTTTGACAAACATCACAGCATTTATTCAAACTACTATTCTTAATAAACCTACAATTGGAACTAACTTGATAACTTTCATAGACCTGACACATTGTCAACCTTCATAGCTTTAATTTGCGGTATGCCCCTGAAGTAATAGAGTCCATCTTGATGTTCACCCGTACCAATCAGCATCCTCGAAGTGCTGTCCTGCATCACACAAATATTATTAGCGAATTTAACAATACAATTGGAGTGGTTTATGAGTTGTGACACAAAAATTAAGCTGCAAGTCAATCTAGGCACATATAAAACATTTTTAAGAAAAAAATCTTTGTCAAGGGTGATTGACCCTTCTTTGGTGGTGACAGCATTGCTCCCATCTGGCAGCCCCACAGGACACTGTGAAATTTCTCATAAGTCATACAAGTCACTCAAATTTCCCGTCATATGGTTCGATGCTCCCATGTCAATTATCCAAGACATATGCTTACCAGTCATTTTTTCAGTCGCATAAGTTTTCTGATTGTTTAATAATTTTAGAAGAGCCTCCTACTGCTCGTTGCTCAGAACAAGTGATCTCGCTCCATCTCCTTCTGGACCTCCTTCGGCGGTTTGAGCGGTGTTAGCTTGCATTGAACTACGCCCTCGACTTGCTCCCTATCCCGTTCTTTGCTACGACATTTGTTGTCCTTTGTTACGTCCTTTACTCTTCCCTTCATTACAAGGCCTGCTGCCCTACCATTCTGATATCCAAGTAGAGCGAAACAGCTATTGGCCTCATGGCCTGTACATTTGCAATGGGAACACACCATGTTTTTATCTGTCCCGTCTTCTCGATTATGAATTGCAAAGGCCATCACTTCCCTACGTTCATCTTTGCCTTGAGAGATAGCTTTCACTCATTCCTCTTGAATGAGGATCGAGTATACTTTATTCAAATTTGGCAGTGGATCTTGAGCTAATATATTTGAACAAATAGTCCCATACATTATGATAGGAATCAAAATTCGACAAGACATATTATTAGGGCAAGAACTAAAGGATTTCGAATCTTGGCGATGAGGGCCCATTTTGAGCAAATCGACCCTAGAATTATTTGTTTACTAACCTCTTTTATCTTATTCATGTATTATATATTCCAATAGGCACACTTATCATATTTTATAGGGCGATGGACAAACTCACTTAGACTTAGCTTGTGGGTTATTTATGGACCGACCTGAACCGGCGATGAGTTAAGCCAACGAATACTATGGAAGAGCTCGCATGATAAAGACTATTTTCTTTTATTTTGTAATTGTTATTTGGACTATTTTATGTTGTATTTTCTTTTGGGACACTTTTATTTAGTTGTAATTGAGTTTTAGGACCGACCACCTTAAAAGTGGCATAGTTGTAATTTTTGTCCATTTTCTAACCCTAAGGGTAGCAAATATAAATACTTGCTTATAGTAGGGTTTGAGAGAGGCCAAAACTTTTTAGTTTTGAACATCACATTTTCGTGAGAGGGCTTAAGGTTTCCTAAATCCAATTTCTCTTATCAATTTCAATTTCCAAGAGTTGAAATTGTGGCGAGTGCAACAAAGAGCAATTGTGAGTAGTATCAATTCCTTCTTTGTTGTGTTTCCATTTCATCACTAGTGAGTCATATCTAGGGTTGATTTGGAAGTTCTTGGTCAGATTTTTATTGCATTTGTGATCAATTATCTTGTTATAAGATTGATTGTTTTAGTACTTGTTATCATCATCTTCATTTGTGACGTGAATGGGAATTGTAGGAAGAAGTTGAAATCACGGTTTTTGATCTATTCTTTTTGATATAATTCACGTGGATTTCACTTATAATTGTTGTTATTTGGTGAAGATTACAAAGATGGTTTGTTAATTGCATCTTTTGACCTTCGGATTTCATCAAAATTTCAATAGGTTCACGCAAATTCTAATCTAATTGAATCGGTTTATGTTTGAGATTTGGAGTTTGTTTCTTTGATTCATTTGAATGTGCTTGGGCTTGGTTTTGAGCACATCATCTTTTTGGTATTAGAGCATCATCATACTTGGATTTGAGATTAATCACACCATTGTTAGAAGAATTGGTTACAAGCATTGAGAATTTACACCATTTGATTACTAGTTTAATTGATATTGTTTGATTGTCATTCAAATTGGTTTTGTATGTGCTTAATCTTAGTTTTGAGCACATCACATTATTTCATCTAATCCCATGAGAAAAGTGTGCACCCTTTCCTCTACTCGTCTCGTCTCCAAAATTGCTTTGAGATTACATGTGCATCTTCCACACTTGCACATCGACAACTATTCATAGTTAGCCAGTTCGTCCCATAATTACTTGAGTTTTGCCATAGTAATTGATAATACTCATTCCCTTTTGTTTGCTTTCGGCAATATCTGATTTCAATTGCTGAATTCTAGGTCCATTGACTAACGAGAAGCGCTCCCGTATGTCATTCCACAGATCTTGTGCAATCTCTACATGTGAGATTGTTGATCGAAGATTAAGTTCAATGGTGTTTCGAATCCAAGACACCAATAGCGAGTTGATTGTCCACCAGTCTTCAAGGTCTACAGAATTTTCATCAGGTCTCATGATTGTTCCATTAACAAAACCGAATTTCTTCCTCACTCTCAAGGCCATTCTCAATGAATGAGACCATTCATCATAGTTTTCTCCCTTCAATTAGACCTGAGTAATTAAAATACCAGGATTATCAAGTGAAGTGATGTCATATGGCGAGATGGTTTTTCGTTGAGAAGTTCCATCATCGCTAGTAGTTGGCTTTCCTGCGTTTGATTTTTTGGCCATGGTTCAAAGGATCACGTCATGATTTGCTATGGCTTTAATACCATACCAAAACTTAGAAAAATATTTTGTGAGAATTTTCTTTTGCCTTGCATTGCTTTCACGGTCAAAATATATACAAAAAATACTAAACCATTACTTCCTAAACTATCTCCTAAGAATGTTCTAATACAACCAATTTACTTCCTAAATTAACTCCTATAAATTCTACCTACCAAAAATACAATATTACAATAATACACAATAAATTTACTTCCTAAATTAACTCCCACAAATTCTATTTACAAAAAAAAAAATACAAATATTACAATAATACACAATACTTTTCTTTACCATTATTTTATTATATTATGACAACAATCTTTTTTTAAATGATTGGTTTTGTTACAAATTCTACATGGTGAATACTTTCTTTTGTTTCCTCCAATTACTTTATTTCTAAATTTTCTATCTTTATTTCTATTTAACTACTTTATCATGCCCATTTTTTTCTAGAAGTGTGATCAATATTTTCTTAACTATCCTTTTATTTGTAATAGTTTCTCCATATGCTATCATTTTAGTGACAATTTTGTCAATTCTAGTATAATAACTCTTTATGGTTTTAAAATCTAGCATTTTAATATTTTCAAAATCTTGACTTAGAGTTTGAAGTTTTACCATATCTACCTTTTCACTTCCTCAAAACTCCTCCTTGTAACATAACCCACACCTGCTTTGTATTGATAGCTCTACTAATTTTGAGAAAAGTTGGATTCACCACTTCTAATAAAATATCATATAATGTTTTCTAATCTTTTTCTTTATCCGATTTAAATTTAGCCAACTCTAATTTTGATAAATTACTAGAGGTATTTTCTAGCATAGTGATGCTATTTTTTAGGGTATCTCATATATTTTGTGATAATAATCATAGTTTTTCTTGAAAAATTATGGGAGCATAATTTGGCTATTAGATTTGGTGGACATGATGAGTTTAAAAATTATGGTATGATTATGCTCAGTAGATGGCTGGACGATGTTTTAATACCATTGTTAGTATATAGAAGGCTTTTATACTAGAATAAAATAGAATATGTGAAGATGATATTTGCTTAAAAAAATTATTGAAGTAGAAAATAGTTTATAAGAAATGATTGAATAGAACAAAACGTATTTAGAAATAAAGAAATATTTAAATATTTCTTAGTTTTTGCTTGATTAAAATGAGTAAGATATATGCTTATTTTATAGGCTTTTATCCTTCTCAATGGACGGCGGGATCAATTTAATTTAAGAGTTATAATATATTGTATAGAATGTTACAACTAACATCTAGAGTGTTTTGTAAAAATATCTTAATTAATAAATTCTAAATATTGTACCTAAGTTTCTTCTAGAAAGTGAATGCTGTGATGGACTTAAACTTAAGATTATAAATCGAAGGGGATCAATTTCCGCGGATCAGGCTCACTGTAATTAAATTTCATGGATTCCTTTCACGTACCCGTAACAAGTAATTTGGACGATAATAGTGGAGTCTGCCGTATCATTTTGCGTTAAAGTCATCGGATGTCGGTCGAATCGATTCTATTTGTGGTGTATTGACTCGATCAATATACATATGCTGGTGTCGTAATTGGGAGACCAAGTCATCATAGGGCTCATGTGCTCCAAGACTATGATGTACTTTGATATTGACCTCTCTTTTTTATCGTAATTCACTTCTTTTGTTTATTGCGAGATTAGTCACACAAAACGTTGTCAAGGATGCCCACAATTATTTTTTGAGATGACTCACGCAAAGCCACTGACACAGGGAGCACTACATGCATCTTTCTTGTCACAACGTAATGATCCGACCTAGCTAGCTAGCTAGTACCTATAATTAAGATAGTAACCCTTTCTATCTTCTGCTGTTTAATTATTGCTTCGATCTTGTATTATGTATTTGGATTGCTTAGTCGCCTTCATTATTGATGAAAAACAGCATGCATGCACCCATGAACCACTCTTTTTTAGGTTTAAAATCATAGCATCTCTTTTCCTGTTACTCCCTTGTCTAGATAACGATTATATATAAGTTTACAACAATCTTGTGTTTTTCCTTTTAGAATGATAGTTAGCATAATTTGGCAAAAACATAAAGCAACAAATGAATACGGACCACCACGGTTGAAATTTCTGAGGCTTACACAGTCGATATTTTTGACAATTACCCACTAGCTTATTGCAATTATTAATGGTTGTCGGACCCCGAAGATGGAGAGAATTAATGGATAACATGGCACTTTGTGGAGCACTTTTGTTCGAATGAGCTGTCCAGCATCTATAAGTTGCCGTAACAGTTAGGGCAGAAAATAAGAGGCGCCCCATCCTGCAGCCAGGCCTAGACGCTTTGATTTTCTCAGGAGAAACAATGGAAGATAGATGACTTATATCGAAGTAGTATATATATATATATATATATATAAAGAATTATAATTCTTTTATAGAATCAAATATACTATTAGTTGGTGATATTTTTTAATATATTTTTATATTTACTCAAGAGATTTGTATATATTATAAAAAATAACCCTTAATTCTTTATTCTATCTTTAAAACTTGCAATTCTATTCTATTCTATTTCTAATTTATATTATTGGACAAACCAAACCTACCGTGATTTTATTTAAATACTGAGGAGATTGGTCTAGGGATCTAAGCGATCCAGTTCATGACGGTCGTTTGAATGAATATCACGTTTGCCTGCCCTCTCTTGGCCCCCACTGCTATGAAGAATTTTCTGCCAAATAGCTTGTCTATATACGACACTTTTCAATAGGGTTGGTGAGTGGGTTTTTGGTATCTTCCCTACAATTTATGTTCCCTCCAATTCTTGGTACATCTTGTCGGAATGATGAGTTCGGTAGTAAATGTATCTCAAATTAAGAAAGTTTTATATATATATATATATATATAGCTTTTCTTTCAATTACAAGGAGTCAAAAAGTTTTTTTTTTTTTTATGTAATCAGAAGTTTATATGTTGAAATTGCAGTCGTTCCATTTTTCTTTTTCATAAATTCGATTTAATAATTGAATATACTAAATTTCCTTTGAGAAAAAGGAATATATCTTGTTCCGATGCAAATGGAGAGTGCTTGATTAGATAATGGTGGCAATTCTTGATAGCGAAATTCTCATTATTGATATTTCTTGATTGAAACTTCACTTTTAGAGTAGAAATTAAAGAAATCAAAGCTACATATCTATGCCTATTTTTATTCCCGTCTACGCCTTTGTCACAATACATCACAAAGTTTGTTAAGAACAGTTTTTGTAGCACAAATTTGTGCATAACTATGCTATAAGTCATTATATTTGTATCCAAATTTAATTAGTTTTTTTTTTTTAAATTAATCATTGAAATCTCCATATTTGTGTCTTCGCAACAAACAAATCTCCTTTCCTTTAGGATATTAAAAAAAAAAAAACGATGTTATATCCCTATCAATGCTGGTCAGGCAAGCTGAGATGACAAGTAATTCGTTAGTAGTTTATGGATATTTAGTTATGAACCTTCATCAGACTTATTTATTAAGTTCTTTCAAGTATGTGTCCATTATTTGTCATGTCAATACGCTACTTGGCCGTTATAAGGGCATGTAGCCTTTTCTAATAAAGTGAATAAGGAAAACAATGGATACACTTTTTTAGTATAGGGATATAAAATGGAGGATTTAAATGGTTTTCTTTCAAAATAAAGGTTTTAATTGAACTCTCATACGAAAGATATTGTGAGGAGTTACAATAATTAAGTTGGCTAAGTGGAGGATTTAAAAGATTTTATTTTAACATAAAAGTTTTAATTAAACTTTTGTATAAATATGAAAGATATTATAGAGAGTTATTAGGATAATTGGGCTTTTAGTTCAGTTTAATACCATAGACCAATTTCATGATTAATAGTAAGGTCTAGAAAGCTGACTCAATTAGAAATATCTTAAGGTTATAATAAGATTCGAATAGAAATTGTTGAACCAATTTTTCTACTCCCAGTCTTACTTTGATTTATCATGCACAAAGAGTAGGCTCTAAAAAGGTCCTTTTAAGCCTATTTGGGTTTCAAATGCCCCTAATAAGCCTATTTGAAAAAAATAAAGAGTTTCTTCCTTTGTAAGCTTAAGAAGACCTAAGCTCAACCCTAATCCAAATATAACTCCAAAACCCATGAGATATATAAGAATTGAAGGTTTCAATTAGGATCGTCGATCATGAGAAATAGATCCAACATCTCTCAGTAATGGTTCACTGATTCGTTTGTCTCAACTCTATCTAATGGTCGAAATTAGGGGTTAAATCTTATATACAGTAATCTCCTCCTCCTCTCTAGGGATATTAGAAGCATCTGCAAGTTTTGAATGAATGTCATCACTCTAATGACTGAGTAACTCCGCAAAAAGATCAAACATTAGAATCATTAAGAATAAATTAAGTGTGCATCAGGACTCCAAGCTTAATCCATTGTCATGTGCATGTATATCAAACATTGAGTTTGCCCGCAATCCTCATACCTCCATATAGATATATAATGTGTTTATCTATGTCTATGAGAAATTATTATTAAATTTGATATTCTAACTCAATACTTGATAAAGACATGGAGAAACTTGGAGAGAACATTTATAGCTTTCATTAAAGCCAACGTATGTTCAATTTTTAAAAAGGATTTCATAAACTATTACGGTTATATGATTGGTCCTACTGCAAGGACAACCTTTTGGCTGCCATCCGCCAGTTGTAATCCAAAATATCTCCATCAAAGTTACGTTTTGGAAAAGATTTTTTCTTTCTTTTTTTCTTTTTTCTTTTTTAATATTTCCCTTGGAAAATCTCCACCTTGATATCCTATATACGCATGAGATTAACATGGATATTGCATAATATAACACATATAATTTGATTAACAATTTCTGTTAACGGGTCTTACTTTTTGTTCAACTTCAAATTGACTTGTGCTTATCTATTTTAACTTGTAATACGATTCTTATTAATTGTATTTGAAAGACTTAACTCATAATTTAACTTATTTAATAAGCATATTTTATATTATGGTTGAGCTTTTCTATCAATTAAGCTCTATTTAGATAGTCTGTTTTTGTTTGCATCTTATTTATATTAGATTTGTATGCGTCCATTTGAAATTAAATATTTGAATAATTGTCTGATTTACATTTGATCTATTTCTGTTTTAATAGAAATCTCGTTTTTAATATATGAGGGGTTTTGGATGGAGCAGTTATGTGAGTATTATGTGGGTACTGCATTGCATGTGACTTTAAAGAAATGATGTAAAGATAGCTCATGATGAGATGACTAGAAAGATAGTGATAGAGAAGAGGAATAAGTGATCTTAGGAGTTTTGAATACATAAGTAATAGACAAAAGAGTTAAGGAAATCTTGGGTGTCAACCTTATAGTTTTTTAGCAATGGAAACCATTATTCACCTGAACTCTCGTTTGATCCTTGAGAATAGAAAATTCACAATGGAAAATCATTTCTTTGATATTCGAAATTCTATGAAATAAGGAGGAATTACTAAGTATTTATAGATTCTTAGATCTGATAACATCTGTCAGATCACCTTAGTGATAAATGAATGTGATGTAATATACTCATTCCGGGGTTATCTTGATAAGCTTGTTATGATCCCGAGGTCAATAGCCTTGCTCATGAGTACATGAGTTTAGCTAAAAAAGGTTATATGTAGATGGATCAGTCTAATAGATCCTATTTCGATCGACCAAACCAATTCTTCTTAAGATATCTTAATAGATAAATCAAACTCATTAGGTCTTGTCACCTAACTCAATAAATTAAGCTAAATAATCAATGAGCTTAATCCAATATATTAAATTTACAATTTTAGCTCTCTGTAGAAAATATGTGCAATTTTCACTATTATATATATTTTTTATTTTTCAGGTGTTTTGAGCCAATAACCTAAGTTTGAGTAGACACCAAACATATGGTAACAATTAAAAGGCAAAATCTACTTTACATACATAAGTTATACTTCAACATTTTGCACACCTGTGTTCTCATTTTTTACACTCTGCACACCCAAGTTATTTCCCATCATATGCTGTTAAATCTGCGGGGTGGGGGGGTGCATTCAAATCAAGTAACGTTCCATAAAATACAAATCAAGTAACGTTACCCTAATTTCATGGAATTTAATAATTTTACCCCGATTCATAAACCCATGTTTCCTATTTCAAGTATCTTAACAGTTAAAGGACATCCCCATGCATGAGTCAAGATGGAGCTTTTGGATACCTATAAGAAAAAAGTTGGGGAAACTAAGCCAATTGACAATGGATGCTCTTACGGGAAGAAACGAAGAAGAAACTAGAGAACTGAACATCCGGTTACAGATTTTATATGTCGAGGAAAGAAGAAAAGAAAGGATTAACTTTTAATTTTGATGGCTAAAGAAAATCCTCTTATATTCTTAGTAATTGCACTACCCTTTATAGAGAAAGCCGTGTATGTTCTTGGACTTCTAATTCTTTTTTCGATGTTAATTGGTGTCAATTGCATTCACTTAGTCTGTAACTTGTCATATTTAAAGCATAATGCTTCAGTTTGCTGTTCATCACATTTTGATGTTAACGCATAAAGGCCTGTATGAAATCAATCCACTCAGTTTGTGCCCGTCTATAAGGAAAGTAGCAACAATCAATTCTTTTAGCCGGCGAAAACATTATTTGATTTGGGGGTTTGGTTACTGATTCCGTTTTCCTCAATAGTGATTTTAACAGTTTTCCTACGAAAATTACGGTAAAATTAAAAGTGACAGGACAGAGAGTAATAAAGGTATGCAAAATATAAAGAATGAAAATACAAATATGCAGAGTGTCAAAAGTATGATGACTTCGATATGTAAAGTGATATTTACCCAAAAATAAATATATATCACAATTATTAAGTCTCAATTTGAAAAATATGTTTCCAATATTACCCTTAATTGCTAAATGCTAATAATGAGAAGGGAACTATATTGAAAAGTACAAAAATACTTGGGAAAACAGCTTTTTATTTTTAGGCTAAATATATGAACAAGTTCAATAGAAAACATAATAGTTTAAGAATCCAATCGTAGACTAAAAAACTCAGTGTTATGACAAACTTAAACAAAAATTGATAGAATGGTTCTCCTATGAGGTTGTTGTGCAGCATCATGAGTAATTTAAATAACATATGATTTATACATCCAATTAGATTTTCATTAACAATACAATATTGTTTCACTAATAAGGTTAAGGTTTGAATAAGTATGCATCATGAATGAATGTGTGCGTGTGTACATATGCATGCATATATAATATAAACATGTGTGTAAGTTTGTGTATATGTATGTGATTGTGCGTGCATGCATGTACCTTTGTGATAATATGCATGCTTATGTAATGTTTGCATGCATGCATTTGTATGTGCACATGTGTGAGTGTGCATGCGACATGTGTGTATGTATGTGTTTGTGTGTGTGAGTGAGTATATGCATGTGCACATTTGTATGTATATTATATTTAACTTTGTTTTGAAATGTTAAAAATTAGTACGGAATCAAAGTTTAAGAGTGTTACTCTTATCAGAACTAAAATCAAGATAGACAAAAAGGATAATCATAGAGAGAATAACAATAATTGGTGATACTAATAGTGGAGTAGTAGAGGAGATGACAAGAGAGAGAGAGAAGTGTAGAGGTAAACATTAGAGAAGATATTAGAGCAAGTGAATAACATAGTATAAAATAATTTAGTAATGCTAATTTTAAATAGGTTTACAGGTCAGACTTGGACACATTTATAAAGTTTGTTTATTATAGGTGTGTTGTAACAAGTTTAGGTATTGGAGTGGAAAATTCTATCCTTAAGAATCCTAATCTATTAGTAATAGAAAGAAAAAGGAAGTTAGTGTGGAGAATAACAAGGGATTGATTAGAAATGAATATAGGATTAAATTGTATAATGATGAGAAGGTTATAAGCATTAAATTTAAAGAGGGAATTTTTGGTGAGAAAGTTGAAAATGTTTTTGAAGCGGTGGTTTTTGATTAAAAAAAAAAAGGATCCTTTGATGATTAGAATGCAATGCTTGTTATTCAAGAAAGTGGTTTAAGGAGTTAATCATTAGATCAAGCGTTGAATACTTGAACACATGGATGGTAAATCATACATCAAGTTATAGATAAGATAGGAAATCCCTCAAAAGAGTTATCAAAATCAAGTAAAGCAATGATAAAAGATCAATTTAGACAAATTCAAATTAAGCTTGGGCTATCAAAGTTCACTTCAACACTAGATACCCCTAGAGAAATAACTCCTTCAACTATAAAGGATTCTACAACAAAAAATTGATTTCAGCAAGACTTTGTTATAACTATTATTAAGACTATTTATTTAGATTAGTTTATGCTTGACTTATTTTTGATATTATGAAATCAACAACATTTTGTGAAACTAACAATTTGTAGGAGAACTTTTGACAAAATAGAAGTTTAGAGTATAATTCTAAAATATTTTGTAAGAAAGGTTTAAGAAATCAAAATCAAGGAAAAAATAAAATATTTTTTTGACCGTTGTATATTTAAGGAGGAGATATGAAAAGAAAAGGTTTTGATTGAAGTTTGACCTATTTAACACTTTTATCATATTAACACTCTTATCAAGGCACTTTATTGGAAATTAACTCATCGAATATTTCTAATAATAACATTGCTTATACTTTGAAAAAATATGTGAGAAATCATTAAAAGATCATATTAACATGTTATAATGAACACACAAACATTTAATTCGTGATTGCAGGTTTTGATACATTAGGAACAATAATTTTTCGTAATTTTGAATATCAAGAAGAGGATTAAGTTTTGTAAAGTGTTTTTGGAAATTGAAATAGAGTATTAAAAAAGTTTTAACAATTAATCCATCTCCTCTTCTTAATTGTTCAATGGACCAACGTTACTAAATTACCTTAACCCTCACTTTAAAATGGCTTTTATACAGAAACCGGTGCATTATGCAAGCATAGGTTGGATTCAATTTCAACATCTAATTCGAAAACCTCATTTTCATGCTCTGAAAAATAAAGGGAAAGAAAAAGAAGAAGAAAAACACTTCTTTGGACAAGAAATACATAAAGATCAAACAAAGTTTTTTTTAATTCTAATATGATCTTTTCCAAATTCAGATGAGTGTTTTGATTTCCTATCGAATCATGAAGATTCAGAAAACAAAAGAACATATTTAAAAAAATAAATAACTAAATAAGTAAAAAAAAAGAGAAAAATTACAAAATGGCCATGCGGAATGCCTTGGTTTCATTAGATGAAGTTGAAGTCATTTTCGTGGCCACGCGGAAGTGCGTGGATGAGGATGGGCATGCAGGAAGAGCGGACTAGGGTTGGGTCCATGGCTTCCCACCGGCATTAAATAGAAATTGACGGCAGGAGCAATCAGTGAACTGAACAAAACAACCAAGCCTATCAAGAGACACACGTGTGGTGTGGCTGCTTTACAGCCACAAGGCAGGAACATTCTCACGTCGTATCACAATTATTGGAGAAAGGTAAATAACATGATCCTCGATCTGGGGCTTGATATCCGGAGCCGATCATTCTTTTTCCGATTGTCGTGTCGTTCTGTTTCTTCACACTTGTGACATTGCCACTTTGTGCCCTAGCTATTGCACAAACCCAAACCTGCGCTGTGCATAAAGAGCGATACTATCCTTACTAAAAACGCTCAATATTTCTGAATCTAAATTTTCGAAAGCTTCTTTCTTAGAACGAGATATAAGATATAAACTTATATGTATCCTACTAATCACCTAAAAAACTTAAAACTTGTATATTACAAGTTGTAGCTATTGAAGTACCTTGTAATTTCTAATACTAATAGCAACTGTGTACGTTCTTCTTATAAAATATTATTAGCCATAACAAATATAAGTAAAATAAGCAAATATAAACCTCATTATGACTAGCATTTTGACACTTGATTAACTAACATAATATGATAAAACATGATTATAAATGGATTTGTGTAAGAAAAACTTAATAATTAATAAACAGACCTTTTAAACATGTTTATAAATGTGTGAGAGTTCGAATTAAACACCTAAACTTGTTAAATAAGTAGATTCTATAAATATATCCACTTTTAACTCAACTGGTTGAAAATTAGAATTTTTAATATGAATAGTTTAATTTTATACTTTACTACCTATATTCTATAAAACAATTTAATGTGTTCCAGCATACTGAGATTTTCTATGAAATGTGAAACGTAGAATTTTCTTTTTCAAGAAATTGCATATCCTTTTACTAAATAAACTTAAGAACTATTAATTGAGGGACATGCACCCATCAAAGAGGACACCGAGTTACAATTGAAAAAAGCTTATTTTATACCTTCTAGTTTTCTTCAAACATTCATGATCGAAAATCCAATCGATCCCTGATATTCCTGATTTAGTCTCCCATAAATGAAAATTGAAACTAAGGAATATCAATGAATATAGGTTAAAACTAAAAAAATCAGTGATCTTTATCTCCAATGTTTCATTCGGGCAACGTGGTTAGGCAGTTTAGTGACATTAACTAGTGCCCTAGGTCGTGTCTGTCTCTGGCTATGTGTTAGCTGGGTACTAGCTATATTCCTAGTCACATGAGGTAAAAAAAGTAAAAAGCAATTTATTTTTGGTTCTTTCTTTCTTTTTATTATTTTTTTTAAGAGATCATTACAAATAAACTTTGTAATCTATTCATTAGGTGTAGATATGATTTAGAAACTTTTCAAATTGTAATCTTATCTCCTAATAATCTATAAAAATATGCAAATAATCACAAATTATCACCTAAACCCTAAAACTATGCTAAAAGTATTATAATCAGCAACAATTTAGGATATGTGTGTATATTTCAAAAGTCGTAGAAATGCAGTTTTTTTTTTTTTTTTTGGGTAGAAAACATATATACATCAGATAAACTAAACATTTACAAGCATTTACCTGGCCATATTTACTTTTCCAAGAGCCATCATCGAGCTCAACTTCCTTCTAACATCCCTTTACAAACCACGATAAAAAAGATCATCTTTCAAAAGTTTCAACACCAGTGTAGGTGGAAAGAACAAAAATTTTTCTTCTTTCTGCTGTTGTTGAGCTTCTCGTACTAACCAATCTACTACGACATTACATTCACGTGGCACTAATTCAATCTTCATTTCCTTCAATTGCAACATTTTTCCCTTACAAGACATAACCATGTTATCATTGAAAACCCCTAAATTTCTAAATAAGGTTAATGGAAGTAAGAAAGAAAATTTGGAGTCAATTAAATAAGGATTTATAAAATTTAGAATAAAAAATTTTCAAAATGACTATTATACCCATGAACTCAATTTATTGAAAATAACTTCAAAATAACCTAGTGATCCTGAATAAAATTTTGAGGCCTTAATTAAGTGAATGAAATTATTAAGGAATTATTTGGAGTTAATTAGAAAAGAAAAATTGAAGGTTAGAGATTAATTTTGCAAAATGACCATTTTGCCCCTAAACCCAATTTGGAGTCATTGACATTGGCCGAAATCACTAAACAACTTAATTAAAGTCGTTTGGAGTCATTTTAAATTATTGGGAGTGATCTCTTAAAATTTAGAGATAATTTACCAAAAATGATAATTTTTACTATTAAAGACGATTTTATTGAAATTGAAGTTGAAATTTTTAAACTTTAAATATATCTTCAAGACCTTAATTAAGTAAATAAAATCAATTACAAAATATTAGGAGACAGTTGGAAAGGAAAATTTTTAATTTGGAAGTCAAATTGGGTAAAATGACCAAAATGTCCTAAGCTTATTTTGTACTTGAGTAGCTTATTAATTTAATTTCCAAGGGCATTTTAGGAAAAATGAAGCATCATTTTGTAGCTGGAGTAAGTGGAAAAATTAAGAGAAATATAATATTAAAATAAGCTAAATAAGAGGGCACATGTTATATTATGCTACAACTCACTAACCCTTATGATCTTAATTGTCTTTACCTTTAAGCCTTCACTAAACTTTACTATAAAAACCTATTTTATGACAGAAAAACACCACCCCCCATCTTCATTTTCTAAAAAAAATTCTTTAAGGTAAATTCTTTTAAAAAGCCCATTAAACTTCATCTACACCTTAAACCCTTCAATACTCATTAAACCCTATATTAACCTAGTTGTTTTTTTTGTGAGATCTAGGTGAAAAATCAAGTTATGATCTTAGCTAAGGGGCTCCCAATCATGGTTCAAGGAGAAAACTAAGGTAAGTGATGTTTAGTTTGATTTAAGTAAGTTTTAGCTTATCAAACATGAATTTAAGTGGAAATTCATGGTTCTATGTAAGGAAAATCAATTGGAATAAAGAAAAATACCATCTTTGGGGCTTATCGTGAACAATGAAGGGAGGACTTGAAGTTAAGTTGAATCTCTAACAAGATAAGTTCAATACAATAGTTAATTTGATGATTTAGGATATTTAGAAGTAATTAGGCATGATAATTTGATGTTTTCTTGGATTTTGATGAGATTAGTACAAAACTCATGTTGAACCACCACTGTGAAACCCTAAATAATTGGGTCATTTCTGATGATAAAATTAATTAGAACAACTATTTAAGATCTCAATAAAATAAAATATAATACCCATTTTTTTTAATGTTAAGATTTTCAAGTGACCACGATTCATATCTATACTTTATAATTAGGCCTCAAAGATTATTGACTACATAAAGTTAGTCTTCAATCTTTATGTAGCAAGAAGTTTATTTAGCTAATTTAGGATTCCTTTAAATATTTTTGTACAGTATTTCTTCTTTTAAGAAATGTCAATGATTAGCTTGTCTAAAGAGCTTCTTCAACTAACTTCCCAAGAAAGTTATCACAAAGCTAACTTCTTAAGGGGAGTTACTTAGTTAACTTCTTAAAAGAGGTTATTTCACTAATTTCTTAAGGAAGTTTATTTAACTAACTTCTCAAGAAAAACCACCAAACCAACCTCTCAATGAAACTACTCATTTTGCAAAAACTTTAACCTGCAAGATGAATTAGTCTTTAAATTTAGAAAATCTTATATTAAGACAACCAAATAAGGTTAAGATACTATAGTTAACTTAGTAAATCAAGAATTGACTTGATTCAAGTCAATCAATACATAAGTTGACTTGAGAGTCAATTTTCCAAAAACAAAGCATTGACTTAAGTCAACTCCATATAGATGAAGGGATACTTGAGTTGACTTGGGCCTACAATACAAAAACCTAAGTTGACTAAAATAAATACTCAAGTTGACTTAAGACCTCTTGAGTAACATTGTAAGTTGACTTGCCTACGAAATTGAGTAGACCAAATTAATCTTAAACTTATGAGGTGAATTTTAACAAAAGTTTTAGTAATCTAGGCATGCAAATCAAAGTTAAATTCTACGAAAAAAAAAATCCACAACTTCTACCTTATACAAATTAACACCAACCGTTTCTTTCATTCAATTCTAAACCGAGTTATTAGATGATAACAAGATCCTTACTCTAAGTTATGAAGGAAGAAAACAAGTATAAACTCTTTATAGATTGGCTCAGAAATCAAAATCGAATATTACAAATTCTAACCTAAAAGTCATTTGTAATTTCTAAGAATTTTCATAGATGGTATTTGTAGAAACTCTATTAGATAAGGAAATACACCTGGGATTTAGCTCTATGAAACTAGATGAGGTCTAGGAGTTAGAGATGAGTTGATATATTATAAGTTGACCTAACTCAACTTGGTCAAAATGAAAGCTAACTTGAGTCAACTGATTTAGTCAGACTAAGTAACCTAAATCTTTTTCTTAACACCCTTAAGAAGACTTGAGTGGACTTCAATTATAACAATTTTGACTTGAGTTGGCTTAGGGAAGACTTGGTAAATAAAATACTAAGGATTCACATAAAACCCTTTTCCAATAAAAATGATGGAATTGACTTAATAAAAGTTCAGTTGAAAACTATTAACTGTATTAATTTCCACTAAACTCCTTACTCGAGAGTTTAGTCTTATTCTTGATTTTTCACATAGTAGCCTAAACTCGAATTTAGTCAAATTTAACTATAGGACCAGTACTCAACCCCAAATATTCTTTGAGTATTGGATCTAAAAATTCAAACATGGTTGATTAAAGTTTACTCTAATTTAACTTAAGTCAACTTTTGATAAGTAATTAGACTACTCAAGAAAACTTGCTTTAACTTGAGTTAATTCCTTTCTAATTTCATTCAATCTTACTCTAATCGTAAGGATTACTATTGAAAAACTTAGATTAACAAGATGAAATAAAAAATTTAATAACAAATCAAATCTTGAACGTACTTAAAATCGGAAGTTCCTAAACTTTGACTAAGAAAAACCTAATCAATTAAGCTTAAAACTACCCCTTAATCTTAATCTAATTTAACTAATTCTTGCCATAACTCACTATTTCACCCTTAATTGTTCAATAACACACAAATTCCTAAAGAAAACATACTGAAAACACCATTGGTTTTCTTTCCCAAGTTAACAACACATGTAGCAAAAAATTTCCATAAGCATCTTTGAATTTTCAAACTCTTATCCTATCCTATCTCTTGGAAAGTGAATCCTCATCATACCTTATCTTGACTTGCTCTCTTAGACATGTTTTCCACAAGAATAATTTGACTCCATCATGAGAAAATGACATACGTTAAATTGGTTCTTATTTCTTTTAATCGGTTTTTATTCTTCCAATTGAACATACACTTTGTTCCACACGTACCTAATTCTTTTGGCCCAACATCATCATACCCTAAACTAAACTAATCTTGACTAAATCCATGGAAATTACATAAGAAGCAATCGGTTCAATCTCCATCTACACATACACATCAAACTTTCATTTTCACAAGTTAAAATCCTATCCTTATCGTATCATATCTTATCTTCACTAAAGGTAGAAAAATAACATGAACAAAGACAAGCTATGATTGGTTAAGGGAAAGGGAAATAACCATGTGATTTTATCTCTTTAAGCATCATTACCTTATCTTATCCTAAATCATGATTTGCCTAAACTAACCTAACCTAATCTAAGCCATTATTACACTCTAAAATCAACCAATTATTACCTCCTCCTAGGCGTGGAAAATATGGTGCAGTTATACACAAAACAATTAAGGAAAAATTATTATGAAAAGGGTTAGAAGTAATGGTAATAGGTAACCTTGCACACCCTCATTCTCATCATCAGTCAACTCCATTCCCTTTCACTTTCCATACTCGACTTCCACTAAAATTCCACTTAATTAAGAAAATCAAATAAACCTTTTAGCCCTACACTCTTCTCTAAACCCAACAAATAGCTTGAGGACCACTTCTTCCAAGAACTAAGATAAGAAACTTCTAGAAGTTTCTTAAGAATTCTAGCAAATTTCTAGAAGAAGTTACTAACT
The DNA here is from genome assembly GCA_037954665.1 of Laguncularia racemosa. Taxonomy (NCBI): domain Eukaryota; kingdom Viridiplantae; phylum Streptophyta; class Magnoliopsida; order Myrtales; family Combretaceae; genus Laguncularia; species Laguncularia racemosa. The sequence continues at coordinate 771,661 of JBBMOL010000083.1, forward strand.
CTCACTATTTCTTATGTTATAGGGTCTTTATCATAAGTTTTCAAAGGAGTTTTAACTAAGAAAGGTAATCTTGATTCACCTTAATCATTTTCATAATGTAGCCCTTAGACAATATACTAATGCTTTGCATTTTTAGAAGTTGTGGGTTTCCATAAATCATTCCACTCCAAGGATCCTTATCTATGAAAGCGCAAGATCTTTCCACTAATCTTTTCCTTAATCATGTAGTAAGGCATCTATCAGGGATATCTAGTCATATTCTATATTAAGTTCCTCAAAACAAACCTTTAATATTTATAAAGAAATGATGTTAGTGAACTTTTCCTAAACATTTAGGACTAAAGACCAGTTCTGACTTAATTTGGACTTTATCCTATTGGACTTATCATTGGACATATACTTGACCTTTCATGACATTATTTGAAAATAGGACTTACTGTGATGAAGACTTAAACGTGGATATAGACGAAGGACCATAAACTTGGACCTAAGACTTTGGACTTGGACTATTAAGAATTCAAATATTAAAAGATACCTTAAAAGACTATTTTAAGACTTGGGGATAGGATTAGGGTATTAGATTAGCATGTTTTAGTAATAGTTGTTCTTATTTGTATATCTTTTCATGTTTAATTATTTAGGTATATCAAATAACTCTCTGATCTTACCAAAAAATTATTACGATCCTTAAGTCAAGCTTAGGTGAGGGAGTTCAAATGATCTACTATCTACTTGCTGCTTGTTAATTGTATGATGTTTTGTTGATTGCTATTGATTGTTTATTGGAATGACTTATTACCTAATATGAGCTCATCCGTTTGAACACCTTATTAATCAATAAATTTAAATTCTTGGCCAATATATTTGGATATACTCACCGTATGTTTACGATTCAACAAGTACACAGAAAGGAATAAAGAGTGTTCAACCTTTGCAAGAAATTTTTGAAACATGTTGAAACTTTTGAAACATTTTGTCTTTTTAAAAATATTTTTATAAAGTTATGTCTAGAACTTGGCATGTGCTCTTAAAAGCCGTTGTTTATAAAACTTCGATGTTGTTGAAGATAATTTATCAAAATTGATTTTGTTGAAGGCAAAGCAATTGGAACAACTCTTATTTTAGTCCTATGAGGCATTATTTATAGATCGATTGCAGGTAGATGCCTTGGTATGGGATCACCTAATTTGACCGTAGAGGCATTGTTGAGTAATTGATTGATAGTGGATGGCTTGAGGCGAATTCACCTGGATTGACCCTTGTGGCATTTTTGTTCTTAGTGAAGGGTAATTGTCGAGTTTGTTTAGGGGATGGTGCCCTCAAATAGCCTCTTGGGTAAGGTTAAGTGCTTCATGTGGGTATGTATGAAGATTAGTCAAAGTATGGACAACGCAAATCTACACCTTTCGTGGTTTTGGATCCCCATGAATATGTTGCTTTCTTTCATCATTCATGCATTTATTTTCTATGTAGATAGATGTTATGTTGTGTTAATTTAATGTTTGATAACTTTCTTGAAGAGTATTGGTGATGGACAAACTCACTAAGTCATGTTTTTGCTCACCTCTTAATAGTTTGTCTTGCAGGACATTCGAAAGTTGGGAAATGGGCTAGGATCAAAGTAATTGTTTCAAACTCAAGCTTGAAGGATAGATGTAGAATTAGGAAATTTTTGAAAGTTTAGGATGAGCAGAAAAGAATTTGTAAACCTATTTATTTTAAAACTTTATCATTTTTCAAAACTTTTTTGAACCAATGTTCGTAATTATCGAGATCACCTAGTTTTACTATTTTACAGGGGATATCAATTCTTTACGATTATGGTAAATTGTAATATATCAATCTCCATAATCATTTTCGTAATAGTCAATTATTTGTATTATCAGTTATGGTGAGTAAAGATTATTTAATTAGTCTTTTAACCTCTGATTTGTAAGATGATTTTCATATTGCGAGTGTACACTTAATATGGCAACTTTCAAGCAATTTTACTAGGCCCTCTATAGGGTCGTTACAACTATCCCTATTGATAATTTTAGATATTAGTTCATGTTCTGATATGATAAATATGATTTTGGGTGTTGGATTTGGTGATGGAAGTGAAATTTGATACATGATAATATGTAGTACATCTATAGATCTTGTTGCCACCACTATCATGAAGAAAATGAGATTTGATTTATTTATTTTTTTTGTGGTGAAATCTGATTTAAATGATGAATTATGGTAATTTGATGATTGAAGTATGGGTATGCGGATTTAGGAGTGGGTTGGATGATGAGTTGGATGTATATGGCAAGATAGAGGTTAATCTTGATGATACTGTTGAGTTAATGAATAAATTAGTTGATTTGATTGATAACTCATAAAGTTTTTGCATGTTCCTATGTGTTTGAAGTGGAAATTTTAGTTAAAAATAAAATGACATGATGAATATGAAGTATGAAAAAAATTAAGAGATGAATTCTAATGAAAAAAAAAATTGAATGATTGATCTTAGGATTTGTGGTTACTAGTACTTGTGATACTATTATGATTAAATTTAGAAAATTTTTAATTAATACAGTTAATTTGAGTCATTGTGGGTATATATATGGTGTTTAGGTTGTAGATCCATGTTGTGATGAGTTAATTGTGATGTTAGGTGTTGAAATTGTAGATAAAAATCAAGTTTGATGTATATTAATGAAAGATATGTTAATTTGTTGTTGTTGCCGCCACCATGGTTGATGAATTGAGATTTAGTTTCCTTATTAAATCTGATTTAGATGTTAGGTGATGATAAATTGATAATTGGAGTATGAACATGAGAATTTTGGAATGATTTAAGTAATTAATTTAGTGTAGTTGGCATGTTAGAAGTTGGAATGGGTAGTATGCTTGATTTAGTGGATGAATAAGCTGATTTGATCGGTAAACTTTGAATTTATAGCATGTTATGATACATTGAAATTGTTAAATTTGATAAAAAAAATTAAATTATAAGGTAGATATTAAGTTTGGCAAAGCTTAAGGATGAATTGGATCAAATTGGAAGAATGTATAAACTTAAGATTTTGATTTTCTTGCATGATTTAGTAACATGTTTAATTTTGGAAAAAAAAGAAGATATATTATGTTTATTTTGAGTAAATTTGATGTAACTATGATTTAATTATGAATAGGAGTTAGAATATGATATAAAATGAGGCCTAGAAGTAATGATAAGTTGAAATTAGACTGGTAGAATGGATAAAAATGTTTTGGGGCTTGCTCTACTTTGTATACTCTATTTTAGTGATGCTTTTGGCTTAAAAATGAAAAATAAATAATGTTTTGGACTCTAGAAAAGTATAAAAACAAGTGGACTATAGTTTGATGTGATTTAGATTTAAATTAGATAATACATAGGCCAATAAAGTTAAAAATTTATAACCTTGTTTAGTTTGATAGTTCAAGGGCTCTAAAACAAATAAAATAAGGCTTTTTATATTAAAATATGTAGTGGAAGTGATAAGAAATCAAATGGTTCTAGTTTCATTTGATTTTGGTTTAAATTGAATAAGTTATAATCTTTTAAAATTAAGACCTTTAATTGTGATGAATTGGAAATAAGTTAATAATTAGCTTAATTAAAGCAGGTCAAAGCCAACCTAACCCCAAGTTAGCACAACCAAATAGGCTTAAGGACTAACCTTTTACCTTCACCTTGGGTGGTCCATACAATTAAATATAATTTGATTAATTGGGCTTAATTAATTTTACTATCCTCATTGGACCAAAATAAGAATTAACCTAGTAATGTAAACCCAAATAACTCAATGGCTCAAGATCTAAAAATCCAAAACATAATTGGATCCATTACCTTTTAAGGTTCATACCGTAAATGTGTCTTATCACGATAAGTAATTCAAATTGAGCCTAAAACCATTTTAAGGTCCAAATCAAAATAAAATAAAATAAACCTAAAATGAACTAGACATAAACTTAATAAAATAAAATGGGTTTACTTGACTATAACAAAATCTAAGTGCCAAGACCTAAAAACCTACTTGGACCCATTAATCTTTAGGGTCTATACCTTAAATGTGCCTTAACACATAAATCAAATTTAATTGAGTCTTCAACCCTATAAGGCCTTAACTCAACTAAGGATTTAAAATGAAATTAAAATTGAACTTAATAATTGATTTGGGTCTAAAACAAAATGAATAAAACTAATTAAACACTATTGGCCTAAATTAATTTAAAATAAATGGAAAAAATCTAAATGGAATTAAAATTGGACTTAATAAATATAATTGGACTTAACTAATTCAATTAAGACTAATAGGCCTAATTTTAAACATAATTGGGCCACTATTCTTAAAGGGTCCAAATATCTTAATTTGGCCTTAAATATAACTAAACTTAAAATTCAAATAATTTATTAGGTTAAAATGATTAAACTCTAATTGGATTGGGCCAAAATTAGCTAAAAGCTTATTAGGCGTAAATAGCCCTAATTAAGTTCGTAATTAGTATGGGTCTTAAGTAGCCTAAATCAAACTTATAATATAATTTAATCACTTAGAATAATTATCTAACATAAGTTTAGCTTTTATTGTATAAAACCAAATAAATCAACTTAATTAGAGCTTGGATTGTGATTTAGGAATCATTGACCTTTCCAAGTATGTAGTAAGATGTGTGTTATTTGTTAGATTAGGAAATTAAACTGGACTAATCATAAAACTTGGCTAAGTATTTGCTTGTTACTTTTGTATGGTTACTTGAGCCAGTAAGTGACAAACCTTGGATCGGGATTATAGTTGTGGTCATATACATTGAAATGACACAGTAGTTAGGTGCTTAGGCCATCGAGATATGACTTGATAGGTAGCTGATAAGTGAAATCACGGTTGATAACGAGCATTGTGAATAGAGAAAAGGTATATTAAGTGTAGTTTAGTGATGTGGGTCCCAATGAGCTATACGATCTAGGTGGAATGTGATCGATAAGGCCACATAATAGTGAAGTCACTTAGATGATGCTACTTAAGTATTTGGTTTTCAGTGACGTGAAGTTTAGCTACTCTTGTCAACCCTTAATGTCCATTATAGTGGAATCAGACCTCATATTCCCCATCTGATATCCAAAGTCATGAGTACTCCTGTAATGGATGCTTAAATAAAATAATTAAACGATTTGATTAAATGTTTGATGTATTAATATGTAGGCCTATGTGATGTGTGTATTTGTTTATGTTACTATGTTTCAAGCCCTAGTAGCTTACTCCTTTTTTTTTTAGTGAAAATTATCTAACGGATCTACCTTGCAAATTATTGGGTTTTAGCTCCGAGGAGGAGTACGAGAATGAGTTAGAGGACTTAGATTACATAAATTATGACCTTTTTCTGATTTTCTAATTTTGATACTTAGTCTCTTTGTTGGTTATGTACTTAGATTTTATTGGGAACTGCCTATGGTTCTATAACTTGTTCTTTTATGTTTATATTTTATTAGGCTCCTTAAGCCCTAGGACTTAAACTACCTTTTATACGAATGTATGTATTTTCTTAACAAACCATCAAATATTTTTAAAAATCCAATGAATCATCTAAAATGTTTTCAAAATCTAATTAATAATTTTAAAATATTAAAACTGATTTAAAAATTCATTTAATAATTATAATTTTACATATTTTACTTAAGTAAGATACATGACGAATTGTCATCACTATAATGAATTAGAGGTGTGACAATAATATTTAATTATCATAATTGATTGATTTCGTAAGAGTGCAACAGTAGCTTTGTTGTCTGTATTTATTTCCACTCTCTCATAGCCTAGTCGCAAGAAATGCAAAACTCCCCATTATATACCCCATAGTTATGTTGCTAAGATATTAATTTTTTCAATTTTTCTATTGAACCCAAAAATCCAGCGGCCTTGATCATCTCTAAGGACTCCTCCAATGGTTGCCGTATTAGTAGTTTCAATGACAGAAACATCTATATTTAACTTCACCCAATGTTTTTTATGAGGTTTCCAATGGAGCTCATAACGATCAATCACATAAATATACTTTTGTTGTTTTAAATAAGCCCAACGTTCATGGGCTAAGATTCTTATATTTTAAAATTTTAAGAGATCTAGCCCTACGTGATCAATCTTTCAAAGAATGTATTTGAAATTTTGCTCTAAAAATATTTTAACTAACAGTGATACTTAAATCTCCAAAATTACCATAGAAAGAAATCCCAAAGCCTATTGTTTGCACTGGCTTAAGCTTTTCGTCAATTAGAGGGAAAAATAAAAGACGAAAATCGCTTAGTTGGTAGTTTTTTTTTTTTTTTCCCTCAACTCGGAAAAAGGGTTTAAAATCTCTATTGGATTATTTCTTCAACTAAAGTTTATTAAAGATACTTTACTTGGACATTTAAAGTTGGGGGATTTATTTGCGTTATTTATGGTTATGGCGTATATAATTAAATTATTTTCTTTTTTTTTTTGGGTAAGGATATTCAAATTATTTTCCAAAGTTTGAAAGACAACACCACTTTGTTTTTTCAGCATACTATTGAGGCGTTTGTCGGTTAGTAAATCATAATGTGAACATAAACCATGTGAAATACTCATAAACAAGACTTTCAAACCGTAGAATTTTATGTTTCCCCTAAAACGGATGGTTGCTTGACCGACTACTGACCTCGAAGTAGGGTGAGTATAGTTTAGTTTAATAAGGTTTATTTTTAAATTGAATTGAGTTATATATTATAATTTATTTATTTTTTAAATCGAACCTAATAATATGATTTGATTTATAAAATGTTCCAACATAAAAAAAATGATTTGATTTGGTTCAATCCACGGTTCGGACAATTTTTATATGTTTTATTATTATTTTTTATATATATATTAGTAAATCATAAAAAAATATACTTAACATAAAAAAAAATTAATTTATTATTATTTTTCTAACATCACTCTCCATTTTTAATATCTATTTGATATATTTAAAGAAGTTTTGTTATTATTATCTAAGCAATTCTAATTTCCATATTAGTTAATAATAAAAAACATAAAAAATGAATTAAATAAGTAATATAATTTTTTTTCTTTTTTTTATCGTACACTTCCTAGATTTTCATGGCTGTTTTCTTTTTTATACTTCTTAGGATTCAGTTCGTAATTTATTTGAATATAAAATAAATGATTCAGTTTGATTAGTAATTTTCCAACCTGAAAGTTCAGCACGATTCGATTTGTGAATCACTCGGTTTTTTTCTTAGCCTACGTAAAAGTTCTCAAACGGTGTCGCTAAAGTTAGCCGCTGAAATCGCAAAGACCTGCACGTTACGAGAATAGCTAAGTGATTGCTTAACTAGTACACGGTCTGGCCGGTCTAATCTTTATATATTTGTACATACTAGTTCTATAATCTATCAATTTCATATTTTGAAGATTTTATTTCTAGATTTTATCTTCGGAAAAGTTTCCATCATGACAAAAAGGAATTACGTTGTCCTCAGTCACGAAATGTTGGGTAAAGCATATAATATAATGTAGGTTCTAGCGTCAAACTTTAAGGATATTTTGTATATAATTGGTGTTTATATGGTAAAGCATCTAGACAAGATCTTGTGCGCAAGAGTGATATCCTCCAAGCTACCAACACCTAACCTAAGTACCACTCAAAAGAAATTTGCAAGACATGTCTCCAGATCTTTCACACACACTTTGGAGGACAAGATATGGAGAAAGAAATGGATTGAAACACATCCTCTGTTAAATTCAATATACCCCCCTTCGGAAGACCATTGATTCTTCGAATAATTCAAGTCTACTTGATGCGGATATCGTGACGGACACAGGTTAACACACGGGTGGATACACGGCCGTGTATCGCATCAGATATCCATAGAAGCTTACACGGGTACAGGCACGACTAAGGACACGACTGTGTGTTCTATCAGGATTCTCACAGAAGCTTACACGGGTTTGGGCACGGCTTGGGACACGGCCGTGTAATGCGATCGTCACATGCCCAAAAACATACACGGTCTAGAGGTGCGGCCGTATATGCGACCGTGTACTGTGCTTGTCACATGCCCAGAAACATACACGGCCTAGAGGCACGGCCGTGTATGCGATAAGTTATAGACGTGTATATCATTATTTATTTCCACGTGTACGCTTCGTTTTTCCTCTTTTAGATATTTTACGGGGAAGTATATATACCCTTTTGTCAGACATGTTAGGGTTACGTTTTTATTATACTTTGAAATAAACTTTGAGAGAGATTTTTCTCCATTCATCGGTTGTGCGCAACTAGATTTGGCATCAAAGAGTTACTCGTTGTTGTTGTGAAACCAATCCATATTCGGATTCGTTTCGTTATGCTTTCCGTGCTGCGTCAGTTGATATCAGAGCAAGGAAAATTTCTTGTAGAGATGTCAAGTGACGGTAGTTCAGGAGGCGGTCATGTTCCGGACGTTGCTCGGGATATGGAAGCTCTGCGAACCGAAGTGCAGGCTCAAAGGGCAGTGTTGGACACCATGGATCAGAAACTCCGGCGTTTTGAACAATGCTTTGATGATCTGGTTGAGTGTTTCGACGCGATGGGAACCAATACGAACAGAGATAGAGATGCTAGTGGAGTACGACCCAGGGCAAATCCTGCTCTTGGCATTCCCGTCAACAGATCTGTCACTGCAAATCAAAGAATCCAAGCATGTGATGTGGATTCTGATGAGGAGGATGATTGGCTGATCGGGAATCAACAACCACAGCGGAGAGGATATGGTGGTGGTGGATATCGCCGGAATCACCATGGGTATGATCAAGGAGACACTAGCGACTTCAAATTAAAGGTAGATATACCCTCTTTTACTGGTAATTTGAACATTGAAGATTTATTAGATTGGTTGGCGGAGGTAGACCGTTTCTTTGATTATATGGAAGTGCCGGAGAATCGTAGGGTGAAGTTAGTGGCTTGTAGATTGAAAGGAGGGGCTTCGGCATGGTGGGAGAGATTGCAGAATAGGCGATATAGAGAGGGTAGGCAACCGGTGCAAACGTGGTATAGGATGAAACAATTGATTCAAAGGGATTTCTTACCTCCTGATTACGAACAAATATTATTTCAGCAATATCAGAAGTGTAGACAGGGTCAGAGAATGGTATATGAGTATACGGCGGAATTCATGAGATTGGCTGAGAGGAACGATCTAAGGGAGAGCGAAGGGCAGCAGGTGGCTAGATATCTGGATGGGCTGAAGTTGCAAATTAGGGAGAAGATAGGAGTTCATGTTTTGCACAATGTCAATGAAGCGAAAAACATGGCTCTTCGGGCAGAGATGATGCTGCAAGAGAAGATCAATAGGTTTGATGGGGGTAACAGAAGGTTTAGGAATGATGGATTCAATACAACAGGTACAGACAAGGGGAAGGCTATCCAGGAAGTGCAAAGTGGGGTTAATGATAAGAGAGATGATAGAGTGGTGAGCAGGAAGCCAATGGAGACTAAGGAGGCACCTAAACAGAACAACCCCTATGTTAAACCAGTTATGGGAAAGTGCTATAGGTGTAATCAACCGGGCCATCGGTTCAATGAGTGCCCCAATATGAGACTAGTCAATGTTATTGACAGAGGGGAGGATGATGAGGTGTGTTGTGAACCGGATGGAGGAGGTGAGTATTATGGTGATGATGGCTATGGGGATGATGAGGAGGCATACGTCATTAGAAAATTGATGTTAACACCAAAGTGTGATGAGAAGACCCAGAGACATCAGTTGTTTCGCACTAGATGTACTGTTGATGGTCGGGTGTTTGAGTTGATTATGGACAGTGGGAGTTGCGAGAATATCATTGGTAGAGAAACGGTGAAGGTATTGAGTTTGCCGACTGAAAAACATCCGAACCCATATACTATTGGGTGGATAAAAGCAGCTGAAAAGATCGAAGTCACTGAGCGATGCATGGTACCTTTCTCTATAGGGAAGTATAGGGATAAGGTCTACTGTGACATCGTGGACATGGATGCATGCCATCTTTTGTTTGGGAGGCCTTGGCAGTTTGATGTTGATGCAAGCATGAAGGAAGGGAGAATGTTTACCGGCTAGAGAAGGATGGGGTAAAGTTTACTCTTCTACCTCTCAAATTGTAACACCGCCCTAAAGCTTCTGAAGTGGAAGGGCGTTCCTTTCTCACTATCACCCAATCTGAGAGGGAGATGGAAGAAGCAATTAAGGAGGCACAGACAGTTCATGCGCTAATTGTTCGTCAAGTGATGACAATGGAGGAAGGCCAGAGTAGTGCTCAGGAGTTGCCTGACAGGGTTAAGGAACTATTGGAGGAGTTTAAGGAGATAACAACCGAGGAGCTACCTAATGGATTACCTCCCATGAGGGATATCCAACATCACATTGATCTGATCCCAGGAGCTAGTCTACCTAATCTCCTACACTATAGAATGAGTCCAAAAGAAACAGAAATATTGCAGGGGAAGGTGCAGGAACTACTCCAGAAGGGATTCATCAGGGAGAGCATGAGTCCTTGTACAGTGCCCGCCTTGTTAACCCCAAAGAAAGATGGGAGTTGGCGTATGTGTGTTGACAGCAGGGCGATCAATAAAATTACCATTGGTTACAAATTCCCAATACCAAGGTTGGAGGACATGTTAGATTGTTGAGTGGGGCTATGTTCTTTTCCAAGATCGATTTGAGAAGTGGCTACCATCAGATTCGGATTCGACCAGGGGATGAGTGGAAGACGGCCTTTAAAACCAAAGAGGGCCTGTATGAATGGATGTTCATGCCTTTTGGCCTTAGCAACGCCCCAAGCACTTTCATGCGTGTAATGAATCAGGTACTTAAACCCTTTTCTGATCAGTTTGTAGTAGTTTATTTCGACGATATCCTTATTTATAGCAAAACTGAGGAGGAGCACATCAAGCATGTGAGGGAGGTGTTGAAGGTTCTGAGGGAGAACAAGCTATTTGTGAATTTGAAGAAGTGTATATTCCTCTCTAGGAGGTTGCTATTTTTGGGTTTTGTTATTAGTGGTGATGGGATTACTGTGGATGATGAGAAGGTCAGAGCTATTAGGGAATGGCCTATTCCTAAAATAGTGAGTGAATTGAGGAGTTTCCTAGGGTTGGCAAGTTTCTATAGATGGTTTATTCGGCATTTCAGTACCATTGCTGCACCTATGACTGAGTGCCTGAAGAAAGGGAAATTCCAGTGGAATGGTGAAGCTGAAAGTAGTTTTGGGTTATTGAAAGAAAAGTTGTGTAATGCACCAGTTCTTGCATTACCTGACTTTGATAAGTTGTTTGAAGTCGATTGTGATGCAAGTGGGGTTGGAATAGGGGCGGTACTATCTCAGGAAAGGAGACCTATTGCATTCTTTAGTGAGAAGTTATGCAAGTCTAGGCGCAATTGGTCACATATGACAAAGAATTCTATTCAGTTGTGCGCGCTTTGAGGACCTGGGAGCATTACCTAGTGGGCAAAGAATTCGTGCTATATTCTGATTGTGATGCCCTTAAACACTTGAGTAATCAGACCAGGATTAGCAAAGATATGCATGCAAGATGGGTACAATTTTTGCAGAAATTTCCGTTTAAGCTGAAACATAAATCGGGAGTATACAATAAGGTTGCGGATGCTTTGAGCAGGCAAGCCAGCTTGTTGGTGACACTTCATACTGAAGTGGTGGGATTTGAATATATGAAAGACTTGTATGGGATTGACACTGATTTTAAAGATACTTGGGAGATGTGTCGAACTAAACAGCCTAACGGTGATTTCCATATTTATGATGGGTATTTAATGAAGGGAAATCAACTGTGTATTCCCGAGTCTTCTTGAGGGAGAAATTGATCCGTGATTTGCATGGGGGTGGATTAGCAGGTCATCTAGGAAGGGATAAGACTATTGCTGCAGTCAGTGATAGATACTACTGGCCACACTTGAGGCGTAATGTTGGGAGGATTATGCAACGGTGTTATACATGTCAGACGTCTAAAGGCCAGTCCCAAAACACTGGCCTCTACACTCCACTCCCTGTTCCTGATAACATATGGGAGGATTTGTCCATGGACTTTGTCCTTGGATTGCCCCGTACCTAACGGGGCGTTGACTCTGTTTTTGTTGTGGTTGACAGGTTCTCCAAGATGGCCCATTTTATCCCGTGTCGAAAGGTTGCTGATGCTCAGGTCATTGCCAAGTTGTTCTTCAAAGAAGTGGTACGTCTTCATGGGGTGCCTAAATCCATTACTTCGGACAGAGTCAGCAAATTCCTGAGTTACTTTTGGAGAACTTTATGGCAGCTGTTTGATTCCTCACTAAACTATAGCAGCACGGCTCACCCTCAAACGGATGGTCAGACAGAAGCTACAAATCGAACTTTGGGCAATCTAATTAGAAGAATTTGTGGTGAAAAGCCCAAGCAATGGGATGTGGCATTGGCTCAGGCGGAGTTCGCTTATAACAGTGTTGTTCACAGGATAACAGGCAAGTCTCCATTCTCTATCGTCTATACCATACTCCTAACCATGCTGTGGATTTGATCAAGCTTCCAAGGAGTACTGAGTTTCACATAGCAGCCAAGAACCTAGCGGATAGTTGGCAAAACATTACAGCTGAGGTGCGTGCGAAAATTGAGCAATCTAATACTAAGTACAAAGCTGCAGCTGACAAGCATTGAAGGCGACAAGTGTTTTCAGTAGGTGATCAAGTTATGGTATTCTTGCGCAAGGAGCGGTTCCCTGTTGGAAAGTACAGCAAGCTTCAACCTAAGAAGTATGGTCCGTACCAGATTGTGTAGAAAATCAATGATAATGCTTATGTGGTTGGTTTACCGAACACTATGGGCATTTCAAAGACCTTCAACGTCACTGATATCTTCCCTTTCTTCCCTGACGGTGAGGCGTTATATCCTAAAGAGAACTTGGGGTCGAGTTCTTCATTGGTGGGAGAGAATGATGCGGACATTGTGGCAGACACAGGTTAACACACAGGTAGATACACGTCCGTGTATCGCGTTAGATCTCCACAGAAGCTTACACGGGTACAGGCACGGCCAGGGACACGGCCATGTGTTCTATAAGGATTCCACAGAAGCTTACACGGGTTCGAGCACGGCTTGGGACACGGCCGTGTAATGCGATCGTCACATGCCCAGAAACATACACGGTCTAGAGGCACGGCTGTGTATGCGACCGTGTACTGCGCTTGTCACATGCCCAGAAACATACACGGCCTAGAGGCACGACCGTGTATGCAATAAGTTATAGATGTGTATATCATTATTTATTTCCACGTGTACGCTTCGTTTTTCCTCTTTTAGATATTTTACGGGGAAGTATATATACCCTTTTGTCAGACATGTTAGGGTTACGTTTTTATTATACTTTGAAATACACTTTGAGAGAGATTTTTCTCCATTCATCGGTTGTGCGCAACCAGATTTGGCATTAAAGAGTTACTCTTTGTTGTTGTGAAACCAATCCATATTCGGATTCGTTTCGTTACGCTTTCCGCGCTGCGTCACTACTTCACTTTGAGCCATTATATCATGAAATAAAAGAGTTGAGTTGTACTTGAAAATAACAGTAAAAAAACATGGAAGTACACAAAACACCACAGGAATACCAACAATCCTATGACAAAGAAAGTGATCTTCGCTGGAGATGGAAGAAATAAGCAGTAGATGATAGCTTGGAAAACACGCCAAAGCCTAGTAGAGCACCAGAAGAGGAGAACATAGTCACAAAAGAAACAAAACGCATCTCGTATAGGACACGGTACTGGCGAAAATACCCGGAGCATATGAAAGAGCGTTCTTTCATACGCAAGAGGAAGAGCAAGGTGACCAGCTGTTGGACCTAAAAGATGATAAAGTAGGAGTGAAATGGAGGAAGACCCGACTGGACAAGTTGGAATGGGAAAAGAAGAATAAATTTCAACAAAACCGAAAAGGAATCCACCCGTGCCCCCTGGAGAAACACTATCATTGTCAAAGTAGTGGGGCCAAATCCAGGATATAAAGTCCTATCGGAGAAACTCAGAAATATACGGAGAAGTAGAGGTGTGTTTAAGATTTTGAACGTAGGAAAGGGATACTACACCGAATCATTTGTGAGTGAAGATATCCAGTGGGTTGGTGTTGAAGGATGATTCAAAAAATATAACGGCTAGTTTGAATTAGTTTTTGTTTGTTATGCATTAGTTTTAGTCTAGATTAATATTAGAGTTAGTGGCAAAATAATCTCATTTTATGTGTTAGTTAGTTATTATGTAATGCCTATTTAATAGGCTGAACTGGTTTTGTGTCAATAAGGGTTGTTTTGCTACTAGAAACATCAACTTATTCTCATCTGCTCTGTTTCTTTATTTTCGTTTCTGCAACTTTCCCCAACAAAATTGGTATCAGAGCCAAGTTTGTCTGAAACCAGGCGTGAAACACATGGCAATAAACAATAATGTTGTGAATCTTTCTCAACCAGCAATTCCTATCTTTACAGGCAAATGCTATGATTTTTGGAGCATCAAAATGAGAACTCTATTCAAGTCGCAAGATTTATGGGACTTGGTTGAGCACGGCTATCTTGATCCGGATGAAGAGGCTAAGTTGAAAGAAAATAAGAAAAGGGATAACAAAGCATTATTCTTCATTCAACAAGCTGTTCATGAGTCAATATTTTCGAAGATTGCTGCAGCAAACACGGCTAAAGAAGCTTGGACAACTTTGAAAACATCATTTCATGGCTCATCAAAGGTAGTCACCATCAAACTTCAATCTCTCCGTCGTGATTTTGAAACTTTGCAAATGAAAAATGGAGAGTCGGTGCAAGATTTTATGACTTGTGTAGCAGGAATTGTTAATCATATGAAGTCGTATGGAGAAGTTGTCTCTAGTTAAACCACAGTTGCAAAGGTGTTACAGAGCTTGACGTCGAAGTTTGATCATGTAGTCGCAGCCATTGAAGAGTCCAAAGATCTAACAACATACTCATTCAATGAATTAATGGGATCTCTATAATCTCATGAGGCAAGATTGAATAAAGCAGATGAGAAGAGTAGTGAAAAGGCATTCCACGTGAAAGGAGAGGTTTCTAATCAAAAAAGGAGTACAACTGGTTAGGGACGTGGTAGAGGGAGATTTCCTGGTCGTAGTGGTCATGGCAGAGGACAAGGTGAAGAGCAAAATCTTCAGTTGCAATAGCAGCAACAGTGGAGGAATAAGGCTGATGTTCAATATCATTATTGCAAGAAGTTTGGGCATGTGAAGGCTGAATGTTGGAAGAGAGAGAGGCAAGCGAGTTATGCGGAACAAGAGGAAGAGGAACTCAAATTATTCATGGCTTATCAAGGGCACACATCAGACACCAACAACATCTGGTTCTTAGACAGTGGGTGTTCTAACCATATGATAGGAGTGAAGCCATTGTTCAA
The DNA here is from genome assembly GCA_037954665.1 of Laguncularia racemosa. Classification (NCBI taxonomy): domain Eukaryota; kingdom Viridiplantae; phylum Streptophyta; class Magnoliopsida; order Myrtales; family Combretaceae; genus Laguncularia; species Laguncularia racemosa. The sequence continues at coordinate 787,088 of JBBMOL010000083.1, forward strand.
GGAGCTCGACGAGTCATTTAAGCAGAAGGTGAGACTCGGTGATGATAATCAAATGCAAGTAGAAGGCAAAGGAACTGTGGCTATCAGTAGTGGTCATGGTAATGTTAAGCTCCTTTATAATGTCTACTTTATCCTTAAATTATCTCAGAATTTGTTGAGTATTGGGCAACTCATGGCTAGTGGATATTCAATTTTGTTTGATGACGCTTCATGTGTAATTAGAGATAAAAAATAAAATCAGATCATAGTTAACGTTCACATGACACCAAATAAATTATTTCCACTTGAAGTCTCTGATGTTGAAAAGCATGCGCTTACTATCAAGGAAAATAATGAGTCTAGTTTGTGGCATTTACGGTATGGGCATTTGAATATAAAGGGTTTGAAATTGTTAAGTCAAAAGGAGATGGTCTTTGGCTTGCCTAAAATAGAGTCATTAGATGTGTGTGAGGGCTGTGTATATGGCAAGCAATGTAAAAAACCATTCCGTATAGGAAAATCTAGAAGGGCATCTAGTATTCTTGAAATTATTCATGTTGACTTGTGTGGTCCAATGCAAACAATGTCACTTGGTGGGAGTAGATATTTCTTGCTGTTCACAGACGATTACAGCCGCTTCAGTCGGGTATATTTTTTGCAATCCAAGTTTGAAACATTTGAGGTGTTCAAGAAATTCAAGGCACTTGTGGAGAAGCAAAGTGGAAGCTCCATCAAAATATTACAAACAGACAGAGGTGGTGAGTTTCTATCTCGTGAATTCGTGCAATTTTGTGAACAAGAAGGTATACATAGGCAACTAACCGCTCCTTATACACCGGAGCAAAATGGCGTAGCTGAGCGGAAGAACCATACCGTTGTTGAGATGGCAAGAAGTCTGTTAAAAGGCAGAAGACTTCCAAATGATTTGAGGGCAGAAGTTATTGCAACAGCTGTCCATTTACTGAATCTCTCACCGACAAAGGCTGTTCAGAACATGACACCTTATGAGGCTTGGAGTGGGAGAAAATCGTGGGTAATTCACTTGAAAGTGTTCGGGTGTGTTGCTTATGCTTTGATTGATTCACATAATCATAGAAAACTTGATGATAAATCTACAAAATGCATTTTTATTGGCTATTGCAATGAATCAAAAGCATATAGGTTGTATAATCCCATTAGTGCCAAAGTGATAATTAGCAGGAATGTGATCTTTAATGAAGAAGCAAGTTGGTCTTAGCATGAAAATTCAGATGGCATTCAATTCGAAGTTCCAGTTCAAAGTGAAGATCCACAAACCGAAGTACAACAACCTTCCTCAAGTTCATCTCCATTGGCTTCTCCAAGCTCATTTACTTCAAGTTTGTCAAGTGGAAGGTCTTTATTAGATGATAGTCCTCCAAGAAAGTACAAGCCATTAACAAATTGTACGAGACAACACAAGCACTATATGTAGCTGATCCAACTACATTTGATGAAGCAACAGCAAAGGAAGAATGGTAAGGAGCCATGAAAGAAGAATTTGAAGCAATTCAAAGAAATGCGACATGGGAATTGGTTAAGCTTCCTAAAGGCAAAAACGTTATAGGAGTTAAATGGATCTTTCGAACTAAGTAACTGGTAGATGGCAGCATCCAAAAGCATAAGGCGGGGCTCGTAGTAAAGGGATATTCGCAGCAACAAGGTGTGGATTATGAAGACACTTTCTCCCCTGTTGCACGGTTTGAAACAGTAAGAACTCTTCTAGCCTTAGATTGACATGTGTTCCAATTTGATGTCAAGTCTGCTTTTTTAAATGGTGGATTGAAAGAGGAAGTATATGTATCATAACCTCAAGGATTTGTTGTTATGGGCAAGGAAGATCATGTGTATAGATTGAGAAAAGCTCTCTACGGGCTAAAGCAAGCTCCTCGAGCTTGGTACAGCAAGATAGACTCATATTTGTGTGAGAATGGATTTAAAAGAAGTAAGAATGAACCCAATCTTTATCTAAAGAAACAAGGTGACAATGATCTCATTGTTTGCCTCTATGTAGATGATATTATCTATATGAGTTCTTCTTCTTCTCTTATTAATGAGTTCAAACTTTGCATGAAAAAGAGATTTGAAATGTCAGATTTAGGCATGTTACATTATTTCCTTGGGTTAGAAGTAAAGCAAGTCGAAGATGGGATCTTTGTATCACAAAGAAAGTATGCTGTTGATTTGCCGAGGAGGTTCAACATGTCAAATTGTAAGGTTGCAGCCACACTAATGAATTTGAGCGACAAACTGCAGGTTGATGATGGAACTGATCCAACCAATGCAAAGTATTTTAGAAGTTTAGTTGGAGGATTAATATTTTTAAGTCATACACGACTTGATATTGCTTTTGCAATAGAAGTAATTTCCAGGTTTATGAACTATCCTTCAAAGCATCATCTTGGAGCTGCTAAAAGAGTGCTGAGATATATTGTAGGAACGATTGATTTCGAGCTATGGTATGACCGTGTTTCAAAGTTTAAGTTAATTGGATACAGTGACAGTGATTGGGCTGATTGTTTGGATGATAGGAGAAGCACATCAGGTTATGTATTTGGACTTGGATCAATTTCCATATGTTGGAGTTCAAAGAAGCAACCTACTACCACCTTGTCAACATCAGAAGCAGAATATGGAGCTACAGTCGACATCAGCATGTCAAGCCATTTGGTTGAGGAGAATTCTTGAAGACATTCAACAAAGTCAAATGGAAGCAATTGAGATTTATTGTGACAACAAATCAGCAATTGCAATGGTAAAAAATCCAGCTTATCATGGAAGAACAAAACATGTTGATATACGAGTTCACTTCATTCGAGAGCTGATTGCAAATGATTCAATCATCTTGAAGTATTGCAATACAAATGAGCAAGTGGCTGACATCTTGACAAAATCACTTCCTCAAGACAAGCATGTCTATTTCAGATCTTTACTTGGAGTTTGCGACTTTGAATCAAGGGGGAGTGTTGAAGGATGATTCAAAAAATATAACGGCTAGTTTGAATTAGTCTTTGTTTGTTATACATCAGTTTTAGTCTAGATTAATATTAGAGTTAGTGGTAAAATAATCTCCTTTTTATGTGTTAGTTATTATGTAATGCTTATTTAATAGGCTAAAATGGTTTTGTGTCAATAAGGGTTGTTTTGCTCCTGGAAACATCAACTTATTCTCATCTGCTCTGTTTCTGTATTTTCGTTTCTGCAACTTTCCCCAACAGTTGGTCCATGGTTTTTAAATGGATATTTCCTGGCAATAAGGAGATGGGCGCCAAACTTCCGGCAGTCGGCAGTCTGGGCAAGGATCAATGAATTGCCATAGGAATATTATTCCACTATGGCTTTAAAGAAAATTGGCAATGCGCTGGGTAATGTTTTGAGGTTAGATACAGATACAATAAGTGCGGAAAGAGGACGTTTTGCAAGAATTTGTGTGCAAGTCCAATGCTATAAGCCTTTGATTACACCTTAATAATCGAGGGATTTCAATAGAAAGTGCAATATGAAGACTACCAAAGTGGTGTAGCGTATGCGGGGGCATAGGACACAATAATGCAACATGTGGAAATAAGAAAGTAGATGAATGCAGTGAGACAGAGGGCAGCAGAGAAAATAAGAACATAACAAAGGAATAGAGAAAAGAAGAATGCTGTAATAACGCAATCCCAGAGGGGGAAGCTAGAGAAAGAAAAATGGATGAGAAGGACGACCAAAGATCATTCCGGAAGAGAGAAGATGGTTACGGAGAGTGGATTGAGGTGCAACGAAGGAGGGGAATACCAACCGACGCCGAGGAGGAGAGGAGATGAAAGGTCAAAGGGACAACATTAATGAGAAAGGAGCGTCAAAAGATAATTTACCTCGGGAGTAGGGGAAATACCCCTGACACCAATTAAATGAGAAGGGGTTGGCTGCTGCGACCAACGCAGATGCGAAAGTAGATAAACAGTTTTTAGAAGTCAGTTAAGAGATATTTTTTCTGATAAGAGAAATAACAAACATGGTTTCTCTGCAACTTTCCTTTTCTACTCTTGTTCTGTTCTTTACTTGAATATCAACATGAATATCTTGATCTTCACAATTTACATGGTATCAATGGCTTTTGATTTTTTTTTCAATGGTTCTCTTTGGATTTTTTCTGTTTGACATGGCTTTGTCTCCTTACTTCATTCATCATTCTGATAGTCAAAATTTCATTTCAATTATTTTAACTAATTTGAACTATAATACTATAAGTCGTTCTTTCTTGCTTGCATTGTCAATACGAAATAAAGCTAGTTTTATCAACGATTTGATTCCTGTTCCAGAGTGTACATATTCAATGTTTCAGATTTGGAATAGGTATAATAATCTAATTGTAGCATGGCTTCTTCGATTAATCTCTCCGCAAATTGCGTCTATTGTGATCTATATGATTTCAGCCAAGGATATTTGGGACAAACTTAAGACTAGGTTTTCTTAGTCGGACAATGCAAGAATCTATCAATTATACAATTTACTCAGTACAATTATTCAAGGAAATAGGTCAGTAGATGATTACTTTACCAAATTAAATACCATCTAGGAGGAACTTAGGAATTACCAGCCTTTACCACATTGTTCTTATGGAAATTGTAATCGAGAATGCTTTAACAAGTTTGTGGAAATGTCACACAAAGACTATGTTCTCAAATCTCTTAATGGATTGAATGAGAATTTCTTTGCTTTTAGATCTCAAAGCTTGGTATTGAAACCATTTCCAAGTCTAGACGAAGCTTATAACTTGTTTATTTGGGATAAATTTCAAAGAACAAATAGGCCTAAAGAGATTCTATTATTTGATGCACCTGCTGTGATGTCTGTGCATGATAATAGACAAAAGCCAAAGAATGATATTTAGTGTAGTTATTGTCATAAGTGAGGACATTTAAAGAAGTGTTACAAACTAATTAGTTTTCCTCCTCATTTCAACTTCAGTAGACCAAGAATTGCAGGTGCAAATCAGGTGATATTTGAATCCAAAGAGCAAATAGTAAGCAGTGTTTTGGCCGATCCTAATGTTTCTAGTTCAAGGACTAGTATGCAAAAGGAACAGGGTTCAAATATTAATTTGATGAAGGAGCAAGTGATTAATCTTTTGAACTTACTTAATGTTTCAGATTTAGCTTAAGTAATTTTTGTTTATCATCTTTAGTTGTTGCTTTCCATACGACTCTTTTGCATAATGATTATCTGAAGATAGATATTGATCATGCTCATTTAAATGCTCATGTCATTTAATTGCTATGGTAGGTACTTTTTCATTAGTCTTATCTGTTTTGAATTCCTCTTCTTCATGTCTAAATGAAACATGGATAATTGACTTTGAAGCAACGAATCACATGATTTCTTTGGATTTGTTTCATTCTTATTTCCCTATTCAAAATTGTTATGTCCAACAGCCTAATGAATATAGAATCCAAGCTACACATAAAGGTTTAGGCCTCATCAATTCACATTTAGTTCTTCAAGATGTCCTTTTTGTTCTCACATTTCATTTTAGCTTATTTTCTATATCGAAACTCATTTCAACTAGTAGCTATTCAATCCTATTCACTAAAGAATATGCTTATATTCAGGATTGTTCCACATAGAGAATGATTGGTCAAGCTAAAGCTAAATTAGGATTATTTCTTCTGTAGTAGCAAAGATCTACAAATTTTGGTAATCAAGTTTCTTTCTGTAGTAGCCATAATACTTTGTTTATATTCTATGTTGTTAATAGTTTGCCAAACTCTTTTGATATTTGGCACATCTGACTTGGTCATCCTTCGTTTGTCAAAATGAAACTTGTAAATGTTCTTGATAAATTTGTTTGTTGTAATAAGTTGAATGTTACATTTGTCCTATGGCAAGACAACCAAGAAATCCTTTTCCTATTCCTATTAAAAATACTCTGCATACCATTGAACTTGTTCATATTGACATATGGGGACCATATGCTACTCTGTCTTTAGATGGTCAAAGATATTTTTTAATAATTGTTGATGACTTCACAAGAATTACTTAGGTTTCTCTTATGAAATCCAAGCATGAAGTAGCCACTATCATTCCTACCTTTTATCAAATGATTCTAACTCAATTTGATAAGAAAATTAAGAGTATCAAAACTAATAATGGTAGAGAGTTCATTTTAATAGACTTTTATTCTTCACATGGGATTTCTCATCGGTTATCTTATGTGGAATCTCCTCAAGAAAATGGCATTGTTGAGAGGAAACACAAGCATTTGTTAATAGTAGCTAGAGCACTTTTATTTCAATCTTATTTGCCAACAAGTTTCTAGGGTGATGCTATTTTGATAGCTACCTATATAATCAATTGATTACCTTCTTCTGTGCTTCCAAGAAACACTACTCCACATGAAATGTTATTTCACAAACCATCTTCCTATACACACATGTGAATTTTTGGATCTCTCCACTTTGCCTCAACACTCAAAGATCATCATGTAGAGTTTGCTCCTCTAATCCTTGTATTTTTGTTGGATATCTAGTTGGTATTAAAGCTTGCAAGTTATATGATTTAGTTGATAGAAAATACATTTTTTCTAGAGATATTTATTTTCTTGAACATATTTTTCCTACTCAAATCTCTATCATACATGATTATATTTTTTTTCTTCTTCAATTGGTCCTAGTTTTTGCATTCCAAATTTTGATCTAAGTCCATTTTTAGATCACATTTTTTCTGAAAATGATTGCTCATATACTAATCCCTCTATTATTGATATTACTACTTTTCTTCATTCTTCTATTAATCATAAAGTTTATAATGTTCCTATTCATTGTGATGTTCCTATTTGTCGTAGTACTAGATTAACCAAAAATCCTAGTTATTTAGCAAATTATCATCATGAGTTAGGTTTGCCTTTGGCTAATAAGTCGTTTTGTAATTCTTCAAATCCTCATAATTTTTCTTTATCTACAAGATATCCTATTCAAAATTTTCTATCATATCATTCTTTATCTCCATCCTTTCATGCTTTTACTATCACAATCTCTAAACACTTTAACCCTTCCACTTTTTCTTAGGCTATAAAATCTGAATGTTGGCATAAGGCAATGGATGAAGAACTTACTGCTTTGAAAAATAACAACACTTGGACTATTGTTCCTCCTCCATCTAGTAAACATACCATTGGTTGTAAATGGGTTTACAAGTTGAAAACCAAAGTTGATAGAACTATCAATAGATAAAAAGCTAGACTAGTGGTGAAAGGATATAGTCAAAAAGAAGGTTTTGATTATATTGAGACATTTAGTCCTATTGTTAAACATATGTTAGTTTGTTTATTTTTCTGTCTAGTTACTATGTTTAAGTGGCATATACGCCATATGGATGTGCATAATGCATTTTTAAATGGTGAACTATTAGAAGAGGTTTATATGGATATTCCATAAGGATCAATAGTTCTGAATGTTTCTATTGATGTTGGTCATTTAGTTTGTAAGCTAAACAGATCATTATATGTCTTGAAACAAGCTTCGCAATAGTGGAATGCAAAATTAACATCATGTTTACTTGCTTATGGTTTTAAGTAATCACATAGCAACTATTCTCTTTTTGCTAAAGGATAAGATGATGATTTTATTGTAGTCCTTGTTTATGTAGATGATCTAGTTATTGCAAGTAAACAAATAAAAGTGATATAAGATTTTAAGTAGTTCTTAAGTACTTTGTTTAAGGTGAAAGACTTGGGTGAACTTAATTATTTTATTGGTTTGGAATTGGTAAGGTCAGATAATGGTTTAGCTTTGTCCCAATGGAAGTTTGCTTTAGATCTTTTGATAGAAACAAGATTTCTTAATACAAAGCCTGTTGCTACTTCTATTATTGCAAATCATCGATTGGTTAAGCATGATGATTCTGATGCTGTAGACACAACTAAATATAGATAGATTGTGGGCATATTACTCTATTTGTCTATTGCAAGACTAGATATTGCCTATTATGTACATGCATTTAGTCAATATATGGAAAATCCTAGGTGCACACATAAGATAGCCTTGAATAGAGTTTTATAATATCTTAAAAAAATGTCCAAGACGAGGTTTACTCTTTTTAACAAATTTTGATTTTGTTTTATGAGCGTATAGCGATAGTGATTAGGGTAGTTGTTTGGATTCTAAACGTTCTACTACCAAGCTTTGTGTATTTTTTTGGAAACTCTCTTATTAGTTGGAAATCAAAGAAATAAACCACTATTTCCTATAACTTAGCCGAATTTGAATACAGAGCTCTTGCTGGAACAACTTGTGAAGTGATGTGGTTACTTACTCTTTTGTGTGAATTTGGTGATGATTTCAAGCTCCTTATTCAGACGTTTGTGATAACCACATATTGCACGAAATCCAATATTTCATGAACATACCAAGCACTTAGAGATAGATTTACATTTTGTATGAGATAAAGTTACCAAAGGACTCATTTTACCCATTTATGCTTAAAGCAAATGTCAACTAGTAGGCTTACGCACTAAAAGATTACCTTCTAATCAATTTGAGTTTCTTATGGGGGGTGGTTGGTTAGACTTATTTTGTATACAAGTGCACATAATTATTATAATATATATATAAATATATATATACGATATAGTTATACATATAAATAGTTTTTGTAAGTCAGTTAAGAGATAACTTTTCTGATAATAGAAATAATAAACACAGTTTCTCTGCAACTTTCCTTTTCTGCTCTTGTTCTGTTCTTTACTTAAATATCTTTATCTTTGCAATTTACATAGTGGATGGGGTAGTAGAAACCCATAATAAGGGAGGAAGGGAAGTAAAGAATAAGAAAAAGAATATGATTCAATTAGAGCAAAACCACCTTAGTTCTTCAGCACAAGAGACCAAATGACTCAGTAAAGTCTAGACATTGGCAAGAAAGGGTGCCATAAACAATAAGAATAACACTAAGGTTGAGCGTAGGCTGAGTATACTACATGATGCATCAACCATCCTCCAAACCAATAGGAAATCAATAATATGGTGGATGCTTGAGAGAGAGCACTTAGTAAGAATACTAGTGGAGGTGAAAAAGAGGGAGATATTAGATAGACAAAGGAGATAGCTGGACCAATTGCCACTCGTAGTGTATACAGAAACATTATCGAAGGGAAGGATAATCATGAATGGGCTAACATTAAACCTTCAGTCAACAAAGGAAGGACAGCAAGTTATAACAACATTAAGGGAAGCTTCATTTATGAATCCAACAAGTATCCTACAAAGTTTGGAATAGACTTATTAGGAAGTCGATGAGAAGCAAGTATACCTATCAAATTTTGTAATGTAGTGAATTAAATATAGATATCGTCTTACAGGGATTACGAATATTAATACTAACTTACACTCTATTATCTAACCGATAATTATAAAGATTAATTAATCTAAAATATATAATTAAGTATTAGCTAGTGAACTAAAGAATAAATTGAAATAAAGAAGAACAAAATAGATTATAATTAACTTTAAGATGGTAAAACAAGTATTTAGACTTTGTTTCCTTTAGGATTTATTATGTGACATCAACAAAATTCATTTAAATCCTTCTTTAATTTCATTTATCTGAAGAACTCCTAAATTAGTTTAATAACTTTCTCAAAGTTATTAACCTTAATCTTAAAAATATCTATTTGAATCTCTTCATAATAACATATTTCAAAGATTCATTAAGAACAATGAATTCCTTAAAAACAAATTAATTAATTTTAGAAGAATCATGTAACTTACCTTTAAGATTATATCAATTCTTTTAAATATGTGATATCTAATTACACATTAGATTTCTTAATCATAATATATAATATTAAATAGATAGAATAATACCCTAGAAATATTAATCTAAACAAAATTAAGAATACATACTTAAATCAAGAAATCTAAGAGTTACTAAATAGCAGTAAATCTAGTCATATAATAATCTTAGGATCCATAAGTCTAAGTACTAAGAAAATTTAGCTCTAATTATATTGAAAATAGGAATTCTCAATGATGTAAAAATGTGCATCATCAAAGAAATCAAAGAAAATCCATAATTCTTGAAGTACAGAAAAATAATCTTTTAGTCTCTTAAAAAAACCCTAGAATAAATAAAAAAACATCTTCTAAAAGGAATGAGGTTAAGTCCCTCTTATCCTTTATATAGCGGGCATCAACAACTCTATTTTTAGGCTAATACACTATCTAACACAGTTGTGCTTCAGGTTGTGTTGAAATCGTCAATAAAAAACTTGGAAAACTAGATGTTGCAATTGACATAACTTAAACACAGTCATGTCTAAAGGTTGTGTCTAATTATGCTTAGCAATAATTATTTCCAAGAGATGCACGACCAATAAATACGGTCATGGCTAGCCCCCATGTAACTCTTGGCTTTTAAGCTTCAATTTCAACATAATCTTGACATAGACATGTTTGCTATCTGTGTTTATTTAAAAAAAATTCATAACTCCTTCTATTTAGCTCCAAATTTAGTAAAATTGGATTTATTTTCTTCATTTTTAATTCAATTATCCATCAAAGTCTTAAAATCAAAATATTACTTATTTAAAATTTAAATTCTTAAAAAAAAACCAAAATAAGGAAAAAATACTTTAAATTTTACTCAATATATATATCTAATTAAGTACCTATCAAACTTTCCCACATTTAAGAATTTACTTATTCTTAAGAAAATTAATCAAATCAAATAATAGGATAAGAAATACTTAATCAACTTACTATTCAAGAAACTAATTACGAAAATCTTATTTAAACCTATAATAACTTAAGAAATAAACTCTTAATTAACTTGTAGTTTTAGAAAATTAGTGACAATTCTTATACTTTTTTTACTTAACCAACAATCTTAAACATATGAAAGATTTGCTAAGTACTATAATCCAAGATAAATACACAATAAATCTAACTATCCCTTAATCATTCCTCTAGTATATTATGTGTTTGAAAGAGTTTTTTTTTTTAATTAATTTAAAAATAGTTTCATCAATTAGCAAGTCCTAGACCAACTGATCTTAGGTTACTAGGTTTTAAAATACCCCTTTAAACTATCAACTACCCTTATTTAATAGAGTTTATTTACTTACGTTTAACCTTTACATGAACTTTTCTCTTGACACTTTTAGCAAGCTTTCAACCGATAGTCCTAATTGATCAAGCATTCAATACTATCCAAAGAATTATCATATATCAAATTACAAGTTAATTTAATGATTTTTAGGTAAAATAAACAAATTTAATTTCTTAAATAGCCACAAATTTGTAACTCCCTTCCTCACATTTAGAACCATACATTATCCTCAATGTATGAATGGAAAGAAAAAGTAACAAAATAAGAATTAAAGAAAACAAAATCTAAGGAAGGTAGTGGGGAAAAAAAAATTAGTACTCCCCTGAATATGGCATCTGTTCCATTCCAAAACGAGCTTAGCCTATAATATGGTTGATTTTGAATGGTCTAAACATGTAAAAGTTACAAAAATGCAAAGAGGAATAGAAAACTAAACTAGCAATTAAAAAATTAGCATAGTCTAGTTTAGCAAGTCACATTAATCTCGTTAGTTACAACAAAGATAAAAGAAATTAGTCATTGTAATTACAATCATGGTCTTCCTCATCTCCTTGTGTCCATGCCTAGAAAATAAAAATAACTAATTCAGGGTTAACATGGCTAAGGCACGACCATGTCTAAAAACCATGTATCTCTCATAAATAATTAAAATAGGACACACCCGACACGACTTTAAACACGGTTGTGTGTAAGGTTTGTGTAACTATTGTAAATAATTAACATTCTTTGGATGTTCTAACATGACCTTAACATGATCGTGTTTATGGGTCATGTTTCTCTTGAAAAAAAAAATTAATTTCAAAAGCCCATTGAGCATGACCTAAACATGACTATGTTAAAAAGTTACATAATTCTCGAAAAAAAAAAGTATTTTTTGATAAACAGTATTGACATGACTTCAACATGCGCATGTGTGATGGTCATGTCACGTTTAAAGAACGTCTTTGACATGACCGTGTTTGGTGGCTTTTTTTTTTTTTTGTAAAAACAAAAATAAATCTAGTTAAACTAAACTAAGTTAAGGAAGCTAATTGAAAAGCAAAACTTAGGTTGCCTCCCTAGAAGCACTTTTGTGTCAAGAGGACGACCTTTAAAATTATGGCATTTAAATTACTTGAATTTATCCAAACACTGTTGCTTGCCATGAATGAGGTGTTGCTAAGATGAGTTGGTATAAATGCCATCCCACAAACAAGTGGAAGCAAGCAAGTTGGACGTATTTAGGAAATAATAGATATCACTACTCTTAGGGGATTGTTGAATCATGTTAAACGTCTTGAAGATTCTTTCTTCATCTTCAACTTTTAGAGTTAACATCTAATTTCCTATATCTATAATTGCCCTAGTAGTAGTTAGAAAAGGTGACCTAAAATTAGTGGTGCCTCGATGTCTTAACTTATATCTAGGATTACAAAATCCATTAGAAAAATAAATATAACCACCTGAATTAACACATCTTCAATAATGCTGATGGGATACTTAATAGATTTATTAGCTAATTGAATGCTCATATGTGTTGGTTTAAGGTTTCCTAAACCTAACTATTTAAACATATGATGTAGCATTAGGTTTATACTTACGCTTAAGTCAGTTAGAGCTCCATTTATTGATAAATTTCCTATAAGACAAGATATAGTAAAACTCCTTAGATCCTTCAATTTTTGTGACAACTTATTTTGCATTAGTGTTGAACATTCCTCACTTAATGTCGCAGTTGATATCTCTTCTTACTCGAGAGTAGTTCCTTCTAGTACTTAGTGTACTTTAGCATATGTGATAAGGCATTGGCATTAACAAAAGGTAAGTTAATGTGAAATTATTTAAAAATTTTAATAAACTTATTGAATCGTTAGAGCAATCCTTCTTTAGGCTTTGAGAATAAGGTATAGGTGGTCTATATTCCTTCGCTTTTGGTGGCTCAATACTTTCTTTGTCCTTAACTTCTTCATTTTTGTTTTTCTTTTCTGATTCTCCATTACTTTTCTATTCAACTTGCAATTCCTTTCCACTTCTAAAGGTTACTTCTTTCACATACTCTATAGGATTCATCCTAGTGTTTCCCAGTAGTATCCTTTGCTACTTTTCACCTATCATTTTTGCAAGTTAACCTACTTGATTTTCTAAGTTACAAACATAAACTTCTTGATTTCATAAAGATGTTTCAGTATTATGCACTCTAGCCTCATTGTTTTAATATATTTAATTAAAAGTTCTTCCAAACCTAATTCATCTCACGTGGTGGGGATCACTAGAATCTTGGTGGTAGCAAATTCACCCTCTGATGATTTTGATTGCTTCGAGAGAAATTTGGATGATTTATCCATCCTAGAAAATAAGTGTTACTACATGAGTTATTTTGTGGTTTAGAAGGGCTTCATAAATAATTCGCTCGTTCCCATTGATGTAGAGGGAATTGGGACTTAACATTAATGGGAACAAGTGAATTATTTAGGAAGCCCCTCTAGACCACAAAACATTAAAGATTGACTGAAAGTGCATCTAATTTCCTACTAATTACATCTGCCTTATTGGCTAGAGTTGTCATTGCATCTAATTCATAGATGCCTACTACCCTATTTCTCATCCTAACACCTTTCCATTAAGAGCTACTCATCGTCATGTCCTCAATCAAGGATTGGACCTCTTTGAGTGTTTTAGTGTTCAATGTTCCTCCAGCAACAACATCTATCATTTGCCTAGTTGACAAATTCAAACCATTGTAGACGATTTTAATTTGCATCTATAGAGGGAAGTCATGATGCGGGCAGCTCTTCAATAGCTCCTTATATCTTTCCTAAGTCTTGTATAAAGTCTCAACCTCTAATTGAGCATAGGATGATATGTCCTTTCGGAGCTTAAATATTTTAGCAAGTGCAAAAATATTTTCTAAGGAATTTTTTAGCCATATCATCCCTAGTAGTGATAGATCCCCTTAGAAGTGAATTTAACCATTATTTTGCTTAACCCCTTAGTAAGAAAGGGAAGAGTTGCAATTTGATTGCATCATCATAAGCCCCGTTAATCTCAAAGGTGTCATAGATCTCTAGGAAATTTGATATGTGAGCATTAGGGTCCTCATCTTATAATTTGTCAAATTGGACAAATTGTTGCGCCATTTATATAATATGAGGTTGAGTTTAAAAATTGTTGGTAGCAATAGGTAGCTTGACAATACTTGAGTCGGCTTTGACTAAAGAGGGTTTAGAGTAATCGGAGATAGTCCACTGTTGATTTTGGTTTTTGTCACCCATAATTTCTAACTTATCCTCTTCCTCTTCTACCTTAATTATTTTAGGAGAACCCTGATTTAATTCCTCCATTGTTTTCCAAACTATTTTATGTAAATGCTTGGCTGTCCTTTCAATCTCTAGATCTAAGATTAGCGTGTCCGATGGAGTATTTTTGGTCATTCAATGCTGAAAAAGAAAACTAAAAACAAGAAAAAAAATAAATTAATTAAGTGATCAAGTATCCTTAATATTGAAATTCCTAATAGCAGCACCAAAAACTTGATGTGAGGTAAGTATACTTATCAAATTTTTATAATATAGTGAATTAAATATAGATATTGTCCCATAGGGATTGTGAGTATTAATACTAACTTATACCTATTATCTAACCGGCAAATTGTAAAGATTAATTGATCTAAAACCTATAACTAAGTATTAACTAATGAACTAAACATTAAATTGAAATAAAGAAAAACAAAATTTATTATAATTAACTTCAAGATGGTAAAACAAGCATCTTGACCTTGTTTCTCCTAAGATTTATTATGTGACATCAATAAATTTTTTCAAATTCTTCTTTAATTTCATTGATCGAGAGAATTCCTAAATTAGTTTAATAACTTTCTCAAACTTATTAACTTAATATTAAAAATACCTATTTAAATATCTTTATAATAGTATATTCCAAATATTGCATTAAGAACAATGAATTCCTTAAAAACAAATTAATTAATTTTGAAAGAATTATATAACTTATTTTTAAGATTATATCAACTCTCTTCAAACACGCTAAATCTAATTATATATCTAGTTTCTTAATCATAATATATAATATCAAATAGATAGAATAATATCCTAGAAATATTAATCTAAACAAAATAAAAAACATAAGCTTAAATCAAGAAATCTAAAAATTCATTAAATAGCAATAAATTTAGTTACATAATAATCTTAAGATTGACTAGTCTAGATATTAAGAAAATTAAGATCTAATCATATTGAAAATAAAAATTATCAATGATGTAAAAGCATGCTTCATTAAAGAAATCAAAGAAAAACCATAATTCTTGAAGTATAGAAAAATAATCTTCTAATCTCTAAGAAGAAAAAACCTAGAACAAATAAAAAACATCTTCTAAAAGTTATGAGGTTAGGTCCCTCTTGCTCTTTATATAGAATGCATAAAAAAAAAAAAAACACTATTTTTAGGCCAATACGCTGTCTAATATGGTAATGCTTCAGGTTGTATCAAAATTGTCGATTGAAAAATTGGAAAACTAGACACTGCAATTAACATGACCTAGACACAATCATGTCTAAAGGTTGTGCTTAAGTCGTTCTTAGAAATAATTATTTTCAAGAGATATATGACCAATAAACACAGTTAAAAACTATAGGTTGTTTATGAAATACTTCCACTTGATCGAAGATAGAATCAATTTTAATGGCTGTACATATTTTATCCAACAATTCTGTATACCCCACTTTAATTTTCTTAAAGCCGCTTATCATAATAGGCTCTATCTTCACCATATTTGATATTTCCATGAGTGATTATCACAAATTTCACAAAATCCTCCATTTCTACTAGTAGTTGATAGCAACACTAAACAACATATGAGATAAAAGTAACTTCATATGATTTAGACTTACTTTACCTCAATTTTATGCTAAACATATCACATGAATTTCTATGTTCTTAATCTAAACTTTATAACACCATAATATCACCAACAATTCATAACAATACTCTATTGGTGAACTTAATTTCATCAATCATAACATATTTATGCTAAATAAATAATTAAAAGGGATGATGGGCTTCATAACATAATCATGTCATTATAGAAAATTATAAAAATTAGGGCAAAATATTAAATTGACCTCAACCAAGAATATGTTAATACTTAACATACAGCAAAGCCATGAGTTGGAATTGTGGAACCAATGTTTTCGTGGAGAAAACATCTTCAAATGTTTGATTTTTAGAGAGATACAGCACTGCATTCGTGTTTTGAGACAAGTAGAAGTGGGATGTGGGTCTATACATTTCAAGAAGATAAAACAGGCATTATATACGAGTAGCACAAAAATCACACCTTAGGTATGCGATTTATTTTGGAAAAACACACTGTTTAATGCAATTTACAAATCATAGGTTCACCTTGTGATTTACAAAACGTATATGTTCACATTGCAATTTCTTTACGAGCTGCTCTTTTAAGAGTTTTGCTGGGTTCCTATTTTAAGAATTACTTTACTCAAAAGAAGCAAGCCGACTCAATACTCTCACAATCGATACCACCCACTTCTTCCATTTAAAATCATTTTTTTTTTCCATAGCTAATAGGGTAATTTACAAGTGACAATAGTTAAAAGGAGATCAAAATGTATTTTACTCGATAATATGATGAAAATGTTAAAATATTGTTATAAACAATACTTGCTTCTACTTTATAATGATGATAGTGACCATTTAGGAAAGGCGGAAGCAAACGGATATACTTGCAATTTGACCCTAAATCTGTTTAGGATGTAATGATATAACTTCAAATTCAGATAACATAGTTTTGCTTCCTAGAATTTCCAAGAATGGTGTAATATTTTGATTTGGAACTTAAACACGTGATATTCAGTGGACTATATAATCTCCTAACATCACACTTAGACAAAAATGTTAAGACATTTTTTGGAGGAAACCATTTTAGGTTTCTGGAACAAACTACCAGAAGCTACTAATTTCATTTTTAATATGTACACAAAGAAAAAGCCGCTTTGGCCACTATAGCTTAAGATTAAAAGTTTCAAAACCTGGACGCATTAAAACCCTTTTCCATCAAAATCTTTGATGACTAAAGTTATATTTATTGACTTGAGTTCCTTCTTCTTCTTCATTTTTTTTTTTGACATTTATGTTTTTCAAATTCAATTTTTTTTTTCTGATGTAATGATTTCTTCAAACAGTATTGGCATGTAAAACAACTAAGTACATGTTGCATGAATAATTATTAATATATTGCATATTTAGTAAAATACTCAGATGTTACAGAGTAATGTAGCCTATTATATGTTACAGAGCTGGGAAGAACTTGTCTAGTTTGAAAGGTAATGCATAGAAGTCATCACTCCTTAAATCTGACCAGAAAACATTGAATCTCTCCCACCATGACAAGTTGTTGTCACTCCGGTGACTTCGCATTTTGAGCAAATACTGCAATCCAAGAGTATGGCAACCAAAGCAGCCACAGTTGCATGGGACATAAAAATGACTGCTAATACAACCTTAACCTGCACTCCATAATATAGCATAGGAGAATGCAAGTTGAATGAGTATGTTTGTTTGGAAATGTCAAAAAATGGAAGTAGCGGCACATTGGAACATGGTAAGTAAATTGAACTCACCCAGCTTGCACCAATAGGCATGTGGATAAATTCAGAGCCAAAAGTATGTTCATTGAAGTACTGGGGCACGGAAAAGCACATAAAGAATGAAAAGCCCAAGATGAACTTCGTCCTAAAACTGTTCAGGTTGCAGAATTGCAGAAAACCAAGACCAGCAGATGCTGCAAAATATATTTTGAATATAATAACAAACTATCTTTGCAAGTAAGAAAACATAATCACTGTACAGGCGTCAAAACCTGACCTTAATTCATCTGTATTAAGTAGATGAAAAAAGAACTCTCTTCTTGATATTTGGGTTAAGGTTTTGCATAGAATAGTATGACTTCTACTTTTAGATAGCAGATAACCAAAAAAAGTTCCAGAAATGAATGGCGAGGCATACCAACATAACCGAAGAATATGCAGTACATAGATGCAATGATTGGCAGAGGTATAGAAGCAAAGACTGCTCCAAATTTCCCTGGTCAAGGAAAGAAAGAAATGACATAAGACCTGCTGATATTTAGTTTGAACAAGATGATTTCTAGTGTCTAGATTGAGTAATGTAGAATGGACGTGCATACCGAATACAGAAAAGAAGATCATGAATGCCGCTGATATTTGGACCACTCGTCGACTTCCTACTTTAGTTAATCCAAGAAGGCCAGCATTTTCCCTGTGTAGATAGACATCAAATTGTTGGTAATGGTGTTTTACGGACTCCATTGCTTGGCAAATATCCTACCGGTAATGACTATGATAGACGGTACGAGGGAATCAATAAATGTAACAGGTATTGCAACAACAATTCCTAGAAATTATGAGTTTTCAATTAAACAATTCACACGCATTTGATACTAATGAGGATTACTATTGTTATCGACAAGGAAAGATCTGCTTAGTGCTTGGAATTAAAGGACTCCATATAATTGAAAAATGGCATATTACACGGATGCAGTAACGCCAGTAGCTGAGCCAAATATGGCACTGAGTAGAACTCCAATTCCCTGAAATGTAGAAGAGTTTTTCAGATGACAAAATTTGAAATTTTTGTGATTCCAAGATGCTGTTTTAAGCGTATCTTAAAGTGACAACAACTATACCATCCAACCAACACCACGACCAAGAACGGATGGTGGCACTGGTGTTGCACCACCATATCGTGCAGTGGCACAAAATGTACCTGTAGACTGCATTACAAAAGACCAACTAAATGAAATCATGAAAATCAACTCATTAAATATGTCCTATGAAAATACAATTAACAGAAAATGATCAATTGCTATGATATTGCTGTTTCTTTCTATACATGAGTTGCATAAATCAGTTCAAAAACTGGCCTGAAAACAAAAAGAATCAGTTCAGATAAAAAAAATAGGATGATATTTTAGTGACCTCAAAAGCGGAGACAAAAGTAGCAGCCATCATCACAAAAGCTTCCCGAGCATCAAAAGCTGGGCTCCCCCATCGGAATGGATAAGGAATATATACCCTGCACTCAATGAAAGGTACTTGAACCATGGTGCCTCAACCAATTTAAACAGAAAGCTAGAAAATATTTTGAAGTCCTAAAAATTCATTTGTAAAGCAACCTTACCAAGGAGCTGATCCAACAAGGCCAGAGCGATCAGTGCAGCAACTGATTTGAGTCTCTACTGCTTTGTTTTTGTATGCTCCACTTGAAGTGAGAACTTGTGCATAAAGCCATATGACAGGAACAGTGACTAGCACAGCATATCGATCACATATCAATCTTCCTGACCTAATAAATTGAGGAATATACTGCAAAGGTAGTAACAGTTGAAAAAAATCTGATAGTCAATTGAAAAAGACATACATAAGAAAGAAAAGAGGATGTTTCAGCTACTCAGCATTCCAGGAATTTTCCTAAAAGAATGTTAGAGTAGTACTTTCTGCAGAAGGCTAAAAGTTTATGTGGCTGCTTTTGCCTGTGGAGAACACAAAAACTGATCAAAAAGGTTATGACCGACTTGCCTGTGAGATGAAAACTATTGCAATTAATGCTGGAAATCCAACTTGGAAACATTTGACAAGCTGCAAGGAGGTAATCAGTAAGAAATCAGGATTAAGAAGGAAAATTAGAGATAGATTTTGGATGCAAAAGGTAAAATTACATGATAGAAATTGAGATTTACACTAACATGTTTCTATATTTGATTATTTATGCATTTGATGCTAAATCTCTACTTACTAGCCATTAAACTTCTCAGAAATCAAAAAATAAAATGTTAGGCAGTAGGTATAGTGAATTTATGGTAAAATCGTTTTAATGAAACATTGACAATCTCAATATTAGCCATTGAGCCATCTGTATTTCACTAGCAAATTCCACCTTGATGTGGATCCTTATAAATGAACAAGTATATAAAACCATTCTTTCTTAAAATAACTCGAGAAGCTAAGGAGGGCATCTGACGAGTATACATGTCTATCTTATGATCTTACAGGAAAGTTTGTGATTCAATGCTTTAAGGATATAGTGAGTGTAGTTTAGATCTTGCAGAGGTAGGACATCAGCATGTTGGAAATATATATATATGCATATGAATATCTACATATATTATTCTTCCGTAGTCACCATATTGCTGCAAATGCTATTAGCCTATTACACAATGTTTTAGGCCAGAACCGTTGTTAACTCATTTCTTTTACACTTGAAGAAGAATGATTCGACTTTTAGAAAGTTGTTTATCTATTAGTTATAGCAGCTCTAACCTTATGGGTAATGCAGATTGTGAACATTTTTATTCCTAGCTTTCAGAAGAGAACGTCAAATTGAATGAGAACAATCAACCAAACTGATTTAAGAACCCAAGCTGGTGATTATTAGCAATGTGTGAATGGCAATATTGTACCAGAAAATATGGTATTGGCAGGGGAAAGATGGTAGATGCCTATGTACTCACCAAGGGGAAGCCAAGATGATATAGCCCAAGTCCGGTACAAGTTATGTAAGGGACAATGGATAGAGGGCTTGTAAACCTAAATCAAAGCTTAAGAAATTGTCATTCAATGGTTATTGCAAAAGGCCTCAGAATTTCTTACAAAAACACAGACCTGACAATGTTCCTCCACAATCCTAGAAACCCCAAAATCATCTGGAAACAAGCAGATAGTATGAGAGCACCCTGTATTCCTCTCATTGTCTCTTTAAATCTCTGAAAAGTTCCATACAATTAGAAATGTGTACTAGATTGATTGCGTAATTGTACAAGATGTAAAAGAGTCAAATAAAAGACAAATTAAAGCCTGACCTCAGAAGGATCTGCTATTGCATTGTATTTACTGGAAAGGATAATATTAGCTGTGGGCAGAATATAGGCGTATGAACCTCCTATAACTGTAGGAAGTCTTGTCCCAAAAAATGACTGCAACATTGTGTTCAATCCAGAAACAAAGAGGGATGTCTGAATCACTCTGACCTTCTCGTACTGTTAAAAGAGCAAACAAAAGTAGCCATATGTTTTGTGCGAAAATAAGAATGTAACTGCATTAGGGAAGAAAACAAAGGAGCATTTATGGCTTACATTGTTACCCCCCATTTGAGGAACTACTGCACTACAAATCAAAACGATCATGCCTAGACTCAGAACATAATGCTGGAAACCCAGTAAGAAAGCTTCCACTGCCAACAAAAACAAAAACTTAATATTTTCCGAATCTGCATGTAACATGGAATGCTTTTGACGATGAACGTGCAACATGTAACTACAACATCGTAAAAAATAATACAAGGATGGAATGGTGGTATTTATCGGAAAGAATGTGTACATACGCCATGGAGGTGGACTGTTAACACAATAATCTACTCCTGGAAGCTGTTCCTTTACAGGGTGTGGCTGCAAATCGCATTTGCTGCTGCTATTGTCAATCTCAATGGTGGTGGTGGCAGTCTTATTTCCATTCTCGACGTCGTTTTGGTTGTTAGACATAATCTCCTCTTTTTCTTCTTCTTCCTTACGGCCTCCTTTACAGCCACCAACAGTGAAATGTAAACAGTGTGCCATGTTGTCCTTTTCTTTGATAGAATTTAGTTATTTGATAATGGAGGTTTAAGATGATTAGCAAGTGTCCGTTGTGGTGGAATTTGGTGATATATAACAGACATTTCAGGAATAATTATGATGATGAATTAGCAGTTACATTGCCATGTATTTCAAATTATAGTCAATAAAGCCTCATTATGACCATTTAAAGGGTTAAATAACATTCCATAAAAAAAAGAAAAAAAGAAAAAAAGAGAGAGAGAGAGAAAGGTAGGGTAGGAAATTAATTGCACACTACTAATGACAAATTTTGTCGTTGGAGGGAAGTTGATTGGCACAAACCAAATTGTTGTAGTAATAATTAAATTTTCATGTAAAGGTGGATGACAACTTAATTGCCTTTTCATACAAACCTAAAGGAATTCTAATATACTTATTTGAAAGAAAAGAATCGGTATTATCTAAACTTTCATATCTTGTCTAGTTACCAATTAATTTGAGCTTTCTTTCTTTCGTTTTATCGGATCTAATCCCTCCATCAGTGTCATAGTAGGTGCTAAGTATCCATGAACTTCATCGAATCATGACACAATGGTGGACTACAATTACAACTAGTTGTGTCCATATTATAAAGATGTTACAATTACAATATCTATATTATGGTATAAAAGATCAAGTGAATTCATCATGTTATTACTAAATCATACAAGATCATTATAAAGTTTATATTTTATTCAATTTTAAATGAAAAATTAAATAAAATCGTTTGTTAGTGGGTTGTGGCTTAACCCATGTAATCCAATAAAATGCATAAATGGGTTAAATAGGTTGTATTAGTGTAGTTAACTTACGAAAACGTATAAATGGATTAAATGAACAAACTTGGTGGGTCAATCCATTTAACCTACTAACCCATGCAGGTTCGGCGAGAGCTAACAAATTCTAGTATGTTTATTAAATGGATCGAATAGATCTTTGAAGATTTGATAGGATAGATCTTTGAAGTAGTGTTGGGAAAAAATTAATTAAATAATGTCACTTGATGATGAGAAGTTACTAATAATAAAAAATCACTCTATAAATTAAGGCTGGTTATATAATAGCTTAATTTATGGAATAATTATAATTGTTTAAATATTAATAATTAACTTAATAATATATAAAATTTGATTTCTTTTGTTACTTGATAGTGTACCAGATTAAAAGTTAGATAGATATAAATTGGCCTTTTCCTTGCCCATTAACATTATAAAAAATGTTTTTCCATCTTAAAAACTTTTGAAACATAAAGCATAAAAGGGTCAAGGAAGAAAAACTATTTTATATTGAAGAAAAAACTTGTTCATCCACTGCAATTACGAGATTGATGCATCTTTTGCTTCTGGTAAGTCATATTGTGAAAATTACTTTATTCAAGTTCCTAAATTTATTATTTGTTTTAGCCCTTGAAATTAACATGTTGCATTAGAGCAAGGGTTTTGAATATATAATTTTCCTATTTAACGCTATTAGCATTATGATTTCAAATTGTTTTAAAGAGATAGATATTTTATGTTCTTAAAACTTGTTTGTTTGAACCGGAATTGATGGTGATTAATAATAATGGTCTTGGTTATGAGTTTTGTCCATGTTTGAATTAAATTCTAATTTATGAAATGCATGCACTCTCCGTATTCAATCGTCAAACATTATTTGATTGTTGTTGCATCCTCATTGTATTGATAATACCTAGATTTTCCCAAATCCTTGTCAATGTCTTTCTTCTTCCATTCATAATATTTTGATATTACGCTTCTAAATTTGATTTTGTCAATTGCTTGTGTAACATGAATGGAATACATGAATGCCTCATCAAACGCTTCTGGGATATGGACAGTAGCATTATTTAAATATTGGTAGTTAGTTGTGATGGTAACTTAAGGCCATGGAATAATTACATGTAGCATGATTGTTAATGGCATTCATCGTAAGTTGTTCGTTAATTGTTCATAGTGAGAGGCCCTTTACATAAAATTAAAATAATTGATGAATTGCTCATTATCCTTGTTAATTAGTCGAGCATGGTTGCGTAAGAATTCTTTTTACAAAATTAATGACATTAGAATATGAATAGACCTTAATCTAACAATTACGTATTTTCAGTTATTAAAATATTTCGTTTATTGGATATTATATATGGTGATATTCAACTAATGGTCAAGGCATTTGTTTTGTTATATTTTAATATTATAATTATGTATTTTGGTTATGAAAGTTTGGCTTATATTTCAATCGAAAAAGAAATAATTGCCTTGCGTTTAAGGAACCTAAATTTATTGTATTATGATCTTATTATTATGAGTGTTATCTCCATTAAAATATTATTTAATATGTGTATGTATGATCTTATGATCTATAAATATAAAAATATAATTTGTTGTCACTAAAGTGACAAAACTATGATGATGATGAGTATATATCATGCAAAAAATTGTCATTTATTCATAATATTAATGAAATGCCTATTATAAAAAATAAATGGATAAATTTATGTTCACTTATCATTAGAACTTCAAGATTTACCCAAAGGAAAATTGTCATTATATGATTAATGAGCATAATTAAGGTGAATTAGTACTTTAGTCAAATGTACTTGCATATCTAAAGATAGCATCTATGTATGACTAAAAATATTTAATTACCTAGTTATGTTATTTATGCCATTTCTTTATGATGGTATGTTCTAGTTTCTACCTAAAGGAGAACTATAACACGCTTTAATGATTTGTTTATTTGAATCTATTGGGTGATTATTTGTCTAATGAGTATTTATGTATTAACTGCAGTTCTTTCACTCCATTCGCATGCTTCTATTACTATGTTCAATGGATTAAACTTTTCTAAGTGGTGTGAACAAGCTAACTTCCACTTAGGTGTGTTAGATCTTGACTTAGCACTATTGGAAGAAACACTTGTTGCTATTATGGATTTAAGTAGTAAGGAAGAAAAGTTATATCATAAGGCATGGATGCAATCTAATAGATTGAGTTTGATGTTTATGCCAATGACTATTGCTAACAATGTTAAGACTACTATTCCATAAATAGAAAGTGCTAAGGAATACCTTAAGTTTGTAGAAGAAAGATTTCGCTTGCAAATAAGCCACTAGTTGGTACTCTAATGGTAAAACTCATGACCATGAAGTTTATTGGGTCAAAGAGTGTACAAGAGCATATCATCGAGATGACTAATATTGCAGCAAGGCTAAAGACCTTGGGAATGACTGTAGATGACTCCTTCCTAGTACAATTCATTCTTAACTCATTGCCTCCTGAGTATAGACCATTTCAAATTAACTATAACACCATTAAGGATAAATAGAATATTAGTGAATTGTCTATTATGCTCACTCAAGAGGAAGTAAGACCAAAGAAATAAAGGAGTCATTTTGTCAACTTTGTGGGTCAAGGAGTTGGTAAAGGACTTAATGTGAAATCCAATAGGTTTAAGAAGAAGAAAATGCTTGCTAATGTTACACAAGCGGTGCTTACTAAAACTTCACAAGGCAATAAGAAGAAACAAAAGGCAAATAAGTGTCATTTCTGTGATAAGGTAGGACACTATCAAAAAGATTGCTTGGAGCATCAAATATGGCTCGAAAAGAAAGGTAAAATCAATATTTTTGTTTGTTTTGAATCAAACTTAGCCAAAGTTCCTAATAATACTTGGTGGCTTGACTTTGGTGCTACGTCTCATACATCTAATGTGATGCAAGGATTTAATATGATTCAAAACATCAATCTAAATGAGAACTTTTTAATTATGTGAAATTGTATGAAGGTTCTAATTGAAGGCATAGGGACTTTAGATACTAGTCATCATCTAGTTTGTTCTAAACCCTTTATGTACCTTCAGTTTCTAAGAATTTGGTTTCTCTTTCAAAACTTGATTTTTTTGTTTTTTATATTAAGTTTGGACATGGATGTTTCGGTTTATTTAAAAATACTTCTTTAATTAGTTCAGGTATTCTTAGTGATGAATTATATGAATTGAAACTTGATAATGTTTTTGTTAAATTCTAATTTACTATTTATCATAATGTTGGAATTAAGCATAGCATGCAAAATGAAAATTCCACTTTCATGTGACATAAAAGTTTAGGTCATATTTCCAAAAGAAGGTTACAAAGATTAGTAAGAAATGAAATCCTTCCAAATTTAGATTTTATTGATCTTGACATGTGTAGATTGCATTAAGGGTAAGTAAACTAACCATAGCAAGAAAGGTGTCATAAGAAGCATCGAGCTTCTTGAAATTATTCACACCGATATATGTGGGCCTTTTAAGTTCCATCTTTTGGTGGAGAAAAGTATTTTATTACCTTTATAAATGATTTTTCATGTCATGGTTATATTTGTTTGCTCAATGAAAAATCTCAAGCAATTGATGCGCTTGAGGGATATGCTAATGAAGTTAAAAGGCAATTAGATAAAAAGGTAAAAATCATAAGGTCTAATAGAGGTGGTGAATATTATGAGAAATATAATGAAGCAGGATAACATCTTGGTCCATTTGCAAAATTCCTTAAGTGACATGGCATACATGCATAGTATGTTGTGCCAAGTACACCTCAACAAAATGGTATGGTAGAAAAGCATAATTGAACAATAATGGATATGGATAGGAATACGATAAGTAGCTCCTCATTAACTAAAACATTGCAAATGTGTACACTAAAAACTACTGTGTATTTGTTAAACAAGGCTCCTAGTAAGGTAGTTTCTAAAACTCGTTTTGAGTTATAAACTACAAAAAAACCTAGTTTAAAACACCTACATGTTTAAGGCTGTCCTGTAAAAGCATGCGTCTATAATCTGCATGAAAGGAAATTGGATTCTTGAACAATTAGTAATTACTTTATAGGTTACCTAAAGAAACCTATAGGGTATAGGTTTTATTGTCCTAATCATAGTTCGAAAATTATTGAAATCGGTAATGGTAGATTCATTGAAAATTGTGCAATTAGTAAGAGTGATAAAAGACAAAATATAGATATTAAAGAGATAAAGGTAGACCTCTATTTACCCTTAAGTATTCCATCATCTACAAGCACTCGAAGTGTAGCTCCAGTTGTTAAACAACAACCTAATAATACAAAATAACACTTAAATAATGAAATACCCTGTGACAAAACTAACTCAGAATCATCTAATATAAACAAGCTAGAAGGAGTACCACTAAAAAGGTCTCAAAGAGAAAAGAGATTAGCTATTCCAAATGATTATGTAGTTTATTTGCAAGAACATGATTTTGATCAAGGGATCAATAAAGATTTGGTTTCATTTTCACAAGTGATAGAAAGTGCTAAGTCTAATAAATGGATTTCTACCATAAAAGATGAGTTAAAATCCACGCAACAAAATCAAGTTTGGGACCTCATTGAGTTGCTAAAGAATTGTAAATGAGTTAGCTATAAGTGGATCTACAAGACAAAGCGTGACTCAAGTGGCAACATTGAACAATATAAAGTTAGACTTTCTTAGTTAGAGAAAGTTTATATGGAAAAACTTGAGGGTTTCTTAGTTGAAGGAAAGGGTAACATGGTGTGAAAACTTAAGAAGACAATATATGGACCTAAGCAAGCTTCTCAACAATGGTATATTAAGTTTAATGATAACATAACATCTTTCGATTTTCAAGAAAACATTGTTGATAGGTGTATTTACCGAAAGATCAATGGGAGTAAGTTTATATTTTTAGTCCTATATGTTGATGACATATTACTTGTTGCTAATGATTTGGGCATATTATGAGAGATTAAAAATTTTCTCTCTAAGATTTTTGAAATGAAAGATATAGGAGAGGTATCTTATGTGATAGGAATAGAAATATTCCATGACAAATCACAAGGATGGTTAGGATTGTCTTAGAAAGCCTATATTGAAAAGATTCTTGAGAGATTTTATATGGATAAATGTTTACTAGAATTATTCCAATTTAGAAAGGAGACAATTTTGTCTCATGCAATGTCTAAAGAATGATGTAGAACGTAAGGTAATGAAATCTATTCCATATGCTTTTGTTGTGGGCAATATGATGTACATGCAAACTTGTACAAGACCAAACATTAGTTTTGCTATTGGGATGTTAGGTAGATACTAAAGCAATCCTAGAAAAGATCATTGGAAGGCTACAAATAAATTGTTAAGGTAATTGCAAGGAACAAAGGATTACATGCTCATGCATAAGAAATCCAATGAACTTGAAGTGACTAGATACTTAAATTCATGTTTTGCTAGATGTCTTTACTATTAAAAATCCACTTTTGGCTATCTATTTCTTTTACCTGAATGAGTAGTTTCAAGAAAAAGTACTAAGTAGTTTGTCATTGCTTCATCTACTAGGGAAGCAAAATTTGGAAGCTACCATTTATGCATTATGGCTGTGAAACTTCATTTCAGGACTTGAAGTTGTTGACATCATTACTAAGTCATTGAAAATTTAGTATGATAATTGTGCAACAGTTTTCTTTTCTAAGAATGACAAATACTCAAAGGGTACCAAACATATAGAATTAAAATATGTTGCCGTTAAGAAAGAGGTTTAGAAATAAAGAGTGTCTATTCAACATTTTAGGATTGATATGATGATAGCAGATCCTTTAACGAAAGGTTTACAACCAAAGATATTTAAAGAGCAAGTACAAAGTATGAGTTTTGGTTGTAAATATTAATGATGTTTCATTATGATTTTAACACGAAGCTTGATAGTGTGTTTTTAGCTTATATTGAAAATTTCTTGTTAATTATAATAGCATAAACATGATGCTTTTATCTTCTATAATAGGAAAACATTCTAAGAAATTTATGTGAACCATAATGAATTTATATCACTTATAGATCTATTTCAATAAATTGCAAATGTAATGGTATGTGGAAGGAAATATGCAAATTGAATAGTGTATGACCGCTATAACTTGTATTTTGCAAAATATTAAAATCTAAGTAATTATGTTGAATGAAAGGATTAATTTTGTTTTGTGCACTAATGATGGTGCTATTAATTGTTAATGTTGTTTGTTTAGTAGGTCAAGTGGGAGAATATTTGGAAAAAATTAATTAAATAATATGGCCTGATAATGGGAATTTACTAATAATGGAAAATCACTCTATAAATTAAAGTCAGTTGTATAGTTGTCTGATTTATAAGACAATCATAATTATTTGAATATTAATAATTAACTTAGTAGTATATAAAATCTGATTTGTTTGTTTAGATACTTAATGAATATATCGATTTAAAAGTTAAATGAATATGAATTGATTCTCTCCCTACCCATTAAGGGTTAAAAAAAATATTATTTCACCTTAAAAACCTCTATAACATAAAGTATAAAAGAGTCAAGTATATTCATCCCCACGATTGCAAGATGGATGTATCTTTTGCGTCTGGTATGTCATATTATAAAAATTATTATGTTCAAGATCCCAAATTTATTATTTATTAACTAAACCCTTGAAATTTTAACAAACAGAAGAACGCAGAATATTGAAGAGGCGCGATTCGAGGGACTTGAGATCAGGACTGATCCGGCTTCCAGGAGATGGTAACATCAGGGATCATCGACGGTCTAGATCGAATGTCGCTGATCTATGAATGCCGTCCGATGGATATAGAACTCCGTGTTTCGGAAAATTGTAATGCAAGTATTTACTAAGAAATGCATAGAAGAGTTTTGAAATCAAAGTCTAATATTGTGCATATTTTCCTTTCTCGACTTGCAATTTTATATATTACTAGTAGCCCTGAGGACGCACTGTGTGCACTATTACAAAAAACGCATCCAACTTTCAATAAATACGTAAAGTTACAAAGAAAATTAAAAAATAATAATAAACACTCGTCATATATATTTTGCAAAATATAAAAATAAAAATTTTACCAGTGCTAGCTTACTTTAAGATTTATCTAGTGTACATTTTGGCAAACATGGTGGTTTAATGTTTATTGAGGGTACTTGAGATATAATCCCTTGCCAAGCATCCCCACATCCTAACTAAATTTCAAATGCTCCAAGGTACTTAAAAACATTTAAGTACTTAATAAGAATAGTGTTTAGCACATATTTCATGTTTAGCCACCTTTCTGAAGAAATGAAGGGTGTGAATTCTGGTGTGAGAAGTGGAAAACTTTGACAAGGGAAGCAACCCACATCACAAATCAAACCAGGAGAGTAAAAGCAAGAAGAAGATGGCAATTTTTTATAAAGAGGAAATTGGTGAAAATAAGTAAAAAGGAAAAAAATGAAGTGTAATTCTTATTTTGTAGAGGAAATGGGCAGAAATAAATTTAAAAACATAAAGGAAAAGAATAAAATAGAAATAAAATAAAATGTAATTCTTATTTTGTGTTTAGTAAATTATGAAGGAAATGAAAGAAACGAAGAGAAATAGAGTTAGTACTTGACAAAATTACCCTTATTGTTATTTTGATTGATATTGTTATATTTTATTTCCACCCATTCCACTAATTTGCAAAGCTGGAAGAAATGATGGAGAATTCATTTATCCTTTCTATTTTGTTTTACAAGTATTTATAATAAGTTCCAATTAACTCTAACTAACTAACTTTTATATAAATAAAACGTATCATTTACTATGTATAGAGAGCATGAAAAATATAATTATTAATTGTTTTAAAATTTAGATTCATAATTATTAAAAAAAAAAACTAAAATTAGGAAGTCTATGGGTATATTTGGAGTTACCATCAACATACCTAATCTATAGGGCAGCGATACTTGATAACGTGTTGAGTGGTTGGTTCGGTTGAAAATTTCAGCCTTTTGTTTATTCATTTGGTGTCAAGTATCACTGCTTCCTAGTAAATTCCCCTTCTCTAAGTCTCCATTTCGAATTGACTTGTATTTAAAATAGTTTATATTGTGAATATAGGTGCCAAAGCAATGCTCCATCAGTTTGCACTTCGGGCTGTCCAATAGGTATTATCTTGTCGTCAGTGCTTACGGATTTTATTGGTGAGTCCTACGATGGAGTTACTGAAAAGTAACTTCGTAGTGTAATTATCATTATTTTTTTTTATCAAATGGGCTTTATTTATTCAGGGTGATTTATGAAAGAAAAAAAAGGAGCTATTGATAATTTTTTAATTACTATTAATAAATTTTATTCTTAATGTATTTTAGAAGATTTTACTGTAGTTGAGACTTGATCATATTATAGCTACTTTCAAATAATTACACTAATAATATGATATAGTTAGACTATAATTCTCAAATTACAATAAAAATAAAATCTATTAACTAATAAAAAAAGCCCTCAACAACTTCATGTGAGCCACCGATAATAGGAGTTGTGAACAATTCCCTTTTATCCATAAGTCAATCCAAATGTAAGTAAATAAAGCCTATCAATAGTAAAGTGATTCATGAAAAAATGATTTTCTATTAAAGATGCCCATAAAAGAAGTAAAGCAAATCCACATTTACAACCCCCTCCCCCCCAAAAAAAAACAAAAGGTAATAATGAATAAGAGAAGATGGGTTGTGATCATGTTATCAAACCAATACTTGAGTTGAACTAAATTGAATTAAACTGTAAAATGTGATTTAACTTATAATTTGATTTGACCCTTCAATTTGGTACCCTACGCAAATTGATCCTCTGAATAGAACTGAACTACTTATATAAAATGAAGAAATTCTAATTTGTGTGAAAAGTCCCCTTTCTACCTTTAATATTATCAATTTCATTTTAATTAACTTATTCTATTTTATTTTCATCAAATCTAAATTACTATAACTTTAAAACCTGTAACCTTTATACTTTTGATACATAATATTTACGAAATAAATAAAAAGCACTTGCATCTCTTCACAATAGAGCATGATTGAAAAGTAAAAAATCAATTTAAATATAATAAGATAAGATACATAAAAAATATTACCATAAAGAGATGGTAAAATGAATAAATAAATAAATAAATATGTTTAAACCAAAATTAAGTTGAAGGTTTTTAAATAAAATTAGATTTCAACTCAAGCCCTAGAGTATACTTTATTTGAACATTTTAAGAATAAGAAACAATGTATTTGATTATTGATGGTGTTGTTTTAGTGTATGTTACAACATATTTATAATAACTAGTATACATAGCCCTTATTACATAAGGATGAAAAAACTAAATTAATCTTATATAAAGGAGTTATATATAATATACAATAATATTATTCACCCATACTTATGAATTATCTAACATCATGAACTAGGTCATATAGAAAAGATTCAAATATTAACATGTAGCATGGACTAACTCTAAGTTGCACTCCACCGTAACGATTGTATATTCCAAGCATTCCTCTCATTTAAGTTGTCTATTTTCTATAACAAATGACATTTGGTTCTTGTTCCTTGGCTTATGGGAACGGTGTTAAGTCATGTACCGGTGACTTATTATCAATATTTAAACACTTGTACCAAAACGTAAATACTTGTATAAGAAAAAATTGATAATTTATTACTAACTTTTTACATTTATACCAAAAAATATAATTAAAATTTAAAAATAAGTCTCTAACTCGCGACTTATTCTAATAATTTTCCTTATATCATAGGGCAACTCTCTTTTTATACTTTCTCTCACTAAATTGTACATTACATAGTTCCTTCACTACTTCTTTCATATTTTCCTACATTACATGCTTCTCTTCCCAAAAGCAATTCCCCTCTAACAATTCTAGAATTGATGGCATCTCAACTTTAACAAGATGATGCTGCAACCATAGTCAAGCTAAAGCAAGCATGCAAGGACTTTTAAGTCTCTTCTTCAAAATTCTTAAACCTAGGAAAATGACCCCGCCAACATGAATAAAAGGTTTGACATCATAGATGAAACTCTAGTTGCTCCTCTTCAAACCTTAGCCATGGCAAATAAGGCCCTTGATACCTGCAATATTACTGTGTATTTCCCATTATATATTATTGTCACTATACATCTAATTTACTATAGACCGTAAATTTGCCTTTCTCCTTTCCTAAGGTTATGAACTTTAATATTGTGTATTTATACACTCATGCACATTGTAAAATACAGTATTCATACATTATCACGAATACATTGCTCTATTATTGAATATGGTGTCAAAACACCAAAAACCTTAATTAATCAATCTTTTTCCTTATCGCCATTACTATAGTAACCGAAATCTATTCACTTCACCGGAAAAACAACACATGCCTTACCAGAAAAACAACACATCATTGTCCACCAAAAAAACACCAAATACCCAACCATACTCAACCCCAACCACCGCCGAACTCTCCCATCCAACTCAATTTGATCTCAATACCCCCTAACTCTCTCTCGGCACCCTCTATCTGTCGTGCCTTCCTTTTCAATCGACCATCTCTTCCTTCCCTTCAATCAATACCCACCTTTCTTCTTCCCTATCAAACCCGACCACCTCATTTCTCTCTTAACCTCCATACTGATCTGACTACCACCTCCCTCTCTATTACCACCCACCAATTGCACCTGCCCCCTCACTCGACTTTATCCATCCCATATCTCACAACAAGTGGCATCCCCCTCTCACTCCAACTGCAACTTTTCCCTCACACCAACCCATTTTAGTTTGATCAAACTCCCCAGCACACTCAATCTCTACCACTCTCTCAAGGGTTTTTCATCAACCCCATCGATTCAACACATTTCTTTCAGATATAGGATTTTTCTAGAGTAAGGCTGACTCATCCATGTTTATATTCTCTAAAAGATTTGAAATTCTCGTCCTTCTCCCATATGTTGATGACATCTTTCTCACTGGTAATAATCCTTCTCTTCTCACTGAGCACATTTCTCTCCCCTTGCGTCAGTTTGCCACGAAGGATCTTAGGCCTTACATTTTTTTTTCTTGGGTAGTTAGGCTACTCATACACCATAAGAGCTACGCTTGAGTTAATCTCACTTCATTCGTGATCTCTTCAAATTCCATCATATGCATCTTTCTAAACCAATTAAAACACCATTGTCTCCCCACAACCATCTTAGCACCCATGGTTTCCTTCTATTCTCTAACCCCCACCACATATTGATAAATCATTGGGGCACTTTAATCCCTCACTATAACTAGGCCAAATATCAACTTTGCAGTTAATCAGTTGAGTCAATATATGCATCTAACCAACATTGATCACATGCAAGCAACTAAGCGATTTCTTCGGCGCTTGAAGAAACAACCAACTGTTTTTAAAAGCTCTACAAAAGCTAAATATCGAGTCATTACCTATGTCATTACTTAATCTACTTGGCTTTATCATCTTGCTCATGAGTTGAAAGTCCCAATTCAATGCCCTATAATTCGCTATAGTGATAACCTTGTTACTGTCTACATGACTGGTAATCCTATACAGCACAGTCACACAAAACACATTGATATTGATTATCATTTTGTACATGAATAGTTTACCACGAGACAGGTGTCCATTTGTTACATTCCCACTCATCATCAATGTGCAGACATTCTCACCAAGAATCTATCTACAGCTACTTTCCTTGATCATTGCACCAATCCCATGGTGTCATTGGCACCAAAAGATTGAGGGGGTGTATTACTATATATTTTCCATTGTATATTATTGTCACTATACATCTAGTTTCCTATAGAGAGCAAATTTTTCTCTCTTTTTCTAAGGTTATGAACTCTAATACTGTATATTTATACACTCATGTACATTGTAAAATACAATATTCAAACATTATCACAAATACACTATTATTGTAAATGTAATAACTCTTACTCTTCCCTCCTAGATAGCTTCCAAGTATTCAAGTCCACTTAGCACAAACTTCTCCAACTTTTTGTGTAACTATTTGAAAAGACATCACTTAGGAAACACCTTAAGAGGTTGCTACAATATGTTGATCAAATTGATTAGTTGAAGAATGCAATAACCTCTATTTGTGAAGATGGTGAACCCACTATACAAAAGCTTCAAGTAGTGGAGTTCTTGAGCAGGACTAAGGTAACAAGTTATTCAGGAAGCATAGATTGAGGGAGACTCTAGTCACACCGAAAGCATTATATGAGACAGAAATGGATGGCATGTTGCTTGATGAAGCCCTACTGAATTTGTAGGATGAGTATGAAAGTATGTTGATGCAATTGATACATCAAAACTTCAGGGAAGTTCAAGATAATGAAGGGAAATCGGTGGCTTGTGATCCAGGCACATAGAAGGAAGTTGAAGTTTTGAGGCGAATTTTGGAAACTTAATCATCTTAATATTTCTAATCATATTAGAGACTGGAGAGTTTCCTTATGTGATTCTACTCCTATTGCTACCGGTGATATGCAAAATAAATGGAGAAATGTTGTGCAACCATGAGTATAGATAATCAATTTGTCATTATCTCCTACCTTGTGAAACCTAACACTATCAAGTATTTCATTGTGCTATTATTCTACCATCAATACTTTGTATGAGAAATATGACATAGACAAACATGACCAAATAATCAAAATAAATAGGATCTTGGAAAAGCATTTCTAATTAAGTTAAAATCATGTAGGAAATGTAATATTGACAGGTGAGATATCAAAGGGTAGCAAAGGCACTTATGAGGCTAAACCCAAAGTATTTACAAACATATATTCCTAAAGAAATTGATGAATTAGAATGGAAGTCCTTAGAGACAGCGATATCCCTTTGGATCCAACACTTCCAAATAGTAGTCGAACTCGTTTTTTTTTTTTTTTCTTGAAAAAGAAGCCTTGAAACCTTTTTCTAGGACGAGTCATGGAAGGCTTAGTTTAGCGAGAATGCTTTGTAAAAACTGTAGACAAAATCATAGCAATCTTCTTCCATTATGGCGAGGGAGTTGCTGAGAGCAAGAAAGAGCCTCGGAAGCTATTTAAGCTCCTTGATATGTTTGACTCTCTTAAGAAACTCAAGCTTGAGTTCTCAGTCATTTTTTGAGGCGGCTCATGGTTTTAGATATTTGCAACAGATTCCACAGGCTTGAGAAGTTGCCTGTGCATGCAACCAATAAAGTGCTTTGGGAATTTGGCCTACAAATAGAAGGCAACTAAAATGGATTTTCACTAACACAAGTGAAAAACCCCAGATTAATAAATAAGATCAATTGATTAAAAAAGAAAATTTTAAAGTCAATTAAGAAAGAATTTATAAAGCTTACAATCAATTTTTTTCAAAATAACATTTTTGCCCTAAAATTTGGTTTTATTAAAACAAACCCCGAATCAGCTTAACAATCCTAAATAAAAGTTTAAGGCCCTAATTAAATGAATAAAATCAATAAGAAAATATTTGGAGTCAATTAAAAAAGAGATATTAAGGTTTGGAGATCAATTTTATAAAATGACTAAAGCTCGATTTTGCTAATTTAGCGTTGTTTACTTGTTTTAGGTCCAAATCAAGTGGAAGAACACTAGAAGGATAGGCTTTCAAGCTTGACGTGGGATATATTGAGGTAAGTAGATAGTTTATCAAGTTTAATTAAAGATTAAACACTTTAATCTTAGGTTTAAGTACTGATTAACACTCTTGATTACAGAAACTCGATAAAGCTGCAAGGGAAACTCCTCTTGGCAGCTAAAGAGGGGTGGCACACTAGTACTTGGAAGAGTTCTAGCAACATCAA
Source organism: Laguncularia racemosa (assembly GCA_037954665.1). Classification (NCBI taxonomy): domain Eukaryota; kingdom Viridiplantae; phylum Streptophyta; class Magnoliopsida; order Myrtales; family Combretaceae; genus Laguncularia; species Laguncularia racemosa. The sequence continues at coordinate 823,455 of JBBMOL010000083.1, forward strand.
AGGTAAGATACCCATCTCAACTTGAAAGTGTGTGATTAATGATAATTTAGTATGATTAGGAAGCTTAATTCAATGTTAAATCAAAGTATAATCTTGTTGGAAGTGAAACTTCCTCAATGTTGCCACTATCCTTGATGATCTAGAGTGTATTTTAATCCTTGGATGAATTAATGAAGTGATAGATAAGTTAACTTAAGGCTTAGATAAAGAATAAAAGGTTGGAAGTTGAATTTAAGAAGAAATTTGTGTGTATGGAATCATGCCCTGCTTGCCACCACATACTTAAATGATTGGGAGTTGAGTTCTTGTCTTGAAGTGTAATTTGAAAGTTAAAAGTGTGTTAAATTGGTGGTTGTCGAGTCTAATTTTTGGATTCCCATTCCTAATCCAATCTGAATTAAACCCTATGCTCATCTAATCTAGATCCTCGACTTGGATTAGGAATTTCGTTTGATTTTTGGAAGTCGCCACCCAACTGTTGTTGGGAAAAGTGAATTAAGACTAAAGGAGCGGATTAGTTTAATTTAGACTACTAGTCGTCGTTATTTCCTCTTCTCGTTTTTTGTGAGAAGAAAAAAAGGGAAAACCAGAGTTTCTAAGTCCGGAGGCTAACCTATTAAAACCTTTACGGTTACCACATAATCTCTCAAAATTGTTCATCTCTACAAATGTATTTCATTGTGTCTTTGTTACTTTTATTATGTTTTTGAAATTATTCAAGAAAAATGATTTTTCATTTATTTTAGGGGTTGACCCGAATGGGTGCCTACGTACCTGCTACTCAGGATCAAACAAGCCGTAGTTCGCTTTTCTGAAAAACTTTAAGTGTGTTGGTGAATTTTAATTTATGAAACCTCTTTTAGTTTTATGTTTTTGTCATTTTTGGGATTTTTTCTAAAAAAATTCTAAGCCTAAGCTTTAATCTGATTTTGAAAATGATTTTTAGGAAAAACATCAATTTTGGATTTATTTGAAGAAAAGGATTTTTCTAAGTGCTAAAACTCATTTTTTATGATTCTTTTATAATTTTTGAATTTTTTATGATTTTCATGATTTCTGAGAATTTTGTGGATTTTTGTGATTTTTTGGGAATTTTTGTTGATTTTCGTGATTTTTTGGAATTTGTATTTTTGGTTTGGATTTTTGTGATTTGGAATTTTTTGGTTTATTATCTATCCTATTTTGACATCTAAAATTTTATTACTATTTTCCTAATGTTTTATTTTATTTTATTTTTTATTTATCTATTTATTATATTTTTTTCTACATTATTAAATTCTAGAAAAATCTAATTTTACATTTTTCTATTTATTAAAAATAAAACATAAACAAATAACTAAATAAATAAATAACTACATAACAAATAATTAATTAATTCAGAATAAATAAATAAACAAAATTAATTAAATAAAATAAAAAAAATCCAGAAAATCCGACTTACCTGGATCCAGGTCGGGTCGGTCGGGTCGAATCGGGTCGGGTTGGGTCGATCGGACACGGCGGCGGGGAAGGCTCGTTCACGGCGTTCCGGTGGCCTTTTGCAGCGGGTGAGGTGTCGAATCCTAGCTTCTCGAGGTTGCTGAATCCAAGGGTGGTGGTGGTTTGCTCCCAGAACGTCTCCTTGCGGTGGCTCTAGCTCTGGTCGGTGGTTTCGGCTTCGAGCTTCTCCGGCGTACTCCGATTCGCTCCTTTCTCTCACTTTTTCTTCGTCCTCTAGCTTCCTCCTGCTCTCCTCTATTTATAGGCACCTCGAACTCCTCTTGGATATGCTCAAATTCTCCGATTTGGATAAACCCATACTTTTCCGTTTTTGGATTCGGTTTTATCCTGCGATTTGATGTAAATCTCTTGTTTTTCTTTGATTTTTCTGATGGATTTGGCTTTATCTTGACTTTAATCTAGAAGATTAAAAAGAAAACGGCCGATTTCGTCTTCGTCGAACCTGCTCCGGCTCCTCCTCCGATTTTCCTGGGCGAAGAAGACGATCACACGCCATGCACGCGTTTCCTCTTGACCAATCACATGCTGCCACGTGGCAGCTCTAGGGAAAAGAACGAAAAATTTTTGCCGAGCGCCTGCGGGGGGATTCGAACTCGCGACCTTCAGCCTTCACACGGTCACACATGCACGCACGAGCCACTGAGCTAGCCCAATTTCCCGATTTTATTTACATCGCAAATTGTACATATGCGATGTAATTTTTTTATTTTTTTTGTATTTTTTTGAAATTTCAAAAATTTTAAAAATTGTTTATTATTTATTATTGCCATTTCTGAAATCATTTTTCAAAATTGAAGTGTTTTCCTATTTATTTTTATTTTTTGAACATTTTTTTATTTTTTATTGACTGAAATTAGGAAAAATTGAAAAATTGATTATTATTGAGAATTGTTGATTCCTAGGGCAAAAATGGGGTGTTTACAGTGGTATACATGCTAAATTGTGGACTAGGAAGTAGATTAGGTGATGATTATTGAATATGTGATGGGCTATGTTTTGAAATTGATAAAATTAATGAATTGGTTTATAAACAAGTTAATGAAGATCATAATCTAGAATTTCTAGCAGACTTCTTGTTGCTTGGTCTAATCTCTACTAATTGTGCTTCTTATTATAAAAGTTAGGTAAAGGTCTAGGATCTTGGATTTAAACTCTAGAGCTCAACCCTAATCTAAGGTAAGTTACACTAAGATTGAGCGCCTAAGTCTAAAAAAGGCTTATTACTAGAACCGAATCGAATTGTATTTTAAGTGATTCAATTCATAACTCTAAATCATTAAAAGTGATTTGGTTTATTAAGAATTCGAACTAAAGTGTCTTAAATACGATTCAGTTCAATTTGACCAAACCTACACTAGTGAACTTAGATTTCCTGGTGGATTATTTAGCCAAGGGAAATTCTACGGTGTAGTGTAACTACACCATATAATTATTTTCCCTATTGACAGTACAATTTTCCTAAATACTATAAAAATAAGATGCATTATAAGGAAAACAAAAAAAAAGAAAAGAAAAGAAAATAATTGATAGCCTTCATGAACCTATCGACAATTTTTATGTACCTATCAATAGCCTTCAAGAATCTATCAACAAGTTTTTTTATACAATAAAACACTCTCAATCAATAGTAAAATAAAAGCCATTAACAATAAAAAGTGACTATAAATTATTGCACCATAAAATTTTCCCATAGCTAATTATATCACATAATAATAAAAATTTCACAAATCATTTCAAATTTTACTACTCATAATAATTTAAAACACTAATTCTTTTTCATTTCTTCTTCTTCTATGCATCGTCCAAACACTCATAGTAAGTCCTCCTTTATTTCTTCTTGGCTACTTCTTCCTCCATTTCATATCTAGGTTTTATTTTTCATTCCACTTAATGTAAGGTTATTGTGTTTTGTAGTATACACTTGAAAGAGAGTATATAATTTATGGAGGTAAATATTACGAATTTTGTAGGTTTATTTATTTATTTAATAATATAGATAATACATGAGGGAAAGCATTTGAAGAGGAGACTTACATAAGTAAGTGATTTTTTAATTATTTTTCGTGGAATATTACGAATTTATTTTGTATTTATTGGATGTTTGTGAAGTATGTTGATTGCTTAAAGTAGATATATGATGTTTGTGGATTTTTTTAACCAAAATAATGGTGAATTTTTCTTTGATATGCTGCCATTTTTTTTGTTTTTTGTCTAACCTATACATTGAACATGCAAAAATACCGTCCTTTTTTAAGGGAAAAATAGGTTTTTTTTTTTTTTAGGACGCTACTTCACATCAATAAAATTCGGGTCATTGGTTGGATGTTATCACTTGGATCCATTAATCCAATCTTTTTACGCTATAGAAAAATGGGTAATGATTCTACAAGCGCCTAAGTAAACTACTACATTCTCATGCCAAAACATCGGCCTAAACAGAGCTAACTGTTCAATAACACTATGTTAGCACTCTGACCTAAAGTGCTTGGCATGGGTCCAAGTCCAAACTCTAAAGCAGAAGCACTATAACAATACCCACATGGAGCACATTGGTTTCATATGAATAATAGCCCATTTGGTTATATTTTTGTTTTAATAAGAAGTGTTAATTAATATATTTGGTACCGAAACCATATGAATTTGATATAATAAATAAATAAATAAATTATTGCTTTAAGCTTTTTTAACAATTTGATTTCAGAGGGATGTAGCATTGGGCAAGGGTTGATGATCGAAGCTGTAATAAAAGCCAAACAGGTCAACAAAATTAATGATCAGGGATTCGCGATAGAGAGAAATAAACCAATCAGCAGAAGGATGGTATAGTAAAAAATAGATTAATAATTTAATTCCAAGGATGCAATATGGAAAAAAGGAATTCATCACACAATTATATATGAACGTAGAACCATGGAAATCCCAGAAATTTCAAACTGAAGCAATACAACGAATACTGACCCTGTCGGTACTACTACCCAGACGTTGGTGATAGACAGTGCAATAATACCGCAACATCTTATTTATCAAAAGCACACATCTAAATCATAAAAGAAAAAAACAGTATAGAAAGCAGAACACGAATCCAAACCATAACATCAGATCACCATCCACGTAGAAGTTGATGATTTCCCTGGATTGATAGAGTGACAGGCTTCGGCACTAGAGCCATGTGACTTTCGATGGACATGGCAGCTTTCTTGGTTTTAGTCTCTCTCTCGCGTTGTCCAGCCACGAGTTTTGTCTCCTTGAACACATCGTTACCTCTCTGTACCACTCGATGCTCTTCCCTGATGAAACTCTCTCGCACGTGCCTGAAAAGGACTTTCTCCTTTTGACAACCAGTATCAACAAGTTTCTTATCTTTCCCAAACACCACCACAGCACCACCTTTAGGCAACTTTGAGACGCTTTTCTGGCTTTGTTGGCGGTTCTCCTGCTTGTGACTGCCGTGCTGGATGACTTTCTGGCGAGGTTGTTGTATTTTTCGCTTGTCGTATGCTTTGGTCGGTACAGTAGTTACTTGCTTTTGTTTTAGTTGGATGACTTGACCTCTAGGCTCCTGGATTTTGACAGAGGAAGCTTGAAGGGAAGAGAAACGCTTATCATTCCCCATCGAGAAAGTGTGTTGGAAATTAATAAAAACAACAAGAATGGAAGAGAATTGAAGAAGGGCTTGCATGAAGTTCCCCTCCTCTGCTTATATAACGCAGGTCTGATGTGTCCGCAGATAAAAATAATTTCAATTTTATATTTAAATTTTTAGATAGGAAAAGTTACATTTTATGTATATATATATATATATATAAATGTAATTACCCTTCCACATAATGAAGCTGATTTTACAGAGGGATAAAGAGAGAAAAACATAAATCGTTTTGGTTATAATAATTTTTTTAAATCTATATATTCAATAATAATACTGATTATTATTAAACTGTGAATGATATTAATATATATTTAATTTAATAAAATTACAAATATATATTTATATATATACACACAAAGAAAATGTGTTCGTTTTAAGAATTTCATAATAAATTTTTAACGATAAGGAAGAGGACGCCCCCTTTCAAAATGCTCTTTACTGTGCTAAACTTGTTGGAGAAGTTCTTTAGTGCCCACGTCATCTACTTGCTCCGCAAGTTTTCACGTTGTAAGTCATCGCAGGGCAAGTGGAAATACTGATAAGATGGAAGTTCACAGGAAAATACCAAAAATAATATTTTAAGTTCAGAGGAATAATGTAAGGTTAGCATTTACCTCTTTTATATTGTTTATTTTGTAGTCGCCGCCGACGTCTTTTTAAAAATGATGAAAGATAGCAATTTTAATAAATAATAATTGAATTTAATATAATACTTAATAATTTTAAATTTTATTTTTATATTTTATAAAAAAAAATTTAATAAAGTATAATATTTGATAACTTTAAATTTTACATATAAAATTTTAAAAAATCACACAAAATTTAGAAAATAATATATATACTAACGGTCGATACACTCATGTTGTATGTGTAAAATATATATATATATAATTATTTATATAAAATATAAATTAATTACATGTCTTATAAAAGTATGAAAATTGATAAAGTATTACTACCACAATTTATACAAAATTAGGAAATTGAACAAATAGATAAATAATTTTAGGTTTTTTAGTATATTATAACATTATTTCTCTATCAAAAAGTTTTTACTATGGTTATAAGGACTACATAGTAAAATCAATTTAAATGAAAGTAAGCAATTAAAAAAGTGGAATGAATAATAGTTATATAATATAGAAAGTTTTATATATGGAGAACATTGATTGAAATGTAAAGGAGAACAAACATTTGGTTTCCTAAAACCATGGAGATATGAATGGAGACAAGGCTTGAGAGAGAGTTATTGTCGAGCCTAAATTTCAATTTTCTTCGATTGGATTCATATTAAATTCTATACATATTTAATATAAATCCTTGATATAGAATTAAGGAAACTTTTAGTTTAAAAAAAAATAAATTTGAAATCACCAATTGATCGAGATCACCAAAAAAGGATAAATTAAAATCGATTAGACGGACTAATTATAATTTAGACACTAGTCTATAATGAAATTTTTTAAAAAATATTTTGAAAAATTAGAATTTCAAATTCATGAACTAACCTATTAAAACCTAATAATTACCATATAAATCTTCTAAATTTAAATTTATTTTCTAAATAAAGAAAAAGAAAATTATTAAATTACAATAGACCTAATTATTATTTATATTTGAGGTTATTCTATATGACTTGTTATTCGAGATTAGATTTGTCGTAATTCATATTATATTACTTTTAAAAAAAATTATAATGTGGAAATTTTTATTTTTAAAAAATTTTAAGCTTTAAGTTCACTACATTTTTTTTTTAAGGAAACAAGCCTCTAAATTAGTTGTGGAAGGTTTAAAAAACTCCTTGAAAGTGATAAAACCTCTTATCTTTTATTTATACGTTTTGTTATAAAAAAGAAAACTGAATGAATAGAGGAAAAAAAATAAATAATAAAAAGAAAGACCTAAACATCCTAAAAGAGTTCTTATTTTTGTATCTTTTTATTTCATTTTTATAATTTTTATTATTTTTTTCTTATTTTATTTTCGAGGAAAAAAAATGAACTAAACTGTTCGTGAACAAAGCAAAGCAACCATGGGAATGGGATGAATCTAACGGACTAGGTTGTGGGACCCGGGTTTTAGAGAGTTGCGCGCACGGTAACGACGATAGGATGACAGCAGAACGCCGTTGGGAGGATGGTTGGATTGGTGGCCATCGATGGCTGTTTGGATGGTGATGGTCTAGTACTTCAGGAGTGACATGAGGGAAACAAAAGGTGGCTTACGACTTTTTAGTCCTGGGGTGGCGTTTGGTAGTGGGGGTTTTGTTTGAAAACTGCTAGAGCGAGAGATATCATAGAGAGAGAAGTAGAGGTAGATAGACAGAAAAAGTACACGAAAAAAACTCGCAAGAAGAGGACTGAGTGAGAACCGATGCCCCAATGCTAAGAACAAACCTCCATTTATAGTTTTGCAGCTCGAAACGTAGATGGAAACCAGGATTCGTCCATGAATGAGATCTTAGAACCGGCAAGGAACATTCCTTGATTCGCACGGATCAAAGCAAAAAAATTAGTTAAAGAAGCTTCTGAGCATCCATACTTGCTTAATCTTGCTAAAGGAAGCTTCGATTCATGCTATCTAGCTCGAATTTGCCAAAAAAAGAGACAAGTGGGTATCTCACGCGGATGATTTTTTTCCGACTTTGAAGCTAATCTCAATCACGTAATTGTAAGAATTTAGGCACGAAGTGGGCATGACTCAAAAGCTCCACACGTTGTCTACACGATTCCGCCATCAATTTGTGTGGAATTTTGTGAAAAACTGCAAGAAAAAGGAGCTCAAAGTGGGCTCGACAGGCTGGGAAAGTGCTGGAAAAAGAGAGGACTCAAGGTTGAAGACGATGATGTGGCATCATGTGGCAGATGCGCGTATGACACATGGCAGGTATTGTATGCCACGTGGAGACTAGGTGGCATCGCAGTGGCCATGTGTGGCTGATGTGGCGATCATGTGTTGTGCCACGTGTGCCAACGAAGGATCGACTCGCAGCACTGTCAAAGTGAAAGTTTAGCCGTAAATGCAGGAGTTTCGAATTCATTACCTGAGGGAAAAACAACTGTAAGCCTTTGCCAGTTGTACTAGCCTGTCTTGAGCCTTTATTGTATTTATTTTAATTTAAGTTATTTAATTCGTCTAGGCCGATTTCTATTGATGATTTCGGTTCAAGCCCAATCCGAATCATATTCAATTAATTCTTCAAATTAAAATTTAGTAAACATATGTTAAAAATAGTTTTCAAATCAACTTCAATTTGATGGATTTGTAAGCCTAATCATCCAATTAATTCAAAAATTTTAATTTTTTCATAAATTGGTCAATTTAAATATAATCAAAGCACTTATGATTAATTTAAATTAACTTCATATTTATAATCAAAATACCAAGTTTTTAGAAAAACTGAATATTCAAGTTTATCCTTTTTATGAGTAAAAACAAATCTTTTATTTAAGCTTCAAATTCGTATCTTGTGCCATCTGAATTTTTGACAAATTTTTTATTGACAAAGGAGAGAAGAGGAGGACCTTTCAAAATGCTTTTTGCTATTCTAAAGTTTTTGGATAGAATCGAGTAGGCATTCTTAGCAAGCATTATTGCGATAGAATATTGGTGGTTGGAAGGATTTGAAAAGCATTATAGTATTAATTTTCAAGATTTAGCCAAATCTTGGTACCTACTATTTATCGTATTTGGTTTGGTATTGTGAATTGTGATCGCGTATGACTTTAAGAGTTACGATGATATTATTGAGGAACTAAAATAATACTATTTAAATATAAACATATAAATGTAATACCTCTAGCAAAAATATACATATACAAATGTAGGAGAGGAGGGCCCGCTCCAAAATGCTTTTTACCGTTCTAAACTTGTTTGAGAAGGTGAGAGCTGACGACGCTCCGCAAATTCCTCGGATCGTAAGTCCTCACTGGTCAACTGGAAATAATATTCTAAGGTAACACCAAAATCCGATAAAGCAAAAGCACTATCACAGTGCCCACATAGAGCACATCTGCTTAAATTTTTTGTTTCAATAAGAAGCGTTAATTAATATATTTGGTACTGGTACCGGAACCATAGGTATTTGATATAATAAATAAATTATTGCTTTAAGTTTTTTAACAATTTGATTTTAGGACATGTAGCGTTGGGCAAGGGTTGATAAAGGAATAATAAAAGCCAAATAGGCCAACAAAAATAATGATCACGATAGAGAGAAATAAACTAATCAGCATGAGGGCGGTGGAATTAAAAATGGATTAACAATTTAATTCCGAGGATGCAATATATGGAATAAAGAAGTTAATGACACAATTATATATATATATATGGAACGTAGAACCAAGGAAATCCCAGAAACTTCGTACCAAAGCAATACACTACATATATTAAACCGAATGCTGACCCTCTCGGACGATGGTGACAACAGATAGTACGATAATACCAGAACGTTATTATAAGCACACTTTCACCTAAATCTTACTTAGAAAAAAAAAAATAGCAAGCAGATGATATAGAAAGCAGACACGAATCCAGTTCATAAAATCATATTGCTATCCCTTTAAGTAGAAGTTAACGGTTTCCCTGGATTGATAGGGTGGCCACCAGCTTCGGTTAAACTCGAACCAAAGCTTTCTCGATTTTAGTCTCTCTCTCACGTTGTCCCATCGTGACTTTTCTCTTCACGACCACATCCTTACCTCTCTGCACCACTGCATGCTCCTCTCTCTTGAAACTCTCTTTCACGTGCTTGTGAAGGACCCGCTCCTTCTCTTTCGCACTGTTTTTATAATAACCAGTACCACCAAGTTTCCTATCTTTCCCAAACACCACCACACTACCTCCTCTAGGCGGCTTTGAGACGCTTTTTTGGCTGCTCACTGGCTGGTGACTGTTGTGTTTGATGGCTTTCTGATGAGGTTGCTGTAGTTTTCGATTGTCGTATGCTTTGGTCGGCACAGGAGTTACTTGCTTTTGTTTTAGGTGGATGACTAGACCACTAGGCTGCTGGATTTTGACATTGGAAACTTGAAGGGATGAGAAACGCCTATTGTTCCACATCGAGAAATATTGTGTTGAAATTTAATCAAAACAGTAAGAATGGAGGAAAAGTGAGGAGGATGGAGTCCTTGATCACGCCCTCCTCCGCTCGCTTATAGAGTTAACCAAGAATAATTAGTATTTTAAATAATTTTTCTTTTTAATAATCTTTTTATTTTACATTTAAAGTATTTTAAAAGAGTTACCTAATAACTTTTTAATACTCTGTTGGTTTCATTTATTTAAAAGCCTCACAAAATTCAAACTTTTACTAATTAAAAAAGTATATAAAGTAACATTTGGTTATTGGTATTAAATAGTACAAGGAGTATTAGACAGTAAAAAACAAGAAGAACTAAACAAAAAAAAAATATATTACGTTTAGTTTGTTTAGTACTAGATAAGGATTTTTGTATTGTCTAGTGTTTGAAATTGCAAAGTACTTAACTGAACATAGTAAATTTAACAATTACAATATTTTTTAATGATATCATGGTTATTTATATATATTTGATATTATTATAAGAAAATACAGTTTGAAGAGATTATAAATTATATAAAATAATTAATGTAAATCCATTGATTGAAAAAATTTAATAATTTACATTATAAATTACAATAATTTATGTTATATTTAATAAAATAACACGTTTTTAAAATTTTACTAGTAATTTTTAAAAAATGTAGTAAAAAATTATAAAATATATTTAATGTTAATTATATTAATATTATAACAAACTAATACATATTGCATTACAATAATTTGCTGTGCTTTTTTTGTAACTATAATTGTATTTAAATTACAATACTTTGATGTATTTTTTAAATTCCAATGTTACATAAATAAAATAAATATCATCATTGTAAATGACGATAATATAGGAATTACCCTTTAACAAAGTAACATCTTCATCAAAATAAAGTTCAACACTCTAAATAGGCTATTAATATGATTAATACATACAAAATATGGTCACATGATTGGCATTTAATTAGAACATGCACATCAAATATGCTCTTAGTAGAGTCAACCATAATCATTAAAAAATTCAAAAAAAGAAATAGTTTGATGTGCAAAGAATCCAATAAAAGAAGTCTCAGTTACACAAATACTAAATATTATTGATTTGTTGCCATTTAAATAAGAATATCCATTTTTGTGGCAACCAAACGCAACCTAAAACTCTAAAAGCATCTTTGCTGAGAGTAGCTTTTGTTAAATGAATTATTCAAAATAAGTTAGGACAACATATGTTTATGAAGATTTGGTTTGTTAAAGTTCAAGTTTATCCTTTTTAGTTTTAGAGTTATCTTTTCTATTTTTGCATCTTTTACAATGATCAAACAATATAAATATGAATGAAAACAAATCTTTTATTTAAGCTGCAAATTCGTATCTTGTGCCATTTGATTTTTTTACCAACAAAAATGGTATCAAAGCAAGCAAAAAAAAGAAAAAAATATCAGAAAACTGCTCCGGGTTCGATCCTACATCTGCGGCAACAATAGAAATGTAAAGGAACAACAAGTAGAAAGTCATGGCAGCAAGCAATGGTTCAGGAGGGAATTCTTAGCCTTTGATTTACGATCTTCAGAGGACAAAACTATCAATTCTGGAGCTTGAAGATGAAGATGTTGTTTAAGTCCCAAGAGTTGTGGGATTTCGTGGAGAATGGATATGTGGAAGTGAATGGTGAACCTGATGCATAATTGCAAGAAAATCGCAAGAAAGATGCAAAGGCTTTGTTCTTCATACAACAAGCTCTAGATGATGAAATCTTTCCAAAAAAACATCCAAAGAAGCGTGGGAAACGATGAAATAAGAGCACTTGGGTAACAAAAAGGTAACCCAAGTAAAGCTACAATCCCTTCATCACAACTTTGAACTTCTGACCATGCTTAAGAAGGAATCCATGCAAGCATATCTGGCTAGATTGTCTGAGATTGTGAGTCAGATGAAAACGTATGGTGAAGAAATTAGCAACGAAACCATAGTAAGCAAAGTTTTGAGGAGTTTAATGAAGAATTTTGATCATGTTGTTGCTGCAATTGAGGAATCGAAGGACCTATCAACTTACACCTTCGATAAACTAATGAGTTCACTAATTACTCACGAGGATAGATAGAATAGGCCTATTGAAAAGGGTGATGAAAAGGCGTTTCAATTGAAGGGGGAGTCTAACTATAGAGGAAAGTTTGAGGAGTATGCAAGCAAAGGTAGAGGCCGCAGCAGGGGTAGATTTCGTGGTGCTGGAAGAGGAGGCAACAGAGGACGTGGTCAGTACAATGACTAGCGTCAATCCAAAAGCATGATCCAATGTCACTACTATAAAAAATATCGAAACAAAGAAGTTGAGTGTTGGAACAAGCAAAGGGAGAGGCAGAAGGTTGCAAACTTCACTAAGAAAGTGGATGATGGGAGCAAGTTGTTCATGGCTTAATCCGCTGCTCCAACTGTAGCATGCGACGTCTGGTTTGTTGATAGTGGATACTCAAACTGTATGACAAATTCACGCTCCTTGTTCAAAGAACTTGATGAATCATAACAGAGTGAAGTGCGCCTTAGCGATGATAAACAAGTTCAGGTCGAAGGGAAAGGCACGATTACAATCAAGACAGTTCAAGGAGATGTATGACTTCTCCATAACGTGCAATTCGTACCCAGGTTGGCTCACAACTTGTTAAGCATCAGTCAACTGATATCCAGTGGCTACACAATGGTTTTTTTTATGGTGATTAATGCGCAATCCGTGACAAAAGATTAGGACAAGTGATCTCAATGGTTTACATGACCCAAAACCGTATGTTCCCTCTAAATGTCTCAAATCATGGTTAAAGGTGGTGATGAAGTAAGGTTATGGCACCTACAGTATGGCCATCTGAATGTAAATGGACTGAAATTCTTGAATGCAAAGGAGATGGTCCTTGGCTTGTCCAAAGTAAGTGATCTTGCATTTTATGAAGGATGTGTTTATAAGAAACGAAGATAAGGATCTTTTCCAGTTGGGAGATCATAGTGAGCATCAGGATGCCTTGATTTGATTCATGCCGACTTGTGTGGAACTATGAACACAATGTCATTGGGAGGAAGTCGATATTTTCTATTTTTGATAAATGACTATACATGCATGAGCTGGGTGTATTTCCTAAAGTCTAAATCAGAAGCATTTGAGAAATTTAGGAAATTCAAAGCTCTAATGGAAAACCAAAGTAGAAGGAGCATAAAGGTGTTGCAGACAGATAGAGGAGGTGAATTCTTATCTAAAGAGTTCACAAAATTTTGTGATGAATGAGGAATCCAAAGGGAGCTTAATGCTCCGTACACACCACAATAAAATGGTGTGATTGAAAGAAAGAATAAGACAGTGGTTGAAATGGCTAAGAGTATGTTGAAGACAAAGGGTATTCCTAATCGATTTTAGAGTGAGGTAGTTGCAACAGTTGTGTATTTATTGAACATCTTTACCACCAAAGCTGTTTCAAATTGCACTCCATATGAAGTATGGACAGGAAGAAAGCCTTAGGTAAGTCATCTGAGAATTTTTGGATGTTTAGCATATGTACTTATGCATTCTCGTTCTAAGTTGGATGACAAATCCAAAAAGTGCATTTTTCTTGGATATAGTTTACATTCCAAAGCTTATCAATTGTATAATCCTATAAGTGGCAAAGTTATTATAAGTAGAGATGTCCAATTTAATGAAGAAGGGATGTGGAGTTGGAACACAAGTGATGTAGCAGTCGTTCTAGCTCACTTGATAGATATAACAGTTGAAGATGCAGCATTAGCAATGGACAGAGTGACTTCATCTACAGAATCCATGCCAACACGCAACAACTCATACTCAAGTGACTATCACTCTCCAATATCTTGTTCTTCAAGTGAGTCACCTGAAAGGAAGTTTAAGTCTATAAGAGATGTTTACAAAACTTGCAATTTTGCATTGTATGTTTCAGATCCAAGTTGCTTTGAAGAAGCAGTAGCTAAGGCAGAGTGGAAGACTGCGATGAATGATGAATTGGAGGCTATTGAAAAGAACTTAACATAGGAACTTGTTAATGCTCTTAAAGAAAAAACATCATTGGATTAAAGTGGGTGTTTAGGACCGAGTTCAATGCTGATGGAAGCATTCAAAAGCATAAAGCTAGACTAGTTGCGAAAGGGTACTCGCAACAACCAGGTATTGATTATGATGATGTGTTTTCTTCAATTGCACGCTTTGAGACAGTTAGGATTATGTTAGCATTAGCTTCTCAATTTGAATTGCATGTGTACCAATTTGATGTTAAGTTTGCATTTTTTAATGGAGAGTTAGAAGAAGTGTACGTTTCACAACCTGAAGGATTCATTAAACAAGGATGTGAAAGTAAGGTTTATAAGTTGAGAAAAGCATTGTATGGATTGAAGCAAGCCCCTCGTGCTTGGTACAACAAGATAGACAATTTCTTTCAAAAGAACAAGTTTATAAGAAGTAAAAATGAATCTACACTTTATCTAAAACATGAGGATGAGTGTGAGTTTTTAGTAATATGTCTTTATGTAGATGATATGATCTACATGGGCACATTAAAGTCATTGATTGAAAGATTCAAATTAAGCATGATGGAGAACTTTGAAATGACTGACTTGGGATTGTTGAAGTATTTTTTGGGTCTTGAAGTAAAGCAATGTAAAGATGGAATATTCATATGCCAATAGAAGTATGTAGCAGACTTACTTAAAAGGTTCAAAATGAGCTCATGTGAAACAATTGATACGCCGATGAACATCAACGAGAAGCTGCAGTGCAAGGATGAGACAGACAAGACAGATGCAAGAACTTTTCAAAGCTTAGTTAGAGGATTGAATTACTTGACAAATACAAGACCTGATATTGCCTATTCAGTAAGTGTATTATCTAGATTTATGCAAAGTCCAACAAAACAACATTTTGGTGTTGCAATGAGGATACTTAGATACATAGTTGAAACCGTGAACTATGGCATTTGGTATGCAAAGGTATTTGATTTTGATTTGTATGCATACTCTGATAGTAATTGGGTAGGAAGCTTGGATGATCGAAAGAGCACCTTAGGAAGTGTATTCAGCTTCGGATCAGGAGCAATAACTTGTTGTTTGAAGAAACAAGAGACCATAGCACTTTCATCCTCAGAGGCAGAATATGTAGCAGCAATTGCAGCAACACATCAAACACTTTGGCTAAGAAAACTCCTTGTAGATTTTCACTTTGAGCAAGATAAAGCTACGAAAATTATGTGTGACAATAGGTTTGCCATTGCCATTTCAAAGAACCCAGCATTCCATGAAAGAACAAAGCACATAGACGTTCAACGTCACTTCATTCGCAAGCTTGTAGCTGATGAAAAAATCAATCTTACGTTTTGTAGCACTAATGAACAAGTGGCTAACATATAAACAAAGTCACTTCCTAAAGCCAAGCATCAATACTTCACAATGAAGTTAGGGGTATGCGATTTTAAATCAAGGTGGAGTGTTAAATGAATGATTCAAAATAAGTTAGGACAACATATATTTAGGAAGATTTGGTTTGTTAAAGTTTAAGTTTATCCTTTTTAGTTTCAAAGTCGTCTTTTCTATTTTTACATCTTTTACAATGGCCAAATAATATAAATATGAATGAAAACAAATCTTTTATTTGAGTTGCAAATTTGTGTCTTGTGCCATCCGAATTTTCGACCAACAGCTTTGACAAGCAACTCTGTCCAGTTAAGTAACTCCTCTTATTGGTGGGAGTTGCTTTATGAGAGTTCCCTTAGCCTGGTTGCATGTGCTGGCATCCTCGATACAGATGCTTTAATAATTCCTTAATAAATTTTTATCGACAAAGGAGATAAGAGGAGGGCCCTTTCAAAATGCTTTTTACTATTTTAAAGTTTTTTTTTATAGAATCGACGTAGGCACTTTTCTTCGCAAGAATTATTGCGGTAGAATAATGGTGGTTAGGTGGATTTGAAAGGCATTATAGTATTAAGATTTTCAAGATTTAGCCAAATCTTAGTACCCACTATGTTTGGTATTGTGATCGTGCATGACTTTAAGAGTTATGATGATATTATTGAGGAACTAAAATAATGCTATTTAACTATAAATATATAAATGTAATAACTCTAGCAAAAATATACATATATAAATGTAATGACTTTTATAAAAGTAGGAGAGGAGGGCCGCCCCAAAATGCTTTTTCCCATTCTAAACTTCTTTGAGAAGTTGAGTGCTGCCGACGTTATCACATTGCTCCGCACATTGCTCGGATCGTAAGTCCTCACTTGTCAACTGCAAAATAATATTCTAAGGTAATAACAAAATCCGATAAACCGGAAGTTCACAGGGGAACTACCAAAAACAGTACTTTAAATTGCGGGGAGCAAGATGATTTTAACATGTTTGTTTTGTAGTTGGCCCTCTTATTTTTTAAAATGATGAAGGATAGTAAATTTAATAAATAATTATTCAGTTTAATATAACAATTAATAATTTTGTTTTTATGGTTGATAAATAAAACTCTAATGAAGTATAATATTTGGAAACTTCAATTTCTATATGTCGAGTCTAATTTTTTGATTTTCTCATTCTTAATCTGATCTATATTAGACCCTATGCTCATCTAATGTAAATTCTCGATTTGAACTAAGAATTCCATTTTATTTTGGAATCGCCACCCAATTGAAGTTGGGAAAGATTGAATTAAAACTAATTGAGCAGATTAATCATAATTTGGACAACTAATCAGCAACATTCCCTCTTTTCATTTTTGTGAAAGAGGAAAGAAAAAACCAGAGTTTCTTGACTCAGAGGGTAACCTATTAAAACCTTAAAGTTACCACCCTATTCTCCTAAAATCTAAACCTTATCCTAATATTTTTTATTGTTATTTATTTATTTATTTTTGTTATCTTTTTGTTGTGTTTTTGAATAACTTATTCTAATAAAAAATAATTTTTTATTCTTTTTAAAGTTGTCCCAAATAGGTACCTACATACCTACTATTCAGGATCAAACAAGTCGTAGTTCGTTCTTTACGAAAGCTTTAGTGTATTTGTTGATTTTAATTATGAAAATACTCATGGTTTACGTTTTTATCATTTTAGTATTTTTTGGGGAAAATTAAGCCTAAGCTTGATTATCTTTTTCGAAAAATAACATTTTAAGGAAAAACTAATTTTGGATTTATTTAAAAAAAGATTTTTCTAAGTGATAAAATTTTTTATTTTCCTATTACTAACCTACTTCTAATATTCTTATTATTTGTTTTTTCTTTATTTTTTATTAATTATTTATTAATTAATTAATTAATATTTTTTAATTATTTTTTATTGATAATTTTTTATTATTTCATCTACCTAAAAAAAAATCTAAATTCTATCATTTTTCTAATATATATATATATTTTATTACTTTTTTTTGTTTTTTTTTAATTAGTATTATTATTTTATGATTTTTTATAATCATTTTTGTTGTTTATTCTATCCTAAAAATTAAAAAAAAATCTAAATTCTAATATTTTTCTAATATTATTTTTTTGAATTATAAATAACTAATAAATAAATAAATAAATTCGATAAATAAATAAATAAAATCAAAAAATTCGACTTACCTGGATCCGGGTCGGTGTGCGGGTCGAGTCGGATCGGGTCGAAGCGAGTCAGGTCGGGTCAGTCAATCACAGCGGCTGAGAGTACTTGTTGACGACGTTCCGACGACTTTCGAGGAGGTTGAGGGGTTGTTTCCTAGCTTTTCGAGAGTAGGGAATCCAATGGTGGTGGTGGATTTCTCTAGAAACGCCTTTTAGTAGTGGTTCGAAGCTTAGTCGGTAGTCATGGCTTGAGGAACTCCGGTGAGGCTTTGATTTCTCTTATTTTCTCTCTTTTTCTTACTTTTGATCCGTGCTTTAGCTTCCTCCCTTCAATTCCTATTTATAGACATAAGAAATCAAGCTGGATAAGCTTGGATTTCCTTCGATTGAGGCAAATCGAATTTCGGTTGAAAAACCCATCTCCGATTTGTGTAAATCCTACAATTTGTTGCGGTTTGATTCTAATTAGATGATGTTTATCCTATTTCAATTAAAGATCTATTGGATTTGTGCAAAAAATCGAATCAAAATGGTCGAAATTCGATTTTTCCTCGCCAGCGACAATCTCAGATGAAGGAAGAAGAAGATCACGCGCTCGGTGCATGCATTCGTGTCAGCCAATCAAATGTTGACACGTGTCCTGGGCGAGGAAAAAAATTGCAAAACGTGGAATCTACTTTCCTCGCGTTTCGAACTCGCGACCTGACCCCTTCTTCGCGCGCACAAGGCAATGGCTCGGACCAGCTGGGCTAGCCCACTTATTTTTTTTTTTTCGCAATTTGCATATATGCAATGTGATTTTTATTATTTTTGTATTTTTTTGAAATTCCAATTTTTTAAATAATTATTTGATCCCTTTTATTACTATTTTTACAATTATTTTCCAAAATTGATGTATTTTTCCTATTTATTTTATTTTTTGAATATTTTTCTATTTTTGCTAAATTAGAAGAAAAATTGCAAAAAATAAAAAATATTGAAAATTGATTATTAGGGGAAAAAATGGAGTGTTTATAGCTGCCCCTCTTTGTAATAAAGTTTGGAAAACTTAACTACAAAGATAAGAAAGACACCATTTTTAGCTTCTTGACTAAATGAATAGCACCTTAGTTTGGCTGGTTATCTAGAATTTGGTCTTTAGTAGGAAAATACTCCATGAGCTAATAATCCCATGAGTACTTTGTGATGATTGGTATTGCTTAAGAAATGGTCTTAAACAACCTAACAATCTGAAGTAATGTATCCTCCCGAAAAGTGCTCTATAGGCTGACTAATCGGTTATCGACAAATTTGAAAAGTGTTCTGATGAGCTGACTAATCAATAGATTCGAAAAGTGTTCCTATGAGCTAACTAATTGATAGATTCGAAAAGTTCTTATCTGAGCTAACTAATTGATAGATTCAAAAAGTGTTCCTCTAAGCTAACTAATCGATAGATTCAAAAAGTGCTAAAGTGCTCTTATAAGCTAACTAATCGATAGATTCGAAAAGTGCTCCTATGAGCTAACTAATCGATAGATTCGAAAAGTGCTCTTTTGAGCTAACTAATCAATAGATTCAGAAAGTGCTCCTTTAAGCTAACTAATCGATAGATTCGAAAAGTGCTCCTATGAGCTAACTAATTGATAAATTTGAAAAGTGCTCCTATGAGCTAACTAATCGATAGATTTGAAAAGTGCTCATCTGAGCTAACTAATTGATAGATTTCGAAAAGTGCTCCTATGAGCTAATTAATCGATAGATTCGAAAAGTGCTCCTTTGAGCTAATTAATCGATAGATTTGAAAAGTGCTCTTCGGAGCTAATTAATCGATAGATTCAAAAAGTGCTCCTATGAGCCAAATAATTGATAGCAAGAAGCGCCTTCTTAGACTTGCAACCCTGAAAAATAGGTATCTCGAAAGGTGCTCTTATGAGTTAACCTTGAAAAAGGGTGTCTAGGAAAGTGCCCCTCCATGGGCTGACTAACCTATAACGAGAAGGAATGTCTCAAAAGGTGCCCCTATGGGCTGACCTTGAGAAAGGATGTTTAGGAAAGTGCCCCATTGTGGGCTGACTAACCCATGTTAGGAAGCGTTTTCTTAGACTCGCGACCCTAGGGAAGAAATGTTTCGAAAGGTGCCCCTATGGACTGACCTTGAGAGGAGATGTTTAGGAAAGCGCCCTTATTGTGGGCTAACTAACCTATAATGGGTAGAAATGTCTTGAAAGGTGCCTCTATGGGCTGACCCTAAGAGAGGATGTTTAGGAAAGTGCCCCATTGTGGGCTGACTAACCTATACTTTTGAAAACGCTTTTAATGAATGGGTCAAATGACTTGATAAGAGATGTCTTATAACATGTGAATGATGGTTATTTATGCTTACCAATTTATCGTGGATAGCAACCAAACAACCGAACCTTCGTGCTTATTTGCTTCTCCTTTGCTTACTCTGGCTTCAAAACAGGGCTGAGGGTTTTTGATAGGAATAAAAATCCTACAAGACCTATCATTAGGGCAAGAACTAAAGGAATTCAAATCTTGGCGTTGAGGGCCCATTTTGAGCAGATCGACCCCAGAATTATTTATATATTAACCTCTTTTCTATTATTCTTGTATTATGTTTTCCAACAGGCACACTTATCATATTTTATAGGGCAATGGAAAAACTCCCTCAGACTCAGCTTGTGGGTTATCCATGGACCGACCTGAACCGGCGATGAGCTGGGCCGATGGATCCTATAGAAGACCGGCATCTTGAAGACTATTTCTTTTATATATTTCTTCTTTTATGAACTATTTTGGTTGTATTTTGGTTTTGGGAAACTTTTATTTCCTTGTAACTTTTATTTAGGGCTAGCCACCTTAAAAGTGGTAAACTTGTAATTTTGACCACTTTTTAACCCTAGGAGTAGCAAGTATAAATACTTGCTTAAGAGAGGGTTTGAGGAGGCCAATTTTTACAGATTTGAGAGACACATTTCACGTGTGAATTAGGGTTCTTTCCTTAGTTCCAAACTCTTATCAATTTCAACTCAAGAATTGGAATTGTGGCGAGTGCGACGAAGGCGAATTGTGAGTCATATCAATTCAATTTTGTTATTTGTTCATTTCTTCTCTAGTGAGTCATATCTAGGGTAGATTTGGATCTTTCTTGGACATATTTGTGGTTCTATTTTCGTGAACAACAATCTTGTAAGATTGATTATTTCATTGAGCACTTGAATTACATACTTCATTGTTATTGTTGGTGTGAATTTGTGATTGAAAGGGAAAGTGGATTTCATTGGTTTATTGCTTTTTTTGATCAGATTTCCACGTGATATTTCAATCCTTATTGTGGTTATTTGGTTAATGTTATCAATAGAGATTACAATTAAATCCTTTGAACATCATTTTACATCAAAATCTTCAAAGTTGTCACGTGAATTGCTTCCTTGGTGGACTGGTTTTGTATGAGATTTGAGATTGTTTTCTTGAGTCTTTTGATTGTGCTTCCAAGTGGATTTAGGCACATCATCTTTGATGTGCCTCTTTTCTTATGCGCATGACTCTTGTGATTGTAGTATTATCCAATTAATATACCAGGTTCAATGCTCAAAAGTAGATAGAATTATATCACAAAATTTATTGAGATTCATTATCGTTTCAATGTTCATCATTCATTAGTGAAGTGATGGGTAATGTGTTTAGGAATGTTTGTTTTAGTGAGAACTGGTTGGAATTATCGATTATTCAAAGACATTAACTTTGCTTATAAAAGAAATGAAAACTAGACTTAACGAAATTTGTACTAAATACTGGCATTAATAAAAATTGGCAAATTTTCAATTTCCTTGCCTAAGGATAGTACATCTTAATAGCATCTGCATTAATGGGGTCTCTCAATTTTGGACCATCCATTTGAGCTAATATCAGAGCACCTCCTGACAATATCTTCTTTACAACGTATGGGCCCTCATAGTTTGGGGTAAACTTCCCCTTGGAATCTTGAGCATTTGGGAGAACTTTCTTTAGCACTAGATCTCCCTCTTTGAAACATCGAGGCCTCATTTTCTTGTTGAATGCTCGGGCCATTCTTTGTTGGTAACATTGACTGTGACATAATGCATGAGTCTTTTTTTGTCGATCAAATTCAACTAATCAAGCCTCTTCTTTACCTAGTTTAATTCATCTAACTATGCTTCTGATGGAATTATGAAGGATGGTATTTCGACCTCAACTGGTAAGACTGCCTCAGTGCCATACACCAATGAATATAGGGTAACTCCAGTAGATGTTCTAATTGAGGTTCTATAAGCTATGAGGGCGAATGGCAGCATATCGTGCCAATCTTTATAGGTGATTGTCATTTTCTCAATGATTCTTTTGATATTCTTGTTGGCTGCTTCCACTGCCCCATTCATCTGAGGTCGGTAGGGAGTTAAATTTCTATGGTTTATATGGAACTGTTGACACAAATATATCATTGACTTGTTGTTGAGATTGGTACTGTTGTCAGTGATGACTGACTCAGGAACTCTGTATCAAGCTATTATGTCCATCTTCAGGAATCGGACTATTACCCCTTTTGTGACATTAGCATACGATGAAGCTTTTACCCACTTAGTGAAGTAATAAATGGCTACCAATATAAATCTATGGCTGTTGGATGCTGTTGGAGTGATTGGGCCGATTATGTCAATTCCCTACATGGAGAAAGGCCATGGTGCAGACAACGAATGCAGCTTTTTGGGCGAAGCATTTTATTCAATTTGCATAAACTTGACACAAGTGATAGTGTTTTACATATCTGATACAATCCGATTCCATAGTTAGCCAATAGTAGCCCAATCTCATGATTTTTTCAGGCCAACATGTAGCCGTTCATGTGAGGTCCACATACTCCTTCATGCACTTCTTTCATCAGTTCACATGCCTCATTTCTATCCAACACATCTTAACAAGGTGGTATCAGGCGATCTTTTGTAAAGCACATGCTCATTTAATAAGAAATGACTTGCTAACCTTCTGAGTGTTCTTTGGTTATTTTTGCTAGCCATTTCAAGGTATTTGCTTTCTTGGAGAAAATTTTTGATGTCATGATACCAGGGCTTATCATCTTATGCTTTTTCAATTACTAAACAGTAGGCGGGCCGATTTTCGATTTCTATTTTCAATGGTTGGACTTCGACTCCCCCTGTTATTAGAATTATAGATGCTGATGTGGCGAGGGGATCTGCAAACTGATTCTGAGTTCTCGGGATGTATGTGAAGGTGATTGCCTCAAATTCATCGATTAGCTCTGTCAAATGCTAATGGTATGGTACAAATTTGGGGTCTTTAGTCTTGTATTCCCCTCTCGTCTGTAATATGATAAGTGAAGAATCTCCATACACTTCTAATTCACGGATTTCCATGTGGCAAGCCATTTTGAGGCCGAGGATGCATGCCTCATATTCCGCGATATTATTAGTATATGGAAATGTGAGCCTTGTTGCTAAAGGGAATTGTGTTCCTTCTAGGATATCAACACTGCCCCAATCCCACAACCAAACACATTGGTAGCTCCATTAAAAAACATCTTCCACTTAGGGTTTTAGTCTATCCCACAATCTCCTACTAGTGCACTTTCCACTGTTAATATATTTTCACCAGGGAAATGGGCTTGTGATTCTTGGGAATCTCCCTCAACTGGGTGTTCTGCCAATTGGTCGGTTAAAGATTGCCCTTTTATTGAATTTTGATTTACATATGTGATATCGAATTCTGATAAAAGCATTTTCCATTTGGAGATTCTCCCTAACAAAACGGGCTTCTTTGCTAAGTACTTCAGAGGATCGTGTCTTATTAGCAACTCAATGTGATAGTAAAAGGTATATTACCTCAGTCAGCGCATGACCCAAATCAGAGCACAGCAAGTCCTCTTCACTTCTAAATACCTCTATTCCTATTCTGTGAATTTCTTGCTTAGATAATATATGGAACACTCTCTTCCCTCTTCATCTTTCTGTCCCAGCACGCACCCTATGGATTCAGGGAGTATCGTGAGGTATAAGAATAAAGGTTTCCCTTGTTTTGGAACTATCAAGACTTGGGGGTTTATGAGATAGTTTTTTATTGTCCTGAATGCTTCTTTACATTCATCATCCCATTCTACTGTAGCATTCTTTTTTAGCAGACGGAATAGTGGACGACATTTATTTGTAAGCTATGAGATGAAACGAGCTATGTAATTCAACCTTCCCAGCAAACCTCTTACCTCTTTAATAGTACGTGGGGAGGGTAGCTCCAGTATGGCCTTTACTTTGTCAGGGTCGACTTTAATGCCTTCTCAACTTATGACAAACCCTAACAACTTGCTTGTTGTGACCCAAAAAGTGCACTTTTCTGGATTTAACTTGAGCTGAAACTTTCTCAATCACTTGAACAATTTTCTCAGAATAACTGCATAGCTTTCTTCTTCCTTAGACTTGGCTATCATATCATCGACGTATACTTCGACTTCTCGATGCATCATGTCATGAAGTATTGCGACCATGGCTCTCTGATATATTGCCCCAACGTTTTTCAAACCAAAAAGCATGACTTTGTAACAGAAAGTTCCCCATGTTGTGATGAAAGTCATCTTAGTTTTATCCTTCTCGGCCATTTTTATTTGATTATATCCTGAGAAACCATCCATAAATGAGAAAAGATGGTTTCTTACAGTGTTGTCTACCAGGACATCGATGTGAGGTAAGGGGAAATTATCTTTTGGCGTGGCTTGGTTTAAGTCTCAAAAGTCTACGCATACACGCACTTTTCCATTCTTTCTTAGAACGAGGACTATATTCGCTACCCATTCCGGATAGTCAGATACTTCGATGTACCCCAGTTTCAGTAGTTTCTTAACTTCCTCTTTAATTTTTAGTAAGATGTCAGGCCTGAATCTTCTCAATTTTTGTTTTTTAGGTTTGACATCTTCCCTTGTGGGAAGCTTGTGAACTACTATTGACTGGTCTAGTCCTGGCATGTCGCCATATGACCAGGTGAACACATTGTATACTCAGTTAACAGCTCAATTATCTTGCCTTTTTTGCTTGGCACTTAAATTGGTCCCGATCTTGAGGTTTTTAGGTTTCTCAGTGCTTCCTAAATTTACTGTCTCCACCGGCTCGTCTATTGAAATCCCACTTTGTTCATGTTTATGCCAATTTTCTTGTATTATTTTGTGGTCAAGGACATCGCTTCCAACGGCTGACCCAACAGTGTTGGAAACGATATCAGTGTTTTCATTTCCTACCTGCGCGAAATGTCCCTAACGTTCGATGGTAGGGAATCTAGGTAAAGTGATACAGGAGTATGTATATAAGAAAAAACGAACGAATGAATTGCAATTTATTGAATCTGAAAAGAAAACCATAATAAAATTTTGTTTAATAATTGTTTCCTATCTTTGAGCTGACCTAGTACTATCAATAGAATAACAGAACCAATTGTTGAGAACTGGATGCTGCTCGGATGTGCGAAGGGTCAGGCTCCCATTGCTGACGTTAGCTTCGCTTATCCTTGGCTTTTAGATGGTAGTTGCTTGTTTGAATGATTGTTGGAGGGCAGAAAACGCATCTGAGTATCGCCCGACTTCTCTTTCTTTTGCCTTTGATACCTCTAGCTTGTACCTCTTCCTGGGCTGTAGGAACGTACCCTAGTCCAAATGTCCCTTGCTATCTCTCCTTAAACTGATGGCCCTCCTTGCTAGTCACCACATTCACCTCATTGAATATTTAGAGACCAAAGTCTTCGGAACCATCTTCCCTGATGTAGGGTATGGCGATCTCTTTATAGATGGCATAATCTTGCTCTCCTAGCACGGTGATGATCTGTCCATTTGTAATGAACTTGACTTTCTGATGGAGGCTTGAGGGTATGGCTCCGGCGGTATGTATCCACGGCCTTCCCAAAAGCAAATTAAAAGACCTTGGAATGTCGAGGACTTGGAAGGAGATGTGGAATATCTGTGGGCTAATCTCCACTAGTAAGCTTATTTCTCCTACTATGTCTCTCTTCGACCCGTCGAAAGCCCTAACCACCATTGAGCTTGGTTTGATGTTGCTTGGATCGGCTCCCAGTAGGTCGAGGGTAGCTAATGGGCACACGTTGAGAGAAGATCCATTGTCAATGAGTACTCAGGAGACGATTGTGTCATTGCATTTTACCACAATGAACAGCGGTTTTGTATGTTGGTCTCCGTCTTCTCCCAGCTTTTCAGGAGAAAAAGATATCTGGTCCATGGTGAAGATCAAATCTGCCACATGGCTCAATTTGTCTGTTACAATGTCATTTGGTACCTTGATCTGTTTGAGTACTTTGAAGAGTGCTTCCCTGTGAGGCTCAGAGGTTGTGAGGAGGCCCATAAGTGATATATGGGTTGGAACCTTGTTCAGTTGTTCCATGATCTTATATTCACTTGCCTTGACCATCTTTGTAAATGCAGAGAGCCCCTCTTCTTCCTCTTTTCCTACCTCGGTGTTGGGCTCTTCAGTTGAGATCTTGTATTTCGGGTCATAAATTCTCCCAAAATAGGTGATTCCACCTATGATAAGGGGTCTTTCTTGATCAAGAGCCCAATAGTCAAATGGTGCTGCCTTATATCTCTCTGCGGGTATTGGGACATTAAATATATACCTCTTCCTTAGAATTTGCACCTCAGTAGATTGTCCTTCGTAGCACTTTATGACTATTGGCTTTTGGTTCGATTTAATCATGTTCACAAACTTCTCCTCTTCTTTTGGTGGGTTGTCCTCTTTCTCAAACTCGGGCCCCCATCCACTAAGTGGCCTATACTCGGTTGGTATGAAGGAGTAATTTACCAGATACTCAAATCTCCCATGCAATTCACTTAAGGTACCGACCAGCTAACCATCTTTTCTTGATCTGTGATTTAGGGGTTTCATGTGGGGTTTGGCGTGGGTGACTTCCTCACTGCATTGTTGCTTTTTGCTGTTTTGGGGACTCTTTGGAATCCGGCTCTTCAAAAGTGATCATATTGACAGTGGGCTTATGGTTGGGCAGCGGATTAGTGTTGACATTGGGTATTAGTGTGTTAACAAAGTCCAACTGCACTATTTCGACATCAATTAGATCTTGAATTTTGTTTTGAAGCCTCTAGCATCTATATGTAGAATGCCTCTCTTGGCCCATATGATAATCACACTTGAGGCTTGAGTCAAAATTTCTAAGTTTCTACCGGTCACTCAAGATCTCGAAGCTGATCAAATTATCCGCTCGCAGCTGAGAGAAGACCTAGCTGAGTAGGATTGGGATTGGAGTGAACTGTCTTAAGACTCTGATGGCTTGGGTGTGACTCATCGGGGACTACTGGATTAGGGCACTTGTGGTCTGGAATGTCACACGGGTCCCAACCTTGTCTGCTTTGCCGGAATTAACCATGCTGACGGTAGACTCCTTAGCTTTGTTACTTCCTAAGGGCCTTTGTGATGATGTGACCTTGGGATGATCCATTATCTGGAGTCTGCCTGATGTGATTGCATTCTCGATTCGGCACCCTGCTACCACTACTTTTGTGAAGCTGGATGATGTCTAGCCCACAAGATGTGAGAAGTAGGTCTTATCCAGAATGCTGACAAAGATGAATGTCAACTCTTTTTCAGAAATTGGGGTCGCTACCTTGGCACCCTAAGCTCTCCAATGTTGAGCATACTCAGCTTGTCTCTTTCGAAGACTTCCTAGGTCGATTACCAAAGGGGCAACTTCAATGTTGAATTTGTATTGGTCATAGAATGCCCGAGCAAGTCTTTTCCAGGTATTGACCCAGTTGAAGTCTAGGTGTGTATACCAAACGAGGGCAGGGCCTGTAAGGTTGTCTTGGAAGGTCTGGATCATAAGCTGGTCATATTGGGCATACTTGCTCATCTTTCATACATACAACCTTGTATGCATCTTGGGGCATCCAATACCATCATATTTTTCAAATTCCGGGGTCTTGAACTTCTCGGGTATACCTCCTCCCCATATACTAGTAAGCTAGTGATCCATGCCTGTTTAAAACCATCAAACCCCTCTATCATCTTCATCTTATTAGCCAGCTATTGAAAAAGTCTCATTTCCATCTCCTTTTGCCTATCCTCCATTTCCCTCTTTATGTCGTCAGAGGTCGGACCCAGGTTGACTTTCGGTTCGTACTCGAAAGTCAAGTGGAGGTGGGAATTGATCTCTTCATATTCTAGAGGTTGGCCCTCTACTACTTTCCCCTTTCTGGCCCCTGGGTGTTCTTCTTGAGTCGGTTGGGTAGTGCGAAGGAGGCTAATACTCTTGGTCAGGAGGTGGACTTGTGCAACCAATTGCTGGACCATTTGTTCAAAGGATATGATCCTAAGATCTGAGGTGGCGTCGGCACTTGTGTTGTTGCGGTTGTCGCTGTTGTTGCCACTGTTTTCCATTTTGGTCTTTGAGCGGGTGCGGATTGGGCTTCTTGGAGGGTTCGGTTGTTTGGAAGCTATCTTTAATACCTGGGCATGCATTTTTTTTCAGTATAATGCAGGTATGTAAATATAATGCATGTATCACACATATGCTAAAATAAAGGGGGCCAACAATCGATTGATGATATAATACTGAAACTTTCTTTTTGTTAATATTAGAGACTTGGAGTTTGATACTTGAAAAGAAATGAAAAAGTACAATAGTAATCTATTTCCTAGTTCTCTTGGTCTTCTGCTGCGTAGGTGCCGGTTTTCCACTGATGATAGCTTCTAACTCTCTGACTCTAACTTGGGTCGTCTCCATCTAAGCTTCTAAGGCCTTGTTCCTTTGATCAAATTCCTTGAATCGACCCTTCCAGATATCCTTCTTGTAGTATGCAGCTTTGAAGTATACTTCTATATGAGCCCTAACTTGCTCCAAATAGGTTCTCAGCTCTAGGTCTACCTTGTCTGGCTCAAGTTGGGTGATATCTGGGACTCGGTATGCCTTTTCCCCTATTTGATATAGTTGGTGGATTACGAAGTCCCTGGTGGCTCAGTACTTGCCTACTTCGTCATCCAATTCCCCGAGGTCAACATTAGGGCTCTCGATTTAGGCCTTCTATAGGGCTTTAACCTTTGTCAGCTTGGCAAACTTCTCGGCTACCAGCAGATTTGGGTCTTGATATTCAAATGTGATTGCTTCTAGTAATGGCCAATAAACTATGTCTTGAATGGTACCGAACTGGCGAACCACTAAGTTTGGGTGATAACCTATACATCTGCTGATACCAATTAGAGGTACGGCCTGAAGGTTTCTGTAGGTTAGGATGACTTTGTTACAGCAACTCCATCTAGCCATCCACAGGATGTCATCGGCACTGAAACTCTTGAGCACTTTCACCTAACTGTGGCTAGTAAGGTCGTCGGGCAACTTTATCTTTTCTATACATTAGTCCACAAGGTCCACTTGTTGGGCTAAAGTTTTCCGAACCAGGTTCAACCCAAAACATTTGAGGTGGCTCACAAACCAGATCAGGATGAGGTTGATGTTTGGGATCTTGTGGCCCTTCTTCTTGATAAAGTTCAAGTTCCGAATCTGTTCAGCTAGTAGAGCCGGGATGTAAGATTTCCCTTCCAAGAATTGGGCCATCGGTTCTGCAACTCTATAATGGACATAAAAGGTTCCAGTAGGGAAGAGTATGGTGGCAAAAGCTGTCAAGATGAAAGCACTCACCCTCCTCTGTTTGTAGCTGTTGGGGTCCCCACATAATATGTCTTTTCTATCCCCATCATCCTCTTAGGCTATGAATTAGGCTTCTGACTTGTCTATCCGTATGCAATATCCATTACAGTTTGCTAAGGCCTTATTGATCGCTGTCTTGCGAATACCCAGAAGTCTACTGAAGATACTGGCTGGCTTAGCCTCAAGATCTGGCACATACACTTCGCCGGTCAGTGATGGAGCTTGTAGAAGTTTGGTGTACTCTTCCAGAGTGGGAGTGATCTCATGTGGCCCAATGAAGAAAGCTGCGGGCTCTACTTCCCATAGATGGAGGATGACCCGTATCAAAGGTAAGTTCATCTCCATCTTCATCAGCGAGAGGATGGGTCCTATCTTCTATTGAATAAAGGCCTGCTCTTCAAGGTTGTACAGAGTAAACCAATGGTCCAGTACCTACTTTGGGTCCAGAGGTTTGCAAACTCGGATCTCTTTGTGGAGGAGGCGGTCGATTGTAGAACTAACCATCTATTACAATAGAAATCTCTAATTAGAAAAACTATATTACAATGTACAAATGATGTTATTACAGGGAAATGTATCTAAACTCCATAAACAGAATAAAAGTATTACATCATTGTGAACACCCCATTTTTTCCTTAATAATCAATAATAATCAACCATAATTAGTTTCCAATTTTTTCCATTTTTTTTCTAATTTAGCAAAAATAGAAAAAATATTTAAAAAATAAAATAAATAGGAATAATACATCAATTTTGGAAAATAATTGCAGAAATGGCAATAAAAGAGTTAAATAATTTTTATAAATTTTTGAAATTTCAAAAAAAAAAAAATTGCGAAAGTGGGTTAGCCCAGCTGGTCCGAACCTTAGTCAGGTGCGCGTAGGAGTGGGCTAAGTCAGGGGTTCGAAACGCGAGGGAGGTAGAATCCTCATTTTGCAAATTTTTTCTCTACTTGGGACACGTGTCAGCAGCCGATTGGCTGGAGCGAACGCACACGCCGGGCGCGTGGTCATCTTCAACCTCCGTCCGAGATTGCCGACGAGGAGAAAAATTCGAATTTCGGCTGTTTGGATTCGATTTTTTGCACAAATCCAACAGATCTTCAACAAAAATAAGATAAACATCATCCAATTAGAATCAAATCGCAACAAATAAAAGGATTGGCATAAATCAGAGATGTGTTTTTAACCGCAAATCCAATTTACTTCAATCGGTGGAAATCCGAGCTTATTCAACTCGATTTCTTGCAGCTATAAATAGAGGATGAAGGGGAGAGGCAGAAGCACGGATTAAAAGTGAGAAAAAGAGAGAATCAAAGCCTCGCCGGAGTTCTTTAACCCGCGACCACCGATCAAGCGTCGAACAGCCACCAGGAGGCGTTTTTGGAGGAATCTGCCGCCACGGTTGAGTTCCTCACCCTCGAAAACTTAGGAATCAACACCTTAACCGCTTCGAAAAGCTGCCAGAACGCCATCAATGAGCATCCCTAGCTGCTGTGTATCTGATCGACCCGATCCAACCCGACTTGAGCACCAACCCGGATCTAGGTAAGTTGGATTTTTCGATTTTTATTTATTTATTTCGAATTTATTTATTTACTTATTTGTTATTTATAATTCAGAAAAGATAGAAATTAGATTTTTTTTAGGATGTAATTTAGAATGAATAATAAAATAAAAATAATAATTATAATAATAAATAATAAAAAATATAAAAATATATAAAGAAAATTATATAAAAAATATATATTAGAAAAAATAGTAAAATTTTAGATTTTAGTTTAGGATAGATAAATAATGTAGGAGAAAATTTTTCAATAAAAATTAAGAAAAATCAATAAAAATAATAAAAAATTGATAAAAATCAATAAAAATTTAAAATATTAGAAATGGGTCGAAAAATAAAAAAATGAAATTTTTATCACTTAGAAAAATCATTTTCTTAATAAATCCAAAATTGTTTTTTTTTAAATTGTTATTTTTTTCAAAAAAATCGAGTTATCAAGTTTAGGCTTAGATTTTTTTTAAAAAAAAATCCTAAAATGGTAAAAACATAAATCAGAAGAAATTTCATAATTAAAATTCACAAACACACTAAAGTTTTTTCAGGGAAAGCAAACTATAGCATGTTTGATCTTGAATAGCAGACACGCAGGCACCCATTTGGGGCAACCCTAAAAAAAGAATAAAAATCATTTTCTCAAAATAGGTTATGAAAAAACAAAATAAAAAGATAAATAAAAGGCATTCTGGATAAAGTTTAGATTTTAAGAGATTAGGGTGGTAACCTTAGGTTTTAATAGTTTAGCCTCCGAACTCAAAAACTCTGGTTTTCCCTTTTCCTCTTTTCACAAAAAAACGAGAAGAGGAAATCACAACGACTAGTGGTCCAAATTAGGACTAATCTGCTCAATTAGTCCTAATTCAATCTTTCCCAACAACAGTTGGGTGGCGACTCCAAAACAAAATGAAATTCTTAACTCAAGTCGATGATCAATATTAGATGAGCATAGGGTCTAGTATAGATTGGATTAGGAATGGGAAATAAAAAATTAAACTCGACAGGATGACGACTCC
Source organism: Laguncularia racemosa (assembly GCA_037954665.1). Lineage (NCBI taxonomy): Eukaryota > Viridiplantae > Streptophyta > Magnoliopsida > Myrtales > Combretaceae > Laguncularia > Laguncularia racemosa. The sequence continues at coordinate 855,479 of JBBMOL010000083.1, forward strand.
ACTGGGGAGCCTCTCTAGTAGGCTAGCCACCTGAATCTCCTCAAATCACTTTTCAATGAATGCCTTTTGATTGTTATACTACTGCTAACCTTTCAGGGATTTAACTAGATTTAGGATCGGTTATTTACTTTAGGTGTTGAGTCTGCATGCATGTAAATGTGTGAATAGATACGGTCAAACCCGGGCCGTCTTAGGACCCTAAGACCGGGGGCCATTGTGTTGGTTTCGGGCAAAGTGATATGATCACTGTCCGGGAACGATTAGGCTACCCCACCCAATGCTTCGATATGGCCTGAGATCCATTTCTCCGAGAATGCGGGAGGCCATAGAGCTTGGGGACCTGTTAGAACCTACCTATTTGCATACATAATGTCATGGGCTGACAATAGATTGATGATGTAATATTTTTGTTCTGTTCATGGAGTTCAGATATATTTCCCTGTAATGTTATCATAGTTCTGGTTGTAATTAGGAAATTTCTGTTGTAATGGATGGCTAGTTCCACAATTGACCGCCTTCTCTGCAAAGAGATTCGAGTATGCAAACCTCCGGACTCGAAATTAGTACTGGACCACTGGTTCACCCTATACAACCCAGAGGAGCAGGCCTTCATCCAATAGAAAATAGGGCCCATCCTCTCACTGATGAAGATGGAGATGAACTTGCCCTTAGTACGAGCCATGCTCCATCTATGGGAAATAGAGCCTGCGGCTTTCTTCATCGGGCCACATGATATTACTCCTACTCTGGAAGAGTACACCCAGCTGCTACAGGCTCCAGCACTAACTAACCAAGTCTATGTACTAGATCTTGAGGCCGGGCTAGTCGGTATTTTTAGCAGACTCTTGGGTATCCGCAAGAGAGATCTGAGTATGTAAACTTCCGGACTCGAAATTAGTACTGGACCACTGGTTCACCCTATACAACCCAGAGGAGCAGGCCTTCATCTAGCAGAAAATAGGGCCCATCCTCTCACTGATGAAGATAGAGATGAACTTGCCCTTAGTACGGGCCATGCTCCATCTATAGGAAATAGAGCCTACGACTTTCTTCATCGGGCCACATGAGATTACTCCTACTCTGGAAGAGTACACCCAGTTGCTATAGGCTCCAGCACTAACTAACTAAGTCTATGTACTAGATCTTGAGGCCGGGCCAGCCGGTATTTTCAGCAGACTCTTGGGTTTCCGCAAAACAGCAATCAATAAGGCTTTAGCAGACTGTAACGGATACTGCATGCAGATGGATGAGTTGGAAGCTTGGTTCATCGCCCGAGAAGATAATGGGGACAGGAAAGACATATTGTGTGGGGACCCCAAGACTTATAGACAAAGAAGGGTGAATGCTTTTATCCTGATAGCCTTCGCCACCATACTTTTCCCTATCGGAACTTTCTATGTCCACTACCGAGTTGCAAAATTAGTGGCCCAATTCCTGGAAGGAAAATCCTACATCCCAGCTCCATTGGCTGAACAAATCCGGAACTTAAACTTTGTCAAGAAAAAAGGCTACGGGATCCTCCACTCAAATATCAACCTTATACTGATATGGTTTGTAAGCCACCTCAAGTGTTTTGGGCTGAACATGGTCCAAAAAACCTTGGCTCAACAAGTGGACCTCGTGGACTCATGTATAGAGAAGATAAAGCTACTCGACGACCTTACCAGCCATAGTTGGGTAGAAGTGCTTAGAAGTTTCAGTGCCAATGACATTTTATGGACAGCCAAATGGAGTTACTGCAACAAAGTTATTTTGACTTGCAGTAACTTTCAAGCCGTGCCTCTAATCGGTATCAGTAGATGTATAGGTTATCATCCCAACTCAGTGGTCCGCTAGTTCGGTACTATTCAAGACATAGTTTATCGACCCTCGCTGGAAGCAGTCACATTTGAGTACCAAGATCCGAACTTACTAGTAGCTGAGAAATTTGCTAAGCTGGCAGAGGTCAAAGCACTTTGGGAAGCCAGAATCGAGAGCTCGAATGTAGACCTCAGAGAGCTGGATGGTGAAGTGGGAAAACATCGAGCCACTAGGGAGTTCGTGATCCACCAGTTGTATTAGACAGGGGAAAGAGCATACCGGGTGCCAGATGTCACCCAACCTAAGCCAGACAAGGTAAATCCGGAGTTGGAAATCTACTTAGAGCAGGTCAAGGCCCGAATGGAAGTATATTTTGAAGCTGCAGATTATAAAAAGGACATTTAGAAAGGTCGATTCAAGGAATCCGACCAAAGAAACAAAGCCTTGGAAGCTCAGCTGGAGAAGACCCAAGCCAGAGTCTCCGCAACAGAAGACCAAGAAAGCTAGGAAATAGATTATTATTGTACTTTTTCATTTTTTCAAATATCGAACTCCAAAGTTTCCAATATTAATAAAAAAGTTTCAATATTACATCATCAATCAATTGTTGGCCCCTTTTATTTTAGTATCTATGTGACACATGCATCACATTTGCATACATTATACTAAAAAGAAAAAAATGCGCGCAAGGTATCAAAATAGCTCCTAAACAACTGAACCTTCCCAAAAGCCCAATCTACACACATTCAAGAACAAAAATGGAAAACAGTGGCGACAACCGCAACAACACAACTGCTGACGCTACTTCAGACTCTAGGATCATATCCCTGGAACAAACGGTCCAGCAGTTAGCTGCACAAGTACACCTCCTGACTGAAAGCATTGGCCTCCTTCACACCACTCAGCCGACTCAAGAAGAACATTCAGGGGCTAGAAAAGGAAAGGCAGTGGAGGGGCAGCCTCTAGAATATGAGGAAATCAATTCCCACCTCAACCCAGCCTTTGAGTATGAGCCGAGAATCAACCAAGGCCCAACCTCTGATGACTTGAAGAAAGAGATGGAAAAAAGACTATTCCAACAACTGGCTGACAAGATGAAAACAATAGAGGGGCCTGACGGTTTCGAGCAAGCCGGGATCACTAGCTTGCCAGCGTATGGGGAAGAAGTATACCCTAATAAATTTAAGACCCTAGAATTCGAAAAGTATGATGGTACTGGATGCCCCAAAATGCACACAAGGCTATATACCCGAAAGATGAGCAAGTATGCTCAATATGACCAACTGATGATCCAGACATTCCAGGATAGCCTTACAGGTCTTGCATTAGTCTGGTATGCCCACCTAGATTTCAATCAGGTCAACACCTGGAAAGGCTTGCCCGGGCATTTTATGACCAGTACAAGTTTAATATCGAAGTTGCCCCCTCGGTGATTGATCTAGGGAGTCTTCGAAAGAGACACACTGAGCCTTTTAAAGAGTATGCTCAGCGTTGGAGAGCTCAAGTTGCCAGGGTAGCAACCCCAATTTCTAAGAAAGAGTTGACATCTATATTCGTTAACACTTTAGACAAGACCTACTTCTCACATCTGGTGGGCCAGACATCATCCAGTTTTGCAGAAGTAGTAGCTGCAGGGTGCCAGATTGAAAGCGCCATCACCACAGGCAGACTCTAAACAATGGATCCTCCTAGGGTCACACCATCACAAAGGCCTTTGGGAGGTAACAGAGCCAAGGAGTTTACCGTAGCACAGTCAACTCCAGTAAAGCAGATAAAGCTGGAACTCGTGTGACATTCCAGACCACGAGTACCCCAGCCTAGCACTCCACGGCAAATCACGCCCAAGCTACCAGGGTCCCGAGACAGTTCACTCCAATTCCAATCCCGCTCAGTTAGGTCTTTGCTCAGCTACGGGCGGATAATTTGATCAGCTTCGAAATCCCAAACGACCGGTACAAGCCCAAAAACTTCGACTCAAGCCTCAAATGTGACTATCATATGGGCCAAGAGGGGCATTCTACAGATAGATGCTGGAGGCTCCGACACAAAATCCAGGATCTGATTGACGTAGGGAGTGTGCAACTGGATTTTGTTAACACCCTAGCACCTAATGTCAACACTAATCCGCTGCTCAATCATAAGCCCACCGTCAACATGATCACGTCCGAAGAGTCGGCTCCCAAAGAATCCTCCAAGCAAAAGGTGACGGACCAGCAAAAAAGGCATTCCCGTCAAGCCCCAGAGAAAACCCCCAAGTCACATATCAAAAAGAGATGGTTAGCCGGAGACCCAACAGTTGGCACCTTGGCAGAATCACACGGGAGATTTGAGTACCTGGCGAACTATTCTTATACCCCAACTATGTATGGGCCGCCTAGCGGATGGGGGCCTGAGTTTGAAAAAGAGGACAACCCGCCAAAGGAAGGGGAGAAATCTGTGAACATGATCAATTCAAATCAAAAGCCAAGAGTCATAAAATGCTATGAGGGACAGTCAACTGAGATACAAATCCCGAAGAAGAGATATGTGTTCAATGTCCCAATACCTGTAGAGAGGTATAAGGCCGCACCGTTTGACTATCAAACCCTCGAGCAAGAGCGACCCCCTATGGTAGGAGGAATCACCCTTTCTGGCAGAGTATATGACCCGAAATATAAAATCTCAACTGAAGAGCCCAACATGGAGAAAGGAGAGGAAGAGGAAGAGGGGCTCGCTACATTTACAAAAATGGTTCAAAGCAAGTGAATATAAGATCATGGAACAACTAAACAAGGTTCCAGCCCAAATATCACTCATAAGCCTTCTTACAGCCTCTGAGCCCTACAGGGAAGCACTCTTCAAAGTGCTCAAACAGATCCAGGTACCAGAAGGCATCGCTACAGACAAAATAAGTCATGTGACGGATTTTATTTTCACCATGGACCAGATATCTTTCTCCCCTGAAGAGCTAGGAGAAGATGGAGTCCAACATACAAAACCACTATTCATAGTGGTAAGGTGCAACAACACAATTGTCTCCCGAGTACTCATAGACAACGGGTCGTCCCTCAATGTGTGCCCATTGGCTACCTTCAACTTATTGGGGGTCGATCCAAGCAATATTAAACCCGGCTTGACGGTGCTCAGGGCTTTTGACGGGTCAAAAAGAGACATAGTAGGGGAGATAAACTTGCTAGTGGAGATTGGCCTGCAAGTGTTTTACATATCCTTTCAAGTCCTCAACATCCCAAGATCTTTCAACCTACTTTTGGAAAGGCCTTAGATATATACTACTGGAGCCATACCCTCCAGTCTCCATCAAAGGGTCAAATTCATTGCAAATGGGCAGATAGTCACTATGCTGGGCGAGCAGGATTATGCCATCTACAAAGAAACCGCCATACCGTACATTGGGGATGATGCTTCCGAAGACCTTGGTCTCCAGATATTCAACGAGGTGAATGTGGTGACTAGCAAAGAAGACCATCAGTTTAAGGAGGGGCAGCAAGGGACGTTTGGACTAGGGTATGTTCCTACAGCTCGGGAAGAAGCACAAGCCAGAGGTGTCAAAGGCAGGATGCAAGGGAAGCCAAGCAACACCTTGATGCGCATTCCACCCCTCCAGCAATATTTCAGACAAGCAACTACCATTCAAGAGCCAAGGATAAGTGAAGATGACATCAACAATGGGAGTCCAACCCCTCGCACGTCCAAACAACATCTAGCTCTCAATAATTGGTTCTGTTATCCTATTGATAGCGTTGGGTCAGCTCAAGGATAGAGAACGATTGTTAAACAATTTTTATTGAGACTTCTTTATAATTCAAGAAATTACAGTTTGTCTTACTTATATATGTCTGCTTTCATTTTACTTTACCCAAATCTCCTACCATCGAACATCAGGGATATTTCGCGCAGGTAGAAAATAAAAATGCTGATATCACACCCAACGCTGCTGGGTCAGTTGTTGGAGGCGATATCCTTGACCACGAAATAATACAAAAAATTGGCAAAAACATGAACAAAGCGGAATTTCAATCGACGAGCCGGTGGAGACAGTAAATCTAGGAAGCATTGAAAAACCTAAAAACCTCAAAATCGAGACCAATTTAAGTGCCGAGCAAAAACATGAGATGACCGAGCTGTTAACTGAATATGTAAATGTGTTCGCTTGGTCATATGGTGACATGCCAGGACTAGACCAATCAATAAAGGTTCACAGGCTTCCCACAAGGGAAGATGTCAAACCTAAAAAACAGAAATTGAGAAGCTTTAGGCCTGACATCTTACTAAAGATCAAGGAGGAAGTCAAGAAACTGCTAGAAGTAGGGTTCATCGAAGTGTCCGATTACCCAGAATGGGTAGCGAATATAGTTCCCGTTATGAAAAAGAATGGAAAAGTATGCGTATGCGTAGACTTCCGGGACTTAAACCAAGCTACGCCAAATGATAACTTCCCCCTACCTCACATTGATGTTCTAGTGGACAACACTGCAGGAAACCATCTTTTCTCATTTATGGACGGTTTCTCAGGATATAATCAAATAAAAATGACTGAAGAAGATAAAACCAAGACGACTTTCATTACAACATGGGGGACTTTTTGTTACAAAGTCATGCCCTTCGGCCTGAAAAACACTGGGGCAACGTATTAGAGAGCCATGGTTGCGATACTTCATGATATGATGCATCGAGAAGTCGAAGTATACATTGACGACATGATAGCCAAGTCTAAAGAAGAAGAAAGCCATACAGATATCCTGAGAAAGTTGTTTAAGCGATTGAGAAAGTTCTAGCTCAAGTTAAATCCGGAGAAGTGCACTTTCGGGGTCACAACGGGTAAATTGTTAGGGTTTGTCATAAGCCAGGAAGGCATTAAAATCGATCCTGACAAAGTAAAGTCTATATTAGAGCTACCTTCCCCACACACTGTCAAAGAAGTAAGAGGTCTTCTGGGAAGGTTAAATTACATAGCTCATTTTATCTCACAGCTCACAGATAAGTGCCGTCCACTATTCCGTCTATTGAAAAAGAATGCCGCAGTAGAATGGGACGACAAATGCGAAGAAGCATTCAGGATGATTAAAGACTATCTCATAAAAAGCCTCCAGTCTTGATAGTCCCAAAGCAAGGGAAGCCCTTATTCTTATACCTCACGATACTCCCTGAATCCATAGGATGCGTGTTGGGGCAAAATGATAAAGAGGGAAGAGAGCGTTCCATATATTACCTAAGCAAGAAATTTACAAACAGGGAACAGAGGTATTCAGAAGTAGAGAGGACTTGCTGTGCTCTGATTTGGGTCATGCACCGGTTAAGGCAATACACCCTTTACTATCATATTGAGCTGCTGACAAGACATGATCCTCTGAAGTACTTGGCAGAGAAACCTGTTTTGATAGGGAGAATCTCTAAATGGCAAATGCTCTTATTGGAGTTTGATATCACATACACAAATCAAAACTCGATGAAAGGGCAATCTTTAGCCGACCAATTGGCAGAACACCCTGTCGAGGGAAATTCCCAAGAGCCATAAGCCCAATTCCCTGATGAAAATATATTAATAGTGGAAGGTACACCAGTAGAAGACTGTGGAATAGAGCAGAACCCTAAGTGGAGGATGTTCTTCGATGGAGCTGCCAATGTATTCGGTTGTGGGATCGGGGCAGTGTTAATATCCCCAGACAGAACACAATTCCCTTCAGCAACAAGGCTCACATTTCCATATACCAATAATATCACGGAATATGAGGCGTGCATCCTCGGCCTCAAAATGGCTTGCCACATGGAAATCCGTGAATTAGAAGTATACGGAGATTCATCACTTATCATATTACAGACAAGAGGGGAATATAAGACTAAAGACCCCAAGCTGGTACCATACCATTAGCATTTGACAGAGCTAATAGAAGAATTCAAGGCAATCACCTTCACATATGTCCCAAGAACTCAGAATCAGTTTGTAAATGCACTCGCTACACTAGCATCTATGATTCAGATAACAGGGGAGCCGAAGTCCAACCGTTGAAAATAGACATCGAAAATCAGCTCACCTACTGTTTAGCAATTGAAAAAGCACAAGATGACAAACCCTGGTATCACGACATCAAAACTTTTCTCCAAGAAAGCAAATACCCTGAAATGGCTAGCAAGAATGACCAGAGAACACTCAGAAGGTTAGCAAGTCATTTCTTATTAAGTGGGTCTATACTTTACAAAAGATCATCTGATACCACCTTGCTAAGATGTGTGGATAAAAATGAAGCATGTGAACTGATGAAAGAGGTACATGAAGGGGTATGTGGACCTTATATGAACGACTACATGTTGGCCCGAAAAATCATGAGGTTGGGATACTATTGGCTAACCATGGAGTCAGATTGCATAAAATATGTCAAGCGCTATCATTTGTGTCAAGTGTACGCAAACCGGATAAATGCTCCACCCAACAAGTTGCACTCATTGTCAGCACCATGGCCTTTCTCCATGTAGGGAATCGATATAATCGGCCCAATCACTCCGACAGCATCCAATGGCCACAGGTTTATATTGGTAGCAATTGATTACTTCACCAAGTGGGTAGAAGCTTCATCATATGCCAATGTCACAAAAGGGGTAATAGTCCGTTTCTTGAAAAGGGATATAATAGCTCGATATGGAGTTCCTGAGTCCATCATCATCGACAAGGTACCAATCTTAATAACAAGTCGATGACAAGTTTATGTCAACAATTCCACATAAACCGTAGAAATTCAACTCCCTACCGACCTCAGATGAACGGGACAGTAGAAGCAGCTAATAAGAATATCAAAAAGATCATCGAAAAAATGACAACTACTTACAAAGATTAGCACGAGATGTTGCCGTTTGCTCTCATGGCTTATAGGACTTCAATAAGAACATCTACTGGGGCTACCCCATATTTGTTGGTATATGGTACTAAGGTAGTGCTACCAGTCGAGGTCGAAATACCATCATTCAAAATTCTGTCAGAAACTCAGTTAACTGAATCAGACTGGGTAAAGAAGAGGTTTGATCAGCTGAATCTGATTAATGAAAAAAGACTCACTGCACTATATCATGGCCAGTGTTACCAACAAAGGATGGCTCGAGCATTTAACAAGAAAATGAAGCCTCGATGCTTCAAAGAAGGAGATCTGGTGCTAAAGAAAGTTCTCCCGAATGCCCAAGACTCTAGAGGAAAATTTACCCCAAATTATGAGGGTCCGTATGTAGTAAAGAAGGTATTGTCAGGAGGCGCTCTGATATTGACTCAAATGGATGGTCTAGAATTGAGAGACCCCATTAATGTGGATGCTGTTAAGATGTGCTATCCTTAGGCAAGGGAATTGAAATTTTGCCAATGATTATGAAAGCCAATATTCAATATAAATTTTGTTGAGTCTAGTTTTCATTTTTTTACAAGCAAAGTTAATGTCTCTAAATGGTCAATAATTCCAACCAATTCTCATTACAACAAACATTCCTAAACACTTTACCCATCACTTCACCAATGAATGATAAACATTGAAATGATAATGAATCTCGATAATTTTCTAATATAATTCTACCTACTTTTGAGCATTAAGACTTGGTGCATTAGTAGGATAACACTACCGTCAAAAGAGCCATGAGCACAAGAAAGGGAGCGCATCAAGATCTTCAGCCCTGTGTTAAAGCAAGAGTAAGCGAAACAGGAGCAAACCAGCACGAAGGTTCGGTTGTTTGGTTGCTATCCGCGATAAATTGGCAAACATATTAAAATAAATAACTATCATCCACATATCATGAAAACATCAAATCATTTAACCCAGTCAGTAGAAGCATGTTCAAAAGCATAAGATTAGTCAGCCCACAATAGGGCACTTGTCTAAACATCCCCTTGTTATAGGTTAGTCAGCCCGTAATGGGACACTTTCCTAGATATCCTCTCTTAAGGTCAGTGATAGAGCCATTTTATACTTAATCTTTATAGTATAAATTGTGTTAATTCATTATTGATTTTATAGAAATCATAAGGAAATGGTACTTAATTCTATTATGGTGATAAATCAGGTTAAATGGAGTCAAGGATGCTAATTCAAGTAAATTAGAGAAGTCATCTACAACTTGGATCAAGACAAGGATTTACACCACCGGAGGGAAGTACATGGGCGTGTAATTGAAGTACACGGCCGTGTACTTGGTTTTGAATCAACAGGAAGATACACGGTTGAAGTACACGGCCGTGTATCGGAAGCACGGTTTGAGGCATGGCCATGGCGCAAACCGTGTTACACACTGGACAAGAAGGCGGAAATGAGGACTTTCAACAGAAAGAGACATAGCTTAGGGCACGGCTGTGGTGTCAGCCGTGGGAGAAACCGTGCTTAGAGCCATGGTGGAAGCTAGACGTGCCAAGGAGAACTTGTAGATCATGCACAGAGGAAGGCACGATTGAAAATCTAGCCGTGGGTGGAACCGTGCTACACACTGGACACGGAAGATGATACGTGAATTATGCACAGAGGAAGGCACGGCTTGACCCACGGCCGTGTGGTAGGGCGTGCCAGGCAGACGAAGATTCACTTCTCGAAATCTACTTGGAAAAGGAAAGATAATTTCGTATCTTGCTAGCAAAAGATCACTTGCCATCCCTCTAACAATATAAATAGAACCAACCCTAGAGGGTGAGGACAACTTTTGAATCTTTTAATCTGGAATCTTTGGATCATCTTGAAGGCAAAGCAGACAACCGGGTTCATCATGTCTCTACTTTTTATTTTCGTTTTATTGATGAACATGAGTAGCTAAGCTACTTTTCTAGCCAAAGGGTCATAGATGTTTAATTCTCCACGAATTGTGAGGTCTAATTGAGTTGCATTTAATCTATTCGTTGTTTTCAGATATTCATATATCTTCTGATCGTTTTGTCATTATTATCTTTGTTGATTGGTATGAATAGAGCTCTTCTACTCAATTAGCAAGTTAATATATTGTCAACTAGTACGTCAAATCCGTAATTGTTTGATTGTTCTAGTCTCAGTGACACAATAACATGTTTGGTTATAAAATAGATGATCGAATTCATGTTATGGAGGTGTGTGATCATGTTTAAATAGGTTATCTTATAATCTACTGGCATGAATTGGTGGTCTCTCTAGTTTTTAATGCTATTGGTAGATTAAATCCTAAGCGCTTTTCTGGGGTTGTCTAATCGATAAGAGAAATAATCAAAGAGCTTCTCTTGGTTATCGAGGAAGTATGTAGAGATAGGTTGTTAGAGCTTGTTAATAACCATAACCAGTTTATCTAGGAATAAGAATAGAAAACATTTGCATCGATGATCAATTCCTTGAATTAAACTATCTTGATTCCTTTGGCTAGGCTTTTATCAATTTTCTTATCTTGTTTTAACTTTATTCGATTCACAAACCAAACCCCTCATTTTCCTTTTCCTTTTTATTCTCCTTGGATAGAAATAAATTTAACCAATCTCTGTGGATTCGACCCTACTCACCACTATATGCAAATCATATAATTGTCTAGGAGTTGGTTTTATTTTTGTTGGATTCGACACCCATCAAATTTTGGCGCCGTTGCCGGGGATTGGTGTCAAATTTATTTCTATTCTTGTATGACTAGTTCTTCTCAGACAGGTGAACTAACTTATAATCCGGAGATTGAGAAGACTCTAAAGAGGTTGCGACAAGAAGCTAAATCATCCACTAGACTGAACTTAGCATCGGATTTGTTTGATTCATCCCTTGATTCAGAAAAAGAAGACGATATGGCAATCCCGAGAGAGCCTTAAGGGAGTTGGCTGCGCCGGATGTGAATCAACAACCACTTTGTATTCACTACCCCGAACTAGCCGTGGAATTCGAGTTAAAATCTGGGTTGATACATCTGCTACCCACCTTTCATGGTCTTGAGAATGAAGATCCTCATAAGCATTTGAAAAAGTTTCATATAGTGTGTTCTAGTATGAGGCCGCAAGGGATAACCGAAGATCAAATCAAGCTATGTGCTTTCCCGTTTTCTTTAAGTACTAAAGCTAAAGATTGGTTGTTTTATTTGCCTCCAGGTTCTATAACCACATGGACTGATATGGTGAGACTCTTCTTGGACAAATTCTTCCCCGCATCTAGAGCCGCTGGTATAAGAAGAGAAATTTGTGGTATAAAACAGAGGGACACCGAGACTCTTCATGAGTATTGGGAGAGGTTCAAGCAACTGTGTGCAAGCTGCCCACAACATGGGATATCTGAACAACTCCTCATCTAATATTTTTACGAAGGCCTACTTCCGATGGAGAGGAAGATGATGGATGCTGCAAGTGGAGGCGCCATAGTAAACAAAACCCCTGGTCAAGCTAGGGAATTGATCTCCATTATGGCTGCCAATTCGCAACAATTTGGGTATAGGCATGATACATCTTCAAGGAAGGTAAATGAGGTAAGTGTGTCTAACCTTGAACATCAAATTTCTAATCTAACCTCCCTTGTGCAGCAGCTAGCTCTTGGAAAAACACAGTAGGTGAAGGCTTGTGGAATTTGTGCTGCTCCTAATCATCCGACCGACATGTGCCCCACATTGCAAGATGACAACCATGAACACGCCAATGTTGTAGGCGGATTTCCAGGACAACCGCAAAGGAAGTATGACCCCTACTCGAATACTTACAATCCTGGATGGAGGGATCATCCTAACTTCCGATATGGCAATAACCCACAACAATTCCAACAATTCCAGCCTAAGCCATCACACCAAGTACCCCAAGCTCCTTCCACCTCAGGTATGTCTCTTGAGGACATTGTTAAGTCTCTTGCTGTTAATACAAAACAATTTCAGGAGGAAACAAAGCAGAGCATTCTAAACTTGGAGAATCAGGTAAGCCAACTTGCTTTTGCTGTCAATAGGTTAGAAACTCAAGGTAAGTTACCTTCTCAAATTATTACAAACCCGAAGCAAAGCGTTAATGCAATTACCTTGAGAAGTGGAACAGAATTGTAGGGATCAAATAAGAAAGGACATCCGTCTAATCTTGAGGAAAAGACTAAAAAAGAGATTTCGACACCGAGCCAGCAGGGTAACCAGATTAGCAAGTCTCTAGTTGAGCCATCAAAGGTCACATTGATACCACCTCCTTTCCCCTCTAGATTGGCGAAATCCAAGAATGAAGCGGAAGAAAAAGAGATTCTAGAAACTTTTTGCAAAGTCGAGGTAAATATTCCTTTGCTTGATGCAATTAAGCAAATACCGCGCTATGCTAGATTTCTCAAAGACTTATGCACTAACAAAAGGAAGCTGAAAGGCAATGAAAAGATTAGTGTGAGTGAAAATGTTTCAGCTATTATTCAGAAGAAGCTTCCTCCTAAATGTAAGGACCCAGGTATGTTCGCCATTCCTTGCAAAATAGGTAATCTTGGAATCGCTAAAGCCATGTGTGATCTAGGAGCTTCTATCAATGTCATGCCTTTGTCTGTTTATCAACGTTTAAATGTTGGTCCTTTGAAGGAAACAGGTGTTATTGTTCAACTTGCTGACAGGTCCAATGTTTATCTGAGGGAGTTCTAGAGGAAGTTTTAGTTCAAGTCAATGGGTTAGTTTTTCCTGTTGATTTTTATGTGCTTGACATGGACGATAGTGATTCTCATACTTCATCACTAATATTATTAGGGCGACCATTCCTTAAGACTTCTAAAACGAAAATCGATGTAAATGATGGCACCCTCACTATGGAATTTGATGGTGAAGTGATTAAATTTAACATTTATGATGCCATGAAACATCCTAACGATATCTCTCCTGTTTTTTTTTGCGGATGTTATTAACCCATCACCACAGGCACCAAGGCTGAAATCAAAATCCTTATCCGAACATCTAGCCAGGAACGTCTAGCCAAAGACGTTAAAGAAAGGCGCTTCATGGGAGGTAACCATGTAAAAAAAAAAATAAAAATTCTTTTAGTTTTGTTTTGCTTTAGTTTTTTTTGTTTTAGTTTAGTTTTGTTTTGATTTTCGGGTAGTTTTGAAATCTTTGGATCAGCTGCAGCAATGATACACATAATCAGATGACACTTTCTAGAGCTTAAGGGGAGAACTCCAATACCAGGGAAGTACCAGTATTTCCTTTCTCTTATCCTCTAATGTTCCTTGAGTTGTTCATTCCTCTTTCATTGTGCTGAATTTGGAACAGTGAGGACACTGTTCAAGCTAAGTGTGGGGGAGAGGATAATAAAATATAGAGAATAGAGAACTAACTTATACTCTGAATGTTTGTCCTTAAGCAATTTTAAGCTAAAATTTTTTCAAAATTATCATGACATCTGGAGATTGTACTAAATGTTGTAATAAGCATCTACAAAATGTGAAATTGACTTGTTCAAATGTTTTACTCACCCACTGCTGTGATTAGAATACATGGTTAAAATTAAGTAGTGAAACCTTTAAGAAACAAATTTACCTTATATTTAGCTTTAGAATTGGAAGTCTAAGAGTAAGTCGAGTCCCTAAGTGAAAAATAAACAAGTTTACTTCTAGTTTATATTAGCTACTGTATACTCTTTGAAGTTGTTTGTAATGCAATCATAACACTTAGTGAAAAAAAAGAAAAAAAAAAGAGAATCAAGCATAGCCATTACTCCAATGATTCAACTAATTGAGTTAAGAGTATTCAAACTTGAATGTTAGAGTGAGGAAGAGTCCGTAGGGGTATCTCAAAACCCGGTCACTTGAGTGATGAGCTCGGGATGTTGCCGACTCAATGAACTCACTATAACGATAAGGGCGAAAAAGGCAAAAGTTCATGAAAAGAAGCAGGCAAAAACCCGTTAAAATAGATGCTTGAATAAATCAAAAGAACATAAATGTAAACATTCATTGAATAAAACAAAGATGTATAAAAGAGAGAATATCTAGCAAAGAGCTTATACCATATGCTTTTACTTTATGCTGCAAGGATTATATGCTTGATAATATCCAATGAAGTTTAATTGGGTGTTTTTCCTTAGTGGATTAAGTATTTACTTTTGGAATAAAAATTCTTTTGCTAAACATGAGGATTAAAGTTTGTTTTGTTTAGATTAGCTATTAAATTTTGTCCATGGTAATTTGATCACAGGAAACCAGTTTGGTTGAAGTAGTAGACATTAAAATTACAAGTCATGAATTACAAATGAATAGATGCTTGGAATGATGAAAAGAAAGTTTGTATAATCTATGACAGATTTCTCAATTGATTTGATGCAATTGCTTGAGGACAAGCAAGAGTCTAAGTGTGGGGGAATTTGATAGATCCATTTTATACTTAATCTTTATAGTATAAATTGTGTTAATTCATTATTGATTTTATAGAAATCATAAGGAAATGGTACTTAATTCTATTATGGTGATAAATCAGGTTAAATGGAGTCAAGGATTCTAATTCAAGTAAATTAGAGAAGTCATCTACAACTTGGATCAAGACAAGGATTTACACCACCTGAGGGAAGTACATGGGCGTGTAATTGAAGTACACGACCGTGTACTTGGTTTTGAATCAACAAGGGAAGATACACGGTTGAAGTACATGGCCGTGTATCGGAAGCACGGTTTGAGGCACGGCCATGGCGCAAACCGTGTTACACACTGGACAAGAAGGCGAAAATGAGAACTTTCAATGGAGAGAGACACGGCTTAGGGCACGGCCGTAGTGTCAGCCGTGGGAGAAACCGTGCTTAGAGCCGTGGTGGAAGCTAGACGTGCCAAGGAGAACTTGTAGATCATGCACAGAGGAAGGCACGGTTGAAAATCTAGCCGTGGGTGGAACCGTGCTACACACTGGACACGGAAGATGATACGTGAATTATGCACAGAGGAAGGCACGGCTTGACCCACGGCCGTGTGGTAGGGCGTGCCAGGCAGACGAAGATTCACTTCTCGAAATCTACTTGGAAAAGGAAAGATATTTTCGTATCTTGCTAGCAAAAGATCACATGCCATCCCTCTAACAATATAAATAGAACCAACCCTAGAGGGTGAGGACAACTTTTGAATCTTTTAATCTGGAATCTTTGGATCATCTTGGAGGCGGAGCAGGCAACCGGGTTCATCATGTCTCTACTTTTTATTTTCGTTTTATTGATGAACATGAGTAGCTAAGCTACTTTTCTAGCCAAAGGGTCATAGATGTTTAATTCTCCACGAATTGTGAGGTCTAATTGACTTGTATTTAATCTATTCATTGTTTTCGGATATTCATATATCTTCTGATCGTTTTGTCATTATTATCTTTGTTGATTGGTATGAATAGAGCTCTTCTACTCAATTAGCAAGTTAATATATTGTCAACTAGCACGTCAAATCCGTAATTGTTTGATTGTTCTAGTCTCAGTGACATAATAACATGTTTGGTTATAAAATAGATGATCGAATTCATGTTATGGAGGTGTGTGATCATGTTTAAATAGGTTATCTTATAATCTACTGGCATGAATTGGTGGTCTCTCTAGTTTTTAATGCTATTGGTAGATTAAATCCTAAGCGCTTTTCTGGGGTTGTCTAATCGATAAGAGAAATAATCAAAGAGCTTCTCTTGGTTATCAAGGAAGTATGGAGAGATAGGTTGTTAGAGCTTGTTAATAACCATAACCAGTTTATCTAGGAATAAGAATAGAAAACATTTGCATCGATGATCAATTCCTTGAATTAAACTATCTTGATTCCTTTGGCTAGGCTTTTATCAATATTCAATTTTCTTATCTTATTTTAACTTTATTCGATTCACAAACCAAACCCCCCATTTTCCTTTTCCTTTTTATTCTCCTTGGATAGAAATAAATTTAACCAATCTTTGTGGATTCGACTCTACTCACCACTATATGCAAATCATATAATTGTCTAGGAGTAGGTTTTATTTTTGTTGGATTCGACACCCATCAGTCAGCCTATAAAGGCACCTTTCAAGACATTTCTTCCTGTCATAGGTTAGTCAGCCCATAGAGGGGCACTTTCCTAAACTTCATCTCTCAGGGTTAGCCCATAGGGGTACCTTTCGAGACATTTTATTATAAGTTAGTCACCCCACATTGGGGCACTCACCTAAACATCCTCTCTTAGGGTCAGCCCACAAGGGCACCTTTTTGAGACGTTTCTCCTTGCCATAGGTTAGTCAGCCTACAATGGGGCACTTTCCTAAATATCTCATCTCAATGTCGGCCTGTAGGGGCACTTTTCGAAACATTTCTTCCCCAGGGTCGTGAGTCTAAGAAGACACTTCCCGCTATAGGTTAGTCAGCCCACAATGGGGCACTTTCCTAGACACCTTTTCTTGAAGTTAGCTCATAGGAGCACTTTTCAAATCTATCAATAAGTTAGCTCACTAGAGCACTTTTCAAATCTATAGATAAGTTAGCTCACCAGAGCGCTTTCAAATCCATCGATTAGTTAGCTTAGAGGAGCACTTTTCGAATCTATCAATTAGTTAGCTTATAGGAGCACTTTTTCAAATTGTCAATAACTGATTAATCAGCTCATAAGAGCACTCTTAAAAGGTATTCTCTCAAATAGTCGCTAGTCTAGCTAGACGCTTTTGTTAACAGGTAGTCAGCTCATAAGAGCGCTTCCTAAGACAATCTTCTCTTCAAGGTTGCTAGTTCGATAAGACGCTTCCTATCATCTGCTATTCCACTTACAATTCTATACTCCTAAACAATTCTTTAGATATTTCCTATCGCCAATTAATCAGCCCATAGAGCACTTTTTGGGAGGATACATTATCCTAGATTGTCAGATTGTAAGACCATTACCTAAGCAGTACCAACCATCACAAAACACTTGTGGGATTATTAGCTCATGGAGAATTTTCCTACTAGAAACCAAATTCCAGATAACCAGCCAAACCAAGGCGTTATCCATTCAATCAAGAGGCCAAAAAATGACGTCTTTCTTGTCTTTGTAGTTAAGTTTTGCAAACTTTATTACAAAGAGGGTCAGCTGTAAACATCCTATTTTTGCCTTAATAATCAATAATAATCAACCATAATTAGTTTCCAATTTTTTCCAATTTTTTTCTAATTTAGCAAAAATAGAAAAAATATTCAAAAAATAAATAAATAGGAAAAATACATCAATTTTGGAAAATAATTGCAGAAATGGAAATAAAAAGGGTTAAATAATTTTTACAAATTTTTGAAATTTCAAAAAATACATTGCATATATGCAAATTGCGAAAATAAGAAAATCGCGAAAGTAGGCTAGCCCAGTTGGTTCAAACCTTGCTCAGGTGCACGCGGGAGTGGGCTTGGCCAGGGGTTCGAGACACGGGAGAGGCAGAATCTACATTTTGAAAATTTTTTCTCTGCTTGGGACACGTGTTAACAGCCGATTAGCTGGAGCGAACGCACGCGCCGAGCGCGTGATCATCTTCAACCTCCGTCCGAGATTGCCGGCGATGAGAAAAATTCGAATTTCAGCCGTTTGATTCAATTTTTTTGCACAAATCCAATAGATCTTCAATAGAAATAAGATAAACATCATCTAATTGGAATCAAATTGCAATAAATCAAAGGATTTGCACAAATCAGAGATGGGTTTTTAACCGCAAATCCGATTTGCTTCAATCGGTAGAAATCCGAGATTATCCAGCTCGATTTCTTGTACCTATAAATAGAGGATGAAGGGGAGAGGCAGAAACATGGATTAAAAGTGAGAAAAAGAGAGAATAGAAGCCTCACCGGAGTTCTTCAACCCGCGACCACCTATCAAGCGTCGAACAGCCACCAAGAGGTGTTTTTGGAGGAATCCGCCGCCACAGTTGAGTTCCTCACCCTCGAAAACCTAGAAATCGACACCTCAACCGCTTCGAAAAGTCGCCAGAACACCGTCAACGAGCATCCCCAACTGTCGTGTTCGATCAACCCCACCCGAATTGCTTCGATCCGATCTGACCCGACCGACCCGACTTGCGCATCGACCCGGATCCAAGTAAGTCTGATTTTCCAATATTTATTTATTTATTTATCTATTTTATTTATTTCGAATTTATTTATTTACTTATTTGTTATTTATAATTCAAAAAGATAGAAATTAGATTATTTTTTTTAAGATGTAATTTAGGATGAATAATAAAATAAAAATAATAATTATAATAATAAATAATAAAAAATATAAAAATATATAAAGAAAATTATATAAAAAATATATATTAGAAAAAATAGTAAAAATTTAGATTTTAGTTTAGGATAGATAAATAATGTAGGAGAAATTTTTTCAATAAAAATTAAGAAAAATCAATAAAAATAATAATAAAATTGATAAAAATCAATAAAAATTTATAATATTAGAAATTGGTCGAAAAATAAAAAAAATGAAATTTTTATCACTTAGAAAAAATCATTTTCTTAATAAATCCAAAGTTGGTTTTTTCCTAAAATTGTTATTTTTTTTCAAAAAAATCGAGTTATCAAGCTTAGGCACGGATTTAAAAAAAAAAATCCTAAAATGGTAAAAACATAAATCAGAAGAAATTTCATAATTAAAATCTACAAACACACTAAAGTTTTTTCAAGAAAAGCGAACTACGACATGTTTGATCCTGAATAGTAAGTACGTAGGCATCCATTTGGGGCAACCCTAAAAAAAGAATAAAAATCATTTTCTCAGAATAGGTTATGCAAAAACAAAATAAAAAGATAAATAAAAGACATTTTGGATAAAGTTTAGATTTTAGGAGATTAGGGTGGTAATCTTAGGGTTTTAATAGGTTAGCCTCCGAACTTGATAAAGGCATATTTTACTCATAATTCATTAAGCGATTTGCGAGTATTCATTATTGATTTTAGAGAAATCACAAGGAAATGGTACTTAATCATGTTTATTTTTACATTTCAGATGTTGGAGGACTTTGAGTTCAAAGCTTAATCAATTTGGAGAGATTGCATACAAATTGAAGCATGAAAAGATTGAAGGATGGCAAAGGAAAAAAAAGCAAAGCCGCTGGCCTTTATGGCCGGCCTTCCATGAAACGCCGCCGGCCTTTATGGCCGGCTTAAATGAAGGCCGCCGGCCTTTCTGGCCGGCTTAAATAAAGGCTGCTGACCTTTGGTCGGCCTTGAGCCGGCCTTAGGCCTGTCTTGTTTTAATTGCATCTTCTCGCCTCCCCTTGCATATATATAGGTCCTAGGTCGATTTATGGAGGAACTTTTGTCAAATTTTAGTGTTCTTAGAGTAGTTTTAACCTAGTTTTAAGGGAGAATTGTGGAGATCAAATCTTGAAGAAAACTTTGTGATCTTGGTGGAGATTATCATCCTTTGTGAAGGATTTGTGGAGTTCCTTGCAATTAAGGTATTATTTGTATTATTGAATTGGTGATTTCTGAACTTTATTTCTTATATGCAATTCAAGCATTTGATCCAACCATTGAATATGATTTCTTTTGCACGAATCTCCTTGAATCATAATCATGTCTTTATCTCCATGAATTGCTAAGTCTTTTCCTTGGGAAATTGGATGAAACCCTAGAATGTTAAAAGGATAATTGTAGCCATGTTATATGATTAGGAATTATTAGGATTATTCATGATTGCAATTCCTTTGATTTCAATTATAATTGGTCTTTGATTATAATTGTTAGAAATCCTTTTGATACGGGAGTTGATTAGGATTTGTTAGGAATTCTTAATTAGATTGATTATCAATACGGGAGTTGCGATAATTGGTTTAATTAGAGTTTATGGAGGGCGCAATGCAATGTTTCTTGTTAATTAATCACTAAGGGATTAGGGTTAATTGATTTAGGGCATTAGTTGTTTGTAACATCGGGAGGTGTATGAACATAATTTTGATTCCTTGGTTAATTGGAGACGCGGAAGCCGACTAATTGATTTAAGGTTAACATCTTTAAAAAGGATTTTCTAAACTCACTTGAATAACCTTATAACCATTAGTTGATATAACATGGTAGCAGTTTGATTAATGGATCTAGGGTGAATTCTAATTTCCCGTCTTCATAATTGATAGATTCTTCATAAAATTCTCCTTGCTTGCTTTAAGTTAAATTTTTAGCTTAGACATTTCAAAACCCCTTTTTAATCTCCTAGATATTGATAAGAATTGCCATAGGTCTAGTACTCTATTGGTTCCTCGAGGGATCGACAACCTTACTTTTCACCACTCTATTACTTGATACGACCAGTGCACTTGCTGCAATTTACGCTCCCATTTTATATATACGTTCTGAGCGTATCAGAACTCAAAAATTCTGGTTTTCCCTTTCCTCTTTTCACAAAAAACGAGAAGAGAAAATCACAACGACTAGTGGTACCAATTAGGACTAATATGCTCAATTAGTCCTAATTCAATCTTTCCCAACAACAATTGGGTGGCGACTCCAAAACAAAATGAAATTCCTAACTCAAGTCAAGGATCTACATTAGATGAGCATAGGGTCTAGTATAGATCGGATTAGGAATGGGAAATAAAAAATTAGACTCGACAATCATCAATCAATTACTAACCCATGACTTCATGTATGCAAATAGGTGGGTTCTAATAGGTCCCTAAGCTCTATGGCCTCCCGCATTCTCGAAGAAATGGATCTCAAGCCATATCGAAGAATTGGGTGGGGTAGCTTAATCAGTCCCAAATGGTGATCATATGACTTCGCCTGAAACCTACACAGTGCCCCCCCATATTAAGGTCCTAAGATGGCCCAGGTTTGACCATATCTATTCACACGATTACATGCATGTAGACTCAATAGTAAAAATAAATAACTGAACCCTAAATCTAGTTAAATCCCTGAAAGGTTAGCAATAGTATAACAATCAAAAGACATTTCTTGGAAAAAGTGATTTGAGGAAATTCAGGTGGCTAGCCTATTAGAGAAAAAAGTTCTCGGCGGAGTCGCCATCCTGTCGAGTCTAATTTTTTTTTTTTATTCTAAATCCGATCTATACTAGACCCTATATTCATCTAATGTAGATCCTCGACTTGAACTAGGAATTCCATTTTATTTTAGAGTCGCTACCCAACTGAAGTTGGGAAAGATTGAATTAGGACTAATTAAGCAGATTAATCCTAATTTGGACAACTAGTCAGCGAGATTCCCTCTTTTCATTTTTGTGAAAGAGGAAAGGGAAAACCAAAGTTTCTGGACTCGGAGGCTAACATATTAAAACCTTAAAGTTACCACCATACTCTCCTGAAATCTAAACCTTATCCTAATGTTTTTTATTGTTATTTATTTATTTTTTTTGTTATCTTTTTGTTGTGTTTTTAAATAACTTATTCTAATAAAAAAAAATGATTTTTTATTCTTTTTAGAGTTGCCCCAAATGAGTGTCTACATACCTGCTATTTAGGATCAAACAAGCCGTAATTCGCTCTTTACGAAAACTTTAGTGTATTTGTTGATTTTAATTATGAAAATACTCTCAGTTTACATTTTTATCATTTTAGTATTTTTTGGGAAAAATTCAGCCTAAGCTTGACTATCTTTTTCGAAAAATAACATTTTAAGGAAAAACTAATTTTGGATTTATTTAAAAAAAAAAGATTTTTCTAAGTGATAAAATTTTTATTTTCCTATTACTAACCTACTTCTACTATTCTTATTATTTGTTTTTTTTTATTAATTTTTATTTATTAATTAATTAATATTTTTATTATTTTTATTGATAATTTTTTATTATTTCATCTATGTAAAAAAATCTAAATTATATCATTTTTATAATATATATATATATTTATTACTTTTTTGTTATTTATTTATTTATTTATTTTTATTTTTATGATTTTTTATAATCATTTTTGTTATTTATTCTATCTTAAAAATTAAAAAAAAACTAATCTAAATTCTAATATTTTTCTAATATTATTTTTTTGAATTATAAATAAAAAATAAATAACAAAATTCTATAAATAAATAAATAAATAATAAAAACAATAAAAAATTGAAAAATCTGACTTACCTAGATCCGGGTTGGTGCGAGGGTTGGGTCGGATTGGGTCAAAGCAGGTCGGGTCGAGTCAGTTGATCACGGCGGTTGAGAGTGCTCGTTAACGGCGTTTCGGCGACTTTCGAGAAGGTTAAGGGGTCGTTTCCTAGCTTTTCAAGGGTGGGGAATCTAATGGTGATGGCAGATTTCTCTAGAAATGCCTCCTAGTGGTGGTTCGAAGCTTGGTTGGCCGTTACGACTTGAAGAACTCTGGTGAGGCTTTGATTTCTCTTATTTTCTCTTTTTTTTTTCTCACTTTTGATCCGTGCTCTGGCTTCCTCCCTTCGATTCCTATTTATAAACGCAAGAAATCGAGTTGGATAAGCTCGAATTTCTTCCGATTGAGGCAAATCGGATTTCGGTTGAAAAACCCATCTCCGATTTGTGTAAATCCTTCGATTTGTTGCGATTTGATTCCAATTAGATGATGTTTATCCTATTTCAGTTAAAGATTTGTTGGATTTGTGCAAAAAATCGAATCAAAATGGCCAAAATTTGATTTTTCCCCACCGGCAACGATCTTGGACAAAGGAAGAAGAAGATCACGCGCCCAACGTTTGTGTTCGTGCCGGCCAATCAACTGTTGACACGTGGCTTGGGCGAGGAAAAAAATTGCAAAACACGGAATCTGCTTTCCCCGCATTTTGAAACCTCGACCTGACTCCTTCCCCGCGCGCACAAGGCCATGGCTCGGACTAGCTGAGCTAGCCCACTTACTCGTTTTTTTTTTTCCCGCAATTTGCATATATGCAATGTGATTTTTATTATTTTTGTATTTTTTTGAAATTCCAAAAATTTTAAAAAAATTATTTAACCCTTTTTATTACTATTTCTACAATTATTTTCCTAAATTGATGTATTTTTCCTATTTATTTTATTTTTTGAATATTTTTCCTATTTTTGCTAAATTAGAAGAAAAATTGTAAAAAATGAAAAAAAATTGAAAATTGATTATTATTGATTATTAAGGGCAAAAATGAGGTGCTTACACTATATAAAATAAAATAAAAAAAAAACCACACAAAATTTAGAAAATAACTTTCATGCTTTCCTACTTTCTCCTTATATATATGCCTTTCATCAATACTAGCAAATATTGTAAAAGAGATAAATATTATCTGATAAATAGAGTATTACTCTAACCATCATTTGCATGTCCTTATAAGATCTTTAAGTAAAGATCAATAACAATACCACTACTTTGACAACCGGAGCTTTATATATATATATATATAGAGAGAGAGAGAGAGAGAAGGAGAATTTATTCATTTGTAGAGCTTAAAAAAGTATAATATACAAGATATTAGACTAGAGCAACAAACAAAATGACGATGGAGATCAAAGGTTGAATCCTTGACTAACACACCTATAACATGATACAAGGCTTTCCCTATATGTAATGTGGTTGTTACAAGTGAGCACACATGGATCAAGTTTCATTACATAAGCCATAAGTGGTTCCTCCTCATGAGAAATCCATGACATGATGATATTGTAAAGTTTGATGGAATAATTAGAAGTAGACCAATCCTTAGACAATGTAACAATGAAGAAGTCATAACTTGTTGGGTCGGTAAGAGAATATAGTTCTAGCAAGGCTTCAAATATTTTGGAGATCGATTATGAACTATACATCATATGTTTATAGATGAACAAATAATTATGTTCTTGCATATCTTGGCTCATCATGTAAAATATAGAGTCATCAAACATAAATTTAGGGGATCATATAGGATAGTTAGTTGGTGTTTTCATATTGTGTCAAAAGCAATTCTTCACTTACAAGCTCATTTCTTAAAGAAGTTAGAACCAATCCTTTCAAGCTTGTTAAACTTGTTAGATGTAAATAATCAACTCATCTTTGATTTTGAAAATAAGATCATCAAAAAACTTAAATAGCTTTTAACATATTATTTCAATTTGATAATAGAATTGTTTAGATGCATTAGATGAGATGTACATAAAAATAAATGTGTTGCTTACTAATAAACCTAGATATCGAACTTGAAAGGGTGAAATTGTAACAAATGTTCTAGGGGTTTATACTCCTTAGTATACAATTTGTTTATGTCCTTCTTTGTTGGGAGGGCTCGACTGTTGACAATAGAGTCCTTTAAGATGCCATTAGTAAGATAAATGGATTGAGAGTGCCTTACGATAAGAAAATGTAAAATAAAAAGGATTCAATTAATGTCGTATGTAATACTTTATCATGCTTAATATGTAACTTATATTTGCATGTTATTGTAGGTTCATATTATCTAGTTAATGTCAATTATGCAAACTGTGAAGAATTTCTTACACCATTTAAGGGTCAAAGATATAACTTAAATGAGTGATGTTGAGGTTATCAACCCAAGACTCTAGAAGAATACTTTAATATGATGCATGTTGTTGCTCGTAATGTTGTTGAGAGATGTTTTAGATTACTCAAATTCTATTGGGGCATATGTAGAAGCCCTTCATTTTACCATATCAAAAGACATAACAAAGTTATTACAACTTGTTGTTTGATTCATAGTTGTATAAAGATAGAAATGGTAGTTAATCTTATGGAGGGGGCACTTGGTGAATTTGAAGAGACCTCTACTAGGATGGAAAAAGATCACCCTATTATGACAATTCAAACTAATGATGCATGGAATAATTAGAGATAAAAATTGGTTAATATAATATTTAATGAATGGAATATGTCTCGTTCAAATCGAAACTAGTATCTATTTACATAACAATAATGGGTTTTTCATACTTTGTAATAGCTTTTATCATTACTTTGTAATGACTTTTGTTAGCACTTCATTATATGACTTTTGCATTGTTTAATAATTTTAAGTCTTAAACTATTCTTTCCATTTCCTTTATTAGTTTTATTAATCTATTTTTCTATTATATTTTATTTGTGGATATATGGTTTTATGTATAGAAGAATGACATAAAATAGGTCACATCAGTTTGATTCTAATAACATGAATGGAAGTAAGAGGAAATGAACTCTTGTTGAAGATGTAGCACTTGTTGCATGCATGGTGAAACTAGGAATAGATGGTAGATTTAATGCTAATAAAGGGTTCAAAGCTAGTTACTTCATGCTTACGATGACGACAATTTACCACATAATCTACTTAAATAGAATACATAAGACTCAAATTTATTATATGAGTTTATAAACTAGTTTTAGGATTTCGAGATTGTTTAATTAGGTTTTGTGAAAATTTTGATGGTTCAAATGAATTAGAAAACATGATAGTAAGTACTAGGTTTAAAAACTAGGTCCTAAGGCCTAAGGGGCCCATAACAAAGTCTGTAAACATAGGTCATAGGCCATAGAGCCATAGGTGACTCCTAATAAATTTGAGTGCAATACAATAGAAAATCAAAACATAAGAAAAAGGAAAAAATGCTAGTAGTCATTGTCTGCTATGCTACTCTCATAACCCTATAGCTCCTCTTTAAAGCATATCTGGTGGAATTGTATGATGAATCCTTGAGAAAGTTCCCACTTGAAAAAGAAAAGAGTGAGCCAAAAACCTAATATATAATAACACATATATAGGTCTATATCTAATGTAGCAAGCAACAATTTAATTTTATAATAATATTCAACGCATAAACATACAACACAAGAGTACTTATGACTCTAGAAATGCGATAGGGACCTACAATCCGATACCATTGTAGTGGTTATCGGGGGATGACAAAAGCAACCAAACTTTGCATTGATTCACAAAACTCAACCTAAAATAGTGTCTTCTAGGTTCATCACTATTATGCAGTCCTCACCAATCATAATCTAACTATATCATATTGCTTGTAGAGTCTTAACTTGAACGACTCCTAATATACCTTTTCTCTATTTATGATATTTATTATCTAACATAATTTCACCTATCAGCTATTCATCAAGCCATCCTTGATAGCCTAAGCACTTAATCTACTGCAATTGAATGGAATTATGACTACAACCAAAATTCCAAACTAAGGTAATCACTTGTTGGCTTAAGTGACTAAGCATAGGTAATAAGTACATACTTAGTCAGGTTTGATTATTAGTCAGGTTTATTATTTCTAACCTAATACACATGTAGTTATTGTATACTTGAAAGGTTGAAAGTAATCCAAATCAAAGTCAATTCTCAACTATCACAATTGTTCAAGTATTACACATTAAGAGAGAAAATTTTAAGTCAGTAAGTTTGTCTTAATCATCAGGTTAAGCTTGGTCTTAAAAACTAGCTAAAGCCCATACTAGCTCAGGCTCATTAAGGGCAAAATGTCCCAATTAGCCTTTAGAGCCAAGTTTAGCCCATAATACTTGATATTTATTAATTTAGCCAATTTATGCTATCAAAACTAATAATTATCATTTTAATTATCTAGTTAGTTTCTACTTCTTTTATTTCCCTAAGGCTAAGCTCGTTGGACTTGAGCCCACTTTAGTATTAAGTCACCTATTAATTATCAAGTCTAGGTTTATATATTTCCTAAGGCCTAATTAAATTTCTAGGTCCAATTAATTTTGGCTCAAGTCCAATTAATTATTTAGACCCATTATGTTTTACTTTGTCTATCTTAGCCTGTTAAGGCCCATTAATTCTAATTTATTCCATTTAAGTCCATTATGTTTTATTCATTATGTATTAGGCCCAATTACTCTAAGATAATTTTTTTGGGTTTTTGAAAGGTATTGGGTCCCATTATACATAAGACTCATTGAGCGTATTTTATTTTTTAGAGGCTTATTTAGGATATGCGCTCTAAAGAGTAAATGGGCCCAATCAATTTTAGGAAATTGTGCCTATGGGCTTAATTCACTTAATTAAGTTTATTCATCACTAATTTACTAAATCAATCCTAAATCAAGTTAATTGGTCAATTTTAAGTAAATAAGATCGATTAGACAATTTTATAGAAGGTTTAGTGGACTACCCATTGGGAAAGGTTTTGGGTCAATTCTTGAGCTAATTTGCAAGGGTTGATTTGGAATTGGTTTAGCCTTCGCTCAAATCTGTCAAATGATTTATTTGTTGTAATTTTGTCATTTATATTATTATTGTACCTATTTTCCTACTCAAATTATAGAAGTTGCAAATTTAATCCATAAACACATTTCTACCAAGGTCATCCTACTTTACTAGATCAAACACACTTTTGAACCAATTTTTTATTCTCAACTTGATTTTAAATCTAGGTTTTGTGTGTTTAATTTTCAAAAGTATTAAATTGAAAAATAGATTTAGCATTCAAAAATCTACTTGGAAACACCTTTAACTCAATTTGTATGCAAAAATATGTTTTTGATAAAATTTGAGGCTTAAAATGAATCAAAAAGTGGTTTTTATCCAAAATAACTCAAATGCTAAAGAACATTTGAATTTTTATAAAAATTTCTAAACACACTTTTAGTTTTTAGAATTAGTTGAGAATCACCCCTAATTATCCCTAGCTACCAACATTTATAAAAATTACATAACAAACCATTTCAAGTATTAAAATCACTCATAACATAATTTTTAGTGTTATGGAAAATGCTGTAAAATAGCAAGATTCAATCACATTTATACTCATATGCATCAAGATAATCATTTTAGGGCCCTAAACCACTATATATGCATTATGTAACAAATTTTACATCTTTTAGCCCTAAAAATGGTTAAAATCATTAATTCAACATAACATAACATCAATTAACTCAAATAAAATAAAAATCATGCATAATCTATTATAGTAAGTGGTCGTCAATATTGCTGGGGTTCAACATGCATTTCTTCATTCTAATCCAACATTTAACCAACCAAACCTTATATAGGCCCTAAATTGTCAATTAATCTCCAATTAGATCTCAAATCCTACTCCAAATATACATTTTTCATGCTGAAAATTTTATATTACAACCACCAAAAACTTGTTTGCATATTAATTCACCAACTAGATTAAAATCAATGTGTAATTCATCACACGTGCACTAATTAATGCCTAAATCACTACTTAGTCCACAATTTAACTTTCAAATCATCATATTAACATACTTTAACATCCAAATTACTAATTAAAGCAAGAATCATCCAAAGAATGTATACTTCCTCGTTTTGCAATTCTGTGTCTAAAACTCATTCTTACTCCCTCAAACTCATGTTTTATACTTAGCTTAACATGTTCACAACTTCATTAACAATTGAAATCTTCAAAATGTATAAAAAAAATACACATTAAAATTGGTAGCTCAACAAGGATGTTCTTACTCATACATTTCTAAAGTATGGGAGAACTATATAAAGGTAACCACTCATTAATTGTAATTTCTCATATTATAATTATCAAAGACATTAACTTATAATTTTTTAAGAATTAATGTCACATTTAATATATGAATTTGGGTCAATTTTACAATTAAGTACTTGAATTGTAAATGTATTAATTTGCTACCTAAGTAAACTTTTCAAGGTTAATTATGGCATTTTAGTTAAATCTATTAAATTGTATTATTTTACATGAATCAGTTAGATAACGACCACTTAACACATGGAAAAGAACATCAATTTAACACAATATTAATTAGATTAATCTAGAAAAAACTTACACATTAGCAAAAATAAAAAGGAAAACATAGAAAAAACATATAGTGCAAATTATAGACCACAAAATTAACCAAAATAAAAAAACCAACCATATAAGTTGATATAATATAAAAATTCCCTTTTGAATAACCTTGACCTAAAAATAACACAACAATATCCCTAATTTTCTTTAAGTCCTAAATTATGGAGACCCTAATTGAAACCTCAAATCATACATGCCCCCATTAACCTACAAAGAAATTTGGAAACAAAAAGTTACACTTCTAAGACACATAAAGAGACATGATCTACAACCAGGGTGAAGATGAACAAGATCGATGATGAACAAAAAAGAAAGATAAATGTAGATCAAGGTCTTGACTTGATTAAACAAAAGAAGACAACAACATAAATAGAAGATGGAATGAAACTATTTGTAGATCCCCCTTAGCACTAGGCAAGAAGAAACCAACTACCTCTATTTCCAAAGTTTAAAAACAAAGCTGGCTGAAGAAGAAAAGATATGAACACTAGTAAGACAAAACCTACAAAAGTTGACAATAAAATGATTTTAACATATAAAAGACATTGAAAAAAAAAAGAAAGACCAAACTTAGTGCCATAATGAAGTTATGAGCAATTGAGTAAGTTGAAAATTTAAAAAATGAAAAATTCAAAAAACAAAAAATTTCACATTTGAAAACTAGCATGCTAAGTTGAGTAGAAAGTGCCATATGATTAGAAATGGACTCTAGAATAACTAGATAATTTTACCCTCTCATCTTGTCTTTCTTACAATTTATGGAATAAATCATAGATTTAAGGTTTCAAATCGTTAAAGGGATTTTCACTTTAGGGATTTTCGCAAGTGAGTGTTTTCAATGGGGCAAAAATCACACATTTGGGGTTTTTTAATTAGGGTTTTGATTATCAAAGGAAGCTTTCGATTTTAAGGCTTTCTCAAAATAGATCTTCAATTGTTACTATAGGGTTATGCTATTGTTGATTATGTGGCTAGGATTTATTAGTGAATCCACACCTTTCTTCTTCTTCTTCTTCTTTTTCTTTTTGTTTTCTCTTTTTACATGTTAATTTTTCCTATCTTTAATTCACCTAGACATCTAACTAGCTTGTTTCATGTTAAAATAATCCTATAATCCATGTGGAAAATAATGGTTGGTTGCACAGTCTACGTAATCTAATAGAGTTTAGAGAAGTAATATGATGTATTATAAGTGACATTTGAAAGTTTTTTCAAATAGTAAATTGCCGCGTTTAAAGATTAGGTTAGTTAATTGTAAAAATGGTCAAAGTTCGAGTATCAAATGCAAAAATAACCCTTTTTTTTTTTAATTTCAAAGTCATAAAGATGTTGCACCCTTTAGTAGAAAGAATTTTCATCATTATGAGGAATTGTTGCTAATTTATGAAAAGGATCAAGCTATTGGAAAAGATACACTAGGAGTTGAAGATATATATGAGAACTAGAAAAATAAGGAAAATAATAACAATAAAATAGAAGAAAATGGAGATGGTCTTGAAGTGGACACTTCAATAGCTCCAGAAGGCTTCTCTCCAATCAACCTACATATACCAGTTAAGGTAGAGAAGGAAAACTCACTTGGATGATACTTCTTCCTAAAATATGGTGATTTAATAAAACATCATGGGAAGGATTTTAGAGAAGTCAACCAAAAGAGTGTTAGCTTTATTTTTTAGCTAAATGACACACAAAAGTAAGAGTACAAAAAAACACTTACCACTTCGTAACATTGAAGGTTTAACTTCCAAAGAAAGAAACATTACTCTTATCACAATCTCGTACAACCCACAACTACTCTTAACATAATCTCCCACAACACACAACAACTATTTTTATTTTTTAAGATACCAATATGTGAGTGATTTGATTGGGTAAGGAGATGCATTGAAGATTTTTAAAGGTGGTTGCTTATGGAGAACTAGTCTATCAATGTTTACTCTTTTGTTTGTAGTTTTCTAGAAATATGGTTTCTATTATGCTTGAGATTCTCCTAAGTGAAAATCACCTACAAAAGAGAATAAGTGAGGGTTAAAGGGATGTTAGGGGTGGTTCTTGTTGTAGCCGCTTTGATGCTTAAGTCAGTACAAGTTTGTATGAAACTAGTAAGCTAGATAGAGAGTATGGCTTAAGATTCCAAACCTCGATCCTAGTGGCCTTAACTCCTATATATGGGCGTTGGGGTTGAGACAACTTAGTAGGTGAAGTAAGGGAGTGATAGGTGGATTTATCTCATATCTTGTTTCTACGTTGCACCTATTTTAATGAAGCTAGCGAAGAGGGGATAGTTCTAAGTTAGCACTTCAAGGGGCAAGGGCGAGTAAACTATTTGTAGAGTTATTGCATCTTGCACCCTTAGTTGAGTTGAGCTAGTGATAGTCCTTATAGATTGTTTAAGCAAACAAGTGCCTGAGTTAAGCTTCACCTATGTCAATAACATGCTAGGAAGATTTTCTTAGGCTAGCATCTAAAGGGATAAGGCTGAGTAGGCAATGCTTTAATTTATATCATGCTTTTGCTCCCCATTGAGCTGAATTGAACTAGGTGTGGCTCTTTACTAAATTGAGCACTCTAAAAATCCCTCGACAGTTGATTCGAGGTTATAGTGGCCTCTAAAAAAATCCTTAATTCAATTTGTCGTAAGCGCATAAATTTTAGCACATTTAATACTAGCAATAACTATAGTGTTTATAGTAGGAGAGGTTTACTTGCATTAAGCATACACGTGAGATCCTCACTAATTTAGATTATAGGATACATGTCGAGATTGGGTTAGAAGGCATCATGTTATGTCATTTTGATTAACCATCTCTTTCTTTCCTATTCTATCACCTATATATTCTAATTGATAGCTTCATTTCGACACTTTCGACTCTTGTGACAATTTCTCTCTATTCTTAAGCATGAAACTCAATTTTATTTGCAACTTTTGATCAGTCTTTACACAAACTTTGGATTCTTTTTTTTTTTTCATAGTGATTAAACTCAATCATCCATAATTCATAAATATTCTTTTCTCCTTCTTTTTTGCTCTAGACAATTATTCAATAGAATATTACTTCAATTATATTCTCTTTTCCCCTATTTTCTTTACCCCATGATCAAACCAACAATGCAATATGTACTATCTAATAAATTATTGAACAAATAATTTTATAAACTTAGTAATTTTATCTCAACTTAACAAACTTTTCTCTTAAATCGAATATATATATATAATGAATGTATTATCCTAAAACTATGAAATAATACAGTTAGGATGCACATAAAGATAAGTTATATTTTATAACTAAAGATATTTCTACAATTGTAAAGCTATAGAGATAGATGTAAATTTACATTTTTTTTTCAAATTAAATATATTATACAACCATTTCACATTTTATGGTAAATCTAAAAAGACTATTATATGATAGATGTGTACAAAAGAAAGTTGTTTGTTAATTATTCATGGTGAGAGGGCCTTCATATAAAATTAAAATGATAGTTGAATTGTTCATTATCCTTGTTAAATGTTTGAGCATGATTGTGTAAGAGTTGTTTTAAAAAAACACAATTAATGACATTAGGGTATGAATAGACCTTAACCTAACAATTACGTATGCTCAGTCATTGAAATATTTCATCTATTGGATATTATATATGGTAATATTCAACTAATGGTCGAGGCATTTGTTTTGCTATATTGTAATGTTACAATTATCTATTTTGGTTATGAAAGTTTGGCTTATATTTTAATTGAAAGGAAATAATTGCCTTACATTTAAAATATCTAAATGTTATTGTATTATGATTTTATTGTTATGAGTGTTATGTCCATTAAAATATTATTTAGTATGTGTATGCGTGATATTATGTTCTATACATATAAAAATATAGTTTGTTGTCACCAAAGTGACCAAACTATGATGATGATGAGTATATATCATGCATAAAATTGTCATTATCCATGAAATGCCTATTATAAAAAATAAATGGATTAATTGACATTCACTCATCATTAGAACTTCAAGATTTACCTAATGGCAAATTGTCATTGTATGATTAGTGAGCATAATTGAGGTGAATTAGTATTTTGGTCAACGTACTTATATATCTAAAGATAGCTTATATGTTTGGCTAAAAATATTTGATTACCTACTTATGTTATTTATGGCATTTCTTTATCATTGTATGTTCTAGTTTCTACCCAAAGGAGAACTATAACATACTTTAATGATTTGTTCATCTAAATCTATTTTGTGATTATTTGTCTAGTGAGTACTTATATATTAACTACAATTATTTCACTCCATTTGCATGCTTCTTCTATTACTTTGTTTAATGGATCAAATATTTGTAAGTGGTGTGAACAAGTTAACTTCCACCTAGGTGTGTTTGATCTTGACTCGGCACTATTGAAAGAAACACTTGCTACCATTACGGATTTAAGTAGTAAGGAAGAAAAGTTATATCATAAGGTATGGATATGATCTAATAGATTAAGGCTGATGTTTATGCAAATGACTACTGTAGGTCCCAAAATAGCAAATAAGAGGGAGGTGAATTGTTTGCAAAAAGAAATTTTATCAAATTGATCTAATCGAACTCTTTTTAACTTTCTAGCATGATGAATATTATACGAGATGAGCAGTAATAAAAAAAATAGATATATTGTGCAGTGAAAATAAAGAAGGTAGCAATTTATAGAGGTTCCTCATATTAAGTACATCTTCTCATTCAGCTATGTTGCTAGGGATCCGATCTTCTATACCAATTGCTCCACTATTTCACTTCCTAAAAACTTGTTACAATTACTAATAGCTCTTGCTCTGTCTTTCTAGCCCTTTCCTTAGCTAAGCACTAGTAAATAAAGAAAATTTGTTTTACTCTGTTTTGAGTATTTTTCTTTTTGCTTATATCTTGTATCTCTATATCTCTTTTCTATTCTCTATATATTTCTTCAACATGAATTATTTTTTTAATATAGTTCCTTGTTCTATTGATAAATTGCATCCAACATTCATCAAGCCTTCCAATGTTCATATCTCTGCATTTTTGAGAATTTGAAAATCCAAACTGTAAGTCAAATTCAAATTGATTAATGTGGAACAGATTTAGTTCGGATTTTTTTATGTTAATCTTTGTTTAGCTCTTCAACAACTTTAGATCGATAAGTCTCAGTTGTAAACAAAAAATCCTCCTTTATCCAGATGGTCTTCAACTAATAACCATATTGGTTGTTCTTATCCCCATTTTATTCTTCTTCGGTTGAAACAACCTTGACTTAATCCATTATATGTATATAAAAACTTTGTAAATTGGTGTTATAAATAATTCATACTCATAAATTTAAACTTGTATAAGAACATATATAATCAAAAGTTTACAAAATAAACTATTAGACTGTTTGTATAAATGTCTAGTTAAATGTCTAACAAACTATCTAGATAAGTATCTATATACTACTATCTAGATAAGTGTCTACAAGAGTGAACATTTTTGTTCTTCCTACTTAAAACATATTCTATACACTAATAATCTTTTTGTTATCATTAAAAATTAATAAGAGAACTCAACATTCTCTCCCTTTTTTATTATAACAAAACCTATTTCAAGTGATAAACTTCATATATTATGTCAAATACCTATGAAACAATTTATCACTAGCTACTCATCCCTTCTCCCCCTTTTTGTTATCAGACAAATAAAATATAATGCTCCCCCTTAACATATGATATAACTTTTAAATAAGAATCAATGATCACAAAACAAATAAGTAGAAAGCATCATCAACTGAATCAAAAAGCATCACTTAACAGTTAGAGAGCAAGAAGCATCACTCAATAGTTAGAAATTAGAAAGCATAAGTCTTGAAAGTAAAACAATTAATAGACAACTAATAAAGATTAACAAGTCTTTAGTAAAAAAAAAAAAAAATCAATTCTTCTTTTTCTTTAGTGGTTTTGCAGCCCTTTAAGTAGTAGTTTTTACTCTTTTCCTTATTTTCCTTAAGATTTCTTTAGATCCCTTTGCAACTGGATCAAGATTGGGTTTGGTAGGAATTGGAGCTTTAGCTAATTGAGGTTCAGTTGGTTTAACCATAAGAGATGTTGGTTTAGAAGGGGGTTCATTTTGGTTGGTTTAGTTAAGTAGAAATTCAGGTTGAAGATTATAAGTAGCTTCATTAGTAGGGTCAATTTCAGGATTAATTTTGGTAGCTCTTTGCTTAATGTGATCTAGGATATTTGTTCCTCCACTTTGTTGAATCTCTTACTATACATATGGACTCTCTAAATTCTGTTCATGTATAAGAATAGTATCTTTGGCCTCTTCATTTAGATCTTCCTGATCTTCTTGAACAAGTATCTTCGGAGAATTATCCCCAGTCCTAGTAGGAGTCGGTGGAATCCGTTCTTCAAATTTTTCTTCACTACGTTTGGTAGTGGCTAACTCCATAAAGGTCTTCATCTCTAAGAAGCTTTTCTTCATAAAGTTTTCTAGACCGAAATTTCTACTTTTTAGAACTTTAGCATCATTCTTCCTAGGAGTAGGGAATCTTGGTATACCTTCTATAGAACTATTTATTTCTACTAATGGTTCATCCTTGATCTCTAAATTACCTTTGCCATCCTGTCTTATTCTTTTCTTTCCATGCCTCCTTTTCTTTGCCTTTTCTCTTTCTTCCCTTCTTTAGAAGTTCTTCTTCATCAACTTTCTTTTGTTCTTTGGAGAATGCTCCTCTTTCTATATTAGACATTCATTCAAGATTATTCCTTCTTGAATGCCTATGATCCATATAAACAACACAATCTTCAAAAAACCATACTTTCTTCCAAACATGAATATTCTTGTAATGAAGAATTCCTTTTGTTATTTTCTTGACCAAAAATTTTGAGTAATCCTCTTTAGGTAACCTTATCGATTTCTCTTTTAAAAGAAACATGATTAGGTTTTTGTAAGGTTTCTTTCCCTATTCTCAAAATCTTGTCAACAATATTCACACTTTTTCCTTTAGTTATTCCTAAAATTATTTTTGCCTCCTCTACTAATATGTATGTTCTACTTCCTACCCTAGGTAGAACACAAGAGCTTACTATCTTATGCAACTAACTATTGTTTAATAGCCTTAAATGCTATGGATTGTTTAGTTTTCTCTTGATCATTCATATGTTTCAATTTTGATTCATATGTATAAAGCTTTTCTTAAAGTTGACTTAAGGTTAGTTTGTCTAGATCATGAGCTTCTTCAATTGCATTTGTCTCTAAATCCTTTGAACATGGTAAGATTTGCAAGATTTTCCTTACAAGCTAACTATCATCAACTTTTTACCAAGTGAAGAAAGTTTATTAGTAATTAAAGTAAATCTATTAAGTCCATCAGATATAGTTTCATTGGATTGAATCTAAATAATTCGTAATCCCACATCAATGCTCCTCTCCTGATGTCCTTGATCATTAGAGCACCTTCATATGTTTCACACAACTTGTCCCATATTTCTTTAGCAAATTTGGATGATAAAATCATTGCAAATATAGTTTAAGATATGCTCATCAAAAGCAGATTCTTCGTTGTGCTGTTAACTTCAACCTTTTTCTTTTCTTCATCAGCTAGTGTTGGACTGTCATTGAGAATGATTTCTTAATCTCCATACTATATAATTTCCCATGAAGTAAAATCAGTCACTTTGATATAAGTTTCCATCCTACATTTCCAATAAGGCAAATTAGTTTCATCAAAGAATGGTATACAATTAGATGCAATTGTGATTGTGTTGTCAACCATTGATCAACTCTTGTATGTAGAAGGGCCATAACTCTAATACCAAATGTAAGTCTTGAAATGGCGAATAAGAAGGGGGGTGAATTTTTTTCCAATATATATATATATATATATATATATATCAAATTGATCTAATCAAACTCTTTTTTACTTTCTAGCATGATAAAGATTATACAAGATTAGCAATAATAAAATAAACAAATATATTGTGCAGTGAAAATAACGAAAGCAACAATTTATAGAGGTTCCTTCTATTGAAGATGTCCTCTTATCCAACTTCGTTGCTAGGGATCCGATCTTTTACACTGGTTGTTCCACTATTTCAATTGCTAAGAACTTGTTACAATCACCAATAGCTCTTGCTTTGTCTTTTTAGCCCTTTCCTTGGCTAAGCACATACTACAAGACTTTGTAACCTTACTTTCTTATACTTAATTTACACAAAAATAATAGATAACTTTACAAAAAAGAGAAAAATATGATTTCTCTAATTTAAGCTTGAGAAAACAAAGAAAATTTGTTTTTCTTTGTTTTGAGCATTTTTCTTTCTACTCGTATCTTGTATCTCTATTTCTCTTTTCTATTCTCTATATATTTCTTCACTTTGAATTTTATTTCTTATATAGTTCCCTATTTTGTTGATAGATTGCATATGTAGGGGTACTAAATTTAATTCATGGGTTTATGCCCTATTATTTTAATGGATTTGACTTTTTAGGCTAAAGTGACAGGCCTAAAGAATAAAGTCCATGTTATGGGATGATCAAGGAAGATTTAGCATGGTTGGCTTGAAGTAGGGCACATTAGATCGGCCCGTCCGATCCAACCTTTCTTAAATAAGACTCATACACATACACACTAAAGGCCTTTGGTGGGCCTAAATCCATACAAGGCCCATATGAGGCCTCATTTGCTAGGAGACGTTGATTGCCATCACCATCTAATGGATGAGATTTATAACTAAACACTATAAATACCTCATGCCTCCTGACTAAAGAGAGGACTTCTTTTGGAAAAAGTGTGGTTACTCTGCCAGATTTTCTCCAGAAGATTTGAATCATCACTTACCCACATTAATCTTACAAATTATACACTTGTCATTGTAGAGTTGGGCCTTATTTAAGATTGACTATTCCTCCTCCCGTCTTGATTACCTCTTGATCATCCTTACACGTATCACTTCTTCATTAGGCCACGTGTAGTGTGTTTGCACATAATACCCACATGACCCAGCACTCGAGCTAACACCCCCCACATTTATTTGGCAAGACAAGGAAGTTGGTAATATGGCACCTCCAAGGAGAAGAATACCTAACCCTACTAACAGGAACAATTAAAAAACAGATCCTAATATTGAAGCTACTAAGCAAATCACACCTGCCTTTGACGTGTAAACCAAGTGAATACCACACCAGAAGATGCACTCGATAGTACTCAAATTATCCAAGCTATCTAAGAGAACAATAGGAAGATGGACCTTTTCATTACCATGATGACTCAATTCATGCCACTGTAAATGCGCATCAGGGTGAGGCTTTGCCAAAGCCTATACGTTCTACATTACAGTGTGCTCCTCAGGCACCTAACAAGATAACCCTCCTATCATTAATGATCAAGTAGCAATTGAGGATCAAGCACCAGTTCAAGAACCTACACCTCCACAACGCCCGGCTACTGTAGGGAGAGAAGCAGGGATTCGAATTAATGGCCCTTCGTCTTCACATAGTACCCTACGTGTTACTATTGCTAAACACTTGAATCACCCTAACCCTGTCCTTGTCACACTAATAGATCTTGGAACCTCTACTCCAAGAGGTTGATTTGTTACAAAGGAAGATCTAGATGCTTACTTGAGAGAAATACAAATGAAGTCTGTTATAGGGATTCTAGAATTGAGGCTCCCCTATCATCGGTGTATTGCTGCAAAGCCTTTCCTAAAGGATTATGTAAGCCTTAAGTTTATGCTCTTTAATGGAAAGAAGGGAAGCGCTAAAGAGCATTTGCTGAAGTTCATTAAGACGTTGGAAGTCTATAGGTTGGATGATGACTTGAAACTAAAAGAATTCTCCAAGTCTCTCACTGAGAAGGCATATACATGGTATGTCAATCTTCCTTTAGGGTCAGTAGATTCGTAGGGGATCATGTGTAAGATGTTTCTTGAAAACATTTTCTCAACTGAAGAAAGGGTTACCCTCACTAACATGGGGAGAATTCGCCAAAAGCCAAGAGAAGACCTGATGGACTATATTGAGAGGTTTAGAGAGTGCTCTCTCAATATCCAAGATATTTGTGATGAAAGAGAATTGGTAAAGATTTGCATACAGGGAATGTTCTCTAAGTATGTTGTTCACTTAGAGAACCTATCGCTAATTTCATTTGTGGCATTAGTCGAAAATGCACAACAAACCAACAATTCAATTGCAAGGTAAATGGGCGAACATACAAGGTTCAATAAAAGAAGCTCATTTGTGAATTCCATTCTAGGGGAAGAACCTAAGGCAGGAAAGAAACCTAAAGTGGAGAAGTTTAAGCTTCAAGGTCTCGTGTACCCTTGCCCAATGGGTAAGGTACATGTGATGCTTGATATATGGCTTCAAGATAGAAATATTAGGCTCCCGAAGGTTGAGCACCTTCCTACTCCTAAAGAAAGGAATGACCTAAAATTTTGTAGATTTCATAGGATTGTAGGTCACTCTACTAAAGATTGTTTTACTTGGAAAAAAAATATTTAATGAGAGGGTACGAACCGAGGAGCTCATTATTGAGGATAACAATATTTGTAACAACCCTCTTCTAGCTCATAACAATCAATGGGGAGTGGTGAATGTTATCACTCATGACCCCACCATTGTTGAGGTAAATGAGGAACCGCTTGCTAAGCAAGCTCAAGTTGAGAAGGATAAGTGCCCTCCTGCTATTGCAGCACTTATGAAGACATCAACTTTTAGGAATTTCTTTAACCTTCATAGATTTTATGAGAAGGCAAGGTTTGCAGCAACAATTGCACTCATGCAGATCTCAAAAGATCAATATGTAGAATGTAGTGCGACACAACCTGTGAAAAGAATGGTTCATGCCCATGAAAATGCAATCTTAATCACTGAAGTTGGTATGTGTATCAAAGGTTCAAATCATAACCGTCCTTTATATGTCGAAGGAACGCTTAATGGCTATTCAGTGAAAAGGATATTTATTGATGCTGGTTCTTCTTTGAATATCATGTTAATGTCCACCTTCAGAGTCGCTGGGATTGATATTCGAAAGCTTGTGAGGCAACCCATCTTGATAAATGGCTTTAGTCATTCTCCTACTGAGACATTAGGACAAGTTAATGTAGATCTCAAGGTTGGCCCTATACATAATTTAGTAACTTTTCATGTGATCGAGGCCTATGTCGTACCACTTACTGGTGGGAAGAAAATGGTTGCACGATCACAATCTAATTCCTTCAACATTACATCAATGTATCTGCTCCTAAAAATCCCTTCGAGAATGATGAATCATATTTCATAAAGTTAACCTTCTTTGACGAGCTTGCTAAAGAAGGAGCGACAGCCATTGCATGCCCTACCAGTATTCCACTACCCACATGGTATGAAATTCAGGAAGGTCAGCAAAAGAAGAGGAAGATGCGAGAATGTCATAGAGGAAGAAAGAAAAACAAGAAGCCAACTAAAATTGAAAGTTATGTTAGGGATGACGGGCGAACGGTGTACCGCTTATGACGATTATAGGGATTTGATGTGGAGTGCTTATTCTCATCAGATCCCATGCCACTCTAAGATGTCCAACCTACCCCGCATCAATTATAGGATCAAATGAAAGCTCAAGGCGGGGAGATAGAAGAATTGGATCTAACGCGACTTAAAGAGTCATCGCGGCTAATCTTTATCAACAAAGGCTTGTCACATGAGATAAAGGCTCCCCTTATGGAGTTATTAAGGGAATATCGAGATGTGTTTGTATGGACGTACGAAGAAATGCTAGGGCTTGATCCTAGTCTAGTAGTACATAGGTTAAATGTTACCCCAAAAGTGGCGCATGTGAAGCAAACATAGAGGATTTTCCGTCCTAAGGTTGAAATCCAAATCAAGCATGAGATCAAAAATTTACTCTGTGCAAATTTTATCAAGCCAATTGAACATCCTGAGTGGTTAGCTAATGTCGTACCGGTAAGAAAGAAGAATGAGCAAATACGTGTCTGTGTTAATTTTCGTGATCTAAACAAGGCATGCCCAAAGGATAACTTTCTTTTACTGAATATTGACACATTAGTTGATGCAATGGTAGGACATGAATTATTTTCATTCATGGATGGTTTAAGTGGTTATAATCAAATTCGGAGATGCTGAGCGTACTGCATTTAGAACGCTGGTGGGAAATTTTTATTACACTGTCATGCTTTTTGGACTGAAAAATGCAAGTGTAACCTACTAGAGAGCCATGACTGCCATATTTCATAATATGATGCATGACTTTATGGAAGACTATGTCGATGATATAGTTATCAAGTCAAGGAGAGCACTTGATCATCTGGTTCACTTGCAAAAGGTTTTTTTAGCGATGTTGGCTGTATAAGCTCTATATGAACCATCTAAAGTGTGTATTTGGCATAACTTCAGGGAAAATTTTGGGATTTGTAGTTTATAGGAAGGGAATTGATGTGGATCTAGCAAAAACCCAAGCTATATTATCTATGCCATCCCCTGTTACCCCAAAAGAATTAAAAACTTTCATGGGAAAAGTTTCCTACATCAGAAGATTCATGCCAGCATTGGCAGATATTTCATACCCTCTACATTAACTTATGAAGAAAGGGGTCTCGTTTGAGTGGAAGGAAATATATGAGAGAGCTATTGAAAATATTAAAAGGATCATGACTTCCCCTTAAACTATGACAATGCCAATGAAGGGATTACTACTGATCTTGTATCTTACCTCTACAGATAAGTCGAATGTAGCTTTACTCACACAAGAAATAGATGGGCAAGAAAGACCAATTTACTAATTGAGTTGGACCCTTCAAAGGAGTGAGGTCAACTACTCAGCCTACGAAAAGCATTGTCTCGCGCTGGTATTTGCCTCGCAAAAGTTACGACACTATTTCCTAATGCATAAGGTCAATCTTATCACACATTTGGATCCCATTAAGTATTTATAGTCTTGACTAGCCTTGTCAAGTCGAGTTACTAAGTGGTTACTCCTTCTTGAAGAGTTTGACATCACAATTTACTTCCCTAAGGCCATTAAATCACAAGTTCTATCCGATTTGTTAGCACACTTCCTAAATGCGTGTGAAAGCCTCATTGTGGATGCTATTTCAACAGAGTTTCATGAGGACTCTCTTATGATCGAATCGGAAGGGGAGTGGTCACTTCAATTTGACAGCTCCGTAAGTAAATGATGGGGAGCAAGAATTGTGTTAACCTTACCCGACAGTTAAGAAATACCATTGGCTTTTAAACTTGATTTTTATTACACCAATAATGAAGTTGAATATGAAGCCTTGTTGTTAGGACTAATATTCACCTAAGAGGTGGGAGCAAATCAGCTATACATTCGAGGAGACTCCAATTTGATCATTAAGCAAGCTAATGGTGAGTTTGGACTCAAAGAACCTTCATTAGCACCTTACAAGGCTACAGGACAAACTCTGGTAGCGAAATTTCAATCAGTATGCTATGAGCATACAACTCGATTTGTCAACAGATATGCAGACGCTCTAGCCACATTAGCTTCAAAAGTCCCGGTCCACAATGCAAGTACTACTTTGGATATTTGGGTACTTAAGAAATCTATCCCATGTACTGCATTGGGTCTTATTGATGAGAATGAAGAAACACATGATGATTGGCGCATGTATCTAAAGAAATAGTTAGCACACCTGAGTGCAGCTTCTGTTTCAGCACTGAAGAATTTCATTCAAGTCAATGGATCACTATATTACAAGGGACCAAAAGTTGTTTTGTCCCGTTGTGTCGGGATAAAAGAAGCTCACTTGATATTGGACAAATACCACAAGATTTAGTGTGGGGAAGAGGGCCACCTTTGTACCATCGCATTCAACGCGCGGGATATTATTGGCCATCAATGTCTAAGGATGCATTCTAAGTATAAGCAAATTGTCCCAAATTCTCTAAGTTACCTAATGAGAAAGAATGTAACTTTGTGGCTAGTGCAGGTGATTGGCAGTAGCCGTACATTAACTACTTGAAGAATAATACACTACCCACTAATAGTACGGATGTAAGGCTTATGAAAACAAAGGCAAGAAAATATCTTATGCATGAGGATGAACTATACATGGTTTCATTCATGGGAAAGCCTCTTAGATGCATTGCACCTCCTGAAACGGAAGCAATATTGACTGAAGTGCGTGTTGGAGAATGTGGAGAGCATCAAGGAAGAAGGAAATTGTATTATCACTTACTCGATATGGGTTACTATTGGCCAACTATGAAGCTGACACTTTCAATTTTGTTAAAAGATGTCACGTTTGTCAACAGCATGGTAACGCCATTCATGCTCCTATGGTTACACTCCATAGTGTGATAATGCCATAGCCCTTTCATACATGGGCATTTGATTTGATTGGCCCAATTCATCCATCGTCAAGAGGGTACATTTGGATTTTAGCAGGAACTGAATGTTTCTCGAAATGGGTGGAAGCTACCCCCTTGAAAAAGGCTACAGGACCAGCAATTGCAAATTTCATGAAGGAGAACATTATATGTAGATTCGGCATTTCGAAGCGCATCTTGTCTGACAATGGTACTCCTTTCATCAATACTCATGTGCGACAATTGAT
The DNA here is from genome assembly GCA_037954665.1 of Laguncularia racemosa. NCBI lineage: Eukaryota > Viridiplantae > Streptophyta > Magnoliopsida > Myrtales > Combretaceae > Laguncularia > Laguncularia racemosa. Next base: position 899,382 of record JBBMOL010000083.1, read on the forward strand.
GGTTTCCTATGGAATAAATCATGTTAAGTCCAAGCCTTACTACCCAAAAGGCAATGGCCAGGTAGAAACTACCAATAAGAGTTTGTTAAAGGTGTTGAGTTGTGTGGTTTATGATAACCATAAGGAATGACATGATAAGCTGCCATTAGCACTTTGGGCATATAGGACTTCGAAGCGAAAGCCAACTCAAGTGAAACCTTTCTCTCTAGTATATGGCACTAAAGTGATAGTCCTAGTGGAAGTCTTGATTCAATCCACATGCTTAGCTATCAATGCTGAGCTTGAACCAGGCACCTTGCATATGCTGAATTTAGAAGCCTTGGATGAGAGACAAGATACTACTAAACATAACTATTTCATTACTAGCAAAACCTAGGTGTAGCTTATAACCACTTGGTGAGGAAAAGGTCATTTCAAAAGGGTGATGTTGTACTTCGAGCAACAGATCATGTGCACCGAGGTATTCCAGCGCTAAAGTTTACACCAAAATGAGAAGGACCTTTTATCATTGAGGAAGTTCATGACAGTGGCTACTGTAAATTTCGTACATGAAACTAGCCTCTAAATTAAGGTAAAAACACCGTTCATCAAACAAGTTTACATATCACATAAAAAAGAAACACATGAAAAGGGATAATGCCAAATCAAGAACTTATAACAAATTCGACTAAGGAATTAACATCCAGACCAGCTAAGTTGGCCTCCATTTTGAGATCAATCTTTAACAATTCCTCTAAAATTCCCTTACGTTGTTCCATTAAGTCTTGGTAACGTAAAACTTTCCTTGCCTCAATCGCAATAGACTCTATACTACCAACTCTGAATTTTAGAGCTCGCACTCTTTCAATGCTATCAATGATGAGTTTCAGTTCCTTTTCAGATAATGATCTCCAATGTCTATTTAGAAGGGACATAGTTTACCCAAGCATGGATACCATGGTGGTACTCAATTCAGAACCCTGACAAATAGCTTCAAACCAAAATTCCCCTTCTAATTCGTACAAGCACCTTAGTGAAGGCAAGAGTTGTGGATGAACCACAAACCCGTGAAATGAAGCCACTTGCAATATATTCGAGGAGTCCTCTTCATTCTGTCTTGGTACTTCAATCACTGAAGAAGGGATGTTATTAGGAAGATTCACAGGTGAAGTAACTTCGCTGCAAAGAGCAAGTGTGTCATGGGACACAAAAATTCAGATTGGAGCCTCATTTAATGTCCTATCTGTCTGATTATCAAAAAGCCCAGCCTCTCTTAGTTCATTAGCATAAACCTAAATGTCATGCTCATCAAAATCTCCAATCTCATTGTTATCAATGTCATCCATATGAATGGTAGCATTTGACTCAACATTATTACTTAGTAAGGGCTCAATCTCCCTATCATCAACATGAATTAGAGTACCTTTACCACTATCAATACTATGCTTGAGAGTGTCTTCCAAATCAACGATTTTGTTATCATCTTCTCCATTTATAACATCGATGATAGCAGGACAATCCTTAATTCGAAGTTCCTTCCTAATACCGTAACGACTAGGCAATGGTGTAATACTAGGAGGAGTCGATTTCAAAGGACCAATGGGGGGATCGGTAGCAACGTGATCTCTTTTGTCTGCAAAAAAAGAAAGAAAGAAAAGTTAGCAAGAGTGCATAGTAATAGTTGAAAATTAGAGGAATAAAATACGTATAAATAATGGTAATACCTCTTGAACACGTGATCACTTTACTTACCTCATAATCAATAAAGAAGGAGTAGAATGATTGCTCAGTGCTTTATTCTTCACATTAGCAAATGGCTTTTCCTTTCATTTGGGAGACGAAATTGAAAGTCATATTTAAAAATAGACTCCTCATGTAGCTCCTCCTCAATAAACGTATCCACATACTTCTTAAAATCGTCTAAGCAGTTAGTCCAGTATGTCAACCACTCGACAGAAGCAAGTCCAGAATGTGATAAAGAGGGAAAATATAATTGCCTTGTATCTAGACGAACATCCTTGAAATCAGCAGGATTGAGTGATTGGCAACACTAAGTAAAATCCTCCTTTATGTGGATGGTCTAAGGAACTCTTTGGTCAAAACCAAACTATTGGGTTACTTTGTGAAGCGAGTATAACATGACTTTACACTCTAAAAAACAGCTAGAAGAGTCTCTCCAATCATGAAGAGAAGGAAGACCCCCAGGCGAGCACCATAAGATAAACCCCACTTCACTAGCATTAAGTCTCTTGCGAGCCCCGAGAAGGTTCACCATATCTTTTGACCCTTTAGGATAAAACTCTGGAAACGACAAATAACCGGCTAATCTGCTTGTATAAGGTCGAAAATTCACCTCCTTCATGTCATCTATTACATGAAATAGCAAACTTAAAGGCTTTATATCAATCCATGTAAAGACTCAAGGCTTGACAGGACTAGGCCTATTTAGAGGCGAACCAAAGTGTCTTTTGAACCGCTCGGTGAAGAATACTTGCAAAAACACCACATCAACATGTGATAGTACGATGTAATGCCCCTTCAATCGAACTGAAGCCTCATGATACAAGTCCAAACGCCGATACAAAGACCCTAGGTAAAATAATCCCAAAGTAAAACAAGTGCCACGTGCCATATGAATGACCAAATGAAAAAAATGACAACTCACACCATCAACTAGACCCCCAAAAAATACACACAAAGACAACCAACATGCCAGAAAGGCCTTAAGCTTGAACCTAAGAACAACAAAAACAATGATAAGCGAGTTAATGAAATTAAACCTTATATGATAAAAAAGGGAGGGGGGAGGGAAGTCATCGCACATGGGACTAGGAAAAACTTACTTGTATCGATCATCTGAGTCATCTAAACTCTTTTGCTCAAAAAAAGTATTTAATCCATGCAAAGAAAGTAGATTTTCCGCTACTATCGATGGCCACTGCCATCGCTGCTTCTAAAGTCGATATGACTACTTCATCTTCCTTAGTGACGTTAGCAGTTACAATGTTTGTTAACCCAAAATCACGAAAGTGAAGGAGTGTGCACACGTCCTCTAATGTAGGAGTAATCTCACCTTAAGAAGTTACAAAAGTGTGTGTCTATGTACTCCAACGAGTCATAACACTTCACCAAAAATCCGTTTCGTTTGGTTGAGGAAACCCAAAATGAGAGGAAATCATCACAAGGTAGTAGATTTCTACAGACTCCATAGCATCTACATATCTCGGGTTGCCCATGATGTGATTAACCGAAGGATGCCAACCTGGCACAGCTTGCTTATGAATAAAAAATTGAGTATCTAACAAGGGAAATTCCCCCTTTCATTCCTAAAACGTAATATAGAAATCCCCTCTATATTCTCTCTAGCTTGAACCTTAGGCTCTTGTCTTATGAAATGCCACATATCATCAACATGTTGGTGCTCCTACGTGTCCCTTTTACCTATGCAACTTCAAAAGAAATCTTCCTTAATCATCGGTTCAGGCCATTTACTCTAACAAGAAGGCACCATGGGTATGCGACCATTAGAATATGCTACTATCTCTTTACTTTTATCGCTAATCCTACTACGTGATTTAACTTTTCCAATGTCCTTACCTATTACAAGTGGTAGCAACAACCGAATCTAACCAATACTACTAAAAAAGGAGGGGGGGAGAGAAGAGTGCTGAAAATCTCCTGATGACTTTACTACCTACAAAGGAAACAAAGGTAGATTACTCTTACAATAAAAAAGAAAGGACACTAAAAATAAATAAAAAATAAAACCAATTCAAGTCAAGTTTATTGATTATTAAAGAAGCTATCATTTATTCATCTACTCTATACTCTGTGGTATTCAGGAATGATGGGGGGCATATTTCTACGATAAGAAAAAATTAAATTACTTCACAAACGCCGATTCTAGACTTTAATGCTATATAAGAGTAAACAACAGCAATGTAACTATTCCACAAGCGCACATGGCCAAATAATTTCCTAGTTATGATAAAGGCTTATTTTATGCCCAAGTCCCTTCAAACTTACTCAAAGGACTTTGGTTAGGGGGTAAAATGTAGGGGTACTAAATTTAATTCATGGGCTTATGTCCTATTATTTTAATGGATTTGACTCTCTGGTCCGAGGTGATAGGGCCTAAAAAATAAAGTGCATGTTATGAGATGATCAAGGGAGATTTAGGAGTTTAAAGTAGGGCACATTGGATCGGCTCACCTAATCCAACCTTTCTTAAATAAAACTCATACACATATACACTAAAGGCCTTTAGTGGGCCTAAATCCATACAAGGCCCATATGAGGCCTTATTTGCTAGGAGCTGTTGATTGCCATCACTATCCAACGGATGAGATTTATAACCAAACACTATAAATACCTCATGCCTCCTGACTAAAGAGAGGACTTCTTTTGGAAAAAGTGTAGTTACTCTATCGGATTTTCTCCAAAAGATTTGAATCATCACTTATCTACATTAATCTTACAAATTATACACCTATCATCGTAGAGTTGGGCCTTATTTAACATTGACTATTCCTCCTCCCGTCTCAATCACCTCTTGATCATCCTTACACGTATCAGTTCTTCGTTAGGCCATGTGTAGTGCATTTACACATAATACCCACATGACCCTACACTCATGCCAACACCCCTTACAGTATCCAACATTCATCAAGTCTTCCAACATTTATATCCTTACATTTTTAAGAATTTGAAAAATTCAAATTCAAATTGATCAATGTGTAATAAATTTAGTTCAAATTTGTTGATGTCTATCTTCATCTAGCTCTTCAACAACTTCAAATGGATAAGTCTCAGTTGTAAACAGAAAATCCTCCTTTATCCGAATGGTCTTCAACTAATAATTATATTGGTTATTCTTATCCTCATCATGTTTTTCTTCAATTGAAACAACCTTAACTTGATCCATTATATGTATCTAAAAATTTTGTGAACTGATGTTATAAATATTTCATACTCATAAATTTAAACTTGTATAAGAACATATATAATCAAAAGTTTACAAAACAAACTATAAGACTATTTATATAAATGTTTAGTTAAATGTCTAACAAACTGTTTGGATAAGTATTTGTATATTATTTTCTAAATAAGTGTTTATATACTACTGTCTGAATAAGTGTTTATATGAATGAAAACTTTTGTTCTTTGCACTTAAAACATATTCCATACACTAATAACTTTTCTATTATCATTAAAACTTATTAAGAGAACTCAACAACAACATTAAGACTATTATTCCACAAATAGAAAGTGCTAAGGAATACCTTAAGTTTTTAGAAGAAAGATTTTGTTCTACAAATAAGTCACTAGTTAGTACTCTAATGGTAGAACTCAGGACGATAAAGTTTATTGTGTCAAAGAGTGTGCAAGAGCGCATCATTGAGAAGACTAATATTGTAGCAAGGGTAAAGACCTTAGGAGAACTATGGATGACTTCTTCTTAATATAATTAATTCTTAACTTGTTGCCTCCTAAGTATAGACCATTCCAAATTAACTATAACACCATTAAGGATAAATGGAATATTAATGAATTGTCTAGTATACTCACTTAGGAGGTAAGACTAAAGAAACAAGGGAGTTATTCTATCAACTTTGTGGGTCAAGGAGTTGGTAAAGGACTTAATGTGAAATCCAATAGGTTTAAGAAGAAGAAAATGCTTGCTAATCTCACATAAGAGGTACCAACTAAAAATTCACAAAGCAATAAGAAGGAACAAAAGGTAAATAAGTGCCATTTCTATGGTTAGGTAAGACACTATCAACAGGACTAGTTGAAGCATAAGGCATCATTAAAAAAGAAAGGTAAAATTAATGTTTTTGTTTGTTTCAAATCAAACTTAGCTAAAGTTCCTAATAATACTTGGTGGCTTAATTCTGATGCTATGTCTCATATACCCAATGTGATGTAGGGATTTAATACAATCTAAACCATAAATTCAAACAAGAACTTTTTATTTATGTGAAATCGTATGAAGGCTCCTATCGAAGGCATAAGGACTTTACCATTTGATTTTGGACATTAGTCATTGTCTAGATTTGTTCCAAACCCTTTACGTACATTTAGTTTCTCTTTCAAAACTTGATGTTTGTAGTTTTTTCTATTAAGTTACGACATGCATGCTTTAGTTTGTTAAAGAATACTTCTTTAATTAGTTCAAGTATTCTTAGTGATGAATTGTACAAATTGAAACTTGATTATGTTTTTGCTAAATCCCTACTTATTGTTTATCATAATGTTGGAATCATGTAGCATACAAATTGAAAATTCTACTTTCTTGTGGCATAAAAGTTTAGGTCTTATTTTAAAAGAAAGGTTAGAAAGATTAGTAAGAAACAAAATTCTTCCAAATTTGGATTTTATTGACCTTGGCATGTGTGTGGATTGCATTAAGGGTAACAAACACAATCATAGCAAGAAAAGTGCCATAAGAAGCACTCAGCTTCTTGAAATTATACACTCTAATATATGTGGGACTTTAGATGTTCCATCTTTTGGTGAAGAAAAGTATTATATCACCTTTATTGATGATTTTTCACATTATTGTTATATTTATTTTCTCAATGAAAAATCTTAAGTTGTAGATGCTCTTGAGGTATATATTAATGAAGTTGAAAGGCAATTGGATAAAAAGGTAAAAATCCAAAGGTCTAATAGAGGTGGTGAATATTATGGGAAATGTAATGAAGCAGGACAACATTTTGTTTCATTTTCAAAATTCCTTAAGAATCATGGAATAAATGTACAATATGCTATGCCAGTACACCTGAGCAAAATGGTGTAGCAGAAAGGCATAAACAAACATTAATGGATGTGGTTAAGAGTATGATGAGTAACTCCTCATTACATAAATCATTGTGATATATGCACTAGAAACTTATGTGTATCTATTAAACATGGTTCCTCTTAGGGCAATTTCTAAAACTCCTTTTGAGTTATGAATTGGAAGGAAATTTACTTTAAGACACCTACATGTTTAGGGCTATCTTACAAAAGCATGTGTCTATAATCTTCATGAAAGGAAATTGGATTTTCATATAATTTATAGTTACTTTATAGGTTACCAAAGAAATCTAAAGGGTATAGGTTTTACTATCCTAATCATAGTCTAAAAATTATTGAAATTGGTAACACTGGATTCATGGAAAATTGTGAAGTTAGTGGGAGTGATAAAAGACAATATAGATTATAAACACCCCAATTTTTCCCTCTAATCACAATTAATGTTTTTTTTTCATTTTTCAAAATTTCTTCTATTTTTTATAAATGAAGGAAAAATAATGACAAAAAAAATAAATAGGAATAATACACCAATTTTAGAAAATGAAGATAGAAATAACAATAAAAGAAGTTAGGGAATTTTTATAAAATTTTAGAATTTCAAAATCATATAAAATTAATAAAAATTACCACACGTATATGTAATTTACTTTTAATAAAAACCAAGAAATGGGCTAGCCCAGCTGGTCCGGTTGCTAGCATCGTGCGCTCATCGAGGGGGGGGGGGGGGGGGGGGTCAAGTCACGGTTTTAAAACTTGCGAACGCACTTTGTGCCATTTTCATTTTTTTTTTCCATTGAGTTGCCATGTGTCAGCAGTCAATTGGACGACACGAGCGCATGTGCTTAGCGTGTGCTCATTTCCTACCTCTATTTAAGATCAGCGTCGACATGGGAGAAGTGGAATTCAACTGTTTTGATTTGATTTTTTGTACAAATCCAGCAGATTTTTAACTAAAATATAATAAACACCATCAAATTAACATCAATCTTAAAAAAATCAAATATTAACACGAATCAATAAAAAAAAAAAAAGATGAGGATGGGTCTCAATGGCGAAGAAGATCCAAGCTTATCAAGCTCAGTTTTGGGAGTCTATAAATAGGACTCGAAGGGAGGAAGAAAGGGAAGCAATCAGAAGAAGAAAAACCCCGAAGAGCATAGGAGAAAACACCTTGCCGAAGTTCTTCATCTCTCTCTCTCAAACCCTCGTCGTAGCCCCTGAACCATCACATTAGGGTGGTTTTGGATGAAAACCACCACCACCATTGGATTCCTCACCATCAAAAGCTTTAGAAACAACCCTCAATCGACGAAAATAGACGCCAATGAGCTATCGCCGATGACCTCCGACCGATCTCACCTGACCTAATTTGATCCGACCCGCATCTAAGTTAGTCGGATCCCCCCTTTTTATTTTATTCATTTATTTATTTATTATTGTTATTATTTCTTATTTTTATTTCATTCCTTTATTATTATATTTAAACAAAAGGATGGTGATAGAAATAAAAAAAAAAAGAATGAATGTTTCTATTTTTGTATTATTAGGCTTAGAACCTTTTAAATAATAATAATAAAAAAAATTCATTAAGTAAAAAATAAAAAAGAAAATTATTAAAAAAATTCTTATTTTTTTTCTCGCTTAGAAAACTTCTTTTTCTAAAATAAAAATATATATTATAAAAATTATTTTTTTGCAGCTTTAGTCTTTTAAGAAATAGCAAAAAAAAAAAACTTAAATGTAGGAATTTCTTTAAATAAATTTTAAATAGGTAATAAATGTAAAATTGACACGTTTTCATAATTAAAATTAAAAAAATCTACTAAAGTTTTTATAAAAAGCGAACTACGACTTGTTTAATCCCGAATAGCAGATACGTAGGCACCCTTATGGGGCAACTCTAAAAAAAATAAAAAATTATTTTTCAAACCATTATTAATATGATGGTTATATTTTTTTTATTTTTCTTTTTATTATTTTCTTTTTTATGCTAAAAAAAAAAGATATCTTAACGTAATTCAGATTTTAGAAGGATAAGGTGGTAACTTTAGGGTTTTAATATGATAGCCCCTCGAGTTGAGAATCTTTGGTTTTTCTTTCTTCTACTTTTTCTTTTATAAAAATCAAAAGAGGAGATTTCGTCGACTAGTTGTTTAGATTAGAATTAGTCTTCTCAATTAATTCTGATTCAATAATTTTTTCCCAACTTAAGTTGGGTGGCAACTCCACATAAATGATAAAATTCCTAGTTCAAGTTGAGGATTTATATTAGATAAGCATAGGATCTAATATGAATCGAATTAGGGAGGTAATATAAAAATTTAAAATTAGACTCAGCATAGATATTAAAGATATAAAGGTAGACCTCTATTTACCCTCAAGTATTCCATCATCAACAAACACTTCAAGTGTAGATCCAATCGTCAAACAATAGTTTGATAACACAAAACAACACTTGAATAATGAAATACCCCATGATGAAACTAAATCACAATCATCTAATGTGAATAAGCCATAAGGAATACCATTAAGAAGGTCTTAAAGAGAAAGGAGATTAGCTATTATGGATGATTATGTGGTTAATTTGCAAGAACATGATTTTGATCAAAGGATCAATAAAGATCTAGTTTCATTTTAGAAGCGATAGAAAGTGCTAAGTCTAATAAATGGATTTATAACATGAAAGATAGTTAAAATCCGTTGAACAAAGTCAAGTTTGAGACCTCATTGAGTTGTCAAGGAATTGTAAACGAGTCAGCTATAAGTGGGTCTATAAAATAAAGCATGACTCAAGTGGCAACATTAAACTATATAAAGCTAGATGTGTTGCCAAGGGTTATACTCCAAAAGATGGCATTGATTATAAAGAGACATTTTCACTAATCACAAAAAAAAAAACTCATTAAGAGTAATTATGGCTTTGGTGGTTCATTATGATTCAAAGTTACACCAAATGAATGTAAAAATGGCTTTTCTTAATGGAGATCTTGAGGAGGAAGTTTAAGTTTATATGGAACAATCTAAGGGCTTCTCAATTTAAGGAAAGGGTAACATAGTGTAAACTTAAGAAGTCAATACATAGACTTAAGCCAGCTTCTCAACAATGGTATATTAAGTTCAATGATAACATATCATCTTTCAATTTTCAAGAAAACACTATTGACAAGTGTATTTACCGAAAGATCAGTGAGAGTAAGTTTATATTTTAGTTTTATATGTTGACGACATTTTACTTGTTGCTAATAATTTAGGCGTATTATGAGAGACCAAAGATTTTCCCTCTAAGATTTTTGAAATGAAAGATATGAGAGAGGCATCCTATGTGATAGGAATAGAAATACTCCATGATAAATTTAGATAAATGTTATATTGAAAAGATTTTAGAGAGATTTCATATAGATAAATGTTCAACTAGAAGTGTTCCAATTCAAAAAGGGGATAAATTTAGTCTTATGCAATGTCCAATGAATCTATTCCATATGCTTCTGTTGTGGGCATTTTGATGTACATGCAAACTTGTTTAAGACCAGATATTGGTTTTGCTATTAGGATAATAGGTAAATACTAAAGTAATCCTAGAGTGGACCATTAGAAAGCTGCAAAGAAAGTTTTAAGGTACCCGTAAGGAACAAAGAATTACATGCTCATGTATAAGAAATCCAACAAACTTGCTAGATGTCTTGACTATAGAAAATCCAATTTTTGGCTATCTGTTTCTTTTATTTGAAGGAACAGATTTATGGAAAAGTGCTAAGCAATCCATCATTGTTTCATCCACTATGGAAGTAGAATTTGTAGCATGTTTTGAAGCTAATCATTCATGCATTATGGCTATGAAACTTTATTTCAAGACCTAGGGTTGTCAACACCATTACTAAGCTGCTGAAAATTTATTATGATAATTCCACAATAGTTTTCTTCTTCAAGAATGACAAATACTCAAAGGGTGCCAAACATATGACTAATATGATGATAATAGAACCTTTAACGAAAGGTGTACAACCAAAGATATTTAAAAAGCACATACAAAGTTTGGGTCTTGGTTGTAAAGGTTAATGATGTTTCATTATGATTTTGACATTGAGTTAAATAATGTGTTTCAACTTATTTCCTATTAATTATGATAGCATAAACATGATATTTCTATCTTCCATAACAAGAAAACATTATAAGAAATTTATGTGAACTATGATGAATTTATATCACTTATAGACCTATTTTAGTAAATTGCAATTGTAATAGTATATGGAAGGAAATATGCTGATTGAATATTGTATGATTGCTATAGCTCACATTTTGCAAAATATTAAAATATAGGTAATAAAGTTGAATGAAATGATTAGTTTTGTTATGAGCGTTGATTACAATGCTATTAAGTTTTAATATTGTTTGATTATCAAGCCAAGTGGAAGAATATTGGGAAAAAAATTAATTAAACAATGTGGCTTAACAATGAGAATTTACTAATAATGGAAAGTCACTTTATAAATTATGGTTGGTTATATAATTGCTTAATTGGGATAAAGATATGAGAAGTGCTTATACTTTTTTTATTTGGGTAGTTTAGTATCTAAAGTTTCATTTATTTATTTATTTATGAATTTTGGTGTCTATACTTTGAAGTAGAGTATGATTTAGTATCCGTATTACATATTAAATTATAAAAGAATAAAACTTTAGATACTAAATTGCTTAAATCAGAAAGTACAAGCATCTTATATACCTTTTACCCTGTTTAATTTATAAAATAATTATAATTATTTAAATATTAATAATTAACTTAATAGCATATAAAATACAATCCGTTCATTTGGTTACTTAATGGATGTATCAGATTAAAAATTAATATAATTTGATCCTTAATCTATCCAGTAGAGTTATAAAAAATAATTTTCGAGCTTGTACAGAAGGAAAAACTTATTCATCCTTGCGATTACAAGATGGATGCATCTTTTGCTTCTAGTAAGTCGTATTATAAAAATTATTATGTTCAAAATCCTAAATTTATTATTTATTTAAGCTTTTGAAATTTTAACAAGCAGATCCCAAGAGCGGCGAAAAATTGAAGAGGCGCGATTCTGGGGACTTCAGGTCTGGACTGATCCAGCTTCTAGGAGACGGTAACATCAAGGATCATCAACGGTCTAGATCGAATGAATGCCGTCCGATTGATATAGAACTCCGTGTTTTGGAAAATTGTAGTGCAAGTATTTACTAAGGAATGCGTAGAAGAGTTTTGAAGTCAAACCTTCATATTGGGCATATTTTCTTTTCTCGACTTGCAATTTTATACATTACTAGTAGCCAAGAGGACGCACTGTGAGAACTATTACAAACAAACGCATCAAAGTTTCGATAAATATATACAATTACAAAGAAAATTAAAAATGATAAAGACTCGTCATATTTATTTTGCAAAAAGTAAAAATATTTTACCAGTGATAGCTTATTTTAAGATTTAAGATTAGATTTAAGAAATACATAATAAACACGTTAATAAATAAGATAAATTGCTGATGAAGTAAAAGAAAATAAATAATGATAGTAAATCATGATAAATAGAGTAGATTTCACAACATAAATAGAAACTAACCATAGTAAATAAAAATAATCCACAAGATATAATAAAGGAAACTATATTAATAGAAGTATGTTAGATAATGTAAAATTGAAAACCATACCAGTAAAAGAAAAGTAAATGTAAAAGACTTCATTAGAAGACACATGTCCCAGTCTCATCCTTAAAATTATAAATAAAATTCCATTCTTAAAACTACAAATAAAACCTTAGTCCTCCCCTATCACTTACTTAAGTAAGAATCTACTTACAATAAGAAGGAGAAATTACTATGAGGTTGCAAAATGACAAGTAAGCGATTGAACAACTGATGTAGCGGATTGCAGTCCCTAAGCCCAGTCAGGGAGAAATGCATGCCACTCAACCTATGGAACTCACCTTGTAGAAGTCCATTCTGATGTGGCCAAGGTTGAATAACTGTTTCACTCGAGTAAAAAAAAAAAAAAACCTTCTTCACATATAGATCATTCTCTCATAGCTTCCTAAAGACTAGTAAAAAATGCTCCATGTCTTCCTACAAGGTGGACACTCAAATGTCATCAAGGTAGACCACAACGAACTTATTGAGAGAGTCATGGATACCTTGTTCATCAAAGTTCAAAAGGTGGGCATTGGTGAGACCGAAGGAAGGGCATAAGAAGTCAAAGGCCCCTAGCAAGTGAGGCAATCATCCCCTTCCGCTATTCGAACTTGAGAGTAGCTCAAGTTAAGCTTGGTTTAGTCTTTGTTTTGGCTTAGTTGATCAAAGAGGTAGGCGATTAGCATGATGGGATACTTCTTGTGAAGGGTCACCTTCTCAAGAGCTCGCTAGTCTATACACAAGGGCAAGCTCCCATCTTCCTTTTACTGGAAGAGGACCGGTGCTTCGAAGGGTTCTTTAGCTTTAGAGGTCTTGATGAAGCTTGACCTTTAAACTTAAATAGCTCATTTAAGTCCTTCCCAAGTTCTTCTAGTTATTGGGGTGCCATCCAAGAGGGCCCCTTTTTGTTAACGGCTCCACTCTCAGCAATAGCTCAATTGGAAGGTCAATACTTCCCCGAAGAGGTGCTTGAGTGACTTTCTCAAGCACTACATCTTAAAAGAAAGGATGGAAACACTCCCTCAATCTCTACCTCCAAGGTCTGGGGCTTCTTTCTTCTTCTTTTTTTACCTTTAAGTTTGCTTCCTTTGACATCATCCCTCTTTCGGAGAGCAACGCCTTTCTCTTCTTTTCTTCTTGTTTTTGTTTAGTGGATAGAACCTTTTCTATCGAAATCATGTCAAAGCTTCAAAAACTTGAAAAATTCTACCTTCTACTCCTTTAAGGCTAGATTTCATATACTTTCATTAGTCAACTCACTAAAAAAGTCAGAGAGAAAAGATGGAGATTATGAAAGATTTGCTTGCTATTGAAGATTTTTGTACATTGTTGAGTTTGCCACTCCACACCTTAGCCAATGAATGAAATTCCCCCTTTATCCCTCTCTCTCTCCTCTACCTTTAATTAGCTTTTTGCACTTATGTTGCTTTCTTGAAATTTTCCTTTAATCAACCTATAGAAAGTCGACCTCCAACGCCTCTCCAATTATGAGATGAAATAGAAAGGGAGCTATTTTGCCTAATGGTGAGCCTACCACTTAGACTTAGAAATAGGCACTAAACCGAGAAGACTGGATTCAATTGCCTACCTATCACGACCTGGGAGCATGAACTATGAAAAGCCTACCAGGTAAACAAAAAAGTAGCAATTGAACGAAATCATAATGGTTTAGATGTAGATGGGGGAGAGGTGCAAAAAGTTCCAAGATTCAACTGCACTCTTAGTCAGACTAGTCTAGGATGAGTATTTGAACAATTAAAATTAATCAAGAATATGCCCTTAGTGAGTGACAATAAAGGATAGGGCGCGAGTTCGAATCATGGGAGATGCAATCTGCATTTTGCAATTTTTTTTCGTTCGCCCAGGACACATGTCAACTTGTGATTGGATGGAGGGAACGCACGCGTTGGGCACGTCATGGTCTTCAACCTCCGTCCGAAATGCTCGCCGACCGCGGAAAAATAAAATTCGACCGTTTTGATGCGATTTTTTTGCACAAATCCAATAAATCTTTAACAAAAATAAGATAAACATCATCCAATTAACACAAATCGTAATAAAATCAAATATTTACACGAATTTAAGAGCAAATCGAAGATGGGTTTCAATCGAGATACGATTCGTGCCTATCAGAGGGAAATTCAAGCTTATCCAGCTTGATTTCTGGTGCCTATCAATAGAGCACAAAGTGGGAAAGCTAGATTACGGATTAAAAGTGAGAAAAGAGTGAAAAATCAGAGATTTCGAAGCTCACCGGAGTTCCCCCTTTGCTGTGACCGCCAATCAAGCCACGAACCACCACTTGGAGGCGTTTATGAAGAAATCTACCACCATGGTTGGATTACCCACCCTTAGAAAGCTTAGAAGTAGCCTTCAACTGCCTTCGAAAGCCACCAGAATGCCGCCGATGAGGATCCTCCAACTGACGTGACCCAACTCGACCCGATTCGACCCGCGACCTACATCCAAGTTAGTTGGTTCTTCTAATTTTTTTATTTATTTTATTTCATTTATTTATCCATTTAATTTAGGATTCATTTATTAGAAATAAATTTTTTTTCGAAAATAGAAAAAAATTAAGATTTTAATTGGGTTTTAGAATTTTAATAAAAAATATGTCTAATATAATATAAAAAATAATAAATAATAAATAATGAAAATCAGGATTAAATAAAGGTAGATTAATAAATAATGAATTATTTTATCACTTAGAAAATTCTTTTTTCAAAATAAATTTAAAATTGGTTTTTCTTAAATCAAAGTTTTTTTAAAGAAAATATTAAAGCTTAGGTTTAGAATTTTTTTAAAAATCTTAAAAATGATAACAAACGTAAACCCGATGTGTTTTCATAATTATCACTTAAACAAACCCACTAAAGTTTTATAAAAAGTGAACTACGGCTATTTTGATCCTAAATAGCGGGTACGTAGGCACTCTTATAGGGCAACTTTAAAAAGAATAAAAAAATCATTTTCCAAATCGTTATTAGTGTAATTTTTAAAGATATCAGAATATGACTCAAATTTCAGAAAGGTAAGGTAGTAACTTTAAGGTTTTAATAGGATAGCTCTCGAGTCAAGAATCTCTGGTTTTTCTTTCTCCTTTTTCATTATAAAAATAAAAGAGGAGATTTTGTCGACTAGTTGTCTAAATTAGAATTAATTCGCTCAATTAGTTCTAATTCAATAATTTTTCCCAACTTCAATTGGGTGGCGACTCCAAACAAATAATAAGATTCCTAGTGCAAGTCGAGGATTACATTGGATGAGCATAGGATCTAATATGAATCGGATTAGGAACATAAAATGAAAAAAATTAAAAATTAGACTTGACAGGATGGCGACTCCACTAGGGATGCTATAGTAGGCTAGCCACCTGACCCTTCTAAAATAACCATTTCTAGATATCTTTTAACTGTTACACTATAAGATATTACTGATACTAACCTTTCGGGGATTTGATGAAGTTTAAGGTTTATTTATTTTTACTACCATTGAGTCTGCATGCATGCAATCGTGTGAGTAAATACGGTTAGACCCAGGCCGTCTTAGGACCCTAGGACAGGGGGCCATTGTGTAGGTTCCGAACGAAGTGATATAACCACCGTTCAAGGCTGATTAGGCTACCCCACCCAATGCTTCGATATGGCCTGAGATCCATTTCTTTGAGAATGCGGGAGGCCATAGAGCTTGGGGACCTGTTGGAACCCACCTATCTACATACATGAAGTCATGGGCTGGTAAATGATTAATGATATAATTCCTTTGTTCATTTTCTAGAGTTTAGATACATTTACCTGTAACAGAATCAATGATGCTTTGTAAAAGATTTCATGTATAATTAGAAATTTCTATTGTAATCATGATAGATGGCCAATCCCACAATTGACTGTCTCCTCCGCAAGGAAATACAAGTCTGCAAACCTTTGGATCCAAAATTGTTACTGGACCATTGGTTTACTTTGTATGACCTTGAGGAATAAGCCTTCATCCAAGAAAAGATAGGGCCCATTCTATCACTAATGAAGATGGAAATGAACCTACCTCTGATTTGGGCTATCTTACACCTCTGGGAAGTCGAGCCTACGACTTTCTTTATTAAGTCACATGAGATTACACCAACTCTAGAAGAATATACCCAACTTCTGCAGGCCCCATCACTTACTGGCAGGGTATATGTGCCAGATCTTGAAGCTAGGTCGTCGGTATCTTCAGTAAACTCCTGGGTATTGGTAGGATAGTAATCAATCGGGCATTAGGAAACAACAATGAATATTGCCTCTGAATGGACGAATTGGAAGCCTGGTTCATAGCGAAGAATGATGATGGGAACAGAAAGGATATCCTGTGCGGGGATCCCAATATCTATAAATAGAGAAGGGTTTATGCTTTCATCCTGACGGCATTTGCAACCATACTCTTCTCTACTGGGATCTTTCATATCCACTATAGAGTTGCAAAGTTGGTGGCTCAATTCTTGGAAGGGAAGTCTTATATCCCAGCTTTACTGGTTAAACAAATTCGGAACCTGAATTTCATCAAGAAGAAGGGCCATGGAATCCTCCGCTCAAATATTAACCTCATCCTGATATAGTTTGTGAGCCATCTCAAATGTTTCGGTTTAAACATGATCTGGAAATCTTTAGCCAGCAGGTAGACCTCATGGATTCCTGCATAGAGAGGATGAAGTTGCCTAATGATCTTACCAGCCACAATTGGGAAGAAGTGCTTAAGGGTTTCAGTGCCAACGACATCCTCCAGACTGTTAGATGGAGTTGCTATGACAAGATCACACTAATGTGTAAGAACTTTCAAGCTGTTCCATTGATCAGTATCAGTGGGTGCACAGGTTATCATCCGAACTCGGTGGTCCGCCAGTTTAGTACTATTCAAGATATAGTTTACAAGCCATCATTGGAGGGAAGCACATTCGAATACCAAGATCCACGTCTGCTAGTAGCTAAAAAGATCGCTAAGCTGGCGGAAGTTAAAACCTTATGGGAAGCTTGGATTGAGAGCCCCAATATAGACCTCGGAGACTGGATGGTGAAGTAGGCAAACATCGAGCCACAAGAGACTTCGTAATCCACCAATTGTACCAAACCGGAAAAAGGGTATACCGAGTCCTGGATGTCACTCAACCTGCGCCAAACGATGTAGGTCCAGAACTAAAAACCTACATGGAACAAGTTAGGGCCTGGATGGAAGTCTACTTCGAAGCTATAGACTACAAAAAGGATGTCTAGAAAAGCAGGTTCAAAGAGTCCGACCAAAGGAACAAAGCCTTAGAAGCTCAACTGGAGAAGACCTAGGCTAGAATCAGAGAGTTGGAAGCCATCATCAGTGAAGAGCTGGTGCCTACACAGCCAAAGAAGAAGAAGACTAGAAACTATGAAATAGACCAATATTGTATCTTTTCTTTTTTAAGTTTTGAACTTTAAGTTTGTAATATTAATAAAATTAAAGTTTCAGTATTATATCATTAATCAATTGTTAGCCCCTTTTTCTTTCAAGAATTTTTGTGATACATGCATCATATTTACATACATACATCAAACTAAAAAATGTGAATCCAGGTATCAAAGATAGCTCTCAAACAACTAAACCCTCCAAGGAGTCTAATCCATACCCGCTCTAAGACCAAAATGGCAAGCAGTGGCAACAACAATGACAATCACAACAACACCAACACAAATGCCGCCTCGAACCTAAGGATCATATCCTTAAAACAAATGGTCCAACAACTGGCTTCACAAGTTTACCTCCTGACTGAGAGCATTAGCCTCCTTCGCACCACCCAACCAACTCATGAAGAACATTTGGGAGCTAGAAAGGAAAAAGCAGTAGAGGGTCAACCTCCAGAATATGAGGAGATCAACTCCCACCTCAACCCAACATTCGAGTATGAATCAAAAGTCAACCTCGGCTCAACCTTGGATGACATAAAAAAGGAAATGGAAGGCAGGCAAAAGGAGATAGAGAGAAAGCTTTTCCAACAACTAGCTGACAAGATGAAGACTTTAGAAGGACCTAACAACTTTAAGCAAGCCGGAATCACCAGTTTACCAGTATATGGGGAAGAAGCTTATCCAGAGAAGTTCAAAACCCCAGAGTTTAAAAAATATGACGGCACTGGATATCCTAAGATACACACGAGGCTGTATGTACGGAAGATGAGTAAATATGCCTAATATGACCAACTCATGGTCCAGACCTTCCCAGACAACCTCACAGGTCCCACCCTCGTCTAGTATACACATTTGGACTTCAACCAAGTCAACACTTCGGAAAGACTTACTCGAGCATTCTACGAGCAGTACAAATTCAACATTGAAGTTGCCCCTTTGGTAATGGATTTGGGAAGCCTCCGAAAGAAACACAGTGAATCTTTCAAATAGTACGCTCAACGTTGTAAGGCTCAAGCTACCAGGGTAACAACCCCAATTTCAAAAAAAAAAGAGTTAACATTCATCTTTGTCAACATTCTGGAGAAGACTTACTTTAGACATCTAGTGGGCTAGACGTCATCTAGTTTCGCGGAGATAGTGGCAGTGGGATATCGAATAGAGAATGCCATCATGTCAAGGAGACTCTAGACAATCAACCATCCTAGAGTTGCATTATCTCCAAAGCCCATAGGAGGTAATGAAGCTAAGGAATCTACCGTCAACACGGTTAATTCTAGCAAAGTTCACAAGGTTGGGTCTCGTGTGATATTCTAGACCATGAATGCCCCAATCCAACAGTCACCAATGAATCAAACTCAGGCTACCAGGGTCACAAGACAATTCACTCCAATACCGATCCCGCTCAGCCAGTCTTTACTCGATTATGAGTAGATAATTTGATCAACTTTGAGATCCCCAAAAATCGGTACAAGCCAAGAAACTTTGACCTGAGTCTCAAATGCGATTACCATATGGGATAAGACGAGCATTCCACATACAGATGCTAGAGGCTCCAAAATAAAATCCAAGATCTGATTGACGTCGGGATAGTGCAGTTGGATTTTGTCAACTCACCAACACCTAATGTCAACACTAACCCACTACCCAACCACAAGCCTATCGTCAACATGATTACATCCGAAGAGTCGGACTCCAAATAAAAAGAGTCTCCAAAACAGGTAAAGATAACAGCTCGGTAAGAAAGTTGCCCACGCAAAGTCTCAGATAAAGCTCCCAAGTCACAGATCAAGAAGAGGTGGTTAGCCGGAGACCTAACGGTCGGTACCCTAAACGAGTCACATGGGAGGTTCGAGTACTTAGTGAATTACTCCTTCACCCCAACTAAGTATAGGCCGCCTAGTGGATGGGGACTCGAATTTGAAAAAGAAGATAACCCACCAAGGAAGAGAGATGAGTCTGTGAATGTGATCAAATCAGACCTGAAGTCAATAGTCATAAAATGCTATGAAAGACAAGCTACTAAGGTGAAAATTTCGAAGAAGAAATGTGTATTCAATGTCCCAATACCCTCAAAGACGTATAAGGCGACACCATTTGATTATCGGGCCCTCAATCGGGAAAAGTCTCCTATTATAGGAGGAATTACCCGTTCTGGGAGAATTTATGATCCCAAGTACAAGACCTCAGCTAAAGAGCCTAGCACTGAAGTAGGGAAGAAAGAAGGAGAGGGGCTCCCTACATTCACGAAGATGATCAAGGCAAGTGAATACAAAATCATGGAACAACTCAATAAAGTTCCAGCCCAAATATCACTCATGGGCCTTTTCACAACATTCGAGCCTCATCGGGAAGCACTGTTCAGAGTACTCAAACAAGTTAAGGTACCAGAAGGCATTGCAATAGAGAAACTGAGCTATGTGGTAGATTCGATCTTCACCATGGATCAAATATCATTCTCTCTCGAGGAACTTGGAGAGCATGGAGACGAATACACAAAACCACTGTTTATAGTGGTAAAATGCAATGACACAATCATCTCCATAGTACTCATAGACAATGGATCTTCTCTCAACGTATTCCCTCTAGCCACCCTTAACTTACTGGGAGTCGATATGAGCAACATCAAGCTAAGCTCGACAGTGGTTAGGGCCTTTGATGAATCTAAGGGGGAGATAGTGGGGGAAATCAACCTACCAGTGTAGATTGGTCCACAAATGTTCCACATCTCGTTCTAAGTCCTCGATATTCCAAGGTCTTTCAATCTACTATTAAGAATGCCATGGATACACACTACCGGAGCCATACCCTCAAGCCTCCACCAAAAAGTTAAGTTCATAGCGAATGGATAGATCACCATCGTATTGGGAGAACAAGACTATGCTATCTACAAAGAAACCGCTATACCCTACATCGAGGAAGACGATCCTGAAGATCTGAGGCTCTAAATGTTCAACGAAGTGAGTATAGTCATGAGCAAGGAAAGGCATCAGTTCAAGGAGGGATAGCAAGGGATGCTTGGACTACGATACATTCCTACATCTCAAGAATAGGCGCAAGTAAGAGGTATCAGAAGCAGAAGGAAAGAGAAGCTGAATGATACCCAAATGCATTTTCCACCTCTCTAACAATCATTCATGCGAGCAGCTATTGTTCAAGAGCCAGGGATAAGCCAAGTCAACGTCAGCAATGAGGGCTCAGCCTCTTATACGTCCAATTAGCATCCGACTCTTAACAATTTGTTCTGTTATCCTATTAATAGTACCAGGTCAGCTCAAGAATAGGGAATAATTATTAAACAGATTTCCATTATGATTATTATTCTTCAAATAAAATGTCAATAAATTGTAGTTTATTTCTTTTGCTTATATATATGTTCCCGCTTCACTTTCCCTAGAGATTCCCTACTATCGAACGTCAGAGACATTTCGCTCAGGGAAGTAATGAAAACATTGATATCGTTTCCAACACTATTGGGTCAACCATTGGAAGCGATGTCCTTGACCATGAAGTAATACAAGAAAATTGGCAAAAACATGAACAAAGTAAAATCTCAATCGACGAGCCAATGGAGACAGTTAATCTAGGAAGCACAGAGGAACCCAAAAACCTCAAGATTGGGGCTAACTTGAGTGACGAGCAAAAGCGTGAAATAACCAAGTTGTTAACTGAATATGCGGATGTATTCGCCTGGTCATATGGTGACATGCCAGGACTCAACCAATTAATAGTAGTTCGCAAGCTTCCCACCAGAGAAGATGTCAAACCTAAAAAACAAAAATTGAGAAGATTTAAGCCTAACATCTTACTAAAGATTAAAGAGAAAGTCAAGAAACAGCTGGAAGTAGGGTTTATTGAAGTGTCAAACTACCTGGAATGGGTAGCAAATATAGTTCCCGTTCTAAAGAAGAATGGGAAAATATGGGTATGCGTAGATTTCTAAAACTTAAATCAAGCTACGCCTAAAGACAATTTCCCTATACCCCATATTGACGTCCTGGTAAATAATACTGCAGGGTCCATCACTTCTCATTTATGGATAGTTTCTCAAGATATAATCAAATAAAAATAGCTGAAGAAGATAAGACTAAAACAACCTTTATCACAACATGGGGAACTTTCTGTTACAAAGTTATGCCCTTTGGTTTAAAGAACATAAGGGCGACGTATTAAAGAACTATGGTTGCGATACTTCATGACATGATGCATCGAGAAGTTGAAGTATACGTCGACGATATGATAGCCAAATCTAAAGGAGAAGAAAATCATGTGATTATCTTAAGGAAATTGTTCAAGCGATTGAGAAAGTTTCAGCTAAAGTTAAATCCTGAAAAGTGTACTTTTAGGGTCACAGCGGGCAAGCTGTTAGGATTTGTCATAAGCTGAGAAGGTATTAAAATCGACCTTGACAAAGTAAAGGCCATATTGGAACTACCATCTCCACATACTATCAAGGAAGTGAGAGGTCAGCTGGGAAGATTGAACTATATAGCCTGTTTCATCTCACAACTCACGGATAAGTGTCGTCTACTATTCTTTCTGTTGAAAAAAAATGTCACGGTAGAATGGGACGATGAATGTGAAAGAGCATTCAGAACAATCAAAGACTATCTCATAAATCCCCTAGTCTTCATAGTTCCAAAAAAAAGAAAACCCTTATTCCTGTACCTCACGATACTCTCTGAATCCATGGGGTGCGTGCTAGGGCAAACAGACAAAGAGGGGAGGGAACATTTCATATACTATTTGAGTAAGAAGTTCGCGGATGGAGAATAGAGGTATTTGAAAATAGAAAGGACTTGTTGTGGTCTAATTTGGGTCATGCACCAATTGAGGCAGTACACCCTTTACTATCCCATTGAGTTGCTAATAAGACAAGATCCTTTGAAGTACTTGGTAGAGAAACCCGTTTTACTAGGAAAAATCTCCAAATGGCAAATGCTCTTATTAGAATTTGATATCACATATATAAATCAAAATTTGATAAAAGGGCAATCTTTAGCCGATCAGTTGGCAGAACACCCAATTGAGAGAGATCTCCGAGAATCACAAACCCAATTCCCTGATGAAAATATCTTAACAGTAGAGGGCGAACCAGTAGAAGACTACGAAATAGAACAAAGTCTTAAATGGAAGATGTTCTTTAACGGAGCTGCCAATGTATTTGGTTGCAGGATTAGGGCAGTGCTAATGTCGCCAGAAGGAACACAATTCCCCTCAGTGATAAGACTTACATTATCGTATACTAATAATATCGCGGAATATGAGGCATGCATCCTTGGCCTCAAAATGGCTTGCCATATGGAAATCCGTGAATTAGAAGTATACAAAGATTCTTCACTCATCATATTACAAACACGAGGGGAATACAAAACGAAAGACCCTAAATTGGTGTCATACCATCAACATTTGTCAAAGCTTATCGTTGAATTCAAGGCAATCACCTTCACATACATCCCAAGGACTCAAAATTAGTTTACAGATGCCCTCACCACACTAGCGTTTATGATTCAGATAACAAGGGGAGTCGAAGTCCAACCATTGAAAATAGAAATTGAAAATCGGCCCACCTATTGTCTAGTAATCGAGAAAGCGCAAGATGATAAGCCCTAGTATTACAATATCAAAAATTTCCTCCAAGAAAGCAAATACCCTGAAATGGCTAGCAAAAATGACCAAAGAACACTCAGAAGGCTAGCAAGTCATTTCTTATTAAATGGGCCTGTGCTTTATATTGCTAAGATGTGTGGACAAAAAAGAGGCAGGTGAGCTGATGAAAGAAGTACATGAAGGAGTATGTGGACCTTACATGAACGGATACATGCTGGCTCGAAAAATCATGAGAATGGGCTATTATTGGCTAATAATGGAACCAGACTACATCAAATATGTCAAGCACTGTCACTTGTGTCAAGTGTATGCAAACTGAATAAACACCCCACCTAAAGAACTTCATTCGTTGTCCACACCATGGTCGTTCTCTATGTAGGGAATTGACATCATCGGGTCAATCACTCCAAAGGCATCCAATGGTCACAGATTCATACTAGTAGCCATTAATTATTTCACCAAGTGAGTAGAAGCTTTAGCATATGCCAGCATCACTAAGGGGGTAATAGTTCGATTCTTGAAGAAGGACATAATAACCCGATATGGAGTTCCTGAATCAATTATCACAGATAATGGCACCAACCTCAACAACAAGGTGATGATAGATTTGAGTCAACAGTTCAATAAAACCACATAAATTTGACTCCTTACCAAACTTAGATGAATGGGGCAATGGAGGCAGCTA
Organism: Laguncularia racemosa; assembly: GCA_037954665.1. Lineage (NCBI taxonomy): Eukaryota > Viridiplantae > Streptophyta > Magnoliopsida > Myrtales > Combretaceae > Laguncularia > Laguncularia racemosa. Next base: position 923,519 of record JBBMOL010000083.1, read on the forward strand.
ACAAGAACATCAAAAGAATTATCGAGAAGATGAAAATTACTTACAAAGATTGGCATGAGATGCTACCATTTGCCCTCATGGCTTACAGAATCTTAATTCGAATATCTATTGGAGCTACCCCGTATTCTCTGGTATATAGTACTAAGGCAGTTTTTCCAATTGAAGTCCAAATACCATCCTTCAGGGTCCTATCAAAAGCGCAGTTAGATGAATCAGAGTGGGTAAAGAAGAGGCTTGATCAATTAAATCTGATCGACGAAAAAAGACTCGTTGCGTTATGTCACGGCCAGTGCTACCAACAAAGAATAGCCCGAGCATTCAACAAGAAAATGAGACCTCGATGTTTCAGAGAAGGAGATCTAGTTCTAAAGAAAGTTCTCCTAAGATTCAAGGGGCAAGTTTACCCCAAACTATGAAGGCCTATATGTGGTAAAAAAGGTGTTGCCAGGAGGAGCTTTAATACTAACTCAAATTGATGGTTCAGAATTGAGAGACCCCATTAATATGGATGCTGTTAAGATGTACTATCCTTAGGTAAGAAAATTGAAATTTTGCCAAGATTCATGAATGCCAATATTCAATATAAATTTCGTTGAGTTTAGTTTTCATTCCTTCTACAAGAAAAGTTAATGTCTCTGAATGATCGATTATCTTGACTAATTGTCATTAAACAAACTTTCATACACATACTACCCATTGCCTCACCATGAATAATGAACATTGAAATGATGATAAATCTCAATGGATTTTTATATAATTCCACCTATTTTTGAACATTAAACCTGGTGTATTAACAGGATAACACCACAATCATAAGAACCATGCTCATAAGAAACACATCAAGGCCCTCAGCCCTGTTTGAAGCAAGAGTAAGTGAAGAAAGAGCAAACCATCATGAAGGTTCGGTTGTTTGGTTGCTATCCGCAATAAACCGGTAAGCATTTAGAGTAAATAATCATCATTCATCATGAATCACATGTTCTAAGTTAGGTAGTCTAAAAGATGCCTCTTATCAATCATTTGACCAATTAGAAGCGTTTTAAAAAATGTTAGGTTAATAAGATATACCCCGCCATCACTATCGGTAAGTCAGCCCATAATGGGGCACTTTCCTAGATATACTTTCTTAAAGTCAACCCACAATTAGGCACTTTTCTAGATATACTTTCTTAAAGTCAACCCACAATGGGACACTTTCCTAAATACATTTTCCTAAAGTCAACCCATAATAGGGCACTTTTCTAGATACATTTTCCTAAAGTCAACCCACAATGGGTCGCTTTCCTAGATATACTTTCCTAAAGTAAGCCTACAATGGGGCACTTTCCTAGATCTCCTCTCTTCCGATTGTAAGTCTAAATGAGACACTTCCTGTTATCGATTAGTCAGCTCATAAAAGCACTTTTCTAGATAATTTCCTTTTAGGGTTGTAAGTTTAAATGAGACGCTTTCTGTTATCAATTAGTTAGCTTATAAGAGCACTTTTTTTCTAGATAATGTCCTTTTAGGATTGCGAGTCTAAATGAGACGCTTCTTATCATCGATTAGTCAGTTCATAAGAGCACTTTTCTAGATAATGTCCTTTTAGGACTACGAGTCTAAATGAGACGCTTCCTTTCATCGATTAGTCATCTCATAAAAGCACTTTTTAATGTCCTTTTAAGACTGCGAGTCTAAATGAGACGCTTCTTATCATCTATTAGTCAGCTCATAAGAGCACTTTTTAATGTCCTTTTAGGGTTGCGAGTCTAAATGAGATGTTTCCTATCATCGATCAAGTTAGCTCATAAGAGCACTTTTCTAGAAATTTCCTTCTTTAAGGTTGTTAGTCCTATAAGACACTTCCTAATATCGATTAGTTAGTTTATGAGAGCACTCTTCTAGAACATTTCTTCTTCGACAGTCGCTAGTCTAGCCGGATGCTTTCTATTGTCAGGTGGCCAGCTCATAAGAGCACTTCTATAAACAATCTCTTCTTTATGGTCGCTAGTCCTATAGAACGCTTCCTATTATCAATCAATTCACTCACAATGACACATTCCTAAACAATCTCTAAGATGTTTCCTATCATCAATTAGTTAGCCCATAGAGCACTTTTCCAGATGATATCTTACTCCAAGTTGTTAGATTGTTTAAGATCACTCCCCAAGTAGTATTAATCATCACAAAGCATTCATGGGATCATTAGCTCATGGAGCATTTTTCCTACTAGAACCAAGTTTAGATAACCAACCAACTATAGCATTATCCACTCAATTTGTCGACCAAAAATGTCATTTTTTTCGTCTTTGTAGTTAAGTTTTTCAAACTTTACTACAAAGAGGAGTAGCTGTAAACACCCTATTGTTGCCCTTAATCATAAATAATGTTTAATTTTTCATATTTTTTTTTCAATTTTCCTCCTATTTTGCAAAAATAAAAGAAAAAATATTGAAAAAAATAAAGTAAATAGGAATAATACACCAATTTTGGAAAATAATGATAGAAATAATAATAAAAGATGTTAAATAATTTTTACAAATTTTTTGAACTTCAAAATAATATAAAAATAATAAAAATTGCAACGCATATGTATAATTTGTGATTAATAAAAAAACGAGAAAGTGGGCTAGTCCGAGCTTCTGCTTTGCACGGGGGGGGGGGGGGGGGGGGGGTCATAAGTTCGAATCACGGGAGATGCAATCTGCATTTTGAAATTTTTTTTCCTTCGCCCAGGGTACGTGTCAACTTGTGATTAGATGGAGGGAGCGCACGCGTTAGGCACGTAATCGTCTTCAACCTCCACCCAAAATGCTCGTTGACCGCAGAAAAATAAAATCCAGCAATTTTAATGAGATTTTTTTTTGCACAAATCCAACAAATCTTTAACAAAAATAAGATAAACATCATCCAATTAACACAAATCGTAAAAAAAATCAAATATTTACACGAATCTAAGAGCAAATCGGAGATGGGTTTCAACCGAGATACGATTTGTGCCTATTGGAGGGAAATTCAAGCTTATCCAACTCGATTTTTGGTGTTTATAAATAGAGCACGATGTGAGGAAGCTAGATCACGGATCAAAAGTGAGAAAAGAGTGAAAAATCAGAGGTTTCGAAGCTCACCAAAGTTCCTCCTTTGCCACGACCGCCGATCAAGCCACGAACCACCACTTGGAGGCATTTCTGAAGAAATCCACCACCATGGTTGGATTACCCACCCTTAGAAACCTTAAAAGCAGCCTTCAACCACCTTCGAAAGTCATCAAAACGCTGCCGACGAGGATCCTCCTACCGACATGACCCAACTCGACTCGATCCAACCCGTGACGGGCATCCAAGTTAGTTGGTTTTTTTTTATTTCATTTATTTATCCATTTAATTTAGGATTCATTTATTAGAAATAAATTTTTTTCTGAAAATAGAAAAAGAAATTTAAGATTTTAATTAGGTTTTAGAATTTTAATAAATAAATATGTCTAATACAATATAAAAAATAAAAATAAAAAAATAAAAAATGAAAAATAATGAAAATCAGGATTAAATAAAGGTAGATTAATAAATAATGAATTATTTTATCACTTAGAAAATTCTTTTTTCAAAATAAATTCAAATTTGGTTTTTCTTAAATCAAAGTTTTTTTAAAGAAAATATTAAAGCTTAGGTTTATATATTTTTTTTAAATCTTAAAAATGATAACAAGCGTAAACCCGATGTGTTTTCATAATTATCACTTAAACAAACCCACTAAAGTTTATAAAAAGCAAACTACGGCTTATTTGATCCTGAATAGTAGGTATGTAAACACCCTTATGAGATAATTCTAAAAAGAATAAAAAAATAATTTTCCAAATCATTATTAGTGTAATTTTTAAAGATATCATAATATGACTCAAATTTCAAAAGGGTAAGGTGGTAACTTTAGGGTTTTAATAGGATAACCCCCGAGTCGAAAATCTCTAGTTTTTCTTTCTTCTTTTTCATTATAAAAATAAAAGAGGAGATTTCGTCAACTAGTTGTCTAAATTAGAACTAATCCGCTCAATTAGTTCTAATTCAATCATTTTTTCCAACTTTAGTTGGGTGGCGACTCCAAACAAATAATAAGATTCCTAGTTCAAGTCAATGATTTATATTGAATGAGCATAGGATCTAATATGAATCAGATTAGGAACATAAAATGAAAAAAATTAAAAATTAGACTCGACAATGTGGAGGAGCACTAAAGAGCCTGTAGCAAGCGAAAGAGAATGTGGCACTCGTAGACTTGAGCCATGCTTACTTTGTTATTAGATTTCACCAGGAGGAAGACATGATGGGTGAAGGTTTAAAACCTAAAGCAGAGTACCTTGGAAAAGAAACTTAAATATTGGTTCTTAAAAAGGTGGATACCGTCGGCAGCAGTTGTGCATTAAGGCTTAAGCTTGGAGAATATATTTTAGGGACTCTCAGTTGAATAAAGCAAGTGGAAATTAGATGAGGATAAAATTAGAAACAATATGTCCTATACAAGTCTTTATGTGGCGATCAACTTGCAGAAGTCTCTCACACCAGGGATCTTTATAGGTGTGATAGGGGAAAGCAAAGGTTTAAGAATGCTTTACATGTTTATGCATTGTGCACAGCATAAGTAGAGGTTAAAAGACGATCTAAAGTTTAAAGAAACTTGAAAGTGTGGGCAATAGAGGACAAAAGGGTGACCTATAGGGGCACAAAGTTAAGTGAGGCCAGATCTACGTGTAAAGAAAGCCGAAAAGAAAGAGCAACAACCAAAGAACCATAAGTTAGAGTGCTCTAACTCATTGAAAGAGACGTAGGAAGGGGAATTGTGGACCCATTCACCAATGCGTAGGCGGAATCCAACTAGGTTTCCGACGTCAAAAAGAAGGAGAGGGATCGATCTGGTATAGTAAGCCATTCTGACTTTTGAAAGAACATAGCGGAAGTAATGAATTGAATACAACAATATGAAACCGCCCCTAACACAAAGTGTGTGTCTTGCCTTTGCTTATTCTTTTTGTATGCTCGCTAGTACGTACACCTTGAAGGCCATCCATTTTGCTACCAACACAAAAACTTGGTTTAAAAAAGATTCCTTTAAGTAAGAATCCTGATCTCTTTTCAAGCAATTGGAAAGTTTGCAAAACCTTGACAAAATAGGAACTATAGGGGTTGTTCAAAGTACCTTTAACTTGTCATACACCATCTTTCTCTATTACATACACTACCCCTCTCTCTTCTTTTGAGTCTACGCACTTCTTCTTAGTATGTTGTTAATATATATGCTTCTAAATAAGCTAGAGGCCTATTTCATTTTTCTTCTCATAGAAGGCCTTTAATTAGTGATTTTCCTCTCTTTCACAAGCATGAGTAGTTCCTTCTAGTGTTGGGAAAGTCATCTATAGTTGATCTCTATTACGATATTCTCATATGCTTCCTAATTCCTATATGTTTCTATATTCCCTATAGTGTTATACCATTCCTTCTCTTTTCTTCCTACTCCCGCACCGATCCCCTCTATCACAAAATCTTTTCCTACTTAGGTTAGCTTTACTTCCAAGCTTGTCAGGTCTACACTCATCAAAATTTAGCATTGTGTCTTGATGGCAATATCTCTTTAGGTTAAGTAAGAAGTTACATCTCCATAGGTTAATCATCTTAACACTCTTTTCTCTTCAACAACAAGTCCAGCTTAAGCCCTTTCATTAAAATGTAATTAGTAACCCTCAAATAATATAGTAAAATGCCTTTTTTCCTAGTCTCAATTTTCCTTGTTAACCTTCTCCCAAAAATTCTTTTTCATCGCTCTAAGCTCATCAAGTGCTAGTGGCCTAGTTCCCTAAAAACCCCATCTTTGTTGTTGGAGTTAAAAATCTTATTATTATTTGGGATATCTTACTTTCGTTGGAAGTCACCAGTGGTGCACTCAAAAGACCTAATATAGTTGTAAACACCCTATTTTTGCCCTAAAGATTAATAATAATCAATTTCCAATTTTTCCATATTTTTCTCTAATTTGGCAAAAATAGGAGAAAATATTTAAAAAAATAAAAATAAATAGGAAAACGCATCAATTTTGGAAACTAATTTCAGAAATGACAATAATAAGGATTAAATAATTTTTACAAATTTTTGAAATTTCAAAAAATACAAAAAAATAAAAAAATCGCATTGCATATATGCAATTTGCAAAATAAATAAAATCGCGAACATGGGCTAGCTTAGCTGGTCCGAACCAAGGTCAGGCGCGCGCGGACGGGTGCGAGGTCAGGGGTTTGAAATGCGGGGGAAGCAGAATCCGCATTTTGCGAATTTTTCTTTACCTGGGACACATGGCAACATCTAATTGGATGGAGCAAACGCACGGGCCAAGCTCGTGATCATCTTCAACCTCAGTCCGCGATTGCCGGCAAAGGGAAAAATCCGAATTTCGGCCGTTTTGATTCGATTTTTTTGCACAAATCCAACAGATCTTCAACAGAATTAAGATAAACATCATCCAATTGGAATCAAATCTCAACAAATCGATGGATTTACACGAATCGGAGTTGGTTGTTTAACCGCAAATCCGATTTGCTTCGATCGGTGGAAATCCGAGCTTATCCAGCTCGATTTTGAAAGCCTATAAATAGAAGATGAAGTGGAGAAGCAAAATGACATATCAAAAGTGAGAAAAAGGGAGAGAAAAGAGAGAATCGAAGTTCGCCGGAGTTGTTCGAAGCCGCGACCGCCGATCAAGAGTTGGGCAACCACCAGGAGGCGTTTCTGAAGCAAACCACCGCCACCGTTGGATTCCTTACCCTCGATAACCTAGGAATCAACACCTCAACCGCTGCAGAGGGCCGCCGGAACGCCGTCAATGAGCACTCCCCGCGCACCGCATCCAATCGACCCGACCCGCGCACCGACCCGGATCCAGGTAAGTCGGATTTTCCGATTTTCTTTAATATTTTTACTTATTTGGTTTATTTGATTTATTTCGAATTAATTATTTGTTATTTATTTACTTATTTTTTATTTATTTACTTATGTGTTATTTATATTTCAATAAGTAGAAAAATGTTAGAAATTAGATTTTTTCAGGATTTAATGATATAAAAATAAAAATATAATTAAAATAATAAATAATAAAATGTAGAAAATTTATAAAGAAAATTAGAAAAATATTAGAAAAATGATAATTAAACTTTAGATTTTAAGATAGGGTAAATAAGAATCTAAGAGAAAAATTTTTCAATAAAAATAAAAATTATGAAAAATTAATAAAAACTAATTAAAAATTATAAAAATTTAATTAAAAAAATCAATAAAAATTTATAATAGTAGAAATGAGTTGAAAGATAGAAAAAAATGAGTTTTATCACTTAGAAAAAATCATTTTCTCAAGTAAACCCAAAATTGATGTTTTTCCCTTAAAATATTATTTCAAAAAAGAATCAAATTAAAACTTAGGCTTAGACTTTTTTAGAAAAATCATAAAATGTTAAAAACATAAATCAAAAGAGATTTCAAAATTAAAATTCACAAACACACTTAAGGTTTTCAGGAAAAGCAAACTACGGCTTGTTTGATCCTGAATAGCAGGTACGTAGGCACCCATTTGGGGCAACCCTTAAAAAGAATAAAAAAATAATTTTCTTAAAATAATTCACTCAAAAACACAATAAAAGGCAACAGAAATAAAATAAAAGACATTTCTAGATGGAGATAATTTTAGGAGATTAGGTGGTAACCTTAGGGTTTTAATAGGTTAGCCTCCGAACTTAGAAACTCTGATTTTCCCTTTTCCTCTTTTCACAAAAACGAGAAGAGGAAATCCCGACGACTAGTGGTCTAAATTAAGACTAATCCGCTCCATTAGTCTTAATTCAATATTTCCCAACAATAGTTGGGTGGCGACTCCAAAACTAAACGAAATTCCTAACTCAAGTCAATGATCTATATTAGATGAGCATATGGTCTAGTCTAGATCGGATTAGAAATGGGAAATCAAAAAATTAGACTCGACAGGATGGCGACTCCGCTAGGGATATCAATTCCAGTAGGCTAGCCACCTGAATCTCCTCAAATTGTTCCTTTTTAAGAAATGTCTTTCGATTATTATTCTGTTGCTAACTTTTCAGGGATTAACTAAGTTTATAATTCAGCTTTTTTTACTTTTGGGTCCGTATGCATATATTTGTGTGAATAGATATGGTCGAACCCGGACCGTCCTAGGACCCTAAGACGGGGAGCCATTGTGTAGGTTTCCGGCAAAGTGAGGTGATCACCGTTCGGGACAGATTAGGCTACCCCACCCAATGCTTCGATATGGCCTGAGATCCATTTCTCCGAGAATACGGGAGGCCATAGAGCTTGGGGACCAGTTAGAACCAACCTATTTGCATACATAAAGTCATGGGTTGACAATTGACGATAATGTAATATTTGTTGTTTTGTTCATGGAGTTCGGATCTATTTCCCTATAATATTTTCATAGTTCTTGTTGTAATAGATGACTAGTACCACAGTTGACCACCTCGTCCGCAAAGAGATTAGAGCGTACAAACCTTTGGACCCAAAGTTGGTGCTGGACCACTGGTTCACCTTATACAATCCAAAGGAGCAAGCCTTCATCCAGTAGAAAATAGGGCCCATCCTCTCATTAACAAAGATAGAGGTGAACGTGCCCTTAGTACAGGCTATGCTCCATTTATGAGAAATCGAGCCCGCAACTTTCTTCATCAGGCCACATGAGATCACTCTTACTCTGGAAGAATACACCCAGTTGCTACAGGCTCCAGCACTAACCAACCAAGTCTATGTACCTGATCTTGAGGCCAGGCCAGCCGAAAGCCTTGGAAGCTCAGTTGGAGAAGACCCAAGCCAAAAGAAGTCGTCATCAACGGGAAGCCTGAGTCTCCACAACAAAAGACTAAGAGAGCTAGGAAATAGATTATCATTGTACTCTTTTATTTGTTTTCTTTGAGTATCGAACTCCAAAATTTTCAATATTAATAAAAGTAAATTTTCAATATTACATGTCAATCAATTGTCGACCCTTTTATTTTAAGCATCCGCGTGATACATGCATAACATTTGCATACATTATACTAAAAAGAAAAGAAAAAATGCGCGCCAGGTATCAAAATAGCTCCCAAGCAACTGAACCCTCTCAGAAGCCCAATTTGCACACGTTCAAGAGCAAAAATGGCAAACAGTAGCGATAACCGCAATAACACAAATGCTGATGCTGCCTCAAACTCCAGGATTGTATCCCTAGAACAAATGGTCTAACAGTTGGCTGCCTAGGTCCACCTCTTAACTAAAAGCATTGGCCTCCTTCGCTCTACCCAGCCAACCCAAGAAGAACATTCAGGGGCCAGGAAAGGGAAAGCAGTGGAGGGACAGGCTCCAGAGTATGAAGAAATCAATTCTCACCTCAACCCGGCCTTTGAATATGAGCCGAGGATCAACCAGGGACCAACCTCTGATGACCTGAAGAGAGAGATGGAAGAGAGATAGAAAGAGATAGAGAAAAGACTCTTCCAGCAGCTCCACGACAAAATGAAAACAATTGAGGGTCCTGATGGTTTCGAGCAAGCCGGAATCACCAGTCTACCAGTATATGGGGAAGAGGTATACCCTGAGAAGTTCAAGACCCTGAAGTTTGAAAAGTATGATGGGACTGGGTGCCCCAAAATGCATACAAGGCTATATGCTCGAAAGATGAGCAAGTATACTCAGTACGACCAACTCATGATCCAAATTTTCCAAGACAGCCTCACGGGCCCTACATTGGTCTGGTACGCCCACCTGGACTTCAATTATGTCAACACCTGGGAAAGGCTAGCCCGGGCATTCTATGACCAGTACAAGTTCAATATTGAGGTCGCCCCCTCCGTGATTGATTTGGGAAGTCTCCGAAAAAGACATATTGAGCCGTTTAAGGAGTATGCTCAACGCTGGAGAGCCCAGGCCGCCAGAGTAGCAACCCCAATCTCTGAGAAGGAGTTGACATCCATATTTGTCAACACCTTAGACAAGACCTACTTTTCACATCTAGTAGGCCAGACCTCATCCAGCTTTGCAGAGGTGGTAGCTACAGGGTGCCGGATCGAAAGTGCCATCACCACCGGCAGACTCCAAACAATGGATTCTCCTAGGGTCACACCAACACGAAGGCCCTTAGGAGGTAACAGGGCCAAAGAGTCTATCGTCAGCACGGTCCATTCCGGTAAGGCAGAAAAGGCCGGAACTCGTGTGACATTTCAGACCACGAGTACCCCAGCCCAGCACTCCACGACCAGTCATACCCAGGCCACTAGGGTCCCAAGGCAGGTCACTCCAATTCCCATCCCGCTCAGCCAAGTCTTTGCTCGGCTGCAGGCGGACAACTTGATCGGCTTCAAAATCCCCAACGACCGGTACAAGCCCAAAAACTTCGACTCAAACCTCAAATGTGATTACCATATAGGCCAAGAGGGCCACTCTACAGATAGATGCTAGAGGCTCCAGCATAAAATCCAGGACTTAATCGACGCGGGAATTGTACAGCTGGATTTTGTCAATACCCCAACACCCAATGTCAACACCAACCCGCTGCCCAGCCATAAGCCCGTCATCAACATGATCACATCTAAGGAATTGGCTCCCAAGGAAGCCCCTAAGCGGAAGACGGTTGACCAACAGAAAAAGCAGTCTCGTCAAGCTCCAAAGAAAACCCCAAAGTCACATATCAAAAGAAGATGGTTAGCCGGAGACCCAAAAGTCGGCACTTTGGGGGAATCACATGGGAGATTCGAGTACTTGGTGAACTACTCTTATACCCCAACGGTATATGGGCCACCTAGCGGATGGGGGGCAGAGTTTGAGAAGGAGGACAACCCGTCGAAGGAAGAGGAGAAGACTATAAACATGATCAATTCTCATCAGAAGCCTAGGGTTATAAAATGCTATGAGGGATAGTCAACCGAGATATAGATCCCGAAGAAAAGATATGTATTTAATGTCCCGGTACCGGCAGAGAGGTATAAGGCTGCACCTTTCGACTATCGGACCCTCGAATAAGAGCGACCTCCTATGGTGGGAGGAATCACCCGTTCTGGGAGAATATACGACCTAAAGAATAAAGCCTCGACCGAAGAGCCCAACTTGGAGAAAGGAGAGGAAGAGGAAGAGGGGCTCGCTGCATTTACAAAGATGGTCAAGGCGAGTGAATACAAGATAATGGAACAACTAAATAAAGTTCCAGCACAGATATCACTCATGGGCCTTCTTACAGCATCTGAGCCCCACAAGGAAGCACTCTTCAAAGTGCTCAAACAGATTCAGGTCCCAGAAGGCATCGCTATAGACAAAATAAGTCATGTGGCGGATTCTATTTTCACAATGGACTAGATATCTTTCTCTCCAGAAGAGCTGGAGGAGGGAGACCAACATATAAAACCATTGTTCATAGTGGTCAGGTGCAACGACACAATTGTCTCCTGAGTGCTCATCGACAACAGATCGTCCCTCAACGTTTGCCCATTGGCTACCCTCGACTTATTGGGGGTTGATTCAAGCAATATAAAACCTAGCTCAACGGTGGTCAGAGCTTTTGATGGGTCAAAAAGAGATATAGTAGGGGAGATAAACCTACCAGGGGAGATTGGTCCACAAGTATTCCACATATCTTTCTAGGTCCTTGACATCCAAAGATCTTTCAACCTACTCTTGGGAAGGCCCTGGATACATGCTGCTAGAGCCATCCCCTCTAGTCTCCACTAAAGGGTTAAATTTATTGCGAGTGGCTAGATAGTCACCGTGCTGGGCGAGCAGGATTACGCCATCAGTTTAAGGAGGGGCAGCAAGAGACGTTTGGACTAGGGTACGTTCCTACAGCCAGAGAAGAAGCACAAGCAAGAGGTGTCAAAGGCAGAATGAAGGAAAAGCCAAGCAACACCCCGATGTGCATTCCACCCCTCCAACAATCTTTCCGAAAAGCAAATGTCATTCAAGAGCCTCGGATAAGCGAAGATGACGTCAGCAATAGGAGCCTAACCCCCCGCACGTCCAATCAGCATCTAGCTCTGAATAATTGGTTCTGTTATCCTACTAATAGCTCTAGGTTAGCTCAAGGATAGAGAACGATTATTGAACAAATTTTATTGAGACTTTTTATTAATTCAATTACAGTCTGTTTTGCTTATATATATGCTTTCATTTTACTTTACCCAGATCTCCTACCATCGAACATCAGAGATATTTCGCGCAGGTAGAAAATAAAAACGCTAATATCGTTTCCAATGCTGCTGGGTCAGTTGTTGAAGGCGATATCCTTGACCACGAAATAATACAAGAAAATTGGCAAAAACATGAACAAAGCGGAATTTCAATTGACGAGCCGGTGGAGACAGTAAATCTAGGAAGCATGGAAAAACCTAAAAAACTCAAAATCGGGACCAGTTTAAGTGCCGAGCAAAAGTGTGAGATAACCGAGCTATTAACAAAATATGCAGATGTGTTCGCCTGGTCATATGGTGACATGCCAGGACTAGACCAATCAATATTGGTTCATAGGCTTCCCACAAAGGAAAATGCCAAACCTAAAAAACAAAAACTAAGAAGATTTAGGCCTGACATCTTACTAAATATTAAGAAAGAAGTCAAGAAACTGCTAGAAGTAGGGTTCATCGAAGTGTCCGATTACCCAGAATGGGTAGCAAATATAGTCCCCGTTATGAAAAAGAATGGAAAAGTACGCATATGAGTAAACTTCCGAGACTTAAACCAAGCTACGCCAAAGGATAACTTCCCCCTACCTCACATTAATGTTCTAATGGACAACACTGCGGGAAACCATCTTTTCTCATTCATGGACGGTTTCTCAGGATATAATCAAATAAAAATGGCTGAAGAAGATAAAACCAAAACGACTTTCATCACAACATAGGGAACTTTCTGTTACAAAGTCATGCCCTTCGGTTTGAAAAACACCGGGGCAACGTATCAGAGAGCCATGGTCGCGATACTTCACGACATGATGCATCGAGAGGTCAAAGTATACGTCGACGAAATGATAGCCAAATCTAAAAAAGGAGAAAGCCATATAGATATCTTGAGGAAATTGTTTAAACGACTGAGAAAATTCCAGCTCAAGTTAAATCCAGAGAAATGCACTTTTGGGGTTACAACAGGAAAATTGTTAGGGTTTGTCATAAGCCGAGAAGGCATTAAAATCAATCCTGACAAGGTAAAGTCTATATTAAAGTTACCTTCCCCACACTCCGTTAAAGAAGTAAGAAGCTTGCTGGGAAGATTAAATTACATAACTCGTTTTATCTCACAGCTCACCGATAAGTGCCGGCCATTATTCCGTCTGTTAAAAAAGAATGCCACAATAGAATGGGACGACGAATGCGAAGAAGCATTCAGGACAATCAAAGACTATCTTATAAAACCTCCAGTCTTGATAGTCCCGAAGCAAGGGAAGCTCTTATTCTTATACCTCACTATACTCCTTGAATCCATGGGTTGTGTGTTGGGGCGGAAAGATGAAGAGGGAAGAGAGCGTTCCATATATTATTTGAGCAAGAAATTCACAAATGGGGAACAGAGGTACTCAGAGGTGGAGAAGACTTGTTGTGCCCTAATTTGGGTCATGCATCGGCTAAGGCAATACACCTTCTACTATCATATTGAGCTGCTGACAAGACATGATCCCTTGAAATACTTGGTAGAGAAACTAGCTTTGATAGGGAGAATCTCTAAATGGCAAATGCTCTTATCAGAGTTTGACATCACGTACATGAATCGAAACTTAATGAAAGGACAAGCCTTAGCGACCAATTGGCCGAACACCCAAGAAATACAAGCCCAATTCCCAGACGAAAATATATTAACAGTGGAAGATATACCGGTAGAGGACAGTGGGATAGAGCAGAACACTAAGTAGAAAATGTTTTTCGACGAAGCTGCCAACATATTTGGTTGCGGGATTGGGGCAGTATTGATATTACTAGATGGCACGCAATTCCCTGCAGCGACAAGACTCACATTTCCATATACCAATAATATCGCGGAATATGAGGCATGCATTCTCGGCCTCAAAATGGCCTACCAAATGGAAATCCGCGAATTAGAAGTATACGGGGATTCGTCACTCATCATATTACAGACAAGAGGGAAATACAAGACTAAAGACCCTAAACTGGTACCATATCATCAACATTTGACAGAGCTGATCGAAGAATTCAAGGCAATCACTTTCACATATATCCCGAGAACTCAGAATCAGTTTGCAGATGCACTCACCACACTAACTTCTATGATCCAGATAACAGGGGGAGCCAAAGTCCAACCGATGAAAATAGACATTGAAAATCGGCCCACCTACTGTTTAACAATTGAAAAAGCACAAGATGAAAGCCCTGGTATCACGACATCAAGATCTTTCTCCAAGAAAGCAAATACCCTGAAATGGCTAGCAAGAATGACCAAAGAACACTCAGAAGGTTAGCAAGCAATTTCTTATTAAGTGGGTCTATACTTTACAAAAGATCATCTGATACCACCTTGTTAAGATGTGTGGATAAAAATGAAGCCTATGAACTGATGAAGGAAGTACATGAAGGAGTATGTGGACCTCATATGAATGGCTGCATGTTAGCCCGAAAAATCATGAGATTAGGATACTATTGGTTAACCATGGAATCGGATTGCATAAAGTATGTCAAGCACTGTCATTTGTGTCAAGTGTATGCAAATCGGATAAATGCTCCGCCCAACGAATTGCACTTATTGTCAGGACCATAGCCTTTCTCCATGTGGGGAATCGACATAATTAGCCCAATCACTCCGACAGCATCCAATGGCCACAGGTTCATATTGGTAGCAATTGATTACTTCACCAAATGGGTAGAAGCTTCGTCATATACCAATGTTACAAAAGGGGTAATAGTCCGCTTCTTGAAAAGGGACATAATAGCTCGATATGGAGTTCCTAAGTCCATCATCACCGACAACGGTACTAATCTTAATAACAAGTCGATGACAGGTTTATGTCAACAATTCCGCATAAACCATAGAAATTCAACTCCCTACCGACCTTAGATGAACGGGGCAGTAGAAGCAGCTAACAAGAATATTAAAAAGATCATCGAAAAAATGACAATAACTTACAAAGATTGGCACGAAATGTTGTCGTTTGCTCTCATGGCTTATAGGACTTCCATAAGAACATCTACTGGAGCTATCCCATATTCATTGGTATATGGTACGGAAGCAGTACTACCAGTCGAAGTCGAAATACCATCATTCAGAATTCTGTTAGAAGCTCAGCTAACTGAATCGGACTGGGTAAAAAAGAGGTTTGATCAGCTTAATCTAATTGATGAAAAAAGACTTACCGCACTATGTCATGGCCAATGTTACCAACAAAGGATGGCCCGAGCATTTAACAAGAAGATGAGGCCTCGATACTTCAAAGAAGGGGATCTGGTGCTAAAGAAGATTCTCCCGAATGCCCAAGACTCCAGAGGAAAATTCACCCCAAACTATGAGGGTCCATATGTGGTGAAAAAGGTTCTGTCAGGAGGTACTCTGATATTAACTCAGATGGATGGTCAGAATTGAGAGACCCCATTAATACAGATGCTGTAAAGATGTATTATCCTTAGGCAGGGGAATTGAAATTTTGCCAATGTTTATGAAAGCCAATATTCGATACAAATTTTGTTTGAGTCTAGTTTTTATTTTTTTACAAGCAAAGTAATATCTCTGAATGGTCGATATTTCCAATCAATTCTCATTACAACAAATATTCCTAAACACATTACCCATAACTTCACCAATGAATGATAAACACTAAGATAATAATGAATCTCAATATATTCTGTAATATAATTCTATCTACTTTTGAGCATTAGAACTTAGTGCATTAATAGGATAACACTACCGTCAAAAGAGCCATGCGCACAAGAAAGGAAGCACATCAAGATTTTCAACCCAGTGTCAAAGCAAGAGTGAGCGAAGCAGAAACAAACCAGCACAAAGGTTCGGTTGTTTGGTTGCTATCCACGATAAATTGGCAAGCATATTAAAATGAATAACTATCATCATATCATGAAAAGCATCCAATCATTTAGCTCAGTTAGTAGAAACATAGTCAGAAGCATAAGATTAGTCAGCTCACCATAGGGCACTTATCTAAACATCCCCTTTAGAGAGTTAGTCAGCTCACTATAGGCTCATTATAGGGCACTTATCTAAACATTCCCTTTAGAGAGTTAGTCAGCTCACTATAGGGCACTTATCTAAACCTCCCCTTTAAAGGATTAGTTAGCCCATATATGGGGCACCTTACTAGATCTCCTCCTAAGGTCAGCCTATAAGGACACCTTTTAAGACATTTCTTCCTGCCATAGGTTAGTCAGCCCACATTGGGACACTTCCCTAAACATCCTCTCTTAGGGTCAGCCTATAAGGGCACCCTTTTGAGACATTTTGTCATAGGTTAGTTAGCCCATAGAGGGGCACTTTCCTAGATATCATCTCGTGGGGTTAGCACATTAGGGCACCTTTCGAGACATGTATTCCTACCATGGATTAGTTAGCCCGCAGAAGGGTACTTTCCTAGATATTCTCTCTTAAGGTCAGCCCATAAGGGCACCTTTTTGAGACATTTTGTCATAGGTTAGTTAGCCCATAGAGGGGCACCTTCCTAGATATCCTCTTTTTAGGTCAGCCTATAAGGGCACCTTTTGAGACATTTCCCTATGCTATAGGTTAGTCAGCCCTCAATGGGGCACTCTCCTAAATATCTTGTCTCAAGGTCAACCTGTAGGGGCACCTTTTGAGACATTTCTCCTCCAGGGTCGTGAGTCTAAGAAGACACTTCCCGCTAAGGATAGTCAGCCCAAGAAGGGGCACTTTCCTAAACACCTTTTCTTAAAGTTAGCTCAAAGGAGCACTTTTCGAATCCATCGATTAGTTAGCTCAAAGGAGTACTTTTTGAATCCATCGATTAGTTAGCTCAAAGGAGCACTTTTCGAATCCATCGATTAGTCAACTCAAAGGAGCACTTTTCAAATCCATCGACTAGTCTGCTCAAAGGAGCACTTTTCGAATCTATCGATAAGTTAGCTCAAAGGAGCACTTTTCGAATCCATCGATCAGTTAGCTCAAAGGAGCACTTTTCGAATCGATCGATCGGTTAGCTCAAAGGAGCACTTTTCGAATCGATCGATCAATTAGCTCAAAGGAGCACTTTTCAAATCCATCGATCAGTTAGCTCAAGGGAGCACTTTTCGAATCCATCGATCAGTTAGCTCAAGGGAGCACTTTTCGAATCCATCGATCAGTTAGCTCAAGGGAGCACTTTTTGAATCCATCGATTAGTTAGCTCAAGGGAGCACTTTTCTAATCTATCAATTAGTTAGCTCAAAGGAGTACTTTTCGAATCCATCGATTAGTTAGCTCAAAGGAGCACTTTTCGAATCTATCGATCAGTTAGCTCAGAGGAGCACTTTTCGAATCTATCAATTAGTCAGCTCATAGGAGCACTTTTGATGACCGATTAGTCAGCTCATAGGAGCACTCTTCGAAGGTATTTTTCCAAATAGTCGCTAGTCTAGTCAGACACTTCTGTTGACAGGTGGCTAGCTCATAAGAGCGCTTCCTAAGATAATCTTCTCTTCAAGGTTGCTAGTCAATAAGACGCTTCCTATCATCAGTTATTTTACACTCCTAAACAAATTCTTAAAATATTTCCTATCGCCAATTAGTCAGCCCATAGAGCACTTTTTGGGATGATATATTATTCTAAATTGTTAGGACCAGTCCCTAAGCAATACCAACCATCATAAAAGACTCGTGGGATTATTAGCTCATGGAGCATTTTCCTACCAAAAACCAAATTCCAGATAACCAGCCAAACCAAGGCGTTATCTATTCAACCAAGGGGCCAAAAATGGCGTCTTTCTTGTCTTTGTAGTCAAGTTTTTCAAACTTTACTACAAAGAGGGGCAGTTGTAAACACCCCATTTTTGCCCTAAAGATTAATAATAATCAATTTCCAAATTTTTTCTAATTTTTCCATATTTTTCTCTAATTTGGCAAAAATAGGAGAAAATATTCAAAAAATAAAAATAAATAGGAAAGTGCATCAATTTTGGAAACTAATTTCAGAAATGACAATAATAAGGATTAAATAATTTTTACAAATTTTTGAAATTTCAAAAAATACAAAAAAATAAAAAATCGCATTGCATATATGCAATTTACGAAATAAATAAAATCGTGAACATGGGCTAGCTCAACTGGTCTGAACCAGGGTCAGGCGCACGCAGATGGGTACGAGGTCAGGGGTTCGAAACGCGGGGGAAGCAGAATTAACGTTTTGCGAATTTTTCTTTACTTGGGACACGTGGCAGCATCTGATTGGATGGAGCAAACGCACGCGCCGGGCGCGTGATCGTCTTCAACCTCTGTCCAAGATCGCCGGCGAGGGGAAAAATCCGAATTTCGGTCGTTTTGATTCGATTTTTTTGCACAAATCCAACAGATTTTCAACAGAATTAAGATAAACATCATCCAATTAGAATCAAATCTCAACAAATTGATGGATTTACACGAATCGGAGTTGGTTGTTTAACCGCAAATCCGATTTGCTTCGATCGGTGGAAATCCGAGCTTATCTAGCTCGATTTTGAAAGCCTATAAAAAGAGGATGAAGTGGAGAAGCAAAATGACAGATCAAAAGTGAGAAAAAGGGAGAGAAAAGAGAGAATCGAAGTTCGCCGGAGTTGTTCGAAGCCGCGACCGCCGATCAAGAGTTGGGCAACCACCAGGAGGCGTTTTTGAAGCAAACCACTGCCACCGTTGGATTCCTTACCCTCGATAACCTAGGAATCGACACCTCAACTGCCGCAGAGGGCCGCCGGAACGCCGTCAACAAGCACTCCCTGCCGGCGCATCCGATCGACCCGACTCGCGCACCGACCTAATCCAGGTAAGTCGAATTTTCCAGTTTTCTTTAATATTTTTACTTATTTGGTTTATTTGATTTATTTCGAATTAATTATTTGTTATTTATTTACTTATTTGTTATTTATTTACTTATGTGTTATTTATATTTCAATAAGTAGAAAAATGTTAGAAATTAGATTTTTTCAGGATTTAATGATATAAAAATAAAAATATAATTAAAATGATAAATAATAAAATGTAGAAAATTTATAAAGAAAATTAGAAAAATATTAGAAAAATGATAATTAAACTTTAGATTTTAAGATAGGGTAAATAAGAATCTAAGAGGAAAATTTTTCAATAAAAATAAAAATTATAAAAATTATGAAAAACTAATAAAAACTAATAAAAAATTAAAACTTATAAAATTTTAATTAAAAAAATCAATAAAAATTTATAATAGTAGAAAAGAGTTGAAAGATAGAAAAAAATGAGTTTTATCACTTAGAAAAAATCATTTTCTCAAGTAAACCCAAAATTGATGTTTTTCCCTTAAAATATTATTTCCAAAAAGAATCAAATTAAAGCTTAGGCTTAGACTTTTTTAGAAAAATCCTAAAATGGTAAAAACATAAATCAAAAGAGATTTCAAAATTAAAATTCACAAACACACTTAAGGTTTTCAGGAAAAGCGAACTACGGCTTGTTTGATCCTGAATAGCAGGTACGTAGGCACCCATTTGAAGCAACCCTTAAAAAGAATAAAAAAAATCATTTTCTTAAAATAATTCACTCAAAAACACAATAAAAGGCAACAAAAATAAAATAAAAGACATTTCTAGATGGAGATAATTTTAGGAGATTAGGTGGTAATCTTAGGGTTTTAATAGGTTAGCCTCCGAACTTAGAAACTCTGGTTTTCCCTTTTCCTCTTTTCACAAAAACGAGAAGAGGAAATCACGACGACTAGTGGTCTAAATTAAGACTAATCCGCTCCATTAGTCTTAATTTAATCTTTCCCAACAACAGTTGGGTGGCGACTCCAAAATTAAACGAAATTCCTAACTCAAGTCGAAGATCTATATTAGATAAGCATAGGGTCTAGTCTAGATCGGATTAGGAATGAGAAATCAAAAATTAGGCTCGACAATAGTAACTAGAATATTGGGAATAAATGGGAAATACTATTCCTAATGTAGATCCCAAGGATAAGCTAGATAGATTACAATGGCTAAGCTCTTTAAATCTTGAATGTTATTTTGATTATTATGAGATGAGCCTTCTTGAACCACATACCTGGCTGGACCTAGCACAAAGCCTTCTTTTTAATAGAGGCTTTGCAACTATAATATAGGAGCTCAAGCTTATCTGAATCTAATAACTGAATTGCAAAACTCAAAGAGTGAGCTTTCCATTGAAGCCCTCAAAATCAGACTTTCATGGCACTAAGGGTTCTAACTCAAAGTTCTTCCAATGGTTTCTCGATGGGTTGCAACACACATTATACCTTTTTTAAGTTCCATATTTATTGCATTGTGTTTGCCCGCCTTTTTTTTTCTCTTTTTTTTTTTCCAAGCAAAGATAGACTATGCTGATGTGGATTTAAGGCTCCGTCCCAGTTTTCCACAAGTGAATTGCAAGGGGCAGAGTTGAGGGACGCCTTTATCTTCGCCCTCTCGAGGTTCTCTTTCATTCAATAAGCAACCACTGAAAGGCTATGAGGGGGCTTTTGTGATATTATCCTCTTTCTTTTTGCTTTCTATTCAATCTTAAAAGGTGTTTAAAGCTACTGCCGACTATTAGACCAACCCTATTTGAGATAGTTGAAAAGGCTTTCAGGAGCATAGCGAAGTTATGTAAAAGGAATTGATAGAGATTCATCCCCTAGCTAGCAATAATAGTTCTTCATCGGTAATAATAAACCTTTCGTAACAAAGACCTAGAATTACAATTGGGTGTAAAGTCATAATGTTTAGAAATCATAGAACTTTTCAATGAAATTAGATATGAATTTAGGAAACCTATAATCTAAAATTATCTAAGATCTTATAGCGAGGCATAACTAATTAAGATTAAATTATATAAATTAAAAGACAAAAATCTTATTTGATCTAAATAATGAAACTTTATTAAATAATCATATGTTACATATATATAAGAACCAGTTAGAACATAAGAATAGATAAAAGTTACATAGTCTTGATTAGATTTGATAATAGAAACTAAACCGTAGGATCAATAACAATTAAAAAAAAAAAAAGGAGGGCTTCATATTAAGTCAATATAAGATTTAAAGTACAACCTAGATGTATACATTAATAGAATCTAGTCAAAGCATTACAATTTATAGGAAGATAATTTTAAAATCTAAAATCATACTTGACAAAAGAAATTATGATTAGATTAGTTACGAAAATACTTTCTATTAAGATAATTAAAGCCTCTAATAAAAAAAATTGGATCATCTCAATTTTTCTTTTTCTCCAAGTGAACCATGGAACTCCAGAAACTGCCAAGTGGAGCAATTCACTACATTTATTACTGAGTAAAGCTGGGCTTACAAGTTCACAATACTCAAAGCAACGTTACACCGAAAGCTGACTTTGCTGCTAATAATTTTCAGACGATAGTCCATAGTAGTAATACCAAAACACCATGATAAGCACACTCCATGGTCTAAATCTAAAAAGGAAAAACAGTAAGTAGAACATTACAGCACAACATGATTCCAACCATGAAATCAGATCACTTTCTATTTAAGTAGAAGACGTTGTTTTCCCTTAACTGGTGGAGGAGCAACCTTGGATTCGACTCGAGCTTTATGTTTATGAATGAGCTGGTCAGATTCCTTGATTTTGGTCACTTTTTCTCTATGTCCCTCCTTGACTTTGGTCTGCATGAACACACCCTTACTACTCTGCACCTCTACATGCTCCACCGACTTAAAACTCTCCTTCACGCGCGTGCAAACTACCTTCTCTTTCCCGCGTGTGCTAGTTTTCTCACTCACCGTCACAGTAACAGCTTTACCTAGAGGCTTTGAGACAAGTTTCTCCGTCTCTTTCACTTGTTTCTTAACTCCCTCAGACACCACCATAGCACCACCACCACCTTTAGGCTTTGAGACGCTTTTCTCCTTCTCTTTCACATGTTTGATGTTCCCCATCGAGAAATAGTCTTCTGAAAGTAGACAAAAGCAACAAGTATTGAGGTTTCGATATACCTCCTCCGATCTCCTTAGATGATGTTAGTGCGAGAAACTGGTTTATTATTTATTTTACAGACTGAGAAACTACGACGAAGGCGGCATTTGAATAATGGAGAGGGGAAGCCGTGTTGAACTGGCTTTTCCCGTCCTAAACTCGGTGGAAAATTTTATTAAGTGATGACTGTACGATGAATTCCCCATAAACTTCGTGGAAAAGACATTGAGCGTGTCGTACGGGCTTATTTATTTATTAAGTTTAACATTCACCCTTTATATAATATTTATTTTATAACAGCCACGCTATATCTTTCTAAAAATATCGAGATAGTAAATGTAATGAATAATAATTTCAATTGAATATAATAATATTTAACAAATTTTAAATTTTATGTTTAATATTTAATAATTAAATTTTTAATTAAATATAATATTTAATAGCCTTAAAATTTATAAATGGTTAAATCTAATTCATAAATTTGGAGCCTATTACTTTAACGGATTTGACTCTTTAGGCCAAAGTAACGGGACTCAAAGAGTGAAGTCTATGTCTTGAGATGATTAGAGAAGACTTGATATAATGGGCTTAGAGTAAGGTCTATTAGATCGTTGGGCTTGATTGAACCTTTCCCAAATAAAGCTCACACACACACTAAAAATGTTTAATGTATCTAGACTCATATAAGGCCTTGTTTGCTAAGAACCGTTGAATGCCATTATCATCAAACGGATAAGATTTATAACCAAATACTATAAATACCCTCTACCTCCTCATTTAGAGAGAACTTTGGTTAAAAAAAGTGTAGTTACTCTACGGAATTTTCCTTAAAAGACTAGATTTTTTATATTTCCACACCTACTCACAAAGCATACACTTGTCACCATATAGTCGAGTCTTGTTTGAGACAGCCTACTCCTCCTCTCCATCTCAATCACCTCCTCAATCATCCTTATACTTATCATTTCCCCGTTAGGCCACGTATAGTGCATTTACACATAATATGTGTGTGACCCCGCACTCGAACTAGCACCTTCACAAAATTTAAGTATATAATTAATAAAATCATACAAAATTTAGATAGTAATTCCCATACTTTTCTCTTATATATGCCTTCAAATGATATTGGTATGATGCATTCATGATGTGTGTATAATATATGTATATTTATATAGAAATATGCAATATGTATTAGTTGCATAGCTTATGAAGGTGACAAATGAATAAAGTATAACCACAACGATTTGCACATATTAGAAAAGTGGGTAGATCGATGGATGATTTAAGCTAATATTTTAAAGCATTATCTCTTTATTAAAACTTTTTATTAGGAAGATAAGAATGATATAATAAAATGAAAAACAAAAAGCATTATAAAATATCAAAGACATTAATAGGATCCTTTTTGATAATATTGATAAATGTTATTTAATAAAAAGAATATTTACTATTCTAACAACCGTTCACGTTTCCTTATAATAGGCCAATGAATTAGATTCTCTGCGAGGATTAATATCAATATGGCTCCTTTGAAAAATGAAGATTAAGTACGAAAATCCATGTGTACAATCCAACGGCCTATAGAAGCCCGTATTAGATCCATGATAATCTAAATAGATATCAGTCAAACTATAAGAAATGGAAAAAGTCCATGGATTTATCTGAAGGTATAACGAACATAATGCATTTTATAATAATTGCCACGCTCTATGATCAAAGAATGTGAACAGTTCACCGTGTATCCATACCATATAGCATGAGTATATTAAAATTCAGAATAATTAAAATTTATAAAAAAATATATTAAAAATTCTAAAACTTTACATTTTTTTACATTTTTTTCTTTAAAATAAAAAAAAATCAAAACACATATAACTAAACCTTTATATCTTAAGCAAATCCTTCCTATCCATGTGCTAGCAATGCACCTGATCCCACACCTTAATGCCAAAATCTTTATATGAAAATTTCTTATACTCGAAAAAAAAAAAATCCCCAAAATGGTAAACTAATACCTAATACATAACCACACAAGATCTTGAGCATAAACATGTAATGCATAACACATACATACAACCTATTATAATGCAACAATCACCGGTTATTATCTTTAAATTCAATTGTTCAAATAATATAGCCTTGGGCATCCCTAAACTTGGAATATATATGCATCGCATTGTCCTCAAAACAATGTCAAGCAATCATTAGCTTATCAGTTTACAAGCATCCATACAAATGTTCTCCTTCCATAAAGGTAACCACTTATAGATTTGTCCTAATATACAAAACCGTTACACGACCTCGTCCAGGTCAACAAACCACTAACATGAAAGTCAGTATCTAACTAACTAGATCTTATCGATAAAAGGCTACACTATGGCCAGATAAATCTTACCAATCACTAAGTGAAGTGTCCCAAATCACTAACATCAATTTGTATCTCTTGGTTTCACTTTTCATCAAATTAATTTAATTACTACCCTAGTAAGCACACCCAACAAATAATGACTACATACTTAGACATCAAGTATCCATACTTGCCGAATCATGGACATCAACACTTCCTGATACAATGTCTAACATATATGTCAACAGTTACACTTAGTGATTCTTAGATTTCAACCTAATTATATAGTCATTGATTATCACTTATGGTTTAGGTTTAGGGAAAAAGTTACATAACTCTATAAGATTGACTATTGTATACTGTAAATTACCAGCTACCTAATAATTTAGTTAATTACTTATAAATACTTATCTACTACTATAGTATTCAAAATAACTAGTATAATTACTTATACATATGTTACTATTACTACTACTTCATTTATTTATTACTTATATATGTACTAATATACATTATCAATTTTCTCGTTTACTTATTATTATAGATATCATTGTTATTTACTCAATCCCTTATATATGTTCATACATATACAAATGTTATTATTATTACTTATCTATTATTTGTTTACATCTATATGTGTATATATGTTATTATCGCTATTATATATTTATTTATGCATTCATTAATACTATTAGTATTTATGGTTGATATGCTATTACAATCATTGTTATTATTATTATTATTATTATTATTATTATTATCTCTTTTACTTATGATTAATTGGTAAACCATAACTTTAAAGACAAATTTAAATGGTCAAATTATGTATGTTGAAATTGATTTGAAAGTTTAAATTTGTTCAAATTTTATTTAAAGTGTAATTAAATTGTCAAATTCAATACTAGCATTGTTACTATTATCTAAATATTTTATAAATTAAATATTCATTGTGTGTGTATTTAATTTGCTAATTACAACACACACACTTCCACTAAGAATTCCATGTCAAAACAAATCAAAACACTCCTTTTTTCATAACATCATTTACTATTGCAACCAACATTTAACGAACTAACTTTTTGTTCAATATCTTCTTATCATTCATGGTTTATAAAATTGGTTTTTGATTAACACACTATGACATCCTTTAATTTCAAGAAAATAATGCTATTAGGATTCAAACAATAATCTTGATAATCCTTCACAACATTTTTTTTTTCTCTTCTCAATTTCAACCCAAAAAAAAAATCAAATAAACTTATAATTAAAACACAGTCATCGATTCATAATCAACTAATCCTTAATCCAAAATTTCCATACTCCTTTAAATCTAAAAATTGAATTTGTTCTTTCCCCTCAAGAATCTCTTTTCCATGAATTTGCCAACTTCAATCTCTAACTAATCATGTACACATCAAACTTACATAAAATACAACCATACCTTGTTAAATCATGTTTACAATATTCTAGTTCTAATTGCTCTATATGCATACAACCTACAAGCAGCATCCCAACTTTTTCTCCCTTCACAATCAATTATAAAATTAAAACAATTATTAGTAAATAGGATTAAATCAACTAATACAAGTTCCTTACCTGAACCAATTTGTGAAACACCAATCCCCTTTGGATTTGCTCCACCAACAAGAAGGCACAATTTTTGTGAATTTCTTATGCCTACCACAATTTCATACAATGAGAAATGACTTTTATCAAAAATTGAGTCCACCACAATAACAACATTACCTCTAATCTAAATTTCTTTAAATTTTGTAATATTATTGTTGTGACTAAATGTTTCTTTCAAAAATTCCTTATTTAAATTAGGATATGAGAGTTCGAAACAACTTACACCTTAACAATCATAGAAGAAGATAAGAAGGAATTTTCCATAAAAATCCCTTACCTAAATTATTGTTATGGCAAAATAGGGAGATAAGGTGCTATTCTTTTTCTTTTTATATTTTGCAACTAAGGATTTTCACGTGGTCCACCCTAACTGTTGTAGAGTAGTATATACTACATTATCATGATTTATAATTAGATAGGATATAAATCATTGAATTACACATCAATTAATGAGGAAATTTACCAACATACCCTTTCTTTTAATTTTATTTTATGGGGCATTTCAATAATATTATAAGGTAATACCAAAATCCTCATATGAAGTTAACAAGGAATACCAAAAATAATATTCTAAGGGCAACCAGAGAATGTACCTATTATATAATATTTATTTTATAATTGCCGCAAGTATCTTTCTAAAAATGATAAAAAATAATAATAAATTTAAGAAATGATAATTCAATTGAATATAATATTTTAACAATTTTAAACTAAAATATAATGTTTAATTCAATATAATATTTGACAACTTTATATTTCATTTATAAAATTATTATGCAACATTTAAATAGTAATTTTCATACCTTTCCTTTTATATATTACGTTTTTCATTGATGCTAGCTGGCGAAGCATTATAAAAGAGATAAAAAGTATTTAATAGATAGAATATTACTTTAACAACCACTCACATTTCCTGTTAACAGTAAATGAATTAAGATATGGCTACTTTAATAATTGGAGATTAAACAAGTTAGTGGAATGTAATTCAAGTGGTTCAACTTAATCCTAAATGTTAATAATTTATTTGTAATTTTCTCCATTACTATTAATATATATAGCACACAATATTCCGACAAATGAGTCCAAACTTTGGATCGATTTTTTCTGCTAGACAGGAGCATGCTTTCTTTTGTAACTTTCTAAAAGTTGCTGTTCCTTCGAATCTTAAATCATGTAATTAAGCATGCAAGACTTAGGGCGCTGGTGAATAATGAATCGTGCTACTACTTCGCATCTATAAATTCGGGTCAATGGTTGGACGTCATCACCTGGATCCATTAATCCAAGCTATTTGAGCTATAGAAAAATATGTAATTATTCTACATGGTCACGCTCCTCACTGAACTATAACATTCTCATGCCGAACCATCCGCCTAAACAGAGCCACCAATTTAGCAACACCATGTAGTACTCTGACCTAACGTAACAGCACTATCATACTGCCCACATAAAGCACATTTGGTTTCATATGGATAAAAGCTGATTTGGTTAAATTTATGTTTCAATAAGAAGTGTCAATTAATATATTTGGTACCGAAATCATATGCATTTGATATAATAAATTATTGCTTTAAGCTTTTTTAACAATTTGATTTCAGGGGATGTAGCATTGGGCAAGGGTTGATGAAATTGTAATAAAAGCCAAATAGTTCAACAAAATTAATGATCATGATAGAGAGAAACAAGATAAATAAGCCAATTAGCAAGAGGACGGTATAGTTAAAAATGGATTAATAATTTAATGCCGAGGATGCAATATACGGAAGAAAGGGGTTCATGACACAACTATATATATACTGAACATAGAACCATGGAAATTCCCAGAAATATCATAATGAAGCAATACAATACACATATTAAGAGATACATGTGAATTTGCTGTTCTTAAGCAAACTAATTTGCAAAAAAGTTCGGAAAAAAACTAATTTATTGAATATCGTGACAAAATTATAGATTGAGATTGCAATTTCACCAAATAAAAAAATCTATATAAGAAATCGCCAATAATGACATGTTAAATCTAGTGACATGGAGAACTCACAGCATAGGCCACAAACAACAACAACACAGAATAAAAAGTTAAATCAAAACCCCAAAATAAGATTGTCTCTCATCCCTCTCCTCTTTGCCCTCTAGTCTCCACCTCTGGCTCTCCCTTTTCCCTTCCTTATCACACCGCGCACGCGAGTCTTGGTCTTCAACACCAACAATTCGATGCTTGCCCTCCACCTCCAGCTCTATCTTGTCCTTTCCCTATCACACCGCACACATAAGTTTTGGCCTTCGACACCGATAGTTCAACGCTTGCCCTCCACCTCTAACTCTCCCTTATCCCTTCCCTATCACACCGCGCATGCAGGTCTTGGCTTTCGACATCAACAATTCAACACTTGCCTTCCACCTCCGACTCTCCCTTGTCCCTTCCAATACTAATAATAAAAAGTAAGTCTAATATATGAACCAGGACTAAGTCTAGTAGTTGCTTGCAACTAATTTAAGTGAGAGTTAAGGTGGGTGAAGTGACACCATTATTAATCCCCTTTCGCTTTACCGTGTCAAATGTCACTGAATGCATCCATTATCCTCGTGCTAATACTTTTTTAAGTTCCCAACTACTAAATGTAACCAAAGCAAGCAACTGCAAGGACAATAATTCACAAGGAAAATAGTTGAACTTCATTTATTTATTTGTTTTAGCTCAGTTGATGCATTTCATGGATGGCTACACCCATCTTGAATATTAAAACATAGTGGTATTATAGGTGATTAATACTTTTGATGCGTGAAACTCTAGGTATATTAAGCCTAAAACCCTGATGATGCTAGTTGGTTTCAATTATCCCGAGAATTGTCTTGAATAAGCGATGTATAACTAAACCCCAATTAAACCCATTGACTGTAACCTAAGTTATCAATAGATATTCCTAGTAATTCGATTAAGAATTCTATGGAAAAAGTTATTTTGCAAAAGAACAAAAAGAGGGTATTTTGTATCTCACGAAATGTGTTTGTTTTCATTCAATAATAAGATGTTTCTCATAGCTGGCCCTTGCATGGCTTATATAGAGTCATACAAGAATATGGAAAGCCTAAGTTGCCTAATCTATTTGTTTCCTTACCCTCATGTAACCGAGTAGGCAACTAAATAATATAAACTACAAACTAAAACAAATACTAAAAAAAATATAACAACAATCCCGTAAATTCCCTTTCCTATTTTGGTTCAATATATAATATTTCTTATTCTAGAACTTCAAATCCTTACTTTTCTTCCATGGAAACATGAATTGCATTAATAGGTGTTGGTTATCCTTTCATGTAATTTGATTCCTTGTCTTGTAAGTCCATAACTAATCCTTGTAAAGCATCATTCATCCTCTTTACTCTAGCTCGGGTCATTGGTCCTTTAATTCCTTACAATGGATCTTAAGTCCTCGGTTCTGTCTTCTTAAGTGCTCGATGATCCTCATCATTCCCTCTTTTGATAAGAATCAAAATCCGTCAAGACTTATCATTAGGGCAAGAGCTAAAGGATTTCAAATCTTGGCGATGAGGGCCCATTTTAAGCACATCGACCCCTGAATTATTTGTTTACTAACCTCTTTTCTCTTATTCATGCATTATATATTCCAACAGGCACATTTATCATGCTTTACAGGGCGATGGACAAACTCACTAAGACTCAGCTTGTGGATTATTCATAGACCGACTTAAATTAATGATGAGCTGAGCCGACAAATCCTATGGAAGAGCTAGCATGATGAAGACTGTTTTTATTTACAATTATTTCTTTGGACTATTTATGTTGTAATCTTTCTTTTGGGACACTTTTTATTTGGTTGTAATTAAGTTTTAGGACTGGCCACCCTAAAAGTAGCATAGTTGTAATTTTGTGAACTTTTTAACCTAAAGAGAGCAAGTATTTGGGTTTTGAGAGGCCAATTTTTCAGAACAAACACTCATATTCACGTGAGAGAATTAGGGTTTCCTAGTTCAAAATTCCCTCTTATCAATTTCAATCCCAAGAATTGAAATTGTGGCGAGTGCAACACTTGAAATTGTGAGTCATATCAATTTCATTTTGTTGTGATTTCTTTTCTTCTCTAGTGTATAATATCTAGGTTTGAATTGGCATATTTCTTGGTCAAATTTTCTTCATAATCATTTAAATTTTTGTGTTTAATTGAGTTACTTTTACACTTGAATTCAATTCATCCATTCTGCATGCTTCTTGAGCCGTAAAAGTATTAGTTGTGGAAAGGGGGGTCACGATTATTTTCTTGTGGATTGTAAGTAGTAATCATGTGGGTTTTGGAGTATAATTTGTGATTACCATTGATGATTATACTATTTTGTTGATTTATTTCATGTAATTCATCATTCGGTCCATATATTGCAATTAGGGCCATGTTATAATTGCTTAATCTTGAACCGAATTGTGCTAGTCCTTAAAGATTATTATTTGGTTTAATTTGCATGTGCTTAATCCCCTTTTAGGCACATCATAATTTGGTATCAAAGCATTATCATACTTGGATTTAAGATTGATCACACCATTGTTTGAAGAATTGGTTACAAATAGTGAGGATTTGCACCATTTGATTACTAGTTTAATTGACATTATTTAATTGTCTTTCAAATTGGTTTTGCATGTGCTTAATCTTGGTTTTAGGCACATCATCTTTCCTCGAAAAGATTCGTTATCGAATCACCTGCATTATAAAAAGTAAGATCATAAACATTAAAATTGTGCTTACATTACCATAGTGACTCAACAAATTAATCTTGTGGGTGTTGTCATTGATGCGCTCCAAAACTTGGAAAGGTCCCTCTCCTCTAGGATGTAATTTAGGCTTTTGTTGCGATGCAAATCTTTCTTTTCTCAAATGCACCCAAACCTTTTCTCTTGGATGAAATACGGTTTTGATACGTCCCTTTGATATTGGCCACTCCCGGATCACATCCAATTTCTTCTCATCCACGGCTATGCCATCTGTACCTGTCATAAAGCCAAAAGAAAACATTATATTAGGCAACGAAAGGTTAGTGTCAGTATAAGTAAAATAAACATCCTTATACATAAGTACAAGTAGTTGTTTCCTCGCCAATATTACACTCTTAACCTTATTTTTTCTAGTAAATTTCTCTTCTCTCAGTGTTTCAAACTCTTTTCCCTCATAGCTTTCTAGTGTTTGTCTCTCACTCTTTTCTTTTTTCTCTCCTTTCTCTTGCACACACTCGTGTTTCGCTCTAACTTCTTTAGTAATTTTCACTTGATCCTCACAAGCTTCTCATGGTTTCTATGGAGTTAGAACCACTTTCCTTTTGTTTAAAACAAAAGAATATTGGTTCTTGTACCCATCATACATAACCTTCCTGTCAAACTGCCATGGTCGCCCTAACAATATGTGGCTAGCTTGCATAGATACCACATCACACATAACCTCGTCTTTGTAGCTTCCTATGGAAAAGGCTATAAGAACCTGCTTAGTCACCTTAACCTCCCCACATTTATTCAACCACTATAATTGATATGGTCTCGGATGTTTCACAGCTTTCAACTACATCTTATCGACCAGCAAGGTGCTAGCAACATTAGTGCAGCTGCCACTATCGATTATCAAGCTACAAACTTTGCTCTGCACGTAACACCGTACATGAAAAATATGTTCACGCTGGATCCCCTCACCATCTTCCCAAGGTTGTACACTAAGTACTCTCCTCGTGACATACAGCTCGTCACTCATGGGTCCCTCTAAGTCAACATCATCATACTCCTCTGATGATGACTCCTCATCCTCCTCAGAGCTCACACTCTCTACATCCCCACTATTACTGATAATCATAGCTTTCTGATTTGGACATTGGGATGTAATGTGCCCAAATCCCTGACATTTAAAACATTTAATATCTCTAATCATAGAAAGGGGTTTAGTGTCAATCTTTCCCTTAGGTGCAGCAATGGGATTCTTAGCCTTCACATCCTCCTTAGGCTTTAAATCGGTGGAGTTTCTCTTCCATGTAGACTTCCATGGAGATTTGGAAGTCGAACTAGTCTTTTGCTCACTCCTATACTTTCATTGCCGCTTTACTTTAATAGCTCAGTGCAACAACTCTTCTATATCTAAGTAATGGTGAAGATCTACTACGTTAGCTATTTCCCTATTTAACCTATTAATGAAACTAGCCATAGTAGCCTCATCATCCTCCTCAATTCTTGCCTTAATCATGGCCATCTCTAACTCTTTGTAGTAATCCTCTACACTTTTATTTCCTTGAGTCAACCCTTGGACTTTCTTAAGTAAGTCCCTATGATAGTGACTAAGAATAAAACACTTCTGCATGATCGTTTTCATCTCCTCCCAAGTGCTAACAGGTCACTCTCCATACATGCGCCTATTACGCACCAACTAATCCCACCACACACTAGCATAATTTGAAAACTCTACTACAGCTAATTTTATCTTTTTCTCCTCAGTGTAGTTGTGATATTCAAACACATGATCCGTTTTTCTCTCCTACTCTAAATACAGCTCTGGATCATTCTTTCCCTAAAAGGTTGGGATTTTCATCTTAATACTCCCTAAATTACTGTCATGCCTCTGGATGCTTCCCCTATCCCTCACGTGTTGGTAATCTCCAAAATCAGATTCCTCACCTTCATCTATCCTAATGCCTCCCCTATTATGTCTACCTACTCCTTGCTTGACAGTAATACTACTAGATGATTCCCTATTCCCTTCCATCATATCCTTCCTTTCATAGATCCACTCTAGTTCACCAGTTAGGATCCTCTTCATCTCCCCTATCAATTCCTTAAACATCACTCGACTTTCCCCTCTATTAGTGTTTTGTCCCGACATAATTATAAAATTTGCAACAAGTTACGATCACAATTACAAGAAATATATAAGTATGTTCCTCACACCCACTCGTGTATTTCTCACAATCCCACTCATGCATATCTCTCACAAAATATGATCTCACAACCTAATTTTTGTAATTCTTTTGCTAGGAACTCAATTTGGAACTCCTAAACTCAAATTACTAAGTTAACACTAATAATTACTATCGGCTTAAGTCGTGTGAATGAAGGAGTACTAACTATACAGTCTAATTAATATGGAAAGATTCACCACTGGACAGAAATTGCAATCAAACACAAAAGGAAATAAATCATTATGGAACCGATTGTTCAAGGGATGTGTACAATTTGAATTCCAAACATAGACAATCAAGGATATGTTACAGTAGGAATTGGAAACAATTGATATGGAAAGTAAATTAAATCAATAAGCTATCTTATAATTTTGGCAATTGCAATTCTTTCATAGCTGAATTCTAATTTTTGTTTTTTAATGTCGGTTCTTAATTTTTTTTTTTTTTTTTGCAATCGAATTGACTTTTTTTTTCTTATAGAAGAACTATAAATTAAAAACAATTGATTGTTCAATTGAGAACCCTAAATGTTGTCGACCCTAATGAATTGTGAATACGGAACAAGAATGATTTTTTTTTATATGACTTTTATCTATAAATATGGAAAAGACAACAGACGAGTATAGAAAAGAACAACATAATTTTTTTTATATACAAATTTCTAACTATGAATATGGAAAAGACAACAAGCGAGTATGGAAAAGAATAACAAACGAATATGGAAAAGAACAATAGACGAGTATGGAAAAGAACAATAGACAAATTAAAGAAAAGGATAGAATTTACTTGATTCAAGAAGTCGAAACTCTAATACCAAATGATGTGTGAAACCTATGTATATTAAACCTAGAACCCCGACAATGCTAGTTGTTTTCAATTACCTCGAGGATTGTCTTGAATAAGCGATGCGTAACTAGACCCCAATCAAACCCGTTGACTGTAACCTAAGTTATCAATAGATATTCTAATAATTCGATTAAAAATTCTATGGAAAAAGTTTTTTTGCAAAAGAACAAAAAGAGGGTATTTCGTATCTCACGAAATGTGTTTGTTTTTATTTAATAATAAGATTTTCCTCATGGTCGGCCCTTACACGGCTTATATAGAGTCATACAAGAATATGAAAAACCTAAGTTGCCTAATCTATTTGTTTCTTTATCCTCATGTAACCGAGTAGGTAACTAAATAATATAAATTACAAACCAAAACAAATACTAAAAAAAATATAACAACAATCCCGCAAATTCCCTTTCCCATTTCGGTTTAATATATAATATTTCTTATTCTAGAACTTCAAACCCTTGCTTTTCTTCCATGGAAACATGAATTACATTAATAGGTGTTGGTTCTCTTTTCATGTAATTTGATTCCTTAGCTTGTAGGTCCATGACCAGTCCTTGTAGAGCATCATTCATCTTCTTTGCTCTAGCTCGGGTCATTGGTCCTCTAATTTCTTGTAATGGATCTTAAGTCCTTGGTTCTGTTTTCTTAAGTGCTAGATGATCCTCATCAACTTTTCTACTCAAGAAAGCATAACAAGTAGTGCATATACTTCATTTCTTTTATGCAACATGATTTTTTTTTTTTTGTCAATTCTTGTATTCATGGTTACCAATAACTTTGCTGAGAAATTAACAAAAGCTATAGAAGAAGCTACACGTTACTCGCAATCCAACCATATTAGGATGATATTGCTGTTATGTGTTCATGAAATTTAATATATTTAATTATCAAAGATGATTCTTTTTTCCCATTCCAATCATAGTCAAGGGTGATAATGAAGATAAGTTTTAAGAAAGCTAATAATAAAACTATGAAGTAGACATGAAGATTGGATAACACATTGGAAAGCAATGATAAATTTCAATATCTAAGATCAACTTTAGAGAGGGCCAATTCTAATCTAAGTAGCTTAGATGAATTGGAGAAGTGTTTTCTGTACTCTTATGTAGCTGCAGAATGTTATGAGTGTCTAAAAATATGGTTTGCATCACCCTTGGCTGTCAATGCAACATGATATGAATCATTAAGGATGATTATGAGAGAAGGTGAAGACTAAATTCTGGTGTGAAGTGTTTTAGACATGTGAGCATTTATCTGATGAGAAATCAATGAAGTGAGTGTATTTAAGATAATGAGTAAAATTCAAAAAGAAAGTGAGCAACCTAATAATAAAAGAGTGACCACTTTAGACTAAAACATTTTTTAACCAACATCTTATAATCTGTACTTATTGTTTGATTCATTTTTGCTTCTATTTCTACTAGAACTCTTGCAAATGAATTACATCTTCCTTTGTATATTTTCATAATGGATCGTACTACTTATACCAGTGACGACAATACCATTTAGCAGATTAATGTGGATGATGAGTTAGATGCTCATGGGGGTGATTCCATTATGCCATCTAATATTACTGCGGAAACATCTCTCAACTCCCAAAAACCTAATGGAAAGAGACTTAGAGTAAACACTTCTTAAGTTTATGAAGTTTTTACAAAAACAGGAGTAGGAAAGGATGGTAAAGAAAGAGCAAAATGTATAGGATATAAGAAAGAATATGTTATTGGTAGTTCTAAATATAGGACATTAACTTTAATTCGACATATGCATAAGTGTCGTTTGCTTCCCAAATATTATAATGTGAGTGATATGATAATTGATCAATCTGGAAAGATAAAGCAAGAAAAATATATTACAAAGTTGCTTGTAAAATCTTGTCAATGGCAACAATTTAACACAATCTTCCTTTCTCGTTTATTGAATACAGAAGGATTGTACAATTGATAAAGCATTTCTATTTTAATTATATTCCCATTTCAAGGAAAATGGCTTCATCTGATATTAGAAATTGTACTTAGCTGAAGAAGAGAATCTGAAAAAAGTTTTAGGAAAAATTCATGATAGAGTTTGTTTGACATCTAACTTATAGACAACTTCTACGAGTGAGAGTTATATGTGTTTGACTGCACATTTTGTGGATGGCAATTGGAAACTTAATAATAAAATTCTTTCTTTTTGTCATGTGCCTCTTTCTCACTTAGGAGTTGAATTATCAAAGAAGATGTTTAATTTTTTGAAAGATTGAGGTATTGATAAGAAAGTTTTTAGTCTTACCTTAAACAATGTATCTGCTAATGATTGCATGCAAAATCTCTTCAAAGATCAGTTTAACTTACAGTATAGTTTGTTGTGTGATGGTGATTTTTTTTATATTAGATGTTGTGCTCATATTCTTCACCTTATTATAAAAGAGGGCTTAAGAATAACCACTGAGGCTTTACATAAAATAAGAGAGAGTATAAAGTAAATAAAGGGATTAGAGAGTAAAATGAAATATTTCTAGGAGTGTGTTGAACAAGTCGTTAATCTTGACATCAATGTTGGTTTGCATTTGAATATAGCTACCAGATGGAATTCTACCTATCTAATGCTTGATAGTGCTCTTAAGTATTAAAGTGCTTTTTCTTATTTTCAATTAAATGACTACTAGTGGGGGAGTGGGAAAGAATACAAAAATTATGCACATAAATTTGATATTTGGTTTTTCATATTCAACTTCAAACCTATATTTTTTACTAAGTGTGGAGAATAAAATGTTTATTGAATAAGAATTTAATAAGTGAAGATTTTATCATAAGAAATATGTGCATTAAGATGAAAGGAAAATTTGACAAATATGTGTATTAAGATGAAAAAAGTTTCAAAACAACATTGTCAAATGAAAATTTAAATGTGATTGTTGATGAAGAATGATTACTATTGATATAATTAGTTTATGACCATTCATACTCTTATTTGACATAAAGTTTGTGTAATGATTGTATTTGTTATCTTGACTACTTTTTTTTTTGTTTGATGTTTGTAAATTATGATTTTAATCTTTACATTTAGTATATAAACTTCTAATTTAACCTAGCATTTCAATAAGGCTGATGGTCTATCATTTCTAATATGGAAGATAGTGAGATGGGTTAAAAATATGTACTTGAAGGATGTTGTAGGTTTTATGGTCATAATTTCTTTAGTAAAATGATGAAATTATGGTTCTTTATCAAAAGAAAATATGTAATATATATATATATATATATTTAAAAGATAGTATAAAAATAAAAGAATAGAAGATGATAAAAGATTTTTTTTTTTCAAAGTTTTGCTGTAGTTATTAAATTTATTTTATTCATATAAACGCATTTTATATTTTACAAAAAGAAAATAAGTAAGTTAAACGGGTTGAGTTAGCTATTAACTCATCAAATAATAGTAAAAATTGATTAAACATCAAAAGGTAAAAATAGATTAAATAAATTAAATTAGTAAGTTGACGCCCGTTAATAAGTTAAGTTAAATCAGTAAATTCTAACATATTTAACTCATGAGTGAAAGTGCATCAAATCAGATTTACCCGTTTAATCACTTGCACAAACTTCCACAAAGGGTTTTGAGTTTTGCGGATAAACCCTGACCCTGTTCTTACTACAACCAATTCAGTTCAGGTGAGTCCACTTCTTCCTTATCAAGCCATTCTCTATTCCTTCACTTCATATCATGTCATACCCATTTGTATAGCCTAGTAATGGACCAAAAAATGTTCCTTTCTACTCATAAACCCATACCTAACACTCCTTTGCCAGTCCTACAATTCAATTTAGCAAGACCCAAACTTTCGGTAAAACCCCGTGCGAATTTCTCCAAGGAAGTTACTCTAGAAACACCATTTTTGGGTAAAAGTTTGGTTCTTGATGGGAAAGTTGCTGGCTTTAATCATTGTCCGAAAACCCGTGTTCCGGTTTATCCCATTAGAGCTGCAGTAAAGAGGAGAAAGGAGATGCCTCTTGATAATGTGATTCAAAGGGATAAGAAATTGAAACTGATACTTAAAATTAGGAAGATTCTAGTAAGCCAACCAGATAGGATAATGTCACTTAAGGATTTGGGTAGATATAGGAGAGACCTTGGGTTGGCAAAAAAGAGGAGGTTGATTGCTTTGTTGAGGAAGTTCCCGGCTGTATTCGAAATTGTTGAGGAAGGGGTGTATTCTTTGAAGTTAAAATTGACAGATGAAGCCGAGAGGCTTCATTTTGAGGAATTGAAGGTTAGGAACGAGATGGAGGATTTGTTGGTCGTCAAGTTAAGAAAATTGTTAATGATGTCACTTGAGAAGCGTATTCTGCTTGAGAAGATTGCCCATCTTAGGACTGATTTAGGGCTGCCTTTGGAGTTTCGGGATACAATTTGTCACCGTTATCCACAGTACTTCCGTGTTGTTGCAACTGCACGAGGCCCTGCCCTGGAACTTACTCACTGGGATCCTGATCTGGCAGTTTCAGCTGCCGAGCTCTCTGAAGAAGAGAACAGGGCTAGAGAAATAGAGGAGAGAAACTTGATAATTGATAGGCCTCTCAAATTCAACAGAGTCAAGTTACCCAAGGGTCTTATTTTGTCTAGGGGTGAGATGAGAAGGATTGCTAAATTTAGGGACTTGCCATACGTATCCCCTTATTCTGATTTTTCAGGGTTGAAGTCAGGTACCCCAGAGAAAGAGAAACATGCTTGTGGAGTAGTTCACGAGATATTGAGCCTCACTGTAGAGAAGAGAACTCTTGTTGATCACCTTACCCATTTCAGAGAAGAATTTAGGTTCTCTCAACAGTTGAGGGGTATGCTCATAAGGCATCCAGATATGTTCTACGTGTCTTTGAAAGGAGATAGGGATTCAGTCTTCCTCAGGGAAGCTTATCACAATTCTCAATTGATTGAAAAGGACCGATTGTTGGTTATCAAAGAGAAGCTCCGTTCACTTGTTTTGGTTCCTAGGTTTCCAAAAAGAGGTGTTCCAAAGAACGGTGCTGATGGGCTTCAAGGAACATTTAAGCAAGAAGATGAAAGTGATGAGGATGACAAGAAAGGTTGGTCAAATATTGATGACTTTATCAATGATAGTGGATTTGATGATGATGATGAGGATGATGATGGAGATTATGAAGATGATTGGAGTGAGGAGGATGAGATTCCACCTAACGATTTTGACAATGATTGTGGCATGCTAAATATTGAAATGAGTACTCGCGTTAGGCAAGCAAAGGAGCCCGCTAGGAGGGAAGAGAAAGTACTTATACCTGTATATCCTGATGGTCAGCCAAGGGAACGATGGTGAGTGCCAAGTTTACATTTGGAGAGGGGAGACCCTGCACAAAATAGGTGTGGCTGTCCCAACCAACTGATTAGCGCATTTTGTTGTGCTTGCTTGATGGAATTGAGCTGATGTAATTGGTGGATAATGAGAAAGTTGACACATGCACCTCTTCTCAACTATTTTCAAGCAGTCTGCACCTTAAGAGTGCAGCCATTGAGTATACAAATCATATATCTATCTGTTAACAAACATTTTATACTTGTGTAATTGGAAATTTTCCATGGATGTTCATGTGACCATTTTCCAAGTTGCTATTTGTTCCATTGGATATGGAGATCAGATTGGGAATTCCTTTTCATGTGTGGATGAATTTTTAGATAATGGATATAGTCACGATGCCCTAAGCTACTTTAGCCTTTATTCTTTGTTTGAGTTGGATATATTGACTTTACTTTAGGCAAGTGCAGCCTACTCTTTATGTGCATTTGGCTTAATCAATGACCCACAATGGGTCAGAAGGATCTAATCTTGCCACTCATATCTTATGCCTTAGATATGGAGCCTCATCAACTTTTCTCTAGCCTTGTCAGTCTATAAGTACAATAAGCTGCCTTCCAATATGGCATGGCCAGAGAAAGAGATATCTTGCTCTCTTTCAAATAGAAGTGTGTATAGCTCACAATAAAAGGAAGGTTCTCTACTTGCCACACCATGACGTCGAAGGCAGTTGTTGTTAACTCCCTCTCAAGGGCTTCCAACTCTGCCTCTTATTGCTCAAACTGCTGAGGCAAACTGGCTGCCTTTATTTTATTTATTTATTATTTATTTTTATTTTTTTGTGGGTGGGGGTGGGGGGGAAGTGGAGATGGGGTGGTGTTGGGGTTTAACAACTTTTCTGTCTTGCACTAAAAGTCCCATTAAAATATTCCATGTCATTCCCTGTGGAGTTTTTCCTGATCTCTTCATATTGTCATGTGCCCTTTCTATTGCATTCTTTGCTTGTCAATTATCTCTGTGCATGATTGCAATGGTGCCTATAAGTGTGCTCTTTTTGATATCAATGGTTGCTGATATTTTTTGGATGAAATTGCCTGTGAAGTGCTGTCTGATTATATCCATGCATTATCCATGAGCAATAACAAGCATTCTCTCTGCATTACCAATGGTTGCTTTGAATGTTTTCTTAAGAAAAATGCTTTTGAAATGTCCTCTACTCAAGAAAGGCTTCATTAGGAGTGACATGGCACTTCAAATGCTTATTGGTGACTATCAAGTACATCTTAGAATTTGACATATGGCGTCTTTGTGTGACAACTTGGTAGGTTAGCTAATGCATTGGGTAAAAATTGATGCGTTTTGTTCATTTATTTGTCTAAGCTTATCACTGAGCATTTCAAGCAACCTATAACTCCTATTCAATCTTTTTGGTCTTTGATCACTTTATCTGGAATCATGGAAATAAGCTAGAGGACTGTTTTAAAACATAAAGTTAATATAAAAATCATTGTAGATGAGATTTATGGAGTTTTCTTCATAGTCCTCATATCAAAAAATTGTTTGGAGTAATCCTGTTGTGAGAAAGCATGAAAGCCTGGTCGGTTCTGTAGCAACTTGTGAAGTTATGGAACTACTACTTTGCTTTTAAGGTGAATGACCAATCAATATTTTCCATGCTTAAATGACCTTTCCATTTTGCTGGAGCAGAAAAGATTAATTAGAAAAACCAATACAAATCCCACATTAGTAGCAGGCTGTCATGACGATGCTAACTTTAGTCTTTAGCATTTGTGATCTATTATTCTGATTACTTGATGGACTATTCTGCTATTTTGATACCTAACTTTATTGTCTGTGAAATGCTTTGAGATTGTTTGCCTAAAGACTGATTAGAATAAGTGCTGGCTTCCTTGACAAGCTCAATGTCTTTATTAGCACATTCCTAAGGCAATATCCCAAATTGGTTGTGAGTTCCCTTGTAGTATCATGACATTATTTATTCTACATCTCTGGTGAGTCACTTGAAAGTGGCAGGCTAAAGAACAACGGGAAAGTGCATACCCCATTATTCCACATGCAAGGAAGAGCAGCAGTAAACGCAAGGGAGAAAGTGCTGAACTCCATGGACATTCAATTCTTGAAGTGGTATTCCAGAGCAGCAAGGAGGTGAATCTCTCATTATGTGGTTATATCATGCTCTATCCTATCCGTATACTCAATCTAGAGATCTTGAAATTTTCATATATTCCCATGTTTTGATAACCTGTCATCAGAAAGCATCCTTGGTTGGATGTGTTCAGTCACTATGTAGGGTTCCATGACCATTTTGCTTGAA
This sequence comes from Laguncularia racemosa, assembly GCA_037954665.1. NCBI lineage: Eukaryota > Viridiplantae > Streptophyta > Magnoliopsida > Myrtales > Combretaceae > Laguncularia > Laguncularia racemosa. The sequence continues at coordinate 965,016 of JBBMOL010000083.1, forward strand.
TGCTAACATTTATGTTGAAACAGCATATGGATCATATGGTGAGGAACTTGATTGTCTAGACATGCCATCTGAGAAGTGAATGAATATTTACATGGTGTAAAAATATATTTCTACCATTTTTAGTTTTCCATTCTACAAAACAGAATCATAACTTCATTTTCAATCTTCAATTTGTTGATACATGGACTTCCCTGATATCTGTATTACTGTTGGATATTGAGGTGATAATCAAGAGCGGTGGCTCTAACTAGTGGAGGCTGATGGTAGGAGGTGGCATTGGTCATTGGCACTCAAGGATGATACTTGATATCTATACTAAAAGTGACAAATTATAAAGGATTCTTAAACCTCATTTGAAGCTAAGATTTTCTTTTACTGTTAGTTACAACCTGTTCACTTTGCCGTAATAACAATTCTATTGCCCCCTTATTCCTTGTGGAATTGTTGTTATGGCATTTGGTTAGATTTTAGCCCCACAATGGCAATGCTATGAAGAATTGCTATTGTGGAAAATAATGAATATGTATTCATAAAGAATAACAAGTCAGCACTTGTGTAATTTTGCTTCTCCCCAAATTAACCTCATTCAAATTTAAACATTATATTTTTTGCCCTTTAATAAAAAAATGTAACTTTATCCTGGAAGAAAAACCCTAGTTCATCTCTTACTGCCTGCCTTCTCTCACTCTACTGAAACTCACCAAGCAACTGTGACTCGAGCCAGGGAAATTTGCTTTGCTGGTTGACACTCTTCTCTCTCCTCTAGTCACCACTCTTATCCCTGAATGGAAGCTTAAACAAGCGCTAGTAAGCATTGTCACCTTTCTATGGTTTTTCTGCCCTTTTCACCGGTAGTTCTTCTTCTTCAATGGGTTAGAAGTTTTATCGATGGTTCTTCTTCTTCTTCAGTAGGTTATAATTTTATCTGTTTTATGTGTATTTATGCCATTTTGATCCCCATGCTTCTATGGCTGATTTGTAGTAATAATTTTATGCTTGTTTTAAAACTATTATCAAATTTTAGTACAACATAAAGTAGCTTTTCTTTATTGTGGGTGCAATCATTTTTGTACTTTGGACAATTTCTTTTGAAATCACAGTGGTCATTCACAAGTATTTACACTAAAGTAACCCTTCTTTTTTTTTTTTTTTTTAATGATCTAGTTTAAGAATGTGAGATTACAAGCAGGGGAAGTGAAATTTTATGTTGTTCTGGTCTCTTGGAATCAAATTTTGGATGTAAATTATTAATAAAATGAGATTGACGTAGGATTTTTTTTTTAATGGTATTTCAAGTTTCATTGTGTTGATTAAATTGTCTTATTATTGTGAGTGAGCAAGCAAGCTTTGTAAATGTTGCAAAGTTTGCAGCTGTGCACCGTGGTGTGGGTGTGGTGTTGTGAAGTATGTATGCTATGTTAAATGCTTTTTTATCAATGTTGATGTATTGCCAATGCTCAATGATTACTTATTGGGATTGGATACAAATTAACAAGTATGCTGGTGTAAACATTAGTTTGTTATGTTCAGCTGTAGTGACCTATTTCTCTTGTTCAGTTGAGCTAATAGTTTTCTAGCATTTCCTTTTTTTTTTTTTTTTCCAACATGCTAGTAGAATTGCCTTTAATTTCCCTAAAGTGATTTTTATTATCAAGTACCCAGGAAGTGACATTTTCTCCCCTGCCATATGCTTCTTTTCTATTTTTAATATATACTAATTAAATATTTCCCTCTTTTATTGATGCCACTCATCAATGATCTTTGCATGAAGAAATAGAATGCTGGTATTTGGTTTTGTCCTTAAATTACAAATACAATATACTTTTTGGAGCTCATGCTGTGTAGCTTTTGGAGCTTGGTGCAATGATGGAGAGGCTCGAGCTTTTGCATTTCTATCTACCCATTTAAAGAAAATATGTTAATTTTGTCCAGTACCTATGTGTTACAGTTATTGAAAGTAAATATTTATTGTGTGTGCAGCTGATGTGGTGTGTGGAGTTGTGTTTGTAGCTGGTGTTGGGTGGTGGTCTAATTTGGTGTTACAGGTGCTGTAGAGTGGTGTGAGCTGGTGTCTGTGCCTGGAATGTTGGTTGGATGATGGAGCTGTGAAGTGGTAAATTTTGCAACTCTTAACAATGGATATGTTTGTTGGTGATCTTTTCATTGTATGCTCTATGCGGTTTTTTGTGTTTGGGAATTACTTCAAATTCCTGGCACAGGTTCTATTGTCAATTCTCTTGCATCATATTTTTTATAGTTTATATATATAGGAACAAGGAAAATAGTATTTTGTAACATAATTTTGTTATGTTCTTTTTCCCTAATCAGTGTTCAAAAGCAGTTTTCATTGGCTTAGAAAGGGATGACAATGAACCTGAAGTCTTGGTGCTACAGGAGACTTCTTTTGGGTGGACCTGTATCTTGTTTTTACTGCATTTAGTCCTGCTGAATCAAGCAGAATAAAGATGCACTAGTCAGTTGAGGCTAGCTGTGAGTAGGCTTTCAATATCTGCTCCGTTCTAATCATTTTTGGGACATGCCTCATGCTTGACATATGAATTGGTTGTGTAGTTGAGGCAAGATGATATACCATAAGTCTGGAAGAGGCAGACAGTTAAGAGGAGTTTTTGAACTTGGCTTTTTAAAACTAGCAAAATATTTGTTATGTTTGCGGGTGTAATGTCATCAAAGGCAAGCTCTGTTACAGTCTCAATGTATATTGCAAGATATACTTTGGACAAGGTAGTTCTGCAAGTGGGTGTATATACTTCGAACAGGCCATGTCTTCCTTGAAAGTGAGATAATTGCAAAGGACTTGTTATTGCTAGGAGGATATGCTCTGCATTTTTCTTTTTTTGTACTGAATGGAGATGTAAATAGCAGATGCCTTGCTCATTTTTGTTAATGGTACCCTAGATGCTATCAAGCTAGTAAAGGAAGGCACCAAGGAGATCAAAATACTATGCTCCTATGGCAAGTATAAGCGATGCATCAGAAAAATGTTGGTCCTATAGAGAAATTGTGTAGCAGTAGAAGTGAATGAGCAATATTCTTCTCTTGGCAGATGCAGTGCAAGAACAAGCGAATTATTTGAGAATGGAAGATCAGTCTGAATCGTGTAGCAATATTCTCTCCATTTCTGCTGTAGTACATATTAGCAGGTGAAAGTATGACTACGGGGGAAAAAAAAAATTTAACCATAGGCATCAATATGGTTACATAGAAAACGTAAAACGTTCCAGGACTTTGATAATTTTTTTTTTTCCTGCCTTTTTTAGTACTCAATATTGTATATTCAATTAGGCTTAAAATCCAGGACAAGCTATTAGTATTTTTTAACAATTATAAACTCTCTCATTAGACTAATTGAAAGGCCATTGAAGTTTAACAAGAGTAGCGATGTCATCACCTCGGATCGTTTTCATGCAATGAAAGAGGAAGAAATCTGATTTTACTTATATGAATTTAGTAAGCCATAGCAGATTTTCCATTGAATTTCGGTAAAAAGATTCATTTCAGTCATAATTAGAGCTATTGTCTTCAAAACCAAATCAGATTTTAATCTGGAGAATGCTAGGAATCATAGATTGTTAAACGAGGCAGAAGAAACTGCCCTATTTCAGTCGGTTATAGCACAGATTATGGATTTTTTGGGGGGGGGGGGCTGAAAGATGGTGTATTTGATGGGCTACAGCATACAAGCCTGGATTTTATGGTTTAAATGATTCAAGCCCTTTATCTAGGATTCAAGCCGAGAACTGCCCTTTTCCATATACTGTTAGGACATGAGTCTAGAGTTTTGGCTCAGACCAGAAATAACCTTATTTCAAGACATTATAGCATATGATTATGGATTTTTGGATTCATGCCGAAATGCGCCACTTCAATAGGCCATATATTCATTATATTCAACTTGTACGATTAATCTTCAATAACATCATGCAACTTAAATTAAAGTTATATCCCATATATATGTCAAAAACTGCACAAATGGCCCAAAAAGAGAATAGATGTAGGACGGATGGTATGTAAAAATAGGTACACTTCCATTAATTTATGAACCCTTAAATTTGTATGTTTGTACATTAACAGAAGATGAGCTCGAAGTTCTACCTTCTCCTCTTCTAACTGTTTCAATAAGCAAATACAAAAATAATTAAAAAGAAAACAAACATACTTTTCACAACTTAGACTAGATTAAAGAAACCTGTATTAACCAACCAAGAAAACTTCAAGAGGTGAAGAAATACATGCTGCATATAATAGCTCATGTCATATGGTTATGAATGCCTTCACCATAGCTACGTATCATTCTATTGATTATAGTGGCACCCATATTAATATAAACAAGTTGGATAATACATATCCCCATGGCATATACCAGTTGAGTAGTCAAAAAACAAAAGATTGTACAGGTCCACAAGGGAAAATTATAAAAAAGATACAAACGGTTAGTGACATCCTATTCAATACGCATTAAAATGTCTCCATAAATATTCACTTTGTGGAAACTTTCTCTAGGAAGCTCTAAATCTATTAACTATAGGCAACTGGAAGCTAATAAACTCTTGTAGCTTTCGAACTAGCTATGTCGGACGATACACCATCACAAATAAGAGAATAGAAAAGTGAAAAGAGAATAAGATACTTTACATGATCTACCTATGATAAGTATTACTTATGTTGTCACGTATTAAAATATTATTAATACTTATATATCACTTAAATATGAGGATTCAATTTTTTAGTACTTACTCTCATAAAATAAGGTATAAATATGATACCTTTATATCTTATACCCATTCTAGAACTTGTAAAATATACATGATATATATTTCAAAATATTTTGTATTTATCTTGTAAAATTTATTAAATAATATATATATGTGTGTGTATGTATATATGTATTCAACAAAAAATAACTTTATATTTTTTTCGATTAAGAAATGATTAAAAATAACATCATATTTATGTTAAAAAGAAAGAACCAAAGCCTAATACAAACCTTAAACCTAAAGCTTCCTACCTCTATTTAGTCTCTTAGTAACATGACTTTCTTATACCTCTTTTTTGTTGTCTTTTTATGGAAGAATGCCAAAAGATATGAAATAGGTAAGCCTTTCATTAATATTCAAAATTTTTTTTTCATATATCAACTATTCAAATTCATTACATTATTTTATATTCCATATTGCTAACTTTTTATTTAAATATTTTTTTTATTTATACAAACAAGTTCCATCATTGAAGACATTTTAAGTATTAATCGTTGTAAAAGACAAGTTGCGTCATGAAGACTAAAGACATTGATGTATTATTTATTACTTTTCTTCTTTGTAATATCACTTTTATCTATGAGTATTATTTGTAGATTACCCAAGTTAGCTATGTGAAAATTTTTATTTTTGAAAGAACTTCTATTTTAGTTTCTTAGAGGATTATTCAATGGGTGTTTTACAATATAGTACATGTTCTTTGATTGTATGGGTGTTATCTTGTAAGTTCTATAAAAGTTGCTGTTATTTTCTATAGATAATGAAATCCAAAAGTATCTTAAAAGTGATATTATAATTATAGACAAATTGGTCTCCAATTTATATGTGATGTTTTAACTTTTCTTTAAATGATCATTTTTGTTCCGATTTGTTACAAGTTCCACATGTTTTGTATATAACATAAATTTGAAATAACAAAGATAAAAAAAAAGTTATTTTTTTGAAATCATAGATTTTACTATAAATTCCATAAGTTTTGGTACATGTTGTATAGGTTTTACATATAAAAGAATTTTTAATATTACATATAAATAAGGGTGAGTGAGTATAAAGTGGGTATTATGTAGATCATACTCATGAGCAATACTTTATCTTGTAAGGTATAAGTGCTCAAAATTTAAAAATGAAACCTACCCTATAATACCTTGAAACCATTCTAAAACTTATACTTTGTAAAACATACAGGGTATAAGGTAAACAGTAAAATCATAAATTTTATATTATTCATGTAAATTCTAAGCTAACATGATATTGAAAAAATAATTTATATATGATATTATAAGTTTTCACATATAAAACTTATGAAACTTGTAATAAAATTTGTAAAAAAAAAAATGCTTTTTACTATCATTATTTTAAGTTTATATAATTTTACTACTTAATAATGAGAAATAACAAGAAGAAAGAATGAAAATCATAAATTTGGAAAGGAAAATGGGGAAGAAAAGAAAAAATAGAAAACAATGAGCTTTCTTTTTCTTTCTTTCTTTTTTTTTTCTTCTTTACTAAAATATTTATTTTTTGAAATATATAATATCATCATTTATTATTTATTTATAAATATTATTTAATAAATTTTTATATGGTAAGTACATGTTACTTGGGGAAACCTATTACCCTATGACCTTTAATGTGCACCTGAAACTTTCTCAATTAAGTAGGGTATGGGTAGTTATAGATTACCTTATATAATAGGGTTATTCATTTATTTCTAAGTATAAATTACTTTTTAAATATTATATAAACTTGAAATTCATAAGAAGATATGAAAAATTCACAAATTCTAAGATATTTTAAGTTACTATTGGATAGGTTTTAGTTTTAAAATTTAAAAATTAGTACCTTCAATAATGGGATACAAGTAAAATACCATACCTCACTTACCTTGTTCTTACTCACTATTAACTATATGAAAATTTATGTATATTATGTCTATATATTACACATAAATATTTTAATAATATATTACAGCGCAACAAAAACATATATAATAGTATATACATAATACGACATACAATATAATATGATAACACTATATACATACACATATACATGTATATCTCTTTGTATGTTCGACCTTGTGTATGACAAAAATCTCTATATATTTAACATTACATATATATTAAAAACATAGGAAAAGATGAAGAAAATAAAAAAGGGATAAAGAATTATGTCATGTTATTTTTTTTATAAATATATTAGGATAAAAAGGTTCAATTACTTATTCTCATATAAAATTAATTTCCAAGATGAAAATACATTCATCAAGTTCAAACTAACCTGTATTATAATTTATAAATAATTTAAAACATTTATTAAATTCAACATTTCTAGTTGTACATAATATTTGGATATAATATCCAATTTGCAAACCATATATCATTCAAAAATTTATGAGCTATATTAAAATTTAAAAATATTATCAAATACATGTCTTAAAATTGGTCTGTTCATTAAAAGTTTAAAATAAAAAGCAATCAGTGAATATTTTTATTAAAAATTTATCTTTAATAATCATTAAATTTAAAATCCGATATTGTCCGCAAAAGTCACGTGTGGCAAAACATATGGCGACTCAGGCCCTTTTTTTCTGTTCTTATATATATTTTTTCAGTTTAATATTATGATTTATCATTATTTTATTTATTTTTATAATATTTTTAACAGTTGTCATAAAAAAAATAACTTATTTATCTCACTTTAGAAAGTTGAGAAACAAAATTAAAAAAAAAAATTGAAGTTTAGGTAATAAAAAAACAAAAGAAAATATTTTCCACTCCGAGCATTATTTTGTTCCTAGTTATGATCACGAACGAAATTATGAGAATCCTAAACAAAAAAAAAAATTGTATTATTTTGTGTAACACACGTCAGACTTGGGAAGAAGAGCAACTAACTGTTTCTTCCTTGGAAGGAACCGATCCGTCGAGTAACGTGGTTCGGTGTTCCACGACCTGTCCTCCCTCCCAAACCCCACAAGCGGACGCACGCACCTCAGCTCAACGGAATCATTCCCCTCCGCTCCAAGAATCTTCCTCTCTATCCCCTTCAAACCAATCAGCCTCTCTCCTTTCCATTTCCTCATCAAAGTTCACAACTTTCCTGAGAAAATCGCTTCAAGATCCCAAATTCTCCCCCACCCGGAACCCCGAATCCCAGACCCTCAAATGGTTCCTGACTCTAATCTCACTTCACTATCTTTCCCTGACTTCCCAGAAGATGTCCAGCTCTGTATTCTCTCCTTTCTCAGTCCATCTGACATTGCTTCCTTTGCTTGCACATCGAAACGCTCCGTTGCGCTATGTCGAACCGACTGCAAACTGTGGTACTCCCTTTGCAATCGAAAATGGGGCTCCAAAACCCATATCCGTAAATGGGCTAATGGTAGAATTTCGTATAAGTTCCTCTACAAAACCCTTTGCCAATGGGACAGCTTGATTGGATTCTGGCGCCGGAGTGGCCAATTCGGCCCCTCCTCGGCCTCCGTCGTGCCGCTGCCGCATTTGGTGCTATTCGAGTGGGGTCCATCGTATATTTCGGGTTCAAGAGTCTCTCCGGCTCCTTACGGGGCTTATACTGTGGTAAAGACTCCTTTCTTGTTCATGTCTATTAATAAGAGTGGTGAAGCTGTAAATTTTATTGATCCTGATGGAAAGAGCAGCGAATCATCATCTGGGTGTGTGGATTTTGATGCTGTTATGAATGATGATGATTTCATATTAGTTAATGTGAATTTTATGGGGACCTCACATTTTGTGTTGGAGGAGAATGTAAAAGTGGGGTTTGGGAGGAGTTCCAGTTCGGTGAGTTTGGAGAGGTTTGAGGAGGTGGGGAATGGGGGTGGAGAGGGCTTGTCACCGGTGTCATCCGGGAGTTTGCCAGATCGGTATATGTCGGATATGTATCAGTACTTTGCAAATAGGATGAGTCCTGGTTCAAATGGTTCAGCAAGGAGGCAGAGGAAGAGGGAGAAGGAGAGGCAGGGAAGGAGGAAGTGGGATCCTGAGCATTTTGTGAAAATCATCGACCACTGTCCCACCAATTCTCGGCCATTGCAGGGTCTTTGGAAGGTGATTCTAATTGCTCTGCATTTTTTAGCTGATGCAAATCAGAAATTTTGATATGCTCGGTATGGATTGATAGTTGCTCTAGTGAATTGTGTTTTTTCATCGCCATGTTGCATTGAAATGACCGAATGCTTGTACTTGATTTATTGGGATGGTCAAAACAGCTATGTGCAGACAGTCAAACTCAAATTTGGGAAGAATTTATGTTGTTCAGATGATGATAATGCTAAATTATCTCTCTCCAGAAACAACTGCCGTCTCAGTTTTGTAATGTGCAGAGACCAAATATTCAGGGGTTCATGAATGTCATCTATGATTTTTAATTTGTGCATTTATCGCATTCTTTGGCCAGTTCTTATGAGTTCTGTGTATGTACACAGATAATTGATCCAAATATGGACACTTCGCTTCTGGAAAAAGATGATGGAAAAATCGGTAAATTCTTTAAGTACAAGAATCCTGAGTCATTTTGGGATAGTTCAGAGATACTCTAAAATTTGAATGGATAGAACAATTTGATAAACTTTCAAGATGCAGCTCTAACTTAACAAAGGCCTTTGACATTACACCTTGATAGAATGCATTTGGAAGAGGTTGGGGTTGCTTGACTTCTTAAGCTGGTCAAGGCCAGTTCTTCCTGGTTAAATCAATACTGTTCAATGTGGCCTGTCATTACAGCTTAATTGAAGCTCTTTACTGCTTCTGTTTCAGGGAATTGGAGATGATATGAAATTAGAATTTTATCTTGTGACGTATGATGACATTGGAGGCCTCACATGCCGAATGTTTGGAAAATCAGCAGACCACTTTTCTGGTTGCACCCCAGTGTTTTGGACATCAAAAGCTACATTTACCAAGCGTCCATTTCCCCCAGAGGAAGAAAAGTTGTACAATAGCCGCATGCACCTTCATCCACTTGATGATGATGACTATAATTATGGACAGATTCATTTGGTGGAGAACAACATGGTTTCTCATATTCTCCACATCAATTCAAGTCATGATTTACTAACTCCTGGAATGACTAGAACTTCTGGAAATCCTTGGCATCATGAGGGAAGGATATGGCTGTATGAAAATGGCACTTTTGGTTTTGGGTTTCTTCAGGACAATTTTATTATAGACCTGAAGCATATTTCTGAAGATGATTGTCTTTTTGATCCAATTGATCCTTCTAGAGACTAGTAAATCTTATTAGTGTTTGTACATATTTCATTTGCAACTTGGTGCCATTTAAGATCCACGGCAGTGGGTACCGTTTCGTCCTTTCTTTAGCACCATTGTTTAGGATAGGCATTCTGTACCATAACAAAATTGAATCATTGAGAAGTTAAACTGATTGTTTAACATAATCTTTTTATCTATTCCAATAAAAAGGAAATCTTTCTCCATCTATTTATGAGTTGGTGATTATGCATATCTGTGCTGATGATGCTGAAGTTCTCAAGGATTCTATATTTGCTATTTTTTTGTGTGTTTAGTAATGGATTACCTACAAAAGGATCTTCCTAATTTATAACCCATCAATGCACTATTTGTATGCGGAGAGAGCTGAAATGAGATGTTACTACATGATATATTGGTCTAATGCAAATGTGACCAATTGTTGTCCAAGTTATGTGTGTATGTTGTTATAAATAGTACTAAACTAACAACTTTTAGTTTCTTAGACAGGAAAATGTATTTTTGCAACATTTTATTCCATTCAATCTGATAGGAACTGGCTGAATGATGCTGGCCTGTGGCTGTTAGGTTGCTCGTGCACCTATCAGTTTGAGCTGGGAAAGTTGTAAGAGCTTATATGGAAAGAAAGGTAGATATTCAAGGTCATATGCCAAACGCCATAAATTCTCAAAAAATGTACTATTGACATGTGCATTTAGGTCATGGATTTTGAATCTTCTTGATTGCACGTAGCCCCTAGTGCAGCAGATTCCTGTAGAAAATAATAGGCTCGAGATGCCTAATTTTAGTAGCTAGCAGGATTGGTTATGATTGTGAGAGCAAGGAGACTGCTGCTTTGGACACGCATAACTCTTTGAATGCCTGAGGAAGAACTGGAATAATTCCTTACATAATTATGCCTCCGTCTCAGTTTTCTTTGCTTTAGATTTTTGGTCCTATGGTGCTTCCTCATAAATTACCTCAAGCTGCTAATGACTTTCTATTATTTTGTCTGATGAATTTGGCTTTGATAATCTATGCACTGTAGTCAACTGACCACCATGATTTGCAATGCTGGGTTAATTGCTCATCCTGCAGGGAGGCATTAGAAACTTGATGTATGTTGCAGGTATTATCTGTGGAAATCCGGTAGGAAGCAAATGGTTGGCAATTGGCATGACTTCTACGTAGATCAGCACTCCTGAGAAGATTGTCTACTGGTAAGAAGCAGGTGTAAATCAAAGGTTGTATACGTTTTCGTGTTTTTTCTTTCTTTCTTTTTTTTTTCACAGTTAGAGGTTGAAAGAGCCTGTAGAGGAATTTTCATATTTGTTAATGGGTGAAAGTATTGGTTGCTTCTGATCCAAGGGAACCAATCACAATGGCATCAAGGCAATATCAGCTGGTGCTGCAGCTTTCGTGTGATCATAAGCTTGAGAATGATTCCATTCATCTTCTGGCAGCTAATAGGTAAGGTTTACCAGAGCGCTTGATTACTTCTGATTTGTAAGAGTGGCTTCCCTTCAGTGGAGATTCCTTATGCCTATGATTCTTGCATGCTTGACCCTTCAGAGTGACGCATTCCGTTTTGCCATGAATGAGGAAGCATTTGAGGATGTCTTCAAATATCCCATCAGCGCAGGTGAAAAAAGAGCACAGGTTGATAATTTTCGGTGAAACATGGGATTTCAGGTATTAAATACAGGCAAAAAATTCCTTCATTTGATCTTTTAATTTTTTATATTTGCTTTTACTATGCAATAATAGATTGCCACTTCAAAATCTTTATGGACTTGAGTAACAGCAGCAGAAACTTAGATGCGCTTTTCTCGTGAGCTTTACATCTCTTACTTTTCTTAGTATTTGAATGATCTTTTGTTTTGGTCAGGGAAAACTTGGTGAGGTAAATGGAGAAGTTTTGTAATTTCGGAGCATTTCCTTTGAGGACACAGCCGCACATATTGACAACATGCAGCCTAGACTAATTGTATGTCGTGTTTATCTTGCAAAGTATGTTTTCTATTCACGGTACAGCAGGTTTTACACGTTTTGGTAGACTAAGAGATGTTAGATTAGTAAGCCATGGATATTCAACCATCTTTTCTAGATGGATATGCACTCGCGCTCGCCATCCATGTATGTACTAATTTGACTATTACTTTATATATATATATATAACCATACTTTAAATCTTTTTGCCTTTTGAACTGGGTGATCTGCAGGCTTATTAGCTTATTTAATGTTTGGTTTACTAAAATAGAATTATAATTATTTTAACATTATTTTGTTTTATGATAGGAGTATTCTTTTTATTAAAAGTTATATTCTACAAGAAATAGTGATTCCTCCATTAAAGGGAAGGAATCAAAATTTCTTATCTATTCTAAATTATATAGAATAGATATTTTTTGTAAAATAAATAAAAAAATAGTTATTGTATAGTAATAAAAACAGAATAGCAATTCCATTTTAGTTAACCAAATACAATGTAAATATACAAATGAAGGCATTCATATGTGCATCATGGATTGAACTCTCTAAATAATGTAGAAAACAGTCCGGTATGGCTTATTGGAATCGGTAATCCACTGAATGACCATTGACCGATTGACCATTGATGGGTCAACTTTGACATCGATATTTGCAAATTAATACTGGATGCAATATTAGACCCGTTTCAGCAATTATGAGCCCGACAACTTCAATACTAGTAGCTTATAGCTTCAAACATGTTATCATAAGAGTCACGAACAAGACCTCCTCCTTAAAGAAATTTCCTTGGACAATGAACCGTTTGTGTTTTACTTTAGAAAGCCAACTTGAGGAGCTGGCTAGCGAGCGATTTGATATGGTGCATACGCCCTTGAATCTGTATGAATTGTATGACATTTCATGAAGAACTTTTGGACAAAGGAGAACTCATAGAAAAGGCACTCAGAGACGAAATAATGTTAAAATTGACTTTAGTAATTAATTACACTTGGCAAACAGGGTAAACGACCACTAAGTAATGCTTAACTACTATTTAGTTGGTCCAAAATCAAGTAGATACTAATTTGTAAATTAAGCTAACAAATAGGAGTGGATGAAAGCTTAGTTCATGATAGAGCATGAGCCGGTTCAATGATAGAGCCGGTTGTGGATGTTGAGCAAAAGTTTTCAACAGTAGGTCCCGTTCTTTCCAAAATTACTAATTATCTCCTCTTGGGATATAGCGAGCCTGGTCGTGATGAAAAGTGAAGGCATTAAAAACAAAATTACACTGAACCACTTGGGACTCACATCCTAAGTGTGACTTGTGATGCTAAAGCATCTTTCAGCGACTTAATTCGTGTATTTTGCTCTTGGACACGATTCTAATAAAGTAAGTAAGATAATAAACGTAGAGCATTAAGATTTTGGAAGGCTTTGCACGAACTCAATCATTATACATTATTAGTGCATTAAAATCGTTAAATTTCCATAACTAGCTTATACAAGAGCATTTAAAACAATAAAAGCAAAAGCACATTGACAAAACGTAAATTCATTTGCAATTTTGCATAAAATTGTTATTTTCAAAATAAACCAAGTTTTGCTACATTATGAGCTACTAAGAAATCTAGCAACTCAGTTCAGACACTAAAAGAACATACCAAAGTATTTTTTTTGGGGGGGAGGTGGTGATGAGGGAGGCATAAAATGTAAAATTAAAACATACTAAAGTTTCCGTTTCACGAAAGTAAAAGTTGTTTCTAACGCAAGAAATTGATTAACAAATAGAGAATAGAGTAACTAAGCTAAATTTAACAAAAATTTGCTTAAACTAGCATAAAAATCACCAACACAAGTTAAATAAATTTTAAAATAAAGTTTAGGATCTTCAAAAGTCTAAAGAAGTAAATAAAATGACCAATGGTACTAAGGTTACATTAATGGGTTTTTATACATAAAAGAAAAGTTAGGTTATTTGAGACTTCATTCAAATCTCCTTGGCTTCATTCAAATGATGTTTATGATACAACTCTAGTTCTACTTAAAATAGTTTCTATGTTGCTTAATAAAATCTAACAATAGGTGCTAATGTCATCATCCACATGTAATTGAGTTGTTTGTAATGCCATTGGTTGCATGATACATTGGTAAACATAGTTAATACAAGGAGGGCCTTGTATTTAGATTTTGCCGATAAGATTAGAATGAAACCCTTGGTAAAATGCTTGATTTGCTTAAATTGGCATATTTTGACTTTGCTCCTTGTTCTTGGATGTTTTAGCATTTTTTTATCATTTTATGCTTGCATAACAAACGAAAACTCATAAATAGAGGTATAAACTTGAGTTCTAAGCATTATAAAAGCAGTTTAAATGCAAATTATTGCACAACTTGACCAATCATACCACTTAGCCTAGTTAACCATATCCACTAAATTGTTGATAACCAATCTACTACTACTTTTCTAGTCACACTCTGACTTCATCCTTTGTCCATTTTTTAACCTATCCACTATTTGGGACTCAAGTCTCCCATAAATTTAAGACACATAATCAAAATCCCTACTTTGGCTTGAACTTAATTGACTCAATATGCACATGCAATGCATCACATATATCTACATGCCTAAATAATCCTATACCTAGATGGGGTTCATGCGTTTACTTTAAAACTGTGCTCTATCTATGATCATTGATACAACAATACCTCTTCACTCTTATAGGCTAGCATACCCCAAAATCACTAAATCTTGCTTGCACCTTATAGGCTCTACCTTTATTTAAATTCTTTGTACTTTGAGACTTTGCGCAACACCTAAGTGAAGTAAATAGACATTTTTGCTCCATTATTAACCTACTTTTTTTTTTTAGCACAACTAGTAAGATAAACACTGGGATCCTTTATCCCAAGGTTAATATCCATTACATAAATAGGAATGACCACCTCTTACAATAGGAATACATTATTGAAGTTGATTCCCTTCACCACCACTAGACCTCCATGGGATATCTTCATGTTATTGGATATTATTAAACTACAATAGCCACCATAACCCATTAAGCGAAGAGATAAAACATGATATAATAAAAATCTTTGAACTATGTCAAAGATATAATCTAATGTGCAACCAAAACAACTAATAATATAAAGTTTGGATCTTTGGAAAATATGGAAGATAAAGATGTTAATTTTATAGGATTTTGTGTTTGTGTGACTGAAATAAAGAGTATGAATGAATTGGGATTAGATATTACTCACTTATCTTAAAACAAATTAGGTTTGAATTAAATCATGGATTGATAAGAATCATAGGATGTTAAAAGAAAATGATATGACACACAAATCCAATAATGTGGTGCACTATAATTATGAAATTGATAAGAACTCAATTTAGAATAAAGAAGAAATCAGTTCTCAATAATTAGAACAAGGCTTAATAGTCTCAATAATGTTTAACATGAACTCAATGATCAATAATCTTAATTGTTTATAAAACTTTTGAATAAGATGCTTATATAACCCTAACAATAATAAGGGGGATTAATAAACAAGAAAAAAAAATACTAATTAAAATAAATAAATTGAAAATCGACTACATCTTTTCCAATAGTTGGACAACCATTTACGTTGCTTGGTTAGCTGTCCAAATGGCCTCTCATAATCTGATTAGCTCTCCTCGTGCTATTAAAGTGCCACTATAGGCATCTAAATAGAGTGTTGTAAAGCCACAATTCTTCAATTTTATACATACTTTAGAAGCTAATATCCTCGATCCTTGTGTAATGTACTAAACCAAGAGCAACTAATGATCAATTTAACAGGTGATTAACATGCATTTTCAACTACATAACAAAAGAAAAATTTAGTGTTAACTTGATATTCTCTACCTTGGCCTCACTTACTAATGCTCGTGTTCTCCTAGAATCCACATGAGATTTCATTCATGTAGGGTATCGCATCTTGAATTTAGGTTGATCATGCCTTCACCCATGATATAAGGTTAACTTCCTATAAAAAACACTAGTGAAAAGTATACTTTTAGTCCATAACATTTATTTACTCTTTTTTTTTTTATTTGAGTCATCAATTTTTTTTTTCTATTTGAGTTCTCAAAAATTTTAAAATCTTAAAAAAAAATCTTGTGCCAAATCTATGAAGTTTTCCATCCATTTGTAATATATATCAACTTCAAATTGGTCTATAATAATTAAATTAACAAAATGATAATATTAAATATATTTATTTACATAATATCATATAAAATGATATTAAATATATATAATGATAAAAATAATAAAAAATACATACATGATAATTAAAAGCAAAAAAATGGTTGGAAAAATTTGTGTGTATCCTTGCCACCTTAGCTAATCAGGCCAAGGTTAATCAAAATTTAATACATGCTCAAGATGAGTAGAAAATTTAACATATTTAATGAAGTTTTATTTTGTTAGGTTTTGAAAATATTGAGTACTCAAATAAAAGAAAAAAAGGGGGTTAAGGAGTTAATGTAGGCAAACATTAAGGAAGAAATGTGCATTTTTCCAAAAGATTATAAGACAACTCTAGCTAATATTTTACATCTAATATTATGTATATTCGACCATTATATAGTTTGATTTAATGTAACAACCCACCTCCTAGGTCTCAGTTTAACCCATTTAACCAATCGAATCATCTCAACTTGGTACTTGAAAGTAGTATTATCACACCATCCTAAAGTATAAGGATAAGGTAATTTCACTTAGAAACTATACCTACTTCTCACAATCAACGTTGTAACATAGTATTTAGGGTCATTTGTAGTAAATAACGCATTTAATGTGATCAATCTATACTATAAATTCGAAAAGTCATGCCTAAATGGCGATTCATCACTTGTCATACCAAATATCAATGATGATATTAGCCATGGAAACAAGGTTGGCTGAGTACTTGACTCACCCGGTCCTCCAACTTTTAAGCTATTTATGTCACCCATATTATGATTTATAAAACCATGACTATGATATTACAACTAACTTCATATTTACCTAGGATTATCAAGCCTATTCACAATGTAATATGGTGATCTATTAGACAAAAGGGAAGCTAAAAGCCTTAGTCTCCATCTATTAGGCAAATGCTCCCAAAAAGTCCCCAAAACCAAACTATTGCTTTAATCCTCTGTGCATGTACCTAAAATCAATAAAACCCTAACCCTCGGCTTCTTAAGAAGTAAAGTGAGCACAAAAGACAAAGAAAACAAACAATGACACAGTAATTCATTCCTTAAACATGATGCAATGGTACAATGTGCTTAAAGTGTAAATGTAATCACAATCAAGATCTCTTACCATAGTTTTTCAACTTACAACTTAATTTGAATTTCTTCATCAATACTTGAAACAATTTATCTTAACTTTACATGGAACTTGGCAAAAATCTTGCCCTTATACACTTTATCATAAAGCCCTTCTACTTGTATTTGAGTCAACTCTCATGAAGCCCTTCTACCTACAGCAATAGCATATTATAATTGGCCTTAAAATATTCTTTAAATCATTAAAGAGGGACATGAACTCCAAAATATGTTATCTTATAAATAAACCATCACTATGGGGAGCAAATTAAATCTCTAGTTCATCATTAACTAATTTGCAAGAGACTTGTTCATGTACAACTCTTTTAGTTTTTTCCTATCTTACAACCATCTTCTTCACTATTATCTCTTGCACTACACTATTTGCTAAAGTTGATTGGATAGTTGTTAAGGCCCTATCATCGAGTTATGCGCTCTTCTCTTTTGTAAAATGCTTTAGATGCCCTTTATAATTATTTAGGATATAGAATGAGTTGGAGCATTCTAAAGAATTAAGAGAGTAATGAATGAAATTTTCAACGTAATGGTGTGTTACATGTTAAATTACATATATAAAGGAGACAAAGAGGTCGAGTTGTTATTAATAAAAGAAATCAATTATAACTTTAAGGACATAGGAGCTATAAGATGCGGCATTTTGTTTCTATCAATTTATTATTAGGTGAAATTTAGAGTCGTTAGTGATTTGAGTAAAAGTGACACAAAGCTAGGCTCGAGTTTGAGCTCAACTTAACAGTTTAAAGCTTGAGCTTAACACAAACTCAATTGGATTTAAAATTTTGAATTGATGTTTGACTTGAAGTAGAACTTAATGAGCTTGAGCTCGACTTGGTTAAGCTCATGTATGCTTGATTTTCCTTATATATATATATTCTTTTAATTGAAATAATATTGATAATTAAACTCAGCTCAAACTCAACTACCATATATGTTCCATTTGAACTTGATTAGACTCGCAAGTTGGTCGAGCTAAATGTCATGAGTCATGGGCTCAACTAATAAACTATTTAAGAATATTGAGCTCAAATTAATATTACTAAGTCAAACTCAAGAAAATATTGAATTGAACTAGAGTATCTTACAAGTAGATTTGGCTCATTTTTCATTCCTAACATCATGAGAGTATTTGATTTCTTTCAATATATTAGGATAAAGGAAAAAAAAGAAAACAAAAAGAATCTCAATTATTACTAAAGACAAAATAGGATATAATGTGGCATTACTAGTATGCCATGAAGCTAGGAAAGGAAGAAGAAAAGGCATGGAAAAGAGATTTTTTCCACTTTCTCTCAAATTTGGTAAAGAATATAAAGGAGTTAGGTCTAACTAAACATTTCTTCCCTCATTCATTTTCCCCCTAATTCCCTCCTTTACCTAAATAGTGGAATAAGATTTTTTTTTTCCAGCCTATTTCCTTCTCCCCCAATTCTTTCCTTCTTTTCAGACATGGTGTAAGTGATAAGATTTTCTAGAAAATGGACCTCGTCTCAAATTTTGAGGAAGGATAGTAGCAACCAGAAATATTAGTTTTAACGTAGATGAGGATCAAGATCAGGATCAAAATCTTAAGTGATCTAGCAAGAGCACTTTACTCATTAACACAAGATGGCTAAGTTGGTAAGTATGGATTAAGTCTGTTGAAAAAGCATACTTCAATTCCCACTGCCATTGCAGGGACTGTGCTGGTGGGTAATCTACAAGCACCTTTGTGAGCACCTTATGATCCTGAGAGCATGCCTTAACCTGTGGTGGTGATTGGAACACCAAAGCCACCATAACTTTTTTCTACCGAAGAAAAGAACACTTTACTCATCTTAACATTCTCATGTGATGCCTTGTAAAATTATCATCCCATTTCTTCGTTGTAGTTGAACATTTTGGTGAGTACATATAGGACTCATACTCATTCACTTTGCTCCATCGGTTCTATACACTACATAGATATGTTTTTCTATAAGTTATTTAAACTATATCATTTCATGAACAAATACATTCTTATCTATTCACTTCATTATAGTAATAATTTCATTTTAGTTTTATCCTTATGAAATAGTTATTATGATATTTGATTACATTTTAAATCTATAATAGTAATTCTATAAGTAATTACTATTATAAAAAATATTAAATATTTATTAATTATTTAGACTTATGAATAGCAATTTAATATTAAAATTGATATAACAACTTTATTGAATGGTGAGTGAAAAAAATGACCGGCAACTTCATAAAGGAAAGGATATATACAAAATGTATTAAAATAAATGGATTCCAAGACCATCCTATAAGATGATAACTAGCAAAAGCTAGTTGGCCAGCAGTAAGCAGAAATGTTAGACATTAAGTCTATTTAATTCATCGTCGCAAAGCTGTATCCCATGCCACACTTACTAGCTTATTAGGTGAGTGGAAAAACTGAGTATAATCTATAGACTATAATTAATACCAGAAGGGAAATTGGTTCCTTGTTATTTTTCAATATTATTGGGTATTCTTTCCCCTTGCAAGAAACACTAATGCATGACACATCCATACTGTGGTTATAAAACTAATTCCACACGAAATCATACAATGCAAATATAATATAGGATGTGAAAAAAGTATAAAATAATTATAAACTTAAAAATTAAATATTTATTCTCATATTCCACGAAGTTTTTAAGTTTAGAAGAAAACATGAAAATTTTATGATTATTTTTTCAAAGTTCAAATTATGCAAAAGTTATTATGTAATAACTTATTGTCTTCTAGGGGGAAGGGGTGAATTTGACAAATTGGAACATTACATCAGCACTCTCTCTAATCCTTAATGATGAAACCTTGGCCTTTTTCAACTGAAGTCACAGAATTTGAAATTTCATAAAGCAGCAGTGAAGGCAAAAATATTATATATATAACTTGTTTTAGAACGTAAGCTTCTGTTTCATCATCGTCTTCTCTTAAATTATAAAATTATTATCCACATTGAACATCGGACGGACAAAACTTCCTATTGACAACTCGAGGTTTCTGAGTTGACCATTCAAATTTCCTTGCAGCGTGTAAGCTTGGGCAGGCACTAAAATATGCATGACGACTTCGTCAGGGTCTTTATCTTTGATCTTAATGTGCGTTCATATCCGTTGAAATGTCGGATTATTTTAAGCGAGTGATCGCGGGAAAGACAAGAAAAATTTTACTAGTGTTAATAGGTAATTTATTTAAATATATGTTTTTTTTCAATAATAAAAAAGTGAAAAGTTTAATAAAAATATAATTAATAATTTTTAAAAAATATATATATATATTATCACTATTACATGATTGAATATCTAGCACTTATAAACCACTCGCGTTTCAGTACAATTTGAATCTTTTATTCCTCAGCAATAAAAGAGTTGGGCAATTGGCGAAAACCGCAGGGAACTAAAAGCCAAGTAACTTGAAGGCGAGACACATTGAGATGGCTAAAGACTCGCCATGCAGAACAGCAAAAGTGCAGATTTCATTTTATTGGTTCGAATCATACCGTAAAAGTTTAGTTTTGTTCACAATTTAAATCATAATTAATTATCTAAATAGGTGTACATAAAAAACCATTAAATTTAATTATATCTCAACTGTTTTTGTCAGCAACATGAAAAGCATGCATTGAGAATCTGTAGGCTGCCCAATCAACTATTTATAAAAAAACAGTAGTTTTAGTTGTATTCTTTGTAACCAATTTTATTAAGTAAGATGAAATTATGAGTATTTCGAGCATTATTTACAAGGTAAAAGAAAAAAAAGTTACTTTCCGTATACTTGCTTTTTTATGAAATATATAATAAAGCTTGAAAAAATAAATAAATAAAAAGCTTGTTCTTTTGATGTTTTCAATGAATGCCTTATGATACTTCTTAATTGAAATATTTTTTTATGGGTAAATTGTGAATATATTTTCTTATATTTACTTTATGTGTACTTAACTCATTTATAATTATAATCGTGTGTTTAGACTCCTAAATCTTAAAAAAGAAGAAGGTATAAATGCATAATATAAAAAATAAAAGATAAAAGGTCTAAGTGCACATAAACGAGCATAATAAAGTGTATTTACATCGTAACCTTTTTTTTTTTAATATTAGAAAGAAAGAATAATAATTAAAATCAAAAGTGTTTGTAAATAAATAAATATTCATACATGATTAATGGTAAAATAAAAGCTTGGTATATATTCTTCCATTCATACATAATTGAATTACATCATTTTGTGGTTTAATTTTGCTCCCCTTTTAATTCTAATATTTTGCTAACTATATCTTTTATAAAGATTGGGAAAGATATTTCTTCAATTCTATCGAGAATGTAATATTTATATCATATGTACATGAAATCTACGACATTTTAAGCTTAATTAAAAGGTATGAATCATATAACATAAATTGATAGCCTTTAATTATTCCAATATTAATTATCACACAATAAACATTGAATTATAATTCTTTTATTGATTATTTAATCAATTATTTATTTACTAAAACTTTTGATTTTAATTGTTATTTTTCCTTCTTAATATTAATAAAAAGGTTAAATTGTAAATATATCCTCTTATGTTTGCTTATGTGTACTTAGCCCCTTTATCTTTGATATTGTGCATCTGCACCCTTCAAAATTTTTAAAAAAGATGTATTTAGACCTCTAAAATAGGTGTTGGAGTCTAATTGCACATTTTTCAAAGGTTTAGGCATGATCTTAAAAATAAGGAGATTGAGTATATATAAAGTAAACATAAGGGGTTATATTTGCAATTTACACTTTAAAACATTATCATTAGTTTATATTTAATATTCTATTCATTTCTCATAACTTAATATTATTAACTAGATTCCTTTTTTACATATACATCGCGGATGCTTCGCTTGCTAGTTGCAATTTATGTGGTTAGTGATGGTTATACAACATTGGAAAAAGTTATAATCTTTTAGCTATGATAATATGACATCATATACTATGAGTTGCAACAATTTTATATCTAATTATATAAAGGTTGCCACTTTTCTGCAAATACTAAACTATACATAAAGGACATGTCTCCCAAAAAATTGGAAGGTATGAGTAATGAAATCAATAAAAGATATTGTTAATGAAAATACGGATAAAAGAAACTTTTTTTAAAAAAGAATAAAAGTATTTAAAAAATGGAAGAAGTGAAGAGTCATTATCATAGGCTTACTTAGACATGGGAAAGGGTCGGTTCAAACCTATGAATCAGCCCTTTTGAGAAATTAGCTTGGCGAGTAGGCACTATCAAGCTAGCAGTTCAAAGGCCGAGTTGCATAATGTCACCTAGTGATCCGGTGGGCCTCAAACCAACCATCAACTAGCCAGTTCGGCCTGTTGGTTCACGGTCAATTTGAATCGGTGGGTTCAGCCTACCATATAAGCAAAAAAAAAAAAAAAAAAAATTTGATGTTGATAGTAAAGAAGAAGCATAGAGGTGGAAGAAAAAGAAGGCAAACATTGACAAAGAAGGCTGACACACGTTGAAAAAGAAAGAAAGAAAATGTCAAAGGAAGCAAGATTAGAGTGAATAAAATATTGAACTAAAAGGCTGTAACTCTGCAATATAGGGGAAGAAAAACAAAGAAAAAGAGAAAACAACCGAAGAGAAACGTGGAAGGATCATGCAGGATAAAAACAGTCAAATTTGCATTCAGACAATTTGAAAGCATAGAGAGCATTTTGAAAAAAATATTCGTGTAGGTTTATAGGATTATAGGCAGTGAGGAATAGGTTTAAGTTGTTGGTATAGGTGCAAGGTGTAGGTGTTCAAATTTTTAAATTTGAACATTATAAAAGAATAGAAGAAATTGAGCATGTTGTTGAATGTTGTATAAATTGATAATGTAGTTTAAAGAGTAAAATTATCCATGCAAAAAAATTGCACTCACTCTTGTCTTTTGCTCTAATTTTCAAATTTCTATACACTCATCTTTTATTCAGTGTGATCTCATCTTCTATACTATCAATATCTTGTGAATAATTTCTATTATATTTCTTGCCAATTGTTAAATATATTATGTTCTCTTATCTAGCCATATCAGTATTTTATAATTATCCTAATATTAAAAAACAGTAAGTTATTTTGGCGGTTCGGGTTTTTTTTAAGAGAGATCGTTCTAGCAAAAGGTAATAAGGGAAAATCTGTGCAAGATGCACCTTAACAACATTTTGAAGTGGATTATTATGATATCCATGACTTTACTAATGAACGACTAAAGGACTTGATGATGCCTCTCCTAAGCTTTCATGAAAGGCTTTTTGGTAAACAAAGTAAATAGCTGCTACAACAGGGTAGTGAAGAAGAGGCGGAAGAAGAAAGGCAAGATGATGTGTAAGAAGTGCTAGAGGAAGAAATTATAGGGCACTTATGTAGCCCACTAGGCTCCACAAGTAAGTTACCAGCATCGCTTAAATAAAAATATTTTATTAAGCATTTTCGTAAAATTATAGGGAAAGATGGCAGCAGCCTTACCTATTGCAACTACTGCCAATTAAGTTATGCATGGAAAAAGGGAGAAGGGTATGGCACCCTAAATAGGCACATGCGAGCAAAGTACCCCATAGAGTTTGGTATAGATAAATTGTAGCAACAAATTTCATAATCAATAGGATCGCAAGGAAAAGGCTTATTTCGTTATTTTACTGATAAATAACAAGTTCTACTTGCAGAATACTTAGCAAAATATAACTTGTCATGGAGTCACATAGCTTTTTTACACCGGTTGGAGTACGAGCGAGAAGCATTAAATCCAAGCTTATAGACTTACGACCTAAAAACCATACAAAAAACCATCGTTAAGCTGTATCATAACGGTAAGCATAAATTAGCCGCTTTTTTCAATTCTCTTGAGACACATGTTTCCATTTATACAAATATATGGACTGACCCATGGCAAGAAGATTCATACATGAGAGTTACATACCATTGAATAGACGATGCATGGCAGATACAAAAAAAAACTAATAGCTCTAAGGGTTTTCAACGATAATTATATGGCACAAAACATTTTTCGTATTATAAGTATTATTTTAGGTGAATACAATTTGACAAAAAATATTATTTCAATTGGTTTTGACAACGCGACCATTAACACAACATCCATTGATAAACTTCAAACTTTATGTCAACCTATGTTAGGTGAGACATTTTTTCACATTTGATGTGCTTGTCACATTTTAAATCTTTGCATTAAGGATTGTATGAACTTTTTAGATTTTAAAATGTCTCTAATAAGGCAACTAGTATGTTTTTTAATTGACCATCCTTTCGTAAATAAGGCATAGAGGAGATTTTGTATTGAAAATAGAATATAACCTAAAAAATTTAGAAAGGATGTTAAGCAAAGGTGGAATTCTACCTATCGAATTTTACAAAGTACACTTACTTATAAAGATGCATTATGTTCTTTCAATACCATGAATGTCTTAGACATTCCATTGCACCCCAGCAGTTGGGATCTATGTAGTAGAATGTTGAATATTTTAAAAGTTTTTCATGACTATACTATAACATTTTTGCAAGTGTACTAGGTTAGTACTCATCTTTTCCTTATGAATGCGGTGAATATACTATCGGTGCTGTTTGATTTCTGATGCGACACTTTTTTGCAGGTGGTTATAAATGATATGGTTACAGTATTATAGACAAATTTCAACAATTTATCTAGTTATTTCTATTTTAGATCCATAGTGTAAAAAAGACATATTATTAAAATATCTTAATTTATATTATTCCATTGTTGACGCATTTTTTGACACAGAAGACACTTATGTCGTTACTGCCACGCAAGAACTACGCCAAGCAGTCCAAGTAATGGAAGAATTATAGTCTAACTTTTGCACTGCATTCAGTGGTTAAGTGTCCCGAACTCCTTCACCGTCCCTTGACTCATATGGTACCACCTATGATCCTACCCTCTTTGCGCAATGAATGATGTTGCAAAAGTTGAAGAGACACTGTTCTAGGGCAATCGAGTACATTGAACTTGACGATTACTTCAATACACATTTCGAATTTGGTGATAGTAGTATTACGGATTTCAACATCCTCGACTGGTGGAAGAGGTATAGGAAGACGTATCCCATACTCTCTTGCATAGCTCGTTAGGTTTTGGTTGCTCCTGCATCAATGGTAACTATTGAATAGGCATTTAGCACGACGGACCTTATCCTGTCCTAGCGGCAATCATGATTGTTACCTGTTAACGTTGAGGCACTGGCTTAAGTAGAGGATTGGTCGAAGGTAAAGAGTTGCACACAAGAGTCGTACGAGAAGTCTATTAAAGAAGATGAATACTTCAACGACTTCGTCCTATCGGGTGGAAGCTCTGCTAGTTCATATCCTAATATGGGTAAGCCAAATAATCTTGTAAGGATAGTAGTACTACCTTATTTATTTTTTGTACTAGGTTAGAGTTAGACATATTTTGTAAGAAGAGTAGTACTCCCTTATTTATTTCTGTTATTTACTTGCATAGTTTATTGTATATAAGAGGTAAAGCCAAATGTCTCACTCTTTTTCTATAATAATTTTATTCAATTAATAAAATTTGGGACTGGCATGCCCCCCCCCCCCCACCTAATGCGATGTACGAGGTATTGCCACTAATTGATTCTGAAACATGGTATATTATCTAGAAAAAATTATAGATTAAATTTCAACATTTATAAATTTAAGGAAAAAAACCAAACCGACTCAAAAAATGTACACTGATAAATATCAAATAATCTTAAAGAATATGAAAAATATGTAATAAAAAAAGAGAATTAAAAAATTAATTAGAAAAAAAAACTTGAAGGACTCGAACCAACCCATAAACCGTCGAGTTAAGGGAATCGACCTGACCTTTCCCCCCAAGTTAGTTCCAATTCCCCCTCCCCGCTGCCCTTGACTTGGTGGTTTCGGGCCGATCCTAAACTGATCGGATGTCTAGGCTTACATGTTACTTCAAAGGGCATAGGTTTTTCACAATATTAAAAGGTAACATTAACTTGATGGTTTTTTGTTTTGTAAAACATAAGTATACGAAAAGGTATTATCAAAAAGGTAACATGATAAAAAAAAAACTTTTGAAAATATATATTATAACAAATTTCCTTTAATTTTAAGAAACAAAATACCATCAAAATGGATTTGTAAAAGATTTAACATTAAATCTTAATGTGTAGATAATACTCTACTCATCATATGTTGAAATACTCCATCAGAAAAAGAGGCTGTGCAGAATATGTCAAGGCAGATGCATGCACTGGTGCACCATGCATATTGTGAATATATATATATATATATTCTTAATTGAATGATGATGTAAGTAAATACGTTTTGTGCTAAAAGCAATAACCAATAGGCATCGCTTGTTGAGTGCCCTGTAGGCAAGATTTGTCAGGTAAGATACTAATTTTCAAGTTGGTGCAAGTAAATCCTTTTTGGGACATGATGAGACGCTTTCCAAGGGACCTTGCGATCTAAATATAAAGAGAAGGAACATCGTTTTACTTTTGTTAATAGCTAGTAGCCTGGCAACCATATGATATATATACATATATATATATAGACCAAAAGTTGTACTTGTTAGCTTATGGTAAGGGTGGTTTCACGTTAAATAAAAACAAAGTACATATCGTTTTCGCATCCTATCTTCATGAAAGCTTATCGAATAATAAATGAAGAAGTATGGCCACCCACGTTGTTGGTTTAGTCAATAGCATGTATTATAGATAAATACAACCATATATATATATTTAAACTATTCGAAATATGATCCGTTGCTTGATTTTTTTCTTCAAAGTACCTCTTTTATAACGTTTTTCAACGATCTTAAAACTAGTGACAATAGAAAACTATAATTCTCAATGATTAATTATATCATCTGCAAGCACATAACTTTGTTAGGTAAGTTTTTAGTAAGTATTAAATTTTTTATGTAAGTTTTGATTGTTTTTATACTTTAAGCCCACCATGGAATCATACTCTTAAGATAAATAGGATATATGTTATGCATATTCGATACCTATTTCATAAGAATTTTTAATTAATAATATTGAATATAATAAAATGTAACATTTTTAAATTTACTTATATCTAAGGTCCAATTTCCAATTGCAAAAGATACATACCCTAAAGCATATTACATCCATCATTCCTTTGTCATCTCTTGCTAGCTTCAAAAATATTATTATTAACTTTACTATCTCAACTCTCTCTCTCTTTCTCTTTTTATTTTATTTTTTTTATCACCTCTCCATTTTCTTTTTATCATTACTCCATATCTCTTGATTCTAAGGTATCCACTCTTTTTTTTTTTATATATAGTTTTTTTTTATATGTATTAGTTAGGATTTTATCTTTTTATACAATTTCAAATATCCATGACCTTTTTGCTCTTGAATCAAATTAACTTACTTTTAAGTAATTTCAAAGTAGATTTTATTTAGTGTAATTTACCACCAGTAAATTATATTCTTTTTCCAATTAAATAACAAATTACAAAAATATAATAATTTTTTTTTTTTAGATTTTATAAACCCTAATTCCAGTACGATGCATATCCATCAATTGTGTACCCCATTCACCTTGAGAAAATCCATTGAATGGAATGGACACGGAGTGTGGTTCCTACAAGTGTTCGATTGAAGTCGAATCGGCTGAGAACACCGATCGTCATTTATGGCATTTGAGAGGAAAGGAAAGTTTTAGCATGAAATATAACATTGTTAAATTAATCCTCTCTCCGTAAAAGAAAACAAACTAATTATGGAGTAGTTGTGTACAAATAATCATGTAATTTAAATCTCGAAAGTTTTGTGCATTTTCATAGTTTTAAATTAGAAAGAAAAAACTTTTTTTCTATATAATAAAAAATTAAACATTTACAACCCACTTACTTGCAAGTAATATAATAATTATTTTCTTTTAAATATTTATTTCAATGTTTACTTAAAATAATTCTCAAAATTTTTTTATTCTTATTCTATTGAGAATAAATGTTCTTTAAGAATATATTGATTTTTTTTGTAAAAAACATAAAAAAGTTTAAATATTATGACTATTATATCCTTATTAATACTGTAATTAATGATGCAAATCGATAATTTAATGAAAATAGTATTGAGATCAAACTTATACAAATAAGTCAGATTATTATATATATATATATATATGTATATATATATTATATAACATTTTTATTTCTCTTATTAATTATTAGTTTTATCGTGAATGTCACATCACTATATAACAACTCTTTCCATCACATTCAAGATCCAGAATACGTATACTCTTAGAGAAGCATGTTTTTAATGATCTAAGCCAATGACCATACAGTACATAGTTTATTGCGACACAATTACAAATGAAACGACGGTGACGGCTTAAATTCGCCGTATAAAAAAGAAGAAATTGATTCTCAAAACTTTTAAAGTCAATATGGCCCAATCCTTTTGATGTACGAATAAGCTTGATTTCAACATATTAATCCTACAATGCAAATCTTTATCCGCTATTTGAAGAATCAGACAAAAAAAAAAGAAAGAAAGAAATCTAAACTCATAATGTTCCTTCTAGAATTTTTTAGTGTCCACTTTGTCTTTCTTTTAAATCTTATTTCTTCCCCTGCGTGACGGCTTATTATTTAAGTCATTGTTTTCAACTAATAATATTCCTTTCAATTAGTTTATATCATGAGGTGTATTGGCCTGCACTTATTAAGTTTATTTAATATATATATATATATATATATAGCTAGAGAGAGAGATAATTTTAATACATAAACTTATATTATTATTCTAGCATGGATAAACTCCTAAATTCGTAAAGTATAAATTTATTTCCTAGTTACTTTAGAAAATATACAAATAACCTCTAAAATATTATTAAAAACCAAAACCATCACTAAAAATACCTAGATAATGACAATTTTTATATGCACCTTTGTAAAAGTCATTAGCAATTAAACTCGTACTTTAAAGTCTTAGGAGATTTATTGCATCAAACTAATAGTTAAGGGGATGTACCTGCAATTTTCTAAAAACATATATACTTATCAAAACATTGATTGCCTACAAGGTATATTAATGAGTTAGATCGTGGTAAACTATTTGAGTTCGAATTGATATTTACTTGAGTTCGACTAGATTATTAGTTGAGTCGAGTTTGAGTTTCACGATATTTTGTTCGATTAGTTTAAGAGCCTAACTAAACTTGAGTCTAGTATAAATATTATTGAAGCTCAAGTTGTTAATATTATCATAATTAGAAGGAAAAAAATTATAAATTGAATTTAAATAAATTTAATCAAGTAGAGCTCAAACTCAATACTGTATCATCTTAATTCGACTTGTTTATAACTATTATTTTACATACAAAAGAAAATAATAAAGACTTCAAAATGCATAAAATTTGCAGATCGCATAATAATAAAATACTATCTAGTATAATATAATATACTAACATACCACTACATAAATGATCTTACATCACAGGCGTGGAGCAAGAATGGTAGATAAATAAGTTTTGCATGAAGAATTATTTTTAATATACAAATGTGCTGGAGGTTACATACTTCGTCAACTGTTAACAGTTATAAATTTTTTATACATGTGTATGTTTTGAAACCATCAATTTTGAATTTTTTTGATTAAATACAACGATCAACGGTATACACGAAAATAAAATAGTTGATTTTTCTGGTGACATATGAAATAAATGAAATTCGTGGTTTCACATAACTTTCTTTCCAAGGACAAGAAGTCAAACAAGACACAACGGGATTCATAAATTAAAAAAGTGAAGCTTCTATGAATATTAGATTTTCCAATGTTTGCCTTGACCGAGTTGATTTCATCATTCTTGAACTTGGATCAAGTCTTCCACAGCAACCATGATAAGTACTCCTCTACCCTCTTATTTTCATCGCCAACCATTCCTGAAATTTTGTCCAACACACAATAAACCATAGACCTTAAACTCGTAACATAATATCCCTAGTTTCAGAATTCAAATGTTGGGTGCCTTGATTTGTGGCAATTTCCAGCCGGAAGAAGAACTCGATCTCAAGTGCTGTAGTCCGAAGAAATCGGCAAGGAGAAGCAGTAGTTTTGGAAGGAGCAGCAACAAGAGCAGCAAAAATCCGTACTCGACCGTCGGTCTGGAGAAATTCGAAGCACTTTGTGCCGCTCTTGAAGAAAAGAAGCAAAAAATCTATACCCAGAAAGGTGCAGATGAGATTTCTTTGGTTAGATTCAAGTACACGAGCTCAAACAACTGTGTTCCTATTGTTGTCAAATCGAAAGATAGGAAGCAGGATAGAAACTCGAATGAAATTACTGAAGAAAAACAGCTTACACGTAATTCGGACACCATAGACGACAAGTTCCCTATTGAGTTCTCGGATTTAATGCAAGATACGAAGAACTCGACAAAGGCGGGCTCGGAGAAACAGACCGGGAAAATCAGGAACATAATATCCTGGAATTTGATCTTGGATCAATTGAGGAAGCCTTCTTATTATATGCCAGCTTTTCTGATACTTATTTTGCTATTTCTGGCATTTTTTGGACGGACTGTTGCTATATTATGTACCTCAATTGGGTGGTACATAGTCCCAATATTAAGAAGTAGTCGTACTTCTTCTACTTCACATGTGAGGAAGTCAGGGAAAAAGAAGGAACTTGTGAGAAGGTATAGTGAAAATAAAACGTTGACTAGTGATAAAAAATGGAAGTCTTCTCCTCAGATCAGCGGTCATTCTTCGCCGGATATCTCGCCGCAACATCATGGCCACCAGAAAAGCTGGTGAAGATGGTGGTTTGCATTCTTCCAGAGTCAGTCCTCTTCAGTCCTCAGTTTTCCTTATTGCTTGATGATTATTTAGTTTTTGCTCAATCTGTGAATGATGGAAGCTTTGTTAGCCTGTAGATTTGGGAACAGGATGTTTTAAATTCTTTGTTGTTGTAAATTTTGAACAAGTGTATTATAGGACAGAAAGGGACCGATGTCATGTAAAAAGTTGTATGGCATAAGGGTTTTTGTAAAGTACTGTGGAGTTTGATCATCTAATTAGCTGTAAATTTTTTTTTTCTAACTTTTTATTGGAAAAATGAAAAATATTTTTTCTCCATCTTTAATACTTTTATATGAGAATTATTTACCTTTTAACTTATATTTTCAAGTCTCATTTGCTACTTTTCTATTTAAGCGTAGACATATCACAAATAGAAAACATATGAAATAATATAAAAAAATGAATAAAATAGTAAAATAATAATAAACCAAGTTAAAATAAATTTAAGTAATTTTTTTTAGATAATCTATTAAAAAATAAGTGATTCTTCAACTGCATAATTTAGAATTAAACTAACTATTTTTAAATAGTTAGTAACACAAGTTCTCCAATGATTATAAGTTTGCAGTCACAAGATATTCGGTTTGCAAATTATGAAATTGTAGAAAGAATCTAGATACTACTAACAACATATTGAAATATTATCATACATGGAAGCATGTATTACCAAGTGACTCCAAAAATTCACGCTTCAAAACAAACAGGATCCAATTTGCAAGTTACAATCATTTATTATTTGATTGATTCTAAGCAATCTTGGGACATGTTCTAAATTTTATTTTAAAGTGAAAATATGTGTCCCGAGCTGTCCAAAAATGCAAAGCAAGTAATGGCATGTTCAGTGCATTTTCCATACACACAAACTTGTCAACTCCTCCCCAACTCAAACGCGTAAAAGTTAATTGTCATAATATTAACAAACTCCGAGATCAAAACAATTTTGGTGTCTATACTTTTAAATTTGAGTAATGTCATACTTAAAGTTATATTCATTTGCAATTTAGTGTTAAACAACAACAATAAATTGTACCTTATTTCAAAATAGAGACATTAAATTATAAATAAATAAAACTTTAAACACTAAATTATCTAAGTCCAAAAGTATAGACACTAAAATTGTCTTTATCCTAACGAACTCTTATCTCAAACATAGACTCATATCAAACACATCTAAATAGTTTCCTACAATCATCACTTAGGTCTTTTCACAACCATATTCCTTGGTTAGATTCCCCATAACAAGCAATGAATTTTGCCTTCATAGTAAAAGAAGTTGTAAATATCTGTTTGACACTTTTCCATGACACAACTCCATCAACCATTATGAAAACATAACAAGAAATAGACTTTCTGCTATCAAGGCATCCAACAAAGTTGGAGTTGGAATATCCCATGATCTCTGGTATGTGAGCATAAAATCATATATCTATTGAGTATTCTAATAATATATGCAATATCCGAACACGTATATATATATGAGCATACATAAGACTCCCCACTTTTGACGCATAAGGAATCTACTCCATTACCTTTTTCTCAATACCATTCTTAGGATATTGATGTAAACTGAACTTATCACCCTTTTCTAAAGGAGTGTCTTTTGGTGCACGATCTTTCATGTCAAATCTACTAACTGCTTTATCGATATATGCCCTTTGTGATAAGCCTAATATACCTTGTGAATGACCATGATGAATTTGTATGTCCAACATAAAGGATGCATTCTCAAGATTTTTCATTTTAAAATTATTTGAAAGAAATCTCATGGTCTCATGCAACATGCCTATATCATTACTTGCAAGTAGAATATCATCGACATATAGCACTAAAAGAACAAATTTACTCCTACTAATCTTGTGCTATATACACTAATCAACAACATTTTCCTTAAAACCAAAAGAGGTAATCACTTGATTAAACTTTTGATAGCATTGACATGAAGCTTGCCTTAATCCATAGATGGATTTCTTTAATTTGCTTACTAGATCTTTTGATTCTCCAGATTCAAAAGTTTCTACTTGCACCATATACATTATTTCTTCAACATTCCATTAAGAAATGTAGTCTTTACATCTATCAGATGAAGCTCTAAATCATAACGAGCAACAGTTGCCATAATAATTTTAAAAGAATCTTTTGATGAAACTAGAGAGAAAGTCTCTCTATAGTCGATGCCATCTTTTTTAGTGAAACTCTTGGCGATAAGACGTGCTTTATATCTTTTGACATTGCCTTTTGAATCTCATTTGGTCTTTAAAATCCCTTTGCAACCAATTAGTTTCACACCTTTAGGCAATTCGACAAGATCCCAAATGTCATAATCATTCATTGGTTTCATCTCTTCCTTCATGACATCAATCCACTTTTGAGAGTTTACATTTTGTTTGGTTTAACTAACAGACGATGGATCATCCTCCAATCATATATCAAACTCATGCTCTTAATATAAGACATAATCATATGGAATTGCAAATCTTCTTTCCCTAATGGACCTACGCAATGACACTTACTCTTTAGGTTGTTGTTGTTCCCCTATATAGGTAGGAGCTTGTTCCTTTACAATGTAGAATGAATCTTAGAAATATTTTGAACATCCATATTGACATCTTAAAAAGTAATAAGTGTAGTTTTCAATAGATTTTTAGTTACAATTGTAGGAATGTTAACATATACCTCTTCAAAGACAACATTTCTAACTAATGTGCTCCCACCATATT
Organism: Laguncularia racemosa; assembly: GCA_037954665.1. NCBI lineage: Eukaryota > Viridiplantae > Streptophyta > Magnoliopsida > Myrtales > Combretaceae > Laguncularia > Laguncularia racemosa. The sequence continues at coordinate 998,940 of JBBMOL010000083.1, forward strand.
CAACATCCTCAAGAAATTTTGCATTCCAATTTCAAGAAAGGAGTTACTTGAGCGATCATAGAATTTATATCCTTTTGATCACTTTAAGTATCCAATAAATTTACAGTTAACTATTTTTTAGTCCAATTTTCTCTCATTAAGCCTATATAGCCTAGCTTTAGCCAAGTAACCCTAAATATGGAAATGCCTAAGACTAGGCTTGTTAATTGTCTATAACTCATATGGGGTTTTAGCTATTGCTTTGCATCAAACTAGATTAAGGATGTATACTATTGTCTTTAATGCCTCTCCCCAAAGTGATTCCAGTAAAGAAGAATGACTAATTATACTTTTAACTATATCCTTTAAGGCTCAATTATGTCTCTCAACTACACCATTTTGAATTGGTTATCCCAACATGGTATATTGAGGAGCAATCCTGCATTCTTTTAAGTATCTCACAAAAGGTCTAGAATGTTGCTCACCAAATCCGTCAAATTTACCATCTTATTCACTACTATAGTTAAATCTAACAACCTTAATTTTCTTATTAAGTTAATTTTCAACTTCTATTTTGTACTCCTTGAAAATGTCCAAAGACCATGACTTCTCAAAGTATAGGTACATATAATAAGAATAGTCATCTATGAAAGAAATAAAATACTATTTACCATTCCATGAAGCCATAGGGAATAGACCACATATATTAGTATGTATTAACTCCAAGACGCTGGGACTCCTTTCAACACCATTTTTCTTAACATTTTTTTTCCCTTGATGCATTCAATGCATAAAATTAAAAATAGGAAAATTCAAGGGAATTAAGAACTCCTTCTAACACAAGCCTTTGAATCCTTTATTTGAAAATATGTTCTAAACACTTATACTACAACTTGGATGAATTCTCATTTATTAATTTTTGCTTTATAACAAAATTACTTGTATGTAAGCTTTCTTCTATATATGAGGCATGCAAATTCAATCTATATAAATTATCAATCAAGGTATTAGTAGCAAAAGCATTTGAATATTGAAAAAGATTAAATGTTCCATTACCAAATGAACAAAGCTAACCATATTTGTCTAAAGGAAAAATAGAAACTAAATTCCATATAAATGATGGTATATAATATGTATCTTCCAAATCCAAATAACAACCAAACTCTAATTACTATATAAATATGTTGATAGCCTCAACAAGAACCTTGTTGCCATTGCCTACATAGATGAATCTTTTAGCATCGCTTGGCACTTGACTCCTTAAACAACCCTGCATGGTAACACTTATGTGAGTAGTTGCACTTGTATTTATCCAATAAGTATGGGTTAGTGTTAAAGCTAAATTAATTTTTAAACAAACAAAGTCAAAAAGTTCACCTTTCTTTGCGAGCTACTTTACATACTTAGAACAATCCTTCTTCATATGACCAACCTTCTTGCACAAGAAACAAGAGATGCCTTTATCTTGTTTTTGCTGCACATGTGAAGTCCTAGCATCTATAGCTCCTTTACCTTTATGATCCCTTTTACTTTTCTTAGGAGTGTTATCTTGAGTGGAGTCACCATGTGAGCATTTTCAATCCTCTCTTGTTTCAATCATTCCTCCTTTTGCACACATTATGCAATCAACTCATTTAATGTCTATTTCTCCTTCTAAGTATTGTAACTTATCTTAAAAGGACTGAATTGAGCAAGAAGAGAGATCAAGACTAGGTGCACAAGATTGTCATTAGACAATTTCAACTTTAAGGCCCTCGGTCTTGTAACAAGATTAGACATCTCTATGATGTACTCCCTAATATTTCCTTTACCATTATAATTCATTGAAACGAGCTTTGCAAGAATGGCGCTCATTTTGACCTTTTCAAAACTTGTAAATCAACTTGCAATTTGGCTTAGGAACTTTTTAGCATTTTTCTCCTTAGGCGTAGCTCCCCTAATGGTATCTAGAATAGAATGTATAATCATCATTAGACTCATATGGTTAGAACACTCCCACTTTTCATAAATCACCTTTTCCTCAATAGTACTTTCACTAGTAATGACAAGAGGTTTATCAATCCTAATTGCATAGTTAAGGTTCATGCATCCTAGTAAAATGATGATATGTTCCTTCCATTTCTTGAAATCTATGTTGTTAGGCACTATAATGTTATTCAAATTGGTAGAAATAAAGGTAGCACTTACTGAACAAAGAGTAAAATATGCTCACTATTAATGAAAATTTTACATTTTATTATATGGATAAATATAACGCATAAATTATAATTATCATGCACAATAAATCACATCAATATAGACCAATGACAAAATGAATACTTTAATTGGGCCTTTATGAAACACCTATTACATCATTGATACTTAATCTTTGAACAAAAATATCAACTATAAACTGTATTTTCTAAAAAAATACTAAATATTGATAATAGTAATTCTATCAAAAATGTGCTTTCCTTTGGGTCAACAAATTGCATGCACGAAACCGTAATTATCACATATTTATTATCATTTACCTATCATCTAGTTAAATAATAATCTACCTTTGGGCTAACTATTATTTGCATAGATATAGACATTACATACAAATATTTAACCTAATATCTATATATTTCAAAATAAACTTAAATAATACAGATTACTTTGCCAACATATTATTTTAATTCAACTTGAAATATTATATAAGATTTGCTGAGTGAAAAATAAAAATAAACACTTTTATCTCAAATCTTTAACCTAATCTTTGAGATTGATTTATGTTTAATAAGCTTAAAACATGAGACTCCCAAAACATTCGGATTTTTTTTTTTTGAAGGCCATAATATGTTAATGAAACAATTTAGTACAGGGGCAATCATAAAATATTAAACCAACTCATCATAAATAAGAATAGTTTCTCTGTAAGAATGATACGAAGAATTCACCATTAACACATGTCAAGATGACATAATTATATAAATTAAAGAGCTCAATGGAAACAAATATATTGTTTAATTGTTCCATTGGCAAATGCCACAATATGTCAAATACATTCAAATTACATCTTAGTGGAAAAACATACTGAAAAAGTAACAAAGAACAAACACTTGTGGCTACGTTTTCCGTCGATGTATTATTTATGTTCAAAAATTTCCGACATAGTATTTACACATGCTGTTGAAATCTTAACCCTCGAAATTAAAAATAACACCTTACATAAATCTTCTTCAATCTCATCAATCTTAAAGAATGAAATTTAGGTATAGTAAAATCATAATAATAAAATACCAGTAGTTTCATTATCATATTAAGGCTTTAATTTCACACATTTCACACATGATCGTTTTGATATCATTTGTTGAAAATAAAAACTTTAAATTTCCATAAACAAATATTCTAAGATTTCATGTATGAAATCAAAGCGCTATGAAAAAAAATTAATTGTTTGTGGAAGTATACTTGAATCCATGGGAAAAGCATATCCTAAACGGTTTTACCTTCCAGCCTATAGTAGTGACTGCACTTGAGTTTCTTTCGCTTGATGGGATATGAGAGAGGTAGATAAAAGAAACCCTAATGGCATATTGCTTAGACTGGGGACTTAACCCTATTTATAGTTTTTAATATTTTATTTCATTATGGCTCATCGCAATAAGTAAAATAAAAATAAAGGTTCTATACATTATGCCCCATATAAAAAATCAATGAGGTAAGTCTAATAACTCTATCCATTAATTAACCGAATGATTACTTTTATTTGATAGCTTAACTCTTTAACTCAATTAGACAGTTGACAATATACAATTAATTGATATTGTGGGTCACAAAATACAAAACCTAAAGCTTATAATGCATTTGTTTGAGTACCACTTCTCTTGCAGATAGGCAACAAGTGCTAGATATTCACTTTCTCAATGCTCTCATTTCTTCATAAAATATTTCAACCGCACTACCAAATAAAGCGTTGATATGACTTAGGTTGACAACCATTAGCTCACTATCTCAACCACTTAATAGGAAAGATTGTAGAAAATATGATATTTTTAGGATTTTTATATTAAGAATAAAGAAAGTAGATATAATGACACTTTCAACAGGTATGACACACCATTTGAAACCTGAACTACACTTATTTAATTTGATATAATGCACAAATCAAATAGAAGGGTTATTTCCCACAAATCACAAGATTTGATAAGAACAGAAATTTGATGAGAAAACTTAATCAAGAGATATTAGCATTTAATAATAATCATAGAATGTTGTTTACAATCCAAAAATACATGTCTAAGTTAAGCAATAGCAAATACATAAATAAAGTAAGAAATATGCAAAACTTGTAACAAATAAAAAGTACACAGCACACCCAAAACGATTGTAGACTTGATCATCATAACTCCTAGAATGAACCTCAAATCCTTCAACTATGTGTCTTTCTTCCTCATCTAGCGTGCTATTGATGACTTAAGTCAACAAATTTTGTAAACCGCATGCTTTAGATAGTCATTGGTCCTTAAAGTGACTAGGTCTCATCATGTATTTTGATCTTGAATGGACATAACCATTTAAACTTGACTACCTCAAGAATAACTGTAAACAAGAATCAAACAAAACTTGAATATACTTATCTTGCCAAGCTTTTGTCTACTCCTTGAAGATTGAAAACTTCTCTTAGGCATCTAGTTTGAACTCCTCTAGCTCTCTCAATTGTAACCTTATTTTTTTTCATCAACAGTTCGTAGATTCAAGGTCTTTATTACCCAACTACTTATAACCTAACCCCACAAGTAAGTAGCAAGAATTGACATAAATTAGCTAATTGACTTGCCTATTAGGGTTGTAAATGTTGTTTTATAAGCCTAAAGAATGCCACCTAAGCACCTAGCCCACTCTTTCCTAAAATTATCCATGCTCTTCTCCAAAAACTCTTAATTTCTCGATTTCTTATTTAGGGATGATCAGAAATTATAACATGCTCTTCTCCCAAAACTCTTAATTTCCTGATTTTTTATTTGGGGATGATTAGGGAATATAACTTTATGTTTAACACTATATTTCTTTATAATATCATTAAAAAGCTTATTACAAAAATGGGAATTCCTATCACTTATTATTGTGTGTGAAACTTCAAATTAAGAAATGTATTCTTCTTTAAGAAATTAAGTACAACCCTTGCATATTGGTACGGTAGGAATAAACTCACCTCTAAGAGGATGCACCTCATTACAATACAACTAAGGTAAAGGACCCATGGAATAAATTCCCTAAATGTCAAAAGTACTTTACTAAAGAATGCTAAATTGAGGCATTTAATTCCTTTTCGAAATATTGCCAACTTTTTTTGCATTAAGTACCCACAAACCTCTTAGCATCCTTAAACATTGTAGGTCAATAAAATCCCACTTACCAAAGCTTAACAACAATCGCTAAAGCGCTAAAATAGCCTCCACATTCCTATAAGACAACATACCACTATCTCCTTAGCCTCACTTTCAAGGTTGCACCTTGTTATGTCGTTCCATTATACCAATGTTTAAATAAAAATATTTCCTTCAAAAATAATATTTGATAATATTAAAAAATTTCACCTACTAATGAGGCTCAAATCATAAAAGGGAAAGTTCCACATATATAATATTTAACAAAAGTGTGCATACCAATGGGCAATGATAGACAATGCAAATAGTTATTAATCTAGAAATTTTTCATTAATTGGTATTTTCACATTCATTACACCTCCATTATATATCCCAAATATGATCTACAACTACACTTTTATGCCTCTTTTTTAATAGATTTCTAGGCCGAATTTTTGTAAAAGCAATATCTAATAAATCAACATCAGGTTTGCATCTTTCTCTACAAGAAAGTATTTGGTAACCAAATTATCAATGTACATAATGAATTTTAAGCCTACAAGACAAGACTGAAATTTAACAAATGCAAACACCAACACAATAACTCTTTTTTTTTTTTGTGGTGGCATGATTCATTTATGTTTCATTTAAAATTTTATTTACACATACAATATATATAATATTTTATCCTTTCTTTGCCATAGTATTACATCTATTGCATATTACCCACATCACATATAAGCTTAGATGGCAAACACCAATCAAGAGTTGCAATGATTAGTTAAAATATCAACTCTCTCTTTAATGCATTGAAGCCATTAAGGCACTTGTTATCAATTTTCATCTTTCATAAACAAATGACGGTTTGGAAATTTTTTATTTTTTTTATAGAAAAACTTTAAAATTGATAGGAATCAACTTGCACCAACTCTTTCCAATAATCCATTGCAAGGAATTGGAAGACCAATGACAAAGGCAAGGACAAAACACATGGAGCAAGTTTTGAATGGACTTGTTCAAGATCATCTGAAATAAGCATCGAAGTTAGCCAAAGTGAGCAATCCAAGAGATGAAGAGATCATTTTCCATATATCAAGCATCTTCAATAATAATAATGAAGATCAAAGCTTGGAGCAACACCAGTAAATGGAATTTCTAAGCTTGAAAGCTGTCATTGCATGGAAGACGTTGAAGGCCACCAGCTTTGCCTTTAAAGGCTACCAACATTGAAAATGTAGTTTGTTGACCTACTTGGCTGACTTAAGAATTTTAGGTCACCGGCCTTTAGCCAGCTTTGAAGCTAGCCTTTATTTTTCCATTTTTTGTGTTTTCTTTTGTCTTTTGCTTCCTTTATTTATAAAGACTATAAATAGTCTTTTGGTCAAATTGTAAAGATGATCATCATTTTTATGAAATTGAAGACTTCTTCTTTGTTCTTTATCAATAACTCAATCTAATCTTATCAAGGCACTTGTGGTGATCAAACCCCCGTTATAACTCTGGTTCTAATTGAGATTGTGATTAGGATCAAGTTTCATTGTGCTTGTTTTCAAGATGATCCAAGTGTTCTTTTCCATCCGATCAAGTTCTATATTCATCTCAGCCTAGGGTTCGCATCAATTGGTATTAAAGCTTTGGCTCTTGAAAATTAGGTGTTACCTATCCTTTGATTATTTCATTGTTATCTTTCATCCTTTTTTTTTATGTTTCATCTTGTTACTTCCAAAAAAAAAAAAAAAAAAAGAGGGAGAGAGAATAGAAATTCGTGAAAAAAATTAGAATTAAATTGTACATTCAATATTTATCGCGTAATTTGAATTGAAAAAAAAAAGTTATTCCTTTTTTTTTCTTTGTCATTACTTGTTGTTTGGTAAGATCATCAATAAGGTTCTTATTAAAGAGCTTGTAAGGAGAAGATATTTGATAAAAAAAAAATCCGAGTGAAACACGAATGATTCGAATTCATATTTTTTTAATGTAAACATGTGAGGGAGTGTTTGAGAGGAAAATTCTCTTTTACTAACAAACTCTTTTTACAGGTTATGAAACATGAGTAGTGGAGGAGATAAAGAGGATTTTGATATGAAGTTATTTATGAAGGTTGTTTAAGATCAATTTAAATTTTTGAATAAAATGTTAGATGATCTTGAATCTCCTTCTAAGCTTAAATCTTTTCGAAGGAGTATGGATGAGGAGGGGGGCAGATGAGGAGTTTGATGTTGATGTGACTAGTTCTAGGAGAGGTAAAAGGGGTGTTCAGAAGCAAGATAGTAACTTAGGGAGCATTAAGATGAAAATCCCTACTTTTGAAGGGAAGAATGACCTTGAATTGTATTTAGAGTGGGAGAGAAGAGTAGAACATGTGTTTGACTATCATAATTGCTCTGAGGAGAAGAAGGTCAAACTAGTAGCAATTGAGTTAATTGATTATGCTAGTATTTGGTGGGATCAGCTTATGGTTAATAGGCGTAGAAATGGTGAGAGACATATTTGGTTATGGGAAGAGATGAAGGTAGTGATGAGAAAAAGGTTTATACCTAGTCATTACTATAAAGACTTGTATAAGAAGTTGCAAGGGCTAACTCAAGGCTCCATAAGAGTTGAGGATTATTACAAGGAGATAGAGGTAGCTATGATTTGGGCTAATATAAAAGAAGATCGTGGAGCAACAATGGCTATATTTGTTAATGGCCTGAATAAATAGATAGCTGATGTGGTAGAGTTACATCGTGGAGATGGAGGAATTACTACATAAGGCTGTCAAAGTGGAGAGGCAATTAAAGTTTAAGGATACCTCTAAGTATGGCTCGCTTTTGGCTCTTCATGGAAGTCAAACTGGAAGAATAGCAAGGATGCCTCCAAGCAAAAGGAAGATGCAAAGGCTCGGGAATTGGTTGCTAATTCTAAAGGTAAAACCGAAACTAAATCCTCTTCTAGATTACGTGATATTAAGAGTTTTAGGTGTCAAGGATTGGGGTACATTGCATCTCAATGTCCAAACAAGAGGTTTATGGTTGTTTTGGATAATGGTGATGTAGAGAGTGTTAGTTCAACTAAGGAAGAGATGCCACCATTGGAGGATTGTAGTGATTTTGATATAGAGGGTCCTATGAAAGGAGAGATGTTGGTCACTAGGCGTGCTCTAAACATATAGCCTAAGGAAGATGTTGATGAGGAATGGTGTGAGCACATCTTTCATACTAGGTGCCATGTGAATGGAAAGGTATGTAGCTTAATTATTGATAGTAGTAGCTACACCAATGTTGCGAGTTCTTTAATGGTTTAGAAATTGCATCTAACTACACTAAGGCATCCTAGACCATATAAGTTGCAATGGTTGAATGAATGTGGTGATGTTACGGTGAAAAAACAATTTTTAGTTGCATTTTCCATTGGCAACTACAAGGATGGGGTTCTTTGTGATGTGGCACCAATATATGTTGGACATATTCTTTTGAGTTGTCTATGGTAGTCTGATAGGAAGGCCACTCATGATGGATACAAGAATGTGTACAAATTTGTGATGAATAACCGACTCATTACGCTAACACCTCTCAAACCTTTAGAGGCATATAAGGATCAAGTTAGGATAGTTAAAGAGTGCAAATAGAAAGAAAACAAAGTGAGTGCATAAGAAAAAGAAGAGTGATAAAAAAAATGAGTGTGTTCAAAAGAGTAAAAAAAAACAGTGAAGAGAGAAGAAATTCGAAGTGTGGAGATCAAAATAAGGAGAGAAGTAAGAAAGTGAGTGCTTTTTCTACAAAAGGGGAGATTAAGAGAGTTATGTTGGCGAAGTAACAACTACTTGTACTTTTGTATAAGGATGTTTAGTTTTAAACTAACAATCTTAACTCCTCTTTGCCTAGTGTGGTTATGTCTTTGCTATAGGAATTTGAAGATTTGTTTTCTAAGGACATCTAGAAAGACAAAAGAGATTCAAAGGTAAGTGGATGAGCTAGTGCAAAAGGTATTTATGAGAGAAAGTCTTAGCCCATGTTTAGTTCCTATGCTTTTGGTTCCTAAGAAAGATGGAACATGGCGTATGTGTGTTAATTGTCGAGCCATCAACAAGATCACCATAAAGTACAGATATCTTATCCCTAGGTTAGATGATATACTTGATGAGTTGTATGGTTTATGTCTATTTTCTAAGATTAATTTAAAAAGTTACTATCATCAAATTCGCATAAAGGAAGGTGATGAATGGAAAACTGCTTTTAAAACAAAATATGGGTTGTATGAGCAGTTAGTCATGCCATTTGGCCTAACCAATGCACCTAGCACTTTTATGAGTCTAATGAATCATGTTTTGCATTCTTTAATTGGAAAATTTGTTGTAGTGTACTTTGATGATATTTTAGTGTACAACAAAAATTTGGATGATCATATTAAATACTTGCATGCTGTTTTGAGTGCTTTGATAAATTATATGCTAATTTGTAGAAGTGCGATTTTTGTATGGAATCCATTGTTTTCCTTGGATTTGTTGTAAGCTCATAGGGAATAAAGGTAAATGATGATAAGTTTAGGGCAATTAGGGATTGGCCTATACTTAAGAATGCAAGTGAGGTAAGAAGTTTTCACGGTTTAGCAAGTTTTTATAGGAGATTTGTAAAGGACTTTATTTTTGTTGTAGCATCTTTAAATGAACTTGTTAAAAAGAATGTTGTATTTAGGTGGGAAGAAGTGCATGAGAAAGCTTTCAATACTTTGAAAGAAAAATTGACTAACGCACTTTTGTTGTGTTTGCCTAACTTTGACAAAGCTTTTGAGGTTGAATGTGATGCATCAAAGGTTAGAATAGGAGGTGTGTTGATGCAGGATTCCAAACTGATTACCTTTTTTAATGAAAAGCTTAGTGGGGCAACATTGAATTATCTTACCTATGATAAGGAGCTATATGCATTAGTAAGAACTCTTCAAATGTGGTAGCACTACTTATGGCCAAGGGAATTGTCATTCATTCTGATCATGAGAGTTTAAGGTTCTTGAAATCCCAAGGTAAGCTTAATAAAAGACATGTTAAATGGTTGGAGTTTATAGAAACATTTCCTTATGTGATTAAATACAAGAATGGGAAGGAAAATGTTATAGCTAGTGCTTTGTCTAGAAGGTATATATTGCTCACTTCCTTGCAAACTAAATTACTTGGTTTAGAGTTCACTAAAGATTTGTACATCAATGATGCTAATTTCTGCCAAGTTAAAATGCATGTTCTAAATGTGCATATGGAGAGTATTATAGGCATAAAGGATTTTTGTTCAAGAAAGATAGACTGTGTGTGCCTATGTCTTCTTTGTGTGAATTACTAGTTAAGGAGTCTCATGGAGTGGGTTTAATGGGACATTTTGGTGTGAGAAAGACTTTAGACATATTGCATGAGCATTTTTATTAGCATAGCATGAAGCATGATGAGCAATTTGTTTGTAATAAGTATATAACTTATAAACAAGCAAAGTCAAAAGTAAAGTTACATAGTTTTTATATACCATTGCCTGTACTTAATCAACCTTGGACTGATATTTCTATAGATTTTGTGATTGGGTTACCTAGGACTTAAAGTGGTAAGGATAGCATATTGGTTGTTGTTGATAGGTTTAGTAAGATGGCACATTGTAAACACTCCATTTTTGCCCCTAATGATCAATAATAAATAATTTTAAATTTTTTCCATTTTTACAATTTTTCTTCTAATTTAGCAAAAATAGGAAAAATATTCAAAAAATAAAATAAATAGGAAAAATACATCAATTTTGGAAAGTAATTGTAGAAATAATAAGAAAAGGAGTTAAATATTTTTTACAAATTTTTAGAATTTCAAAATAATAAAAAATAACAAAAAATACAATTTGTGTAATAAATAAAACTGAGATCTGGGCCAGCTCAGCTGGCTCGTGTGTGCGCCTGGAACGTGTGAGAGAGGACCGAGGTCAGGAGTTCGAATCCCCCCGCAGGCACTCTGTGCAATTTTTTCTTCTTTTTCCTTGAGCTGCTATGTGGCAGTGTATGATTGGCCAAGAAGAGTCACGTGCCTCGCACGTGATCGTCTTCTTCGCCCGAACAGACGTGAGAGGAAGTCGGAGGAAGTCCGACAGAGCTAGGATTGTCCGTTTTTTTCTCAAATCTTTTGGATTACTGTCGATCTTAAGCCAAATCTATCAGATAAATCACAAAAAAGCAATGGATTGACATCAAATCTCCGAGATAAGGCCGAATCCAAAATGGAAAAAAGGATGGGTTTAACCAAATGACGGATTTGAGCTTATCCGGAGGAGCTTTTGAGCGTCTATAAATAGGAATCAAAGGCAGCAAGCAAAAGCACATATCAGAAGTGAGAAAAAGAAGCTTCACTGGAGTTTCCCCAAGCCACGACCGTCGATCGCACCTTGAATTGCCACCAGGAGGCCTTTTTTGAGAAATCCACCACCACGGTTGAGTTCCCCACTCTCGAAAACCTAGGAAACGACTCCTCAATCTCCTCGAAAGGCTGCCGAAACGCCGTCAATGAGCACCCCCAACCGCTGTGACCGTTCGACCCGATCCGACCCGGCCCGTGCACCGACCCGGATTCAGGTAAGTAAGATTTTTCAATTTTTCAATTTTTTTATTACTTGAGTTATTTTTTTAATTAATTTATTTATTTCTCATTTATAATTCAAAAAAATAGAAAAATATTGGAATTTAGATTAGTTTTTTTTTTTATGATTTAGTTTAGGGTGAATAATAGAAAATAAAAAAAAAAAAAAAAATAAAAGTAAATAAAAAATTATAAAATAAAATAATAATAAAATGATAAAATTTAGATTTTTAGTTTAGGGTAGATAAAATAATATAAGAGAAAAAATTTTAATTAATTAACAAAAAATAATAAAAAATTAATAATAATATTAGAGGTAGGTTAAAAAATAGAGAAATAAATTTTTATCACTTAGAAAAATGTTTTCTTAATAAATCCAAAATTGGTTTCTTTTCCTTAAAATTATTATTTTTCAAAAAATCAAATAATAAAGCTTAGGCTTAGATTTTTTCAGAAAAAATACTAAAATGATAAAAACGTAAACTAAAAGCAATTTCATAATTAAAATTAACAAACACATTAAAGTTTTTCATGAAAAGCAAATTACGGCCCGTTTAATCCTGAATAGTAGGTACATAGGCATCCGTTTAGGGCAACTCTAAAAAGAATAAAAAATCATTTTTTTTAATAAGTTCTTCAAAAACACAATAAAAAGATAACAAAATAAAAGACATTAGGATAAGGTTTAGATTTCAGGAGAATATGGTAGTAACTTTAAGGTTTTAATAGGTTAGCCTCCGAATCCAAAAACTTTGGTTTTCCATTTCCTCTTTCACAAAAATGAAGAGAGGAAATCTCGCTGACTAGTGGTCTAAATTAGGATTAATCTGCTCAATTAGTCCCAATTCAATCTTTCCTAACCACAGTTGGGTGGCGACTTCAAAATAAAATGAAATTCCTAATTCAAGTCGAGGATCTATATTAGATGAGCATAGGGTCTAGTATGAGTCGGATTAGGAATGGAAAATAAAAAATTAGACTCAACAGGATGGCGACTCCACTAGGGACCTTTTCTCTAGTAGGTTAGCCACCTAAATCTCCTCAAATCACTTTTTCCAAGAAATGTCTTTTGATTGTTATACTGTTGCTAACCTTTCAGGGACTTAACTAAATTTAGGGGTCAGTTATTTACTTTTACTGTTGAGTTTGTAAGCATGTAATCATGTGAATAAATACGGTCAAACCCGGGCCGTCTTAGGATCCTAAGACGGGGGGCCATTGTGTCGGTTTCAGGCGAAATGATATGATCACCGTTCGGGACTGATTAGGCTACCCCACCCAATGCTTTGATATGGCTTAAGATCCATTTCTTCGAAAATACGGGAGGCCATAGAGCTTGGGGACCTGTTAGAACCCACCTATCTGCATACATGAAGTCATGGGCTGACAATCGATTAATGATGTAATACTTTTATTCTGTTCATGGAGTTCAGATACATTTCCTTGTAATGTTACCATTGTAATATAGTTTTTTGTAATTAGAGATTTCTATTGTAATAGATGGCTAGTTCCACAATCGATCGCCTCCTCCGTAAAGAGATCTATGTTTGCAAACCTCTGGACCCAAAGTTGGTGCTGGACCACTGGTTTACTCTGTACAACCCAGAAGAGCAGGCCTTTATTCAATAGAAGATAGGGCCTATCCTCTCACTAATGAAGATAGAAATGAACTTACCTTTGATACGGGCTATTCTCCATCTATGGGAAGTAGAGCCCGCAGCTTTCTTCATTGGGCCACAAGAGATCACTCCCACTCTGGAAGAGTACACCCAACTTCTACAGGCTCCATCACTAACCGGCGAAGTGTATGTGCCAGATCTTGAGGCTGGGCCAGCCGGTATCTTCAGCAGACTTCTGGGTATTCGCGAGACAGCAATCAACAAAGCCTTAGCAAATTGTAACGGATATTGTATACGGATGGATGAGTTAGAAGCTTGGTTTATAGCTTGGGAAGATAACGGGGATAGGAAAGACATATTATGTGGGTACCCCAAGAGCTATAAACAGAGGAGGGTAAGTGCTTTCATCTTGATAGCCTTTGCCACCATACTCTTCCCCACCAGAACTTTTTATGTCCATTACAAAGTTGCAGAATTGGTGGCCCAATTCTTGGAAGGGAAATCTTACATCCTAGCTCTACTGGCTGAATAGATCCGGAACTTAAACTTTGTCAAGAAAAAGGGCCACGGGATCCTCCACTCAAACATTAACCTCATCTTGATCTGGTTTGTAAGCCACCTCAAATGTTTCGAGCTGAACCTGATTCGGAAAACTTTGGCCCAACAAGTGGACCTCGTAGACTCATGCATAGAGAAGATAAAGCTGCCTGACAACCTTACTAGCCACAGTTAGGTGGAAGTGCTTAAAGGTTTCAATGCTGACGACATCCTGTGGACAGCTAGATGGAGTTACTACGACAAAGTCATCCTAACCTGCAGAAACCTTCAAGCTGTACCTTTAATTGGTATCAGCGGATGTATAGGTTATCATCCCAATTCGGTGGTTCGCTAGTTCGGTGCTATTCAAGACATAGTTTATCGGCCTTCGCTAGAAGCAATCCAAGACCCAAATTTGCTAGTAGCCGAGAAGTTTGCCAAGCTGGCGGAGGTCAAAGCCCTATGGGAAGCCCGAATCGAGAGTCCTAATGTAGACCTCGGAGAACTGGATGGCGAAGTAGGCAAGCACTGAGCCACTCGGGACTTCGTGATCCACCAGCTATATCAAACAGGGGAAAGGGCATACCGGGTCCCAGATATCACCTAACCTAAGCCAGATAAAGTAGACCCAGAGCTGAGAACCTATCTAGAGCAAGTTAGGGCTCGGATGGAAGTATATTTCGAAGCTGTGGGCTATAATAAGGATATCTGGAAGGGCCAATTCAAAGAATCTGATCAAAGGAACAAGGCCTTGGAAGCTCAGCTGGAAAAGACCCAAGCTAGAGTCAGAGAGTTGGAAGCTATCATCAATGGAAAACTAGTGCCTACGCAACAGAAGACGAAGAGAACTAGGAAATAGATTACTATTGTACTTTTTCATTTTTTTTAAGTATCGAACTCTGAGTTTCCAACATTAATAAAAATAAAGTTTTAATATTATATCATTAATCGATTATTAGCCCCTTTATTTTAGCATTTGTGTGATACATGCATCATATTTACATACCTGCATCATACTAAGAAAAAATGCGCGCTAGGTATCAAAGATAGCTCCCAAACAATTGAACCCTCCAAGAAGCCAAATCCGTACTCGCTTAAAGACCAAAATGGCAAATAGCAGCAACAACAGTGACAACCGCAACAACACAAGTGCTGACGCCGCCTCATACCCTAGGATCGTATCCCTGGAACAAACGGTCTAGCAATTGGCTGCACAAGTCCACCTCCTGACTGAGAGTATTGGCCTCCTTCGCACCACTCAACTAACTTAAGAAGAACACTCAGGGGTAAGAAAGGGGAAAGCAGTGGAGGGTCAGTCTCTAGAATACGAAGAAATCAATTCCCACCTCAACCTAGCTTTTGAGTATGAACCGAGAGCCAACCTGGGTCCGACCTTTGATGACATAAAGAGGGAAATGGAGACAGGCAAAAGGAGATGGAAAAGAAACTTTTTCAACAGTTGGCTGATAAGATGAAGACGATAGAGGGGCCTGACAATTTTGAACAGGTATGGATCACTAGCTTGCTAGCATATGGGGAGGAGGTATACCCAGAGAAGTTTAAGACCCCGGAATTTGAAAAATATGATGGTACTGGATGCCCCAAAATGCATACATGGCTGTATGTACGAAAAATGAGCAAGTATGCCCAATATGACCAACTTATGATTCAGACCTTCCAGGATAGCCTTACAGGCCTTGCCCTCGTCTGGTATGCACACCTAGACTTCAACCAGGTCAATACCTGGGAAAGACTCGCTCGGGCATTTTATGACCAATACAAATTCAACATTGAAGTTGCCCCCTCAGTAATCGACTTGGGAAGTCTTTGGAAGAGACGCACTGAGTCTTTCAAGGAGTATGTTTAGTGCTGGAGAGCTTAGGCTGCCAGGGTAGCGATCTCGATTTCTGAAAAAGAGCTAACATTCATCTTTGTCAACACTCTCGATAAGACCTACTTCTCACATCTGGTAGGCCAGACGCCATCTAGCTTTGCAGAGGTAGTAGCAGCGGGGTGCCGAATCAAGAATGCCATCACATCAGGCAGACTCCAGATAATAGATCCTCCTAGGGTCACGTCATCACAAAGGCCCTTAGGAGGAAACAAAGCCAAGGAGTCTAGCGTCGGCACAGTTAATTCCAGAAAAGCAGACAAGATTGGGACCCGTGTGACATTCCAGACCACAAGTGCCCTAATCCAGCAGTCCCCAACAAACCACACCCAGGCCACTAGAGTGTCGAGACAGTTCACTCCCATCCCGATCCCGCTTAGCTAGGTCTTCGCTCGTTTGCAAGCGGATAATTTGATCAGCTTCGAGATCCTGAATGACTGGTATAAGCCCAGAAATTTCGACTCAAGCCTCAAATGTGATTATCATATGGGCTAGGAGGGGCATTCTACAGATAGATGCTAGAGGCTTCGAAATAAAATCCAAGATTTGATTGACACC
The DNA here is from genome assembly GCA_037954665.1 of Laguncularia racemosa. Classification (NCBI taxonomy): domain Eukaryota; kingdom Viridiplantae; phylum Streptophyta; class Magnoliopsida; order Myrtales; family Combretaceae; genus Laguncularia; species Laguncularia racemosa. The sequence continues at coordinate 1,015,434 of JBBMOL010000083.1, forward strand.
GGGATTGTGCAGCTGGACTTTGTTAACACACCAGCACCCAATGTCAACACTAATTCGCTGCCCAACCATAAGCCCACTGTCAATATGATCACATCTGAAGAGCCTGATCTGAAAGAGTCCCCAAAACAGCAAAAGGCAACAGTGCAACGAAAAAGTCACCCACGCCAAACTCTAGAGGAGACCCCTAAGTCACAGATCAAGCAAAGATGGTTAGCTGGAGACCCAACAGTCAGTACTCTAAGCGAATCACATGGGAAGTTTGAGTATTTGGTAAATTACTCTTTCACTCCAACCCAGTATGGGCCACCTAGCAGATGGGGGCTTGAATTTGAGAAAGAAGACAACCCACCAAAAGAGGGGGAGAAGCCTGTAAACATGATAAAATCAAACCAAAAGCCGATAGTCATAAAGTGCTATGAGGGACAATCGACTGAGATGCAAATTCCAAGGAAGAGGTATGTATTCAATGTCCCAATACCCGCAGAGAGGTATAAGGCGGCACCATTTGACTATCAGGCTCTTGATCAAGAAAGACCCCCTATCGTAGGAGGAATCACTCGTTCTGGGAGAATTTATGACCCGAAACACAAATTCTCAACTGAGGAGCCCAACATAGAGGTAGGAAAAGAAGAAGAAGAGGGGCTCTCTGCATTTACAAAGATGGTCAAGGCAAGCGAATACAAGATCATGGAACAACTGAACAAGGTTCCAGCTCAGATATCACTTATGGGCCTCCTCACAGGGAAGCACTCTTCAAAGTGCTCAACAGATCAAGGTACCAGAGGGCATCACAACCGATAAATTGAGCCATGTGGCAGATTCGATCTTCACCATGGACCAGATATCTTTCTCCCCCGAAGAGTTGGGAGAAGACAGAGACCAACATACAAAACCGTTGTTCATAGTGATAAAATGCAACGACATAGTCGTCTCCCGAGTACTCATTGACAATGGATCTTCTCTCAACGTATACCCACTGGCTACCCTCGACCTACTGGGAGTTGATCTAAGCAACATCAAACCAAGCTCAACGATGGTTAAGGCTTTCGACGGGTCGAAGAGAGACATAGTAAGGGAAATAAGCTTGCTGGTGGAGATTGGCCCGCAGATATTCCACATCTCCTTCCAAGTCCTCGACATTCCGAGGTCTTTTAATATACTTTTAGGAAGGCCGTGGATACATACCGTTAGAGCCATACCCTCAGGCCTTCATCAGAAAGTCAAGTTCATTGCAAATGGACAGATCATCACTGTGCTGGGAGAGCAAGATTATGCCATTTATAAAGAAACCGTTATACCCTACATTGGGGAACACGGTTCCGAAGACTTTAGTCTCCAGATATTCAATAAGGTGAATGTGGTAACCAGCAAGGAGGGTCATCAATTCAAAGAGGGACAATAAGGGACGTTTGGACTAGGGTACGTTCCCACAGCCCAGGAAGAGGCGTAAGCTAAAGGTGTCAGAGGTAGGAGAAAAGAGAAGCCAAGTGATACTCAAATGCGTTTTCCGCCCCTCCAACAATCATTCATACAAGCAACTACCATTCAAGAGTCAAGGATAAGCGAAACTGACGTCAGCAATGGGACCCCGACCCCTCGCACGTCCGAGTAGCATCCAGCTCTCAATAATTGGTTCTATTATCCTATTGATAGCATTAGGTCAGCTTAAGGATAGGGAACAATTATTAAACAAAATTTTATTGTGGTTTCTTTTCAAATCCAATAAATTGCAATTCATTCATTTGTTTTTTACTTATATATGTACTCTCGTTTCACTTCACCCAGATTCCCTACTGTCAAACGTCAGGGTCATTTCGCGCAGGTAAGAAATGAAAACACTGATATCATTTCCAACATTGCTGGGTCAGCCGTTGGAGGCAATGTCCTTAACCACGAAATAATACAAGAAAATTTGAAAAAACATGAACAAAGTGAAATTTCAATTGACGAGCCGGTGGAGACTATAAATCTAGGAAGCGCCGAGCAACAAAAAAACCTCAAGATCGGGACCAGTTTTGAGTGTCGAGCAAAAACGCGAGATAATCGAGCTATTAACTGAGTATGCAGATGTGTTCACCTGGTCGTATGGCAACATGCCAGGATTAGACCAATCAATAGTAGTTCATACGCTTCCCATAAGGGAAGATGTCAAACCTAAAAGACAGAAATTGAGAAGATTTAGGCTTGACATCTTACTAAAAATTAAAGAGGAAGTCAAGAAACTACTAGAAGTGAGGTTCATTGAAGTATCTGACTATCCGAAATGGGTAGCGAATATAGTCCCCATTCTAAAAAAGAATGGAAAAGTACGTGTATGCGTAGACTTCCGAAACTTAAACCAAGTCACGCCAAATGATAACTTCCCCCTACCTCACATCGATGTCCTAGTAGACAACACTGCAGGAAACCATCTTTTCTCATTTATGGACGGTTTCTCAGGATACAATCAAATAAAAATGGCTGAAGAAGATAAAACTAAGACGACTTTCATCACAACAGGGGAACTTTCTGTTACAAATTCATGCCCTTTAGTTTGAAAAACGCCGGGGTAACGTATCAAAGAGCCATGGTCGCAATACTTCATAACATGATGCATCGAGAAGTTGAAGTATACGTCGACGATATGATAGCCAAGTCTAAAGAAGAAGAAAGCCATGCAGTTATTCTGAGGAAGTTGTTCAAGCGGTTGAGAAAATTTTAGCTCAAGCTAAATCTAGAGAAGTGCACTTTTAGGGTCACGATAGGCAAGCTGTTAAGGTTTGTCATAAGCCGGGAAGGCATTAAAATCGACCCTGACAAAGTAAAGGCCATACTGGAGCTACCTTCTCCACGTACTATCAAAGAGGTAAGAAGTTTACTAGGAAGATTGAATTACATAGCTCGTTTTATCTCACAGCTCACAGACAAATGTCGTCCACTATTCCGTCTGCTAAAACAAAATGCTGTAGTAGAATGGGACGATGAATGTGAAGAAGCATTTAGGACAATCAAAGACCATCTCACGAATCCTCCAGTCTTGATAGTTCTAAAGCAAGGGAAGCCCTTATTCTTATACCTCACGATACTCCCTAAATCCATGGGGTACGTGTTGAGGTAGAAAGATAAAGAGGGAAGAGAGCGTTCCATATATTATCTAAGCAAGAAATTCACAGACGAGGAACAGAGGTATTCAGAAGTAGAGAGAACTTGTTGTGCTCTAATTTGGGTCATGCACCGATTGAGGCAATACACCCTTTACTACCCCATCGAGTTATTAACAAGACATGATCCTTTGAAGTACTTGACAGAGAAGTCCATTTTGTTAGGGAGAATCTCCAAATGGAAAATGCTCTTATCTGAATTTGATATCACATACATAAATCAAAATTCAATAAAAGGGCAATCTTTAGCCGACCATTTGGCAGAACACCTAATTGAGGGAGATTCCCAGGAATCATAAGCCCAATTCCCTGATGAAAATATATTAACAGTAGAAGGTGCACCAGTAAAAGACTGTAGGATAGATCGGGACCCTAAGTGGAAGATGTTCTTTGACGGGGCTACCAATGTATTTGGTTGTGGGATCGGGGTAGTGTTGATATCCCCAGACGAAACACAATTCCCTTTAGCAACAAGGCTCACATTTCCAAATACTAATAATATCGCGGAATATGAGGCATGCATACTTGGCCTCAAAATGGCTTGCCACATGAAAATCCGCGAATTAGAAATGTACGGAGATTCTTCACTCATCATATTACAGATAAGAGGGGAATATAAGACTAAAGACCCCAAATTAGTACCATACCATCAGCATCTGATAGAACTAATCGATGAATTCGAGGCAATCACCTTCACATACATCCCGAGAACTTAGAATCAATTTGCAGATGAACTCACCACGCTAGCATCTATAATTCAGATAACAGGGGGAGTCGAAGTCCAACAATTGAAAATAGAGATCGAAAATCGGCCCGCCTACTGTTTGGTAATTGAAAGAGCACAAGATGATAAGCCCTAGTATCACGACATCAAAACTTTTCTCCAAGAAAGCAAATACACCGAAATGGCTAGCAAAAAAGACCAAAGAACACTCAAAAGGTTAGTAAGTCATTTCTTATTAAATGGGCCTGTGCTTTACAAAAGATCGCCTGATACCACCTTGCTAAGATGTGTGGATAGGAATGAGGCATGTGAACTGATGAAAGAAGTGCATGAAGGAGTATGTGGACCTCACATGAACGGCTACATGTTGGCCCGAAAAATCATGAGATTGGGTTACTATTGGCTAACCATGGAATCATATTGCATCAAATATATCAAACACTATCACCTGTGTCAAGTTTACACAAACCGAATAAATGCTCCGCCCAACGAGCTGCATTCGTTGTCTGTACCATGGCCTTTCTCCATGTGGGGAATTGACATCATCGGTCCAATCACTCCAACAGCATCCAACAGCCACAGGTTCATATTGGTAGCCATTTATTACTTCACCAAGTGGGTGGAAGCTTCATCATATGCCAATGTCACAAAATGAGTGATAGTCCGATTCTTGAAGAGAGATATAATAGCCCGATATGGAGTTCTTGAGTCAGTCATCACCGACAACGGCAATCTCAACAACAAGTCGATGATAGATCTGTATCAATAGTTCCACATAAACCATAGAAATTCAACTCCCTACCGACCTCAGATGAATGGGGCAGTTGAAGCAGCCAACAAGAATATCAAAAGAATCATAAAAAAGATAACAATCACTTATAAAGATTGGCATGAGATGCTGCCATTCGCCTTCATGGCTTACAGAACCTCAATTAGAACATCTACTGGAGTTACCCCATATGCACTGGTATATGGCATAGAGGCAGTCTTACTAGTCGAAGTTGAAATACCATCCTTCAAAGTTATGTCAGAAGCGTAGTTAGATGAATCGGACTGGGTGAAGAAGAGGCTTGATCAGTTGAATTTGATTGACGAAAAAAGACTCACTGCATTATGTCACGGCCAGTGTTACCAACAAAGGATGGCCCGAGCATTTAACAAGAAAATGAGACCTCGATGCTTCAAAGAAGGGGATTTGGTATTAAAGAAAGTTCTCCTAAATGCTCAAGATTCCAGAGGGAAATTTACCCCAAACTATAAGGGTCCATATGTTGTAAAGAAGGTATTATCAGGAGGTGCTATGATATTAACTCTAATGGACAGTCCAGAATTGAGAGACCCCATTAATGCAGATGCTGTTAAAATGTACTATCTTTAGGCAAGAAAATTGAAGTTTTGCCGATGTTTATGAATGCCAATATTCAATATAAATCTCGTTGAGTCTAGTTTTCATTTCTTTTACAAGCAAAGTTAATGTATCTGAATGATAAATAATTTCAACCAATTCTCATTAAAACAAACATTCCCAAACACATCACCCATCACTTCACCAATGAATAATGGACATTGAAATGATAATGAATCTCAATAAATTTTGTGATATAATTCTACCTACTTTTGAGCATTAAACCTGGTACATTAATAGGATAATACTACAATCATAAGAGCCATCCTTGCAAGAAGGAAAATAAATCAAGACCCTCAGCCCTGTTTTAAAGAAAGAGCAAGCAAAGGAGAAGCAAACTAGCACGAAGGTTCGGTTGTTTGGTTACTATCCACGATAAATTGGTAAGCATCTTAGAATAAGTAACCATCATTCACATATTATAAGACATCTTTTATCAAATCATTTGACCCGTTCACTAGAAGCATTTTCAAAAGCATAGGTTAGTCAACCCACAATGGGGCACTTTCCTAAATATCTCCTCTCTTAGGGTCAACCCGTAAGGGCACCTTTTCGAAACATTTCTTCCCCAAGGTCACGAGTCTAAGAAGACGCTTCCCAACATAGGTTAGTCAACCCACAATAGGGCACTTTCCTAAACATCCTTTCTCAACGTTAGCCCATAGGGGCACCTTTTGAGGCATATCTTCTCACTATAGGTTAGTTAGCCCACGAAGGAGCACTTTCCTAAATAAACTTTTTCAAGGTTAGCTCATAGGAGCACCTTTTGAGATACCTATTTTTCAGGGTTGCAAGTTTAAAAAGGCGCTTCCCGCTATCGATTAGTTAGCTCATAGAAGCACTTTTCAAATCTATTGATTAGTCAGCTCATAGGAGCACTTTTCGAATATATCGATTAGTCAGCTCAGAGGAGCACTTGTCAAATCTACCGATTAGTTAGCTCAGAGGAGCACTTTTCGAACCTATCAATTAGTCAGCTCATAGGAGCACCTTGCAAATCTGTTGATTAGTCAGCTCATAGGAGCACTTTTCAAATCTGTTGATTAGTCAGCTCATAAGAGTACTTTTCAAATTTGTCGATAACTGATTAGTCAGCTCATAAGAGCACTCTTTGGAAGTATTTCTCCTTAAACAGTCACTAGTCTAGTCGGACGCTTCTGTTGACAAGTTGCCAGCTCATAAGAGCGCTTCTTGAGACAATCTCCCCTTTAAGGTTGCTAGTCTGATAAGACATTTTCTATCATCAACTATTCCACTCACAATAACACAATCCTACACAATCCTTGAGATGTTTTTCATCGCCGATCAGTCAGCCCATAGGGCACTTTTCGGGAAGATACATTACTACAGATGGTTAGGGTATTTAAGACCGTTTCCTAAATAGTACCATTCATCAAAAAATACGTGTGGGATTATTAGCTCATGGAGCATTTTTCTACTAAAGACTAAATTCCAAATAACTAGCTAAACCAGGGCATTATCCATTCAGTTAAGAGGCCAAAAATGGCGTCTTTCTTGTCTTTGTAGTTAAGTTTTTCAAACTTTACTACAAAGAGGGGCAGCTGTAAACACCCAATTTTTTTCCTTAATGATCAATAATAAACAATTTTTAATTTTTTCCATTTTTACAATTTTTCTTCTAATTTATCAAAAATAGGGAAAATATTCAAAAAATAAAATAAATAGGAAAAATACATCAATTTTGGAAAATAATTATAGAAATAATAAGAAGAGTTAAATAATTTTTATAAATTTTTAGAATTTTAAAATAATAAAAAATAATAAAAAGTACAATACATATATACAATTTGCGTAATAAATAAAACTGAGATCTGAGCTAGCTCAGCTGGCTCGTGTGTGCACCTAGAACGTGTGAGAGAGAACCGAGGTCAGGAGTTCGAATCCCCCTGCAGGCACTCTGTGCAATTTTTTCTTCTTTTTCCTCGAGTTGCCACGTGGCAGTGTATGATTGGCTAGGAAGAGTCACGTGCCTCACACGTGATCGTCTTCTTCGCCCGAACAGATGCAAGAGGAAGTCGGAGCAGGTCCAACAAAGTTGGGATTGTCTGTTTTTTCTCAAATCTTTTGGATTATTGTCGATCTTAAGCCAAATTCATCAGATAAATCATAAAAAAGTAATGGATTGACATCAAATCTCCGAGATAAGGCCGAATCTAAAACGAAAAAAAAGATGGGTTTAACCAAACAACGGATTTGAGCTTATCTGGAGGAGCTTTTGAGCGTCTATAAATAGGAATCAAAGACAGCAAGCAGAAGCATAGATCAGAAGTGAGAAAAAGAGATAAATCGAAGCTTCGCCGGAGTTTCCCCAAGCCGCGACTGCTGATCAAGCCTTGAACCGCCACCAGGAGGCGTTTTTGGAGAAATCCACCATCACGGTTGAGTTCCCTACCCCCGAAAACCTAGGAAACGACTCCTCAACCTCCTCGAAAGGCTACCGGAACACCGTCAACGAGCACCCCCAACCGTCGTGACCATTCGACCCGACCCGCGCACCGACCCGAATTCGGGTAAGTTGGATTTTTTTATTATTTTAGTAATTTATTTTTTCGTATTTATTTATTTATTTATCATTTATAATTTAAAAAAATAGAAAATATTGGAATTTAGATTAGTTTTTTTTTTAAGATTTAGTATAGGGTGAATAATACAAAATAACAATAAAAAAATAATAAATAATAAATAATAATAAAAAAAAAGTAAATAAAAAAATATAAAATAAAATAATAAAAAAAATGATAAAATTTAGATTTTTAGTTTAGGGTAGATAAAATAATATAAGAGAAAAAATTTTAATTAATTAACAAATTAATAAAAATTAATAAAAAAATAAAAATTAATAATAATATTAGAGGTGGGTTAAAAAATAGAGAAATAAATTTTTATCACTTAGAAAAATGTTTTCTTAATAAATCCAAAATTGGTTTCTTTTCCTTAAAATTATTATTTTTCAAAAAATCAAATAATAAAGCTTAGGCTTAGATTTTTTCAGAAAAAATACTAAAATGATAAAAATGTAAACCAATATCAATTTCATAATTAAAATTAACAAACACATTAAAGTTTTTCATGAAAAGCGAACTACAGCCCGTTTGATCATGAATAGCAGGTACGTAGGCACCCGTTTGGGGCAACTCTAAAAAGAATAAAAAATCATTTTTTTGAATAAGTTCTTCAAAAACACAATAAAAAGATAACAAAATAAAAGACATTAGGATAAGGTTTAGATTTCAGGAGAATAGGGTGGTAACTTTAAGGTTTTAATAGGTTAGCCTTCGAATCAAGAAACTCTGGTTTTCCATTTCCTCTTTCACAAAAACGAAGAGAGGAAATCTCGCTGACTAGTGGTCCAAATTAGGATTAATCCGCTCAATTAGTCCTAATTCAATCTTTCCCAACCATAGTTGGGTGGCAACTCCAAAATAAAATGAAATTCCTAATTCAAGTCGATGATGTATATTAGATGAGCGTAGGGTCTAGTATGAGTTGGATTAGGAATGGAAAATAAAAAATTAGACTCGACACACATTTTATTACATGTTCTAAAACCAATGATGCAACACATAATCCTGATTTGTTCTTCAAAGAAATAGTACATTTGCATGGATTGCCTAGAAAGATAGTAAGTGATAGAGATGTTAAGTTATTAAGTCATTTTTAGCATGCTTTATATAATAAATTAGGGAGTAAACTCTTGTTTTCAACTATTGCACATCCCCAAATGGATAGGCAAATTGAAGTTATTAATAGGACACTTACTACTTAGTTACGTGATATCATTCAAAAGAACTTAAAACAATGAGAAAGTTGTTTGGCCTATATTGAGTTTGCATACGATAAAACTATTCATTCTACTACATTATAATCACGTTTTGAGATTGTGTATGGCTTTAATCCTTCAACTCCTTTAGATATCTTACCTTTGCCTATTAATGAATTTGCTAATTTGGATGGTAAGCAAAAGGTCAATTTTGTTAGGGATTTGCATGCCAAAGTTTGTGCTAATATAGACAAGAAGAATGAGCATTACAAAAGGCAAGCTAATAAGGGATGCATTAAGGTTATTTTTTAGCTTAGAGATTGGGTTTAGGTACATTTCTACAAGGAAAGGTTTCCTAAATAAAGGAAATCGAAGTTATAACCTAGAGGAGATGGGCCATTCCAAGTGTTAGAAAGGACAAATGACAATGTCTACAAGATTGACTTGACAAGCAACTATGGTAACATGAGTGCTACTTTTAATGTTGCTAATTTATCTTTATATGATGCAAGTGATTCAAGGACAAATCCTTTCGAAGAGGGAGGGAATGATAGGAATCAGCTAACACCAACTCTTTCCAATAATCCATTATAAGGAATTGGAAGACCAATGATAAAGGCAAGAACAAAATGCATGGAGTAGGCTTTGAATGGACTTGTTCAAGATCATCTGGATCAAGTAATGAAGTTGGCCAAAGTAAGCAATCCAAGAGATGAAGAGACCATTTTTCATTTATCAAGCATCTCATCAAAGCTTGGAGTAACACTAGCAAATGGAATTTCTAAGCTTGAAAGGCATCATTACATAAAAGACATTGAACGTTGCCTATGAGACATTGAAGGCCGTTGACTTTGCTTTTAAAGGCCACCAGCATTAAAAATGTGGGTTGTCGGCCTACTTGGTTGGCTTAGGAATTTTAAGCTATTGACCTTTAGCCGGCTTTAAAGCCAGCCTTTATTTTTCTATTTTTATGTTTTCTTTTGTCTTTTATTTCCTTTATTTGTAAAGACTATAAATGGTCTTTTGGTTGAATTGTAAAGACGATCATCATTCTTATGAAATTGAAGACTTCTTCTTTGTTTTTTTATCAAGAACTTAATCTAATCTTATCAAGACAACTTGTAGCGATCAAACTCCTGTTATAACTCTAGTTTTAATCGAGATTGCGATTAGGGTTAAGTTTTGTTGTACTTGTTTTCAAGATAATCCCAGGGTTCTTTTTCGTTCGATCAAGTTCTTGGTTCATCTCAGCCTAAGGTTTACATCAAAAGTGAAAATAATTGATGTAAATACTCTTAAACATGGTAGGAAAGTAGTGTGACCAATGTCGCAACTGATGGTTAGATGGAATGAAAATCTCAAAAGAAGGCTTGCAAGTGTTGGAATAAGCTTGAATTCCCTTGTAATGGCAATGAGTCTAGAAGAAGAATATTGTGGCCTTGCTGTGTTTACAAGTTGGGATCTAGAGAAGATGATTTGCCTTCAAGAAATTGTTAATGATACATTTAGTGGTTAGGGGTCACCAATCAACTTAGATTACTAGGATGCAAAAGCATACAAGACTAGCAAATCTTGATTTTGTGCCAGAAGGGAAGTCCTTCATGATAGCTTAGTTAGTTTAGATGATACAAGGACACAAGGTTCTAAGTGGCTAGCTATTAGAGTAAACCAATGAATCTTGTTTATGATAGGCTTCAGTGACTTGGTAATGACTACTCTTGAACTCCTTGCTTATAGTATTTTATGAAGGTTGATATTATATTAAGCTAAAATGGCCGCATGAGGACGATGGAAAATGTTAGCATTTGAACTAAAAAAAAAAGATCTGGACACACAAAAATAAGCATCCAAACATATTTCGCCTAGACAACTCCTACTACAACTTTGTCTTTTACTTTTCGATGGAGGATGAAATGTAGATGGCCATGCTTACAAATCCTAGAGTCTTAATATTTCCTATCAACTACAAGACAAACATCATGTTAGAAACATGAATGATAAAGGGATTTCAAGAATTTGAGATTAAAACTAAAGAAAAAAGAGAGATTTTGAAACTCACCGAAGCAAAAAAAAAAAGCTTCAATCTTTAAGAATTTCCCAACCTCCAAAACACTAGAAGAGACTTGTGTTGCCATATACTCTCGAGCTCATTAATAAGAAGAGGAGTTATATGACTTTGCTATAGAAAACAATGACGCAAAGGACCTTAATTACAAAGTTGAAGAATTATGTAATTTAGAAGAGGATTAATGGTCATTATCACCATTAATAGCGTTTGGCTATGTTAATGAATATTATGATGATTGATGGCTATTATCATTATTTAAAATGGAATTACTAACTGTATTAATTAATGTATAATGGTTACTAGTTGTTATCAATGAAATTTTGACCCTCATAGTGAAGATTATAGCTATTGTCTCTAGAAATAGACTACAAAAGTGCACGTACTTTAATTTTAGGTAAAATAGTGTGTAAACTTTAAAAAGTTATGACTTAGTGCATGAAAGTTTTAAAAATGTTAAACTTGTGTCTCCGTCTACTTTTGAAATTGAACATATTTTAAAGTTTGGATACTAAATTAAACATATTTTAAAGTTATGAGTACTAAATTACAATTTTTGAAAGTTTAGACATTAAACTACTCAAATTCAAAAGCTTAGACACTTCCCTAATCTATGCCTCCATTATCTTTATTAGGAAAAAAAATAAAATGTTGACTATGTTGATAAAGATTGTAGTGATTACTTGATCGGTAATAAAGTTTTGTTAGTTGGTGGTAAGAAAGAAGGGCATCTTATGATGGAAAAGAAGCTCTTATACATTGAAGAAGAAGTGAGTTGTTAAATTGTTTTCCAGTGGTTAACCAAATGGCCCATTAAATAGTTGATTATTTATCTATGTTACGAATAGGATAAAAATGAGTGATTGTGAAATTTTTTATCTACGCATTTAGAAATATTGTAAGTAGCAACTAAGGAGGTTTTAGAATATGATATTGATGCAATTAAGAAGTTGAAAATGAAGAAGATTGTGAACTATACCAAATTCTTGTATAGAATATGTTGATGTATTAAAGTCGATCCAATTGCAGTGGGGGTGGAGATAATAAATAGGCATCTTATTTTTCATAGGGGCAATGCATATTATGTGTTGATGGCAATTAAAGATAATGACGATGTGGAAAATCTAATTGAAATGGTTGAATCCTTCGAAGAGTATTATAGCACATAATAGTTATATGTTAGGATATTTGAAGAATTGGAGGGTCCCTTTTAACAGTAGATATTCTAAGAAAATAGGCATATGCATTTACTACCAAATAAGGAAGACATGATGACCAAACCATTGGTGTTTGAAGCATATAATCCAACCCCTATGGAAGAGGCCTCATGCAATGATGAAACCGAAATAGGCAAAGTACTTACTCCAGTTTTGAAATGACTAACTACACTTAATCCCTATATGGTGTATGTGGAGGTAGAAATTGTAATGGACATGAAAATGGGAATGGGTATTGAGGAGGAAGAGGAGGAAGGAAATGTAGATGTGGGAGATGATATGGTTGTAAACGATTGTCTAATCACACCAATGCCCTCTACACAAGCAATAGATCAACTAATGCAAGCTAAGCCAACTTATAGGATAGTTAAAGATCCCATTCCCTTTTACAATGTTGGTGGTGAAGATGGTTACATATATTTCGAGTAGGAACATAACACAATGTGTAGTAACTTAAGCAATAATGAGAAATTCAATAAGATCGCAAAATTCAACACAAAAGTAGATGTTATTCAAGCCATTAAGGCATACCATGTGAAGAACCACTATGAATTTAGTGTTGATGAATTTGATAAGTTGCTTTGGTCAGTTTATTGTGCAAAAAGGGAAGACATTTGTAAGTGGATGCTTTAAGCCTATAAAAAGAAGTTGGAGGGCTTGTTTATAGTTATCAAATTTGAAGGTCTATCTACATACATCAATCCAATGATAAGTTATGATCACTTACGGTTGGATTGCAATCTTCTTGTAAGCTAGTTTGTAATTTTTGTTAGGGATAATCATAATATGAAGTTTGTTGAGCTTGCTTCTATTATTGAACAGAAAAGTAGTTCTAGGATATCTAGGAGACAAGTCTAGAAGGGCAAGAAAAAGGCAATTGAGCATATGCATGGGAATTAGGAAAAAACTTATAATGAGCTCCTTAAGCTTAAATGCAATAAAAAATACTAATTCTAGAACACAAGTTCATTGTGGGTATAGAAGATCAAATACCCTTAGGGTGTCCATCCTAAAGTTGATTTTTTGGGCGTTTAGGCCTTATGTGGCAGCATTTAAATTTCTCAAACCTGTTGTCACTATTGATGGTACTTTTCTATATGGCAACTACACTCACAGGTTGCCAATTACTTTTGGCATTGATGGAAATAACTACATACTTCTATTAGCATTTACCCTCATGGATGAGGAGCCAGTCGAAAAATGGGGTTAGTTTTTAAGAAAATTGAAGGAATATGTTGTTAGTGATCATGAAAGTCGTGAAACCATTTATCTCATTTCAGATAGACACCTTGGCATCAATTCAACACTTGATGAGGCCTCGAATGGATGGCGACCTCCCATTGTAGTATAAAGGTTCTATATACGACACATTGCAAGCAATTTCAACCAAGTACACAAAAATATGCAATGTAAGAAATTGGTCACCAAATATCCAATTGAAATGATTGATAGATAGACTTCAATAGCCAGTAACCACAGCGCCATCAATTATAGTAGGTAAGAAAGAATTTTTAAGGCACTAACTAGCAATTGTCGTGTAGCAAGTAAGTTAAGGGGAGGAGGGCGGACACATACTGTTGACTTCACTCATTGCACATGCATTTGTCAAAAATGGAAAATATACCAGATATCGTATTCGCACGCATATGTAGTCATTGCCTCTATTAAGCTTAGCAGGTTGTTGGCTATTCCAAATTGGTATAGGTGGATGCATCAAAAGCAAGCATATAGGTAGACTTCCCATTACTCCATCTAAGAGAAAAACTTGCACGGGAAAAGGGAAAACTTAAGCTTAAAAGATATCACATGGAGATAGATCAAGATATCACATGGAGATAGATATTAGAAATCATTCAGATAGAATCACATATGGACTTTGCTGAAAGGAATGGCACAATAGAAGAACGTGCCTACTTAGACACAAGAATGGTAAATGGTGGATTATCAAGCGCATAAATAATTAACCATTATCTTAGCCTTACACATTTATGATATTGAACTTTCAATTGTATAATGCTAACAGTTTTGGTGTTCCACTGTATAGATTAGATAAAGCTTGAACCTTTTGATCTATTCGTTTTGACTCAGTAGGATAGACATAATTTACAAGTCGTTTGGGATGGAGAGGTAAAACACAGATAACTCATAAAATTGATGAGTTTAGGTTCCATTTTTTATACTACAACATTTAACTTGTTCACTTTCAAGATCAATCATAGCTTGTCGTTTCGGCATCGTAAATTATCACTTCAACATGATGAGAACGTTATTTTAGTAGATCTACGAATGGAGCCATATTTGCAGTTGATGGGCTTCTTGGGGGTGAGCCACTTCCTTTTTACATAGCTAAATTTGCATATAATTAGTACTTTAGTTAAGAGATGAAGGCTAAAGACTCATATGTTTCACATGCTTACCGGGGAGTTCACCATTACTCTATAAGACATTGAGGTCAAGTTAGGCCTCCTAGTTGATGGTCGGGTAGTGACAAAGAGTGGTCCTCTAGATTGGATTACTACGTGTCAAAGATTACTGAATGTGAAACCAAGGTTAGGCAGTAGGGGGGCGCATTAGTTTGATGTGGCTTCAGGATATGTATTGGGTCCTTTTAGAAGACGCAAATGTTGAACAAGTTGCACGTCACACGTGTATGTACATCTTGTAGTTACTAAGAGGATTCATTTTCACTAACAAATTAAGCACCCTTGTCCATAATAGGTTTTTGCCATTGTTAGAACACTTTAACATCACAGACACATACATTTAGAGGTCCACATGTTTAGCTTGATTGCATCGCCAACTCTATGTTGCATTTACTTCATTAACTCATGAGACGAGAGGAGTAACAATACTCCTTCAAGTGTGGGCATGGGATAAATTCCCACATATAGTATCATTTAGTCACCATGGACTTATTGTAGATGCTCAAGCTCCTTTGGCCACATGATGGAGGATAAGCCCAGACATTAGGTATTACCCAATGCATATTATTACCGCTTATTAAGATGCACTTGCTAGGAAAACTATTGATCAATTATATCTTCAACCTTTTTCAGTTTTCCATTTAATTATATGTATTATTACATCTATCTCTTATTTATTACCCTTTAGATTGAGCAAGACTCATACATAGGAAATGTGATTCACATCCAATCCTCCTTCTATAGAGCAAGTAGACACATTTGGATTGTTTGGGTGCTGCTTATATATTTCCACAATCAAATGGAATTTTCCATATCGTGCTACTAGGCAATTTAGGGGTTTTTCAATCCTATAGGATGTCAATATATAGCCCAAGCTCCATTAGATCAACTTAAACGGGAGAGTTAACACAAATTGGCCCATACAACATGCACCTTATTTTGTTTTATAGGACATGGAGTTAGCTTAGGTGGTTTAGGGATTAGGCCCTCTTTAAGAGGGGTACATGAGATGTTATAGATCTATCAGTCGTCAATATGTAGAACGTACAAAAGCAGTTCTTAAACATCTGGTAAGTAAAACATCAATATTAATTAGAGTGATGCATTGTGTAGCTAATACTAATTCATTTTACAATACTTTGTTTGTGCATGCTAATACATTCCGGCAAATTCACTTTTCCCCTAATCATATATGATCACTGAAGGGTTGACATTGTGCTCACAAGTCCACTAAGATTAGGGCCCAGAGGTTAAGGCAAAAGCTCAGCATGTTGATATTTGGCAATAATAGCAACCACCTCCTACACGTCATAAGACCGAGGGAATTAAACTTGTAACCAGCCTCAACTACAGGAGTATGTAGCAGAAACCCAATAGCTCTTGCCCGATGCTAATGAGATGGTTGATAGCTTTGCTCCACTACTTAGCACTTATGTCACACTACATCGTCATTCCATTAGTGGTCCCTTCCCTACATCACCTACTTTGCATAAGAGACACCTAGTTAAGTAAACAATGTATTAGGGTGAATCTTCACAGCCTACTACAAATTGGAATCCAATGCCTCCTCATAACTTCAGTGATGCCCCCTAGCATCTAACATAAGAATCACATGCTCCTGCTACTTTAGATCCAAGGCCTATTAGAGAGCATACAAATGCATTTTCACAACTTACATGAAAGTTTAGTAAGAAAGGGAACAATAGAGGATAGCAGACTGTAAACACACCATTTTTGCCCCTAATAATTAATAAAAATCAATTTTCAAATTTTTTTTGAATTTTTCTTCTAATTTAGCAAAAATAAGGAAAATATTCAAAAAAATAAATAAATAGGGAAAACATGTTAATTTTGAAAAATAACAATAGAAATAATAAGAAAAGGAGTTAAATAATTTTTACAAATTTTTAGAATTTTAAAATAATATAAAAATAATAAAAATTGCATCGTATATATGTAATTTGCGTAAATAAAAAAAAAAACTGAGAAGTGGGCCAGCCCAGCTAGTCTCAACCATGGCCTCATGCGCGTAAGGGGAGGGCTCGATCATGGATTCGAAACACGGGAAGAGCATTTCCATGTTTTCCCCATTTTTATTTTTTGCCTGGGACATGCGTTAGCTAGTGATTAGACGGAGGGAGCGCACGCACCGAGCACGTGATCGTCTTCAACCTCCGTCCAAGATTGTCGTCGGCCGCGGAAAAATTTGAATTTGGCCTTTTTAATGCGATTTTTTTGCACGAATCCACCAAATCTTCAACTGAAATAAAATAAACATCATCCTATTGGAATCAAATCGCAACAAATTAGAGGATTTACATAAATCAGAGATGGGTTTTTTAACCGCAAATCTGATTCATCTTGATCGGAGGAAATCCGAGCTTATCCCACTCGGTTTTCGACGCCTATAAATAGAGCTCAAGGGGAGGAAGATAGATCATCGATCAGAAGAGAGAAAGGAGAGGAAATATGAGAGATTGGAGCAGTCGGAGTTCACGAGCCACGATCGCCGACCACGCCACCTCAAAACACCATATGGAGAGGTTTTTGGGAGAAGACACCACCGTCCCCAAGTTCCTCGTCCTCAGAAGCTTCGAAAGCACCTCCTGTTCGACGAAAAGGGATGCTGGAACGCCACCAACGAAGACTTCCAGCTGCTGTAACCTAACCCGTCGACCCCATCCGGTTTGACCCGATCCGACCCGACTCGCGAATCATACTTAGACCTAGGTAAGTCGGATTTTTCGTATTTTTTTATTATTTTATTTATTTATAATTCAAAAATAAAAAAAAAATGAATGAAAAAATGAAATGAAAATAATGTTAGGAAAAATGATAGAATTTAGATTAATTTATTTTTTTTAGAGTAGATAAAATAATAAAAAATTATAAATAAAAATGTTAAAAAATATTTTTTAAAAATAAAAAATAAAAAATAATATAAAAAATAAAAATATATAAATAATAAATATTAAAAAGTAATAATGATTAAAAGTAGGATTAATAATAGAGCTAGATTAATAATAGAGATATAAAAATAATTTTATCACTTAGAAAAATCATTTTCTTAAATAAATACAAAATTGGTTTTTCCTTAAATTAATTTTTTCAAAAAAATAAAATAATAAAGCTTAGGCTTAGATTTTTTCCAAAAAAATACTAAAAATGATAAAAACGTAAATCTGGGGTATTTTTATAATTAAAATTAATTAACCCACTAAAGCTTTTTATAAAAAGCGAACTACGGCTTGTTTGATCTTGAATAGCAGGTACGTAGGTACCAATTTGGGGCAACTTAAAAAAAAATAAAAAGAAAATCATTTTCCATATTAGAGTAAGTTGTTAATCAATAAGCAAAAATACAACAAAAAAATAACAAAAACAAAATAAACAACAATAAAAGACGTTAGAATATGGTTTAGATTTCAGAATAATAAGGTGGTAACTTTAAGATTTTAATAGGTTAGCCCCCAAGTCCAGAAACTCTTGTTTTCCCTTTCCTTTTTCACAAAAATGAAAAGAGGAGATCTCGCTGACTAGTTGTCCAAATTAGGATTAATCTGCTTAATTAGTCCTAATTCAATAATCTTTCCCAACTTCAGTTGGGTGGCAACTCCAAAATAAGACGAAATTCCTAGTTCAAGTCGAGAATTTATATTAGATGAGCATAGGGTCTAGTATAAATCAGATTAGGAATAAAAATAAAAAATTAGACTCGACACATACTATTTTATGTCAATTGACATGTAAAATTTTCATGGACATTTATGGCTCATGTATATATAAGTTCTGCAAGTTTTTCTAATTTCACTTTCATTCAATGTTGGATACTTGCTTCTTATTACTCTTCACCATTTCACACATTTTTTTCACCTTAATTACATATATTTATTAAAAATCAAAATATATAGGTTACTTATTTACAAAAGAACCAAATATATATTATATTTTTATAATTTTTTCTTAATTTAATTCCTAAAATTTCAGGGGGAAATATGTAAAAAAATGTTTTTTTTTTAAATGTTACACAAATAGGTTAGGGGAAAAAATATTTCACAAATAGGATACCAAAAATGTATATAGTGCATGCATTTTTACTACTGGAAAATTTTAAACTAAGAACACATGCACTACATGGGCTTTCAGTATAAAGAAAAATCTTCACTAAAAATGCATGCACTACATGTGTTTTCAAACATGAATACAATTAATGGGACCATGATTATAGAAAAACCGTGAGGATAATGACAATAATTGAAAGTAGCTATAGAATAAAATAAATACATGTAAAGTTATAATATGATAATATAATCACCAATATCAACATTCAATTTCAACACATGTAAAGTGACTATATGCGCTAAAATGCCCTCTTGCTTCTCTTATGCTGTAGTATGCTACGAAGTCATAAGTTTTAAGTGTATATATAAGTTGTCTAATTACATGATCAACACAACTTTTGAACAAATACAGATCATCCGAGGAATAATCCTTTAATTAAGTAAAGAATTTCTTCAATTAAGTACATGGGAGTGTACATTGGTCGTGTATTTGAAATATCTTTGCACAGCAGCAAAACTTAGATACACAAGCAAAGTACATGGGCGTGTACTTTGCTCGTGTACTTTCCAGACATCCCTAAACCATTTCAGTATTACACAAGCAAAGTACATGGGCGTGTATCTCGCTTGTGTACTTTCCAGAATTCTTTTCTTCACATGTATTGTATCCAATTCCTTCCAAACTTGATTCGACTCTTCAAAACTCCTTCCCTTAGCTCCAAAATACTCTAGAAAATCCTGAAATTGACATTCATTCCATTAAGCATCCTTTTCTTCAACAAATCATCTAAAAATTCAACAATAAAGCACAATTTCATTACTCTAGATAAGGGTATTTTGCGACTTATCAAACTTCCCCACACTTAAGTCTTTGCTTGTCCTCAAGCAAAATAAAACATTAATCAAACTTCTCATTAATCATGATAGTCGTTACCAAATAATACTACTCTCACATTAACATTTATGAATTTTAATCTTTAAAGCTCAATGCAATCCCTCAATCTAATGAGTGTGCTTCTCACCTTGTCGTGAAAGTATTGTAACAAAGATACTTTAGTCAAATTTCTAGGATTAATCAGAGTAGAGCAATCTTTACCCTTGTCATTTTAACAATGGCTTTCATGATCAAAATTAGACACAAGATCAATCAAAGCAAAAGGAAACGTGGTACATTTCAACCACCACTAAAGAGTCTATAATCTTCTCAATTATCTCTCTTAGTAAAGCAATCAATAACGAAAATACATTGCATCTATGTTTCCCCTGGATTCCTCCTCCTTTTTTTGGTTGATCTCTTCAAAGAGTTTATTCTTTGTAATAGTTCACACTGGTTTTTTTTTTTTTTTTTGAAATCTTGCAACCCATGTAACGAGTTTTTAGCCGATAATCCTAGGCTCGTCACCCAAGTTAACGAACGTTATCCCCTCAATTGAGGGCGTTCCTATGGGCTTAATTACTCGAGTTACAAGACCCTCTCAACTTTTGCCTTTATGGTATTTCATGTTGTTATGGTAATTTCCTCGGTCGGCCGATCTTAGGCCAGACGACCTTAGGTGACCAGGTTTTAAAGGAACCCCATCGAACCTCTATTACCTTAACTTATTATTTTGACTAGTTAGTAGCGGAGTCAAACTTCGCTCTTCTGAGGGACCAAAGACTGCCCATACTAACCAATCCTTTATTTTTCAAGTATAACATGCTTTCATTAAATTATTACTTTAAAGAGATCTTCTAAGAAGGATCACCAAGAGAATCATTTCATTTGCCCTTTCATGAAAGATTAAATGGTTCTCAAGATCTTTGAGTTTCACAGCGATTTTATCCCATAACTTTGACTAAGTATCAATGTTCCAAAGAAGATAAAGGTGACATGCACACCACTCTTTTAGAGGAATTCATTCACTAAATGCTAAAATACTCTGTAATTTGCAATTATGATTTCAAAATTCGATTATCAAGCAAAAAGAGAAAAACAAAAATTAGGGAAAATTTTTTTGAATGACTCATACAATTCAGCACAACCCTTATCAAATTTCTTTAGTATCCCCTTACCCACACTTAGATTGAGACATTGTCCCCAATGTCTTTATCATTCAAGAACGTAATGAGAAATAAAGAGGTAAAAAGAAAAAAGAAAAAGAAAAGGAACTAAGACTTCCCAGGATTAAATAGGTAATGGACCAATTGCATAGCTAGCAGAATGTCGATCATCTATATCGATGAAGTTCGCCAAGGAAAGTTATGAGACTAGTTGCATTCGCGGGATAGCACCTAGATCAGCAAAGTTCAACACAACAAAAACGAAAGGTAAAAGATTAAATAAGATCATTCATTATTACAGTCATCCAACAAGAAAGAGTCTAGCTCAATAGAAAGAGCTCCTCGAATATGCAGAATAAAATAGGTAACTTAAAGTCATTCATTATTCCGAACTAGTCTCCTCATCTTCATCATCTGTTTCATCCTCTTCACCATCACTTTCCTCACCCTTAGCAATGGTTGGTTCCACTTCCTCAGTGGTTTCCTCAGTATCCTCTTCACTTTCTCCCTCATTTTCCTTGTCTTTATCGCCGCTGGCCTCAACTTCCTCTTCAGCTTCAGAGGAAGAGGCATAAGTGGGCAAACTAGCTTGCCCCGCTGGGAAGCACTTAGCCAGCGACTAGAAAGCATGAACTACAAATTTCCTAAATTTTTTTTGTTTCTTTTTCATCCCTTGTAGTTGAACTTTCATCTCACCTTGGGTCTTCTCAATGGATGCCAAGCGGTCAAGCACCCGCTCCGATGTAGGAATAGAAGACTCACCAGGTGAAAACAAGGAAGGAGCAGCTTTGGAGGATTGTGCAAAAGGAGGCACCTGCTAGAAGTGCGGGAAGTTCCTGTGGTTTTTTCACTCCCCACTTGGCAAACGGCCCATCAGAGATTCTTTCCTGATTGCACTTGGCGGCCTCTGGCCTAGGGTCTTGGAAAATGTCCATGCTCTTCAGCAAATGAGTGATGAAGTTGCCACAGTAAATTCCCTTAGAACGAGAGTCATGTGCCCGTCTCCATATATAAAAGGCCAACTCTAACCCGATATTAATTTGATATCCGTGGGAGATGCTGTAAAGATAGAAGATTTCAAAGTTATTGACAACTCCCTTACTGCTTTTTCGGGCTCCAATTGTGTTTGTCAAGAGCCAATGACAAACTTTAAGGCAATCATCCTTAATTAGAGAGGCCTTGGAGCTGGATGGAAAGTACTCTTGAGTCGGGTTTTCGGTCAACTCCTCCCAGCATACCCGATTGTTAACGTTGGAAGGCCAACGCAATGTAAATCCTGAAACTCAGGTGTCCAAGTAAAAGCTTCAGTGTAGAAGCCTATGAGAGAACAGAACTGGCGGATAGTACAGTTGTGCCGTTGCCCATACACTTCAAAACTGAAAGAGTTGTCCCATCCTTTTTCAATTTCTGTCTTCTATATCTGCATAGTGGATAGGAACTCAAGAGTAACATCTCGATACGCTGGTTCTTGTATGGTGAACAGGACCTCCCATAGGCCGGTGGCAAGGATCTCCTTCATTGGTTGAACTAGTCCATACCCTTCCAGCATGCCCCAATCCAAATATTGGTGTGCACCAAACGGTTTCCGTGAGAGAATTTCAAACCGCTTCTTACTCCATGGCTCCTCCGTAACTCTTCGGGGAGGTGGAGCAGAGGATGGACTAGCACCATCCCGCTTCCTCTTAGCAGGGGTGGTCTTCTTCTTCTTATTAAACTTTGGCTTAACTGCACAAGTCTTTGTGACCATCTGAAGCAATCACAATGGTCCCAAAATAGGTTAGGTTCGTTAATTACACAAAGAAAATGATAGGACTTGCATTGGGTTTCCGAAACAAGGAGGAAGATAGCACAGTTGAGATACACGACCGTGTACCTAGTTGTGTATCTGCCCATCTAATACATGCACAAATTACCATAGGAACACTCAAAATCAGGTCTTGTGGCTTTAGTATATTATCAACCTACCTTCCTGAAGGCCAAAAATGTAACTACAACACACCCAAAGCATCATCAAACAATAAAGTTCGAATCTTGATTCTAAGAAACTAGGTGCAATAGTTTAGTGATCATAAAAAAAATGGCCTCATACTTTGGTTTCTAAGAAGAAGATCGAAAAAGAAACACAACAACATTGTTCTAGAAACCCACAAAATCAAAGTCCCAAATATTCATATTCAAACCCTAATTGTTGATTCACTTGTTTGGCAGCCACTCATGACATCAAACATACATACATTCACGTGAGTTCAAAATGTCTACAGATCTATCAACAATCGACTTCCAAAATGCGAAATCACTCATCATACCATCATCATAGATGCAAGCATGTATGGTGGTCGTGAAAGAAAACTGAGCAGCAATCGTATTGCAATAAGTATTGAAGAAGAAGAAGAGAGAACTTACTTACCTTGAATCCTTGAGACAGAAGAAGTTTATAGTGTGGAAAGAACAACCACCGTATGGAGGAGTAGAGTGGGAGTGAGTGGGTCAGATACACGAATGGAGAATGGGTCGTGTAAATGACAAAGTGAAGTGAGGAGGCCTTTTATAGTACGAACAGAAAAATTAGATACACGACCGAGTACACGGTCGTGTACTTTGGATTCCTTTCTATGGGTTAAATACACGAGCGTGTATCTTGTTCGTGTATATAGTGGGGGTGTTCTGTGGGTCAGATACATGACCAGGTACACGAGCGTGTACCTTGTTCGTGTATATAGAGGGAGCATTTTGTGAGTCGAATACACGACCAGGTACACGAGCGTGTACCTTGTTCGTGTATATAGAGGGGGTGTTCTGTGGGTCAGATACAAGACCAGGTACACGAGCGTGTACTTTATTCGTGTATCTCTGATATTTACACAATGAGCATATTTTGAAGTGCACGGGAGGGCACGCCATGACGTATTCCCCTTTGGTATTGCAAAGTCAATTTAGACACCCTCTAGCATGTGTGAAAAACCCGGATACACAACTAGTGTACTCGGTTGTGCAGATCAAAGTACATACTTATCATCACTTCATCTTGCATTCCCTTGAAAAGGTCTCCTATCCTGAATTTCCCCACACTTAGAGCTTAAAAGAAGCTCTATTAAGGTGACTTTCATAGAATCCATACTTGGTTAGCCCCTCTGTAGCTTGCTGTCCTGCAAAAGTTACTCCAAAACAACGGATGATAAAAATAAAAAATAAATAAATAAAGAAGAAAACTTACCTAAGCAACATGGGTTGCCTCCCAAGAAGCGCTGTTGTTTAACGTTGTTAGCTCGACGTAATGAACCGGTGGAGCTCAAATGGAGATGAGAATGAGGTGCAGCTCCTCCTTTTCTTCCAAAACTGTTTAGTCCCCAAAGTAATGCTTAAGCCTTTGACCATTCACCTTGAAAATGCCTTTTTCCGGGTGTTCCAACTCAACTGTGCCGTAGGGAAAAACCTTTTTTACCCGAAATGGACCGGACCATCTTGATTTAAGCTTCCTAGGGAACAATTTCAACCTAGAGTTGAACAGTAATACAATGTCCCCTTCATTAAACTGTCCATTCCTTGGTAGCCGAGCATCATGAAACTTCTTGGCGTTCTCTTTGTATATATATGAATTGTCATATGCCATGAGCCTCCATTCATCTAGCTCATTAAGTTGTATCCTTCGATGTGCTCCAGACCGGCTGAGATCTAAATTGGCAGATTTGATCGCCCAAAATGCCTTGTGCTGAATCTCAACTGGTAAATGGCAAGCTTTCCCATAGACCAATCGATATGGAGTAGTATTAAGGGGGGGTTTGTAAGCTGTCCGATATGCCCACAAAGCATCATCTAACTTCTCGGCCCAATCTCGTCTATGGTGAGACACGGACTTTGTCAAGATACGCTTTAGGTCCCTGTTTGAAACCTCCACTTGCCCACTAGTTTGGGGGTGATACGGCGTAGCAAGACGGTGAGTCACCCCACATCGCTTAAGAATCTTTTCAACTTGCGAATTACAGAAGTGTGTACCTCTGTCACTTATGAGTGCCCGTGGGACCCCGAATCTACAAAAGAGCTTCTTTAAGAATTTAACAACCACCTGGGAGTCATTAGTCGGCAAGGCTTATGCTTCTACCCATTTAGAGACGTAATCCACAGCTACCAATATGTATTTATTTCCGAAGGAAGGAGGAAAGGGCCCCATAAAGTCGATGCCCCACACATCAAACACTTCACACTCTAATATGTAGTGTTGTGGCATTTCATTCCTTTTTTATATGTTACCATCCCTCTGGCATCGGTCACATCGAGCTATATAGCTCTGAGCATCCCTAAACAATGACGGCCAGTAAAATCCTGCTTCTAATACTTTGTGCGCCGTCCCATTGGCACTATAATGTCCTCCCGTTGGCCCACTGTGATAGTGGAATAAGATTTTCCATCCTTCTTCATGGGAAACACACCTTCGAATCATCTGATCAGCACAAATTCTGAATAAATGTGGATCCTCCGGTAGTAGTGCTTCAATTCGGTGAAGAATTTCTTCTTCTGCTGCTTGTTCATATCCTTAGGAAGGGCCATTGCCACTAGGTAATTGGCAATATCAGCAAACCATGGGATGGTATCATCGTCAACGATCTTAATGGCATACAATCGTTCCTCAGGTAACTCACCATTGATCTCAACTTCATTCGGTCTTTCTAAACAAGGATTCTCCAAACGTGACAGGTGGTCGGCAGCTAAATTTTTGGCACCCTTTTTATCTCTTATCTCAAGATCAAACTCTTGAAGAAGTAAAATCCACCGAATGAGGCGTGGCTTTGCATCCTATTTTTTCAGCAAGAATTTCAAGGCGGAATGATCTGTGTATACGATGACCTTAGATAAGATGAGATATGGTCTGAACTTGTCAAAGGCAAAGACAACTGCTAACAACTCCTTTTCAGTGGTGGTATAGTTTTCTTGTGCAGGAGTGAGTGTTTTGCTAGCATAATGAATGGGTTGAAAGTATTTATCCTTTCGCTGACCCAGAACAGCTCCCACAGCCGAGTCACTAGCATCACACATAATCTCAAAGGGAATGTCCCATGTTGGTGTGACCATGATAGGTGCAGTGATGAGTTTTTGCTTGAGGAGTTCAAATGCATCAATGCATTCCTGGTTGAAGTCAAAGGAGGTATCCTTCTCCAAGAGTTTTGTCATCAGCCTAGCAATTTTTGAGAAATCTTAAATGAATCGTTGATAAAACCCTATATGGCCAAGAAAACTTTGTATTTCCTTAACTGAAGATGGTGGGGGCAATTTAGAAATTGCTTCGATCTTTGCCTCATCCACTTCTATGCCTTTCTTGGAGATTTTATGGCCCAAAACAATACCTTCTTTTGCCATAAAATGACACTTCTCCCAATTTAGGACCAGGTTAGTGTCTTCACAACGTTGCAACACTAACTCAAGATGGTGTAGACACTCATCAAAAGAATTCCCGAAAACAAAAAAATCATCCATGTATACCTCCATCTTGTCCCCTACCATATCCGAAAAAATAGCCATCATGCATCGCTGAAAGGTGGCTGGAGCGTTGCATAATCTAAAAGGCATGCGTCGATAAGCGAAGGTCCCAAAAGGGCATGTGAATGTCGTCTTTTCCTGGTCTTCGGGTGCAATAGGAATCTGAAAATATCCAGACATCCCATCGAGGAAACAGTAATATGCATGACCAGTTAACCTTTCAAGCATTTGGTCCACAAATGGAAGAGGAAAATGATCCTTTCGAGTTGCGTCATTTAGCTTGCGGTAATCTATACAAACTCTCCATCCAGTGACAGTTCTCATCGGGATGAGCTCATTCTTTTCATTCGGTACTACTGTCATACCGCCTTTCTTCGGAACTACTTGAGTGGGGCTCACCCATGAGCTATCAGAAATTGGGTAGATCATTCCTGCATCAAGCAATTTGATGACTTCCTTTTTGACAACATCTCTCATATTTGGATTAAGTCGGCGCTGCGGTTGTACCACTGGCTTGACACAATCTTCCATCAAAATTTTGTGTGTACAAAACGATGGGCTAATCCCCTTTATATCTGCAATTTTCCCTGCAATTGCTTTCTTGTGTTGCCCCAGGACATGCA
Source organism: Laguncularia racemosa (assembly GCA_037954665.1). Lineage (NCBI taxonomy): Eukaryota > Viridiplantae > Streptophyta > Magnoliopsida > Myrtales > Combretaceae > Laguncularia > Laguncularia racemosa. Next base: position 1,042,385 of record JBBMOL010000083.1, read on the forward strand.
ATAACCTTTCCTGCTGATCTCGATCCAGATTTGATGCAATTATGACTAGAAGTTTAGAATCTTCTTCCAAAAATGCATATTGAAGGTAGTTTGGCAGTTGTTTCAATTATAACTCAGGTGGTTCCTCAATTAAAGGTTTCGATCTCTGAATGGTGGATCTATCCATACCTTCAAAGCTTCTTTCTTCTCTCAACTCAGGATTATTGTTAAGCTGATTGACAACTGCTCTAATTGCCATATTTTCAGGTTGCTCTTTCTCCCCATTCATCAAACACAATTCCAATGCATCACCAATCAACAGGTCTTGCAATGAATCCGAAACTGTGAAGTCGAGGTAGTCGATTGCATAGCATGTATCATCATAGTGCAGGCTTTGTTTAAGGACGTCAGGCATTTTCACTATGACCTCTTCATTTCCCACTCTCAACACTAACTTCCCATCCCCAACATCAATTACGGCTCTAGCAGTAGCCAAGAATGGCCTCCTTAATATAAGAGGGACCTCCACATCTGCTTCCATGTCAAGGATGACGAAATCTACCAGGAAGATGAAGTCTTGCACCTTCACTAATACATCTTCAACTACTCCTCTTGGGAATTTGACTGATCGATCGGCTAACTGAAGACTCATTTTGGTCGGTTTCGGCTCTCCAATACCCAATTTCTGGAACATCTTGTATGGCATCAAATTAATACTGGCTCCAAATCAACCAATGCCCGTTCTTCAGATAAATTCCCTATTAGGCAAGGGATGGTAAAGCTCCCAAGATCTTTTAACTTCTTTGGGAGTTTGTTCTGAATTACCGCAGAGCATTCTCCTCCTAAAGTTACAGTGGAGAACTCTTCAAGCTTCCTTTTGTTCGATAGTAATTCTTTCAAAAATTTTGCATATCGTGGCATTTGTGATAATGCCTCAACCAGTGGAAGGTTGATATGCAATTGCTTGAATATCTCTAAAAATCTGCCATATTGCTCATCTGTTCTGTCCTTCTTGAGTCGTGCTGGATAAGGAACATTGGGCTTGTATTATGGGATTAATGGAGGTGATGATTTCTCTTTAGGCGATTTTTCTGAATGCTTTTCCCCTCCTTTGAGAACTACTTGTTCTTTTGTTGGTTCAGTCACCCGACTCTCTTCTTCTTGAACCTTTGGTTGAAGTTCCTTACCACTTTGTAATGTGACAGCTTTAACATGTTCTCTAGGGTTGGTTTCCGTGTTTCCCGAAAGTGAACTTTGAGATCTCTCTGACAGAAGCTTAGCTATCTGACCGACCTGGTTTTCAAGATTGTGTATTGATGCCTCATGATTCCTCAAAGCTGAGTCTTGATTTTTCAGAATCAAATCTAAGGACTTCTGTCTGTCTTCTGAATCCTTGATGAATTTTGTGAAGAGATCTTCAATTGGTGGTTTAGAACTCTGGACCATTGGCCTCTGATAACCTGGTGGAGGATTCGAATTGCCCTTTTGAATATTACTGTTGTTAGTCCAAGAAAAGTTTGGGTGATTTCTCCATCCCGGGTTATAAGTATTGCTGTATGAATTGTTTTGGGGCCGAATTGAGTTTCCCAAATAATCCACTTGCTCTGTTTGCCCTTCCTCACCACCTGAGGGTTCCACAATAGCCAACTGATGTTGTGAGACAGCCAATCCATCGATCTTTCTAGATAAAGCCTCAACTTTGGACATGATAGAAGTAGCCACATCCACTTCAAGAATGCCTGCTACCTTCTTTTCTCTGCCCCTACCATGTGACCATTCATAATTATTCGCGGCCATGTCTTCAAAAAGAGTTAAACTTTCTTCAGGAGTTTTATGGTTCGAGGTGCCACCAACTGCGACATCTACTGTTTGTCTCGTTTGATAGTTCAACCCATTATAAAATATCTTAACTTGAAGCCACTCTGGGATCCCATGGTGTGGGCATTTCCGCATTGAGTCCTTGAATCTCTCCCATGTTTCATATAACGTCTCCATGTCATACTGATGATAAGATTGAATCTCGGCTCGAAGTTTAGCGGTCTTTGAAGGAGGGAAGAATTTGTCCATAAACTTCTTAATCAGACCTTGCCATGTAGCAATGGAGTTCCTCGGTAAAGAATTCAGCCACTGCTTAGCCTTGCCTTTCAAAGAGAATGGGAAGAGCCTGAGGCGGATCGCATCATCACTAACTCCATTAAATTTGAAGGTATCACATATCTCCAGAAAGAGTTGGATATGCGCATTTGGATCTTCATCCTGTAAACCATCAAATTGAGTATATTGCTGCACCATCTGAATCATGGCAGGCTTAAGTTCAAAATTATTTGCCTCCACTCGAGGACGGACTATGCTAGAGCTAACGCCTATCAAGTTTGGCCTGGCAAAATCAGAATTGGTTCTAGGTGGCTCATTAACTCAACCATCTCTATTATCAACCAGTTGATGATTCGGGGGATCCACAACAACAATTCCTTGATTAAGCTCTTGAGCACGATTATTGAATTGATCAGCCATTTCTTCCTTCGGTGATTCTCCTTGAATACCAAATGATGTTGACTCTGTCGAGTGTTGCTTTTTCTGATAACGACGAACAATTTTCTTTGGCTCAGGATTAAAAACAGCAAGTTCCTTGGAGCGACTTCTGGTCATGCACTGTAAACGTAATACAAATCAATTATGAGCTCCAAATTCTCAGGAAGAAAAAGGAAAAAAAAAAGAAATAAATAAATTGGTTAAATTAATAGGTAAAAAGTGTTTCTAATATTGGCGTATCCCCGACAACGGCGCCAAAAACTTGATCGTTGCCAATCGTAGTTTTAATATTTATAATGCCTGTTCCTAATTCTAACTACGTTGCAATAGGCAAGTGTACCTACTGTGGACGTAATATAGTGTCAAGTACAGGGTCGTCCCATAGAGATACACCAACTACTAGTGCTAACTTCGTTCCTATTATCTAACCGACGCTTAAATATGTTAGTTGAAACTTAATTACTCTAATCTTAAAACTAATAACTCGCTAACAACAATGGTTCTGAAGATTTATCAATTAACAAAAGCAACCTAGATCTTATTCTACTCCTTCTCTATCATGTAATTCATTATATTTATGAAGATTGGCGTAGTTGACTTCTTATACTGTCGAATTCCCTAGTCAAGTTAACTACTTTCTCAAGTATATTAACCTATCTAATCCTAGGTTTATCAAATAGGATCTCTCCTTAGTTAATAGCAACCTAGAATTGCATAAAGCACATGAATTCGCATCAAAATAATCGATGTAAACAGAAGACTCTTGTTTCCTATCTCTAGAAGAACAATCAAATCTCATTAATTGCATTAAATCTAATCATAAGAGCAATTTCTCAATTAACTAATATGATATCATGCATAAATTCATATTCCGGATCTATGAATCTAAGAAACAATTGAAGGGCATGCAATTAATCATAAAAAAGTCAACAACTTCGCATTAAAAACCGAATCTTCATCACATGACAGAGAAGTTTCGAATAAAATCTAGATTTAGAGTCTACTCCTCCATAATTTGAACAAAAGAAATACAATTACGAGAAGAATAAATAAAATTCATAGCCACAACCCTTAAAAATAGAATCTTCTTCTTCGTGGGTCTTCAATCTCCTTTTTAAATGACAGAATCTTCTTTCCCCTGCTGCTATGAGTGTCAGAGCAAGTACAAAATTCGTAACCTCCTTTCTAGGGCAAACTAATGGTCTATTTATACATGTACCTAGGTTGGATACATACACGAGCGGATACACGAGTAGTGTATCTCGTTCGTGTATCTCATGCTTTCTTCTAAGTGTCCTTATGTGAATATATACGAGCAAGTACATGGGAGTGTACATTGGTCGTGTATTTGAAACATCGTTGCATAGCAGCAAAACTTAGATACACAAGCAAAGTACATGGGCGTGTACTTTTCTCGTGTACTTTCCAGACATCCACTTCAGTATACACAAACAAAGTACATGGGCATGTATCTCACTCGTGTACTTTCCAGACATCCACTTCAATATACATAAGCAAAGTACATGGGCGTGTATCTTGCTTGTGTACTTTCCAGAATTCTTTTCTTCACATGTATTGTATCTAATTCCTTCCAAACTTGATCCGACTCTTCAAAACTCCTTCCCTTAGCTCCAAAATACTCTAGAAAATCCTGAAATTGACATTCATTCCATTAAGCATCCTTTTCTTCAACAAATCATCTAAAAATTCAACAATAAAGCACAATTTCATTACTCTAGATAAGGGTATTTTGCGACTTATCACCTAAGTAACAAGACAATACCAGGTCTAAGGCAGCAGTAACTAATGCTAAGAGGGCCATTTGGGAGAATTAATATTCAGGGCTTGGTTGCTCCCTAGTAAATTGACACAACTGTAGCTGTAAGGTGAAGCCAAGGTCCTAGCAACCGGAATGTTAGCTTTAGATCTTCACTCCTCCACTTGTCGTATCGAGGTAAAAGTTCATTTTTTGTTCCTATAATCTTCATGTCTTTTTCTTTTAATGCATGTCCTTATAAGTAGATTCTTCATGCACATGGTAAAGGCTACTTATGGGGCTCTGTTCGTGTGTGCTGAAAGAGAACGATAGGTACATCAAAGAAATGCATATTACTAACATTATTTTAACATGTTGTTTAGGCAACATGACAAATACGGTTCAAACTTGTAGAAATGATTGGCGGTAGAGGTCAAGCTTAAGGAGGTGCAGGAGGAGCTCAAAGTGATGAGGAAAGACTGTCATTGCAGAGTTGCTAATGATGGGGACATGGCCCAAAGGAGCATGTTCAACCTATTCAACGCGCTACAAGAGTTGAACAAAGCAAATAATTAGGTCAACTCTCTCAAAGAAGAGGTCTCGGTTTTGTAGAAGCAGGAATCATACCTCACCTTTAATTTATGGCAAGAGAAGGGCAGTGACAAGGACTTGAAGTAAAACCTCAACAGCGATGCCTGTTGAAGATGCTCTTCCTTCTCCTCCTATTGACAAGGTTGAAGAGATTCCTCCTCTTCCTCTGTAGGATGAAGTGCCTCCGCCTTCACTAGTCAAAGATGCTCCTTAGCCACTCGACCTTTTGTTACCGTTGACCTTAACGACGAAACATGTAGAATAAACAGCTTTTTTTAGTTTACCTTTTTTTTTTTTTTTTTTGCATTCTGTATGATGTTCGAAATGCTAGCCAGATGCCTTATACATAGATGATGATTAATGAATTTCTTTTTGTATATGCTTCTTTCTTAGTTTTATGTTATTTCCCTTATTAATTATACTACAGCAGCTATAATTCCTTCTTCCGCGTATTATATTGCAAAATCCACGACTCAAGTGTAATAGGTCAAACTAATCGTTATAATTTAACATATGTGTGGTCAAGTATATTTAATCAAACTAATCATTATAATGCTCAATCAATACACCTAAGTTCATTAGGTTGGACCGATCATTGTAATTTCAAATCCATGCACTCAAGTATATTAGGTCAAATGATAAAAGAACTTTTATTGAATAGGTAAACCAACTAAAGTAGGTCAGTTTAATCAGTGTAACAGCTCGGATGATTAGCAAAACTTCATTGAATACGTAAATCAAATAAAGTAAGTTGGATTATAATAGAACTATCATTAAATACATGAACTAACTAAAGTACGTCAGTTTAATCGGTGTAGCAACTTGGACAATTAGCAAAACTTTCATTGAATACGTAAACTAACTAAAGTAGGTCAGACGATAATAGATCTATCATTGGATAAGTCAACCAACTAAAGTAAGTTAGTTTAATCAGTACCACAGCTCAGATGATTAGCAGAACTTTTGTTAAATATGTAAACTAAGTATATTAGGTCGATTTGATCAGTGCCGCTACTTGGACGATTAGCGGAACTTACATTAAATATGTAAACCAACCAAAGTAAGTTAGTTTGATTGGCGTAACTTTATTGCACATTTTCCAACTTCTGCTCACTTTATTACACATTTTCCAATTATGGCCACCGTTTATAAAAGTACAGACACTTATATGGCCATTTTCCCTTTGTTTTCCCTATCAAACTCTTCATCTCTCTCCTCATTTGGCAAAACTCATATGACCCCTTTCCTTTCTTTTTTTTTTTCATTTATATCTTTCTCTTCTTCTCTTTCCCTCTTCTCTAGTACGAATTATATTTCCCCTTAAAACTTAAAAAAATCCATAACTTTCTCATAGTAGATCTAAATCAAAAACCTTAAGCACCATTACAACCTTTAGAAATAATACTTCATATAAAGACCACATTTACTAGGTGAGTGGGAACTCAATGTTTGACTATGTTGTTTATATTTCCTTACTTGAAAAATTATTGTTGATGTGTATTACTTTACAATGTGTGTGGAGTAGTAGTAGCAAGATATGTGAAATGTGGTAACTATACAGGTTTAGAGGTTGTTAGAAATGATGTTTGCTTTGAATGCATGGATAGAAAAAGTCAAAAGTAGGAAATGGGGAATTAATATAGTTTTACATGAGACTAAACATGCATACGTTACATAATTGGGTTCAAAATGGCCGAGGTGGTGAAATTTATTGTGAGCATGGGAGGAAGCATTTTATATGGGAACAACGACCTTGATTTTGAGAATGTATTGATGAAGAAGTTGAAGGTGAGAAGGAAATCAAACTATAAAGAATTCTCACACAAGATTTGTAGAGGTATTGGAGTCAATTCAATTATGGCTTGCTTTGAGATACGATATAAGCATCTGCATTACTTCCCTGGAGGAGTAAAATACAAGTTGATGCCAACCACAAGCAATGATGATGTAGAGAATGCGATCAAAATAGCTACAACATTCAGAGAGGAGCGGATACAAGAATTTGATCAAAATGGCTATAGCATTCAAGGAGGAGTAGACATAAGAATTGTATGTTCAAATCTATGGACAATTAGAAAATCCAGTAGAAGAGGGGGAGGCATTCAAAGCCAATGCCTCATCACCTTGACATGAGGAAAGGCCAAGCATCACAAATCCACTAACGTGTGATGAAATGGCTCTGATGCCAGCCTATAAACCTTTGTGCAACCTACAAAACTCTGATGATCCAGAGTTAAATGATGCCTCCATGCTCTAACAGAAAATTGATATTGAAGTTAAGCACTTTGCAGTACATGAAGAGTACTCTGATGAAGATGAGGTTCTTGCCAGGAATGCTTTAAATGACATGCATGCCGCATGGACGCCACTGCACATGGATGCAATGTAAGCTCATAGATTTTAAGAAGCAAGTATTCAGGTGACAAAGAACATAAGGATGCCATTTCATTTTTCAACATTTAAGGAAATAGTGGTTATATCACCTTATATAAAGCAAGGTGGGTTTATAGGACTGGCACACCTTCCCTTCATTCAATTGGATTAGCATCTTCTTACAACACTTGTGGAGAGGTGGAGGGCTGAGAGACACACCTTTCACATGGCTTATGGCGAGGCTATTGTGACTTTACAAGCGTTAAGGTCTAGCTCGAGTTACCAATTGATGAATGGGCCATTACAAGTAGCATAAACCTCTATTAGGCATCTGAGTGTGAGCGATTACTTAGTGAGAAGCCGAAGGTAAACCACATTAAAGGCGGATGGATTAACTTATCCTAGTTGTGGCAAAGATTTCAGGTTTTGCATGCCCAAGCATTTAACGAGACAATTAGGTGGCATACCCGCTCCTACATTTTGCAATTACTAGGAGGCTTTATGTTTGCAAATAAATCAAGCAGCCAAGTCCATTGTATGTTCCTTCCACTCTTGGAGGACTTTGCTCTTGCTAGGCATTATAGCTGGGGCTTTGCATGTTTAGCTTGGTTGTATCACCGATTATGCCATGCATCCATCTTTAAAGTACATGACATAGTCGAAGCAGTGATTCTTCTGCAAGTATAGGCATGTGATAAGTTTCCACATATAACTCCCTTGAACCATTATGGGGTTTCATTGGAGAATGGAAGGCCCTTGGCATCTCAATGGAGGATAGCTCGAAACACTACACAGCACCCCACGCATGTTATTTAGGCATACAAGGACGCATTTGACCACTAGAACCCACAACAAATATGTTTGCCTTTTCTACATTTTCATATCTGCTAAACATTACAAATCTTCATTAACCTATGCTTGTTTATTATTAGGTTATTTAACAACCTTTTCCCTAGGATTTAATCAACATACTACCCTCGTTCTGCTATGTGAGTAAAGGCATTTAAACAGTTAGGGTACCGTTGATATGCTTTCATATTGTAGAGTAGCACTATCTAAATCGCTTGTGCCGCCGGTTTGGCGCATTCCAACGAGTGCCTGCCGATGTCAACATAGAGCCTTGCTCACACCACATTGATTTACAGGGCCGAACCAACCTTAATTGGATAGCGCTACATGCATCCTACATTGCCCATCGGGAGGATCATCAGTCTTATAGGATCCTGTTGGACTATGGCTATGGTGTGCATCTAAACTACATCCAGTGGTGTAAATGTGACAACCGCTGCTACATAAGGCATACTAAAGCAATAATTGGACACTTGGTAAAAAAAAACACTTACAATATCACATTGACTATACTATATAGGGAATAAGTTGTGCCAAAATGTTTTCTTTCGATTCTTCCAAACTGACACCCTACGGCATATACGTGTAACATTCGATCTACCTTCAACAATTTCACTTATCGATGTTGGAGTACAACTACTTAAACATCATGGTAGAATTGTACTTTTTCCTATTGTTTAGCACAAGTAGCCACTAAAGGGGGAGGTTACTGCAAACCCGAAGTATGCACATCTAGTAAATCTTACACTTGCACCACCATTACACTGTAGGATCAATAGAGCAAGAGTTAAAGGAGGATGATAAAGGGATGAGCAAATCCATCATACCTACACTTCTCCAAACGTCATCAATGAGGATATCATAGGTAGCTCAACTCTCAGAGCCAACTCTTTCATCACCCCTTATAGGCACTTTATTAACAGTCACCCCATTCCTCACTCACTTGCTCCATGAAGGTCATGCCACTATTGACTGGATATTGGTAATAGCTCATAAACTTCTGTACAATGGAGTATAGTTCCTCCACATGACCTTAACGAGCCATTGCAATTGTTTGTAACATATGAGTCACAAGCTCCTCCCACCTCCAATGTCATACGAACTAAGCATAGATCTATAATGGTTAGGATCACTAGATCATTTACTAAAAGTAGGATATGATGGACTAAAGTTGTTTGTGACTTAAGGAAAAACCTATACTATGCATTTTTAGTATAAATTTTTCCTATATTGAAAACGCATGCACTACATGCGTACCCTATTCGCATAATACTTTTTCCCCTACCCTATTCATGTAATTTTTTATGTATTTTGCCCTAAAATTTCAATGCCAAGCTCATTTACAAATTCTAGCATCACGATCTAATTACACGATAGTTCCACTTCCATCAAAAGGTAAGTCAAAATAAGTATTTTTTTTTTCATTTACCTTCCTTTTATAATTTTTACCGCATTTCAATTATCAATAATATATAAATAATTTAATCAAAACACAGTTATCTCGAAGATAAAAAAAATATTTTATTATACTCAACATATTTATTTTTATCTGTATCCATCTTATTATAAGTAATATTTTCTTAGTGATAATTAAAGAGGTAGGAGCTTAATTTTTTTTTTCAAAAAGCACTATTAAAACCATTTTTTTTTACAAATTTTCTTAAATAAAATTTAAATTTTCTTAAATTTAAATTTTTATTACTAATTTTTTTATTAAAATTAAAAAAAAATGTAAAAATTTTAATTTCATTTATTTTTTAATTTTTAAACTTAAATTTTCTAAATTTGTTTTCAAATTCATAACTTTTCAAATTAAAAAAAAAATCATTTTTTAATTTTTTTTAAGTTGAAAATTTTTATTATTTCTAAATTAATATTTAAAATTCTTAATTTTATTTTTTAATAGATTATTTTTTCAAAAAAATTATAATTTTTTTTATTTTTCACCAAAAAAAGAATTTTTTTTTAAATTTTGTATTAAAAATTTTAAAATTTTTCATATGAACAATAGAAAAAATTATTTATTAAAAAAATTAATAAATTTAAAATTTTCAAACATTGATTTAGAAATAATAAAAAAATAAATTTTTAAAAAAATTAAAAGATGTGAACTAAATACGCATCTTTTGTACTTTCTTGAATATATTATTTCGTGATTAATTTTTTAATATGGTGTCATTTAAGTGGATTTGTCTAAGAAAACTAGATTCAAAGATTTAGAAAAAAAAAAAAAAAAAGGAGGCCCGGGCGGGTGGTGGGTTGGTGTGGAGGGTGGAAATGAAAAGACAATTCTGTCCTCCGTGAGACGACATGGAGAGCAACGATATGTGAAAGTGAAATTATGCGTGTACGTAAACTAGACCGATCAGGCACCTCTTCTGTTCCCGTTTCTCTAGATAACTACAAAAAGAAAATAAATAAATAAAATAAAAAACCGAAAAAAAGTCAATAGAGAGGGAAAGAGAGAGAGAGAGAGAGGCGCGGGATGGGGTGGTGTGCTTGCTTCGACGGCGGAAACAAAGAGCTGAGGAAGGAGGAAGACAGATTAGCATCAGCCGAAGTCCGCGCTAAAGCTGCCGAAGCCGCCCAGAAACGGTTTGTATTTTCTTATTTCCTCTTGTCGTTTCGGTTTTCGTGGTCATTTTCTAGTATTCTATTCATCGTATTATATTTCCGGTATAATTTAGGTAAGTGGATTGGATATGGTGTTCATAGCTGTCGGAAATCGATTTGGGTTAGATGCTTATTGTTTGATTCAATGGTATCGTATGGTAACATCAGGCAGGAGCAATTTGACAAGTCAGCTGCTGGGAGAGCAGCCCGTGCCCAAATGCAAGCCGCTAAACAATCTTCATCGGCGAATAAATCTGAACCGGTTCTAAAGGTTAGTTCTTTTTCCTTCTTTTTTTTTGTTGCTTGTTTTTACTAGCACTTTTAATGTGTGTTTGGTAATAATTGATAATATTATTCCCAATTGGTTCTGGAATGGAGAAATTTCTTGTGTAAGACTATTAGGGTTCATCTTGAGCTTTTAGATATGTGGAGAGATGGCGGTGATCGTTGTCATGATATAGGAGGGTCTGTGCCAGAGTTTTATCTATCGCTAGATTGAAACACACTGAAGGAAAAACGAAAACCTTATTGATGTAACGAGAATGGTTGACTTCGATATGACTATGGCAGTTAATGTGATCCGTAAATCTTTCGTGAAGATTTTATCAGTCTTATGTATGAACTGATATAAAACCAAGAGGAAACCAATATCCAACTCCAGTTTATTCTGTTCCTTGTTGCAAAGATTTTATTAGTCTTATATATATCTTATAAATTCATTGTCGGTTACGTATGCTATCATTGTTTTTCCTTTGTAAAGGAGTTTCTATATGGAAAATCACCTCACTTGATTTTAGTTGTGTTTCTAACTGCTTAAGATTGATAGTTTTGCATCTTTGTTGACAAATGATTTATGTCGATAAAAAATTATAGAGCATTCAATCTGAACTGGACTGCCCATCTGGTTGCCTGTGCTCATAGTCACAGGTATTATGGTAAAACTTAACTGGACTTACTTATAAGAAAAAAGAAAATGGAAAGAAATCAGTGTGATGTTGCAGCATGAACTGGGTTTATGAATCCCCCTATTTTCACTTTTAGCAATATACAATTTAACTCTTTTTGAAAACAATACACTGCCAATCGTATGAATATCTCATTCTTTGGTTTATGCAACAGTGGCAGGTGGGCTGAGGAATACCCCAGGCAATGCAATTGTTTACTGTAAGCTGTTCACCCAACAATGATTTTATGTTCTGACTCAAATATAACTGGTTGTTTTACTCTCCATTCATCTTGCCTTCTTTTTCCTCCTTTAATGCAGTTTTCCCAATTTATTGGACTATTCTTCAGTATTTCAAGCATCCTTTTATAGGTGTTCAGTCAGGTGTCTTTACTACAGATGGGAGGGATTTCAGGGTACTGCTGTAAGCTGAGGAAGATATACCTTCCTGCACCTTGGTTCTCCTGTAGTTTAATGTGGTTGTTGATTCATCTCGTCATTTTGCTGTCTTGATAGCAAAATAAGTTTTTACTGATGTTTTTCAATGTATATATTTATTAACTTTGCTATGTGATGAAGAGATTCTCTTAGTATTATAACAAAAATAGTTATAATACATGCCCACCGGCAGTCGATACTCTTTACTTGCTTCAGTATGCATGCTCTTTGCATTGGAATTTAACTTCCTTTTCTTTTTTTCTTTTTTGACCTAGAACTACTTTATTGATGACTCGTGCTTTTTCTAGCACTTTCGTGTCTCTTATAGCCTACACTATCTTTTCCTTCTTTCCTTTCTTTTCCCATATAATAGTCTTAATACCTTGTGGGACTCTGTCAACTGCTTTCTGTGGATGGTTTTCTTTAACATCTAAATACAGACATTCATGTGGCTTGCTTTAGCATGGAGCTGTTAGTTAAACGCCTCCATTTGTTTTAGGGGCAATAAATAAAAGAGAAAACGCCTCCATTTGTTTTAGGAGCCATACATAGAAGAGCATGTCTCCATGAATTCTGAGATGCTTCAGGCTGAGAGTCAACATAAAATGGTTATAATGTAGAACCTTTAGAGTACAGATTCCAAGTTGCTGGCTCTTCCTTAGGGTGATGGATGTTCTTTAACCGTGTTCTTTAAATTTACTACCATCTCCTTTATGGCATGACGGTCTGCTGTGTGCTGTTTTATTTTACTAGCTTTTATCAGGATCGTTATTTTGTTTTACTTTTTAAGTGTTATAGTTTGGTTGTTACTGATTTTTTATGTTTTCTTATTAACAGTTTATGAGTATTTGAAGTTCCCTTTTTCTTTGTGTTTCTTGTTAGAGTGGGATATGTGATATCCATCAGATCGAGTTAAGATTGTAGGGGTTATATTTGTCCTTACTTGTATAAATATCTTTCTTAAGACTTCTCAATGATATTGAACAGTGAGAATTACTCTTTCAGATATGTGTGCTACCATTCTATTGAAATGAGATAATTTAATTTACTCGGTGGTTTGAGGCCATCAATTTGCCTTTCCTAGGTCTATAATGTTAGTTTGCTGTGGTTTCCCTTCACATTGTCGAGTTTGTTTGTTTTTTTTTTTTTCCTTCTATCACCTTCTGTCACCTCGACATATAACAATCGGCCACCGCTTGCTGCTTCAAAAATTTTGTATTCTTCATCAATAATTGGTTTGGCATTATTAGGATAGCTCAAACAAAGACTTCTACGAAAATCATCTTCTGGATTAATCAATTAAGGAAAAAGAACATTCCTTTACTTGATGGCATCACCAATTGTCTCATCAAACCATGACCGATGATCAATGAAAGGATCAAACTATTCTTTTGCTTCTAAGCTTTCTGATTCTTCACGGTGCATGCTCCCTATATGTTGTCAAAGACTCAGCCCCGATTGGTTTTCAACGCTGTGGTCTCAAATATTCAAGCTTTAGTTAAATTTATTTTTGTTGTTATGCGGTGAATTTTTTTAGTCTCCTACGTGACAGTTGCTTAGCTTAAATTTTAACCATATGTATTGCATACTTTTGAATTTTTTTTCTTTCTTTTGTGTGTGTGTTAAGACGTCAATTTTGAGGATAAAAATCTGTTCATGTGTTTTCACTAATTATAAACATACATCTCAATAAGGAATTAATTCATAATTATGAAAGTTTCTTCAATCAAACCAAATGTATGTATGCGATAGGATGGATATCGTTGAGACAAGGAGTTGAGGATACTAAATATTTATCCCAATTTTGGTATTTGGGTTTGGATTTTTATTCATTTCACTAACCGTCCAGAAAATGTTCCCTTCTTGCTTTTTGCCATTGAACTAGAGAAGAAATTCCTCTACAAAAATGTCCTATATTGGAAAAACTCGTATGAGACAATCTTTAGAGGAACTTGTCTAGAAAAAAATCTTGTCAAATTGAGTGAGAAACTTAAGTGTGTGTTTACTAATGTGCAGATTGAATTTAACAAGTGAATCGTAGAATAAAGACCATTAGAGGTTGCTTTGACTCCTTAAAAGTTGCTAGGTTGTCTATTGGTTAGGATGAGCATACTAGAATTGTGAAACAAATCCTGTATTGAAAAAACTCATAATGGTTAGAGATACAATTAGATGGGTTGTCATAGAACATTTGATCTATTCAATCTCATAAAATCCTATAGGGTTTTTGTAAGGTTTTGAAACATAATTTAAAATCCTATAGGATTTAAAGTCAGGTTTTGATACTTAAAAAAAAAAAAAAAAACTCGATAGAAAACCTAATTCAATAAAAAACAATATATTAATAATAATGTTTGTTCATAAGTTATATAATACATACATTCTATACCAGTTTTATATTATATAACGTATTTAATTTTTAAATTTCATTTACATATAAGTTAGTAAATATAATTTTAATCCTATCTAATTATTTTTTCACTATACTTTCTCTTTATCTTATATGCATTTTATAAAAATTCAATCCGCTCTTTTAGAGTTCATAATCATATAAGGTCAGGTTTCAATAATCAGAGTTAAACCCTATAGAGTTTTTATAGGATTTTAGGAAATGTTAAATCCTATAGGAGTGAGTTAAGGTTTTATAAAACCCATCTTGAACTCACTCCGATTGCATCCCTAGTAATGGAACTATCTTTAGAGGGATTTGACTCCAAATGGATTTAGAAACTTTCGTCTATATTTAATATTGTGGAGATTGGAATTTGATGTGTTGTGTTAATGCCCTAAAAGCTGCTAGTTTGTTTATTGGTTGGGATGTGAATGTTAGAATTGTGAACCAAATCCTATATAGGAATATTTTATCGAGAGTTGTTAATATAAAGAATGACACACCTCCCAGAGGTAACATCTGAGGACATCCTAGAGCACAGAATTTTTATAAATTGGCTTAGCTAATCATAAAATACCAAATGGTATTGGTATGCCTAGAGAGTGCAATGAGGATGTATATTTAGGATTTGGTTATGATTGCTCACATCATCAGAACCGTCTTAGTAACCTCAGTCAACAAATCGCAGGAGAACCCACTTTCACGGGGAGTCTTGATCTTAATGGCATATTAGATTGGTCAAGCTACGTAGAATATAGTACTTTGGTTTTTGTGAGATGCCCCGAGATAGTAAGGTGCGATTTGGTATGATACTATTGGCTGACTAAGCTGAATTGTGTTGGAAAAACGTAAAATCAAGCATAAGGAGAATCACGACTTTACCTTATCAAACTATCAATATTCAGTAGGGGAATTTAACTGTTGGAAAGTACATGGTAAGTTTGATGAAATTATGATTATGTGTGATGAGCCAAAGACTCTTGATATAGACTTCATATGTGTAGGAATGATTTATGACTTAGATTAGGTGAAAGCCTTAACCTAATTACTGGAGGACTCTAGAAGAGAGTTTCTAGCAGACGCCAATCATTAAGAATAGCTTCAAACCACAAACTAAAAGGAGGTTCAATTCACAAGGTGAGTAGCAATTTTTTAGGACAGACATTGTTAATGAGAGATCAGGTGGTCTGTTGGAAGTGCTCCTACGACATCAAAGTTTAGCAACAAGTAATGTTAGTGAAAGACCAGCCGATTCATTGGAAGTTCTCCTAAACTATCAAAGTCTATCAATTCTTCTGCACCTCAAGATAGAATTACAAAAAGAAAGAACATTGCTGAAAATAACTCTCAAGGGTTATCTCTGGTCATAAATGTTACAAATGTCATGGTCATGGTTAAGATACCTTCATGTATAATATGATGGGGCTCTTATTATTGATACGTCTTTTTGTGTAACATCTTGAAGTTTATCATAAGTCTAATGTTAAGTGTGTTTAATAGGGACCACTCTTAGCATAGTAACTTTTGAGGATGCACCAAAGTGAATAATAAATTGGTATATAAAGTTTGGATCATTAGGTCATTATAAATAGAATTAAAGTAGTTCACTAGCTGGGAGGGGGAGTTAAGTTTCACATAAGGCAAACTACCATATCATGAAAGCACTTCTTAAGCTTATAAGAGAGTACTTTTAAAGTCTTCCCTACTTGGTGTAATTGTAGTATATGAGATTTTTTTTTACTAATTATTTAATTATGTAATGTCGGTATTATTATAAAGGGCTAAAGATGATGATGGAATTTTTTAAAAATTCGATGAGCAATTTGGTCATTTCACATGGAGTATATAAATACTACAAGTTGACCTAAAGAGCATCATTTTTATCATTCTGAGCAGTAAACAGAGACTGTAGAGAACAGATGCTCCATACGAAAAACCTAAGACGACGATAAGAAAAAGGAGCAAACTGATTCCAAGAACTTGAGGTAAAGATCACTATACGAATTTCAAATTAGGATTTATGAAAATTATAGTTATGAGCGTTGATTGTTCATGTAGAAAACGAGGTGCGTGAAAGGACGAAAGAGAACGGAGGATCGACGATCCGAGAAGATTTAACTTGTAGGAAATTTGAAGTAAGTAATATAATCTGTGTAATTTATTTATAATTACATATTTAGGAACTTAGTTAAGCTTAGGAATAGGAATGATTAGGTTTTGGAGGAATTGAAGTAAGAGAAATAGGGTTTGGGGGGGATTTCTAAGGGTAGCACAACCTATCAACACGATCGTGTTTCGACTGTGTTGCAATGGAAAAGTACACCGAGAGATACACAACCTCTCAACACGATCGCGTTTCGGTTGTGTTAAGTAAAGGGCAACACGGCCTCTCAACACTGTCGTGTTTCGACCGTGTTGAAATGGAAAGGTATACCAAGAGATACACGGCCACCCAACACGGTCGTGTTTCGACTGTGTTAAGCAAATGTAACACGACCTCATAACACGGTTGTGTTTAGACCATGTTGAAACTAAGTTTTTCATAGAGAGATACAGGACCCCTAACACGGTTGTGCTTCAACCGTGTTGAGCAACACAGTCTCCAACATGACTGTGTTGAATGAAGTATAATATAATTATATATTCATTTAACTTCAATTTAAACTAATTTTCACGCAACCTAAATAACTAGTAGGGCCCTAAAGAAATTAAATGAATAGGATTAAGAAAAATTAAGAATGATATTGATCTTAGATTGAATATTAAGAAGAGCATGTTAATGTATATAGATTTTAACTTAGCTTACATTCAAGACCAGAAAGTGCTTAAGGCTACGATTCAAGGTACGTGTAACTTGTGTGTTATTGTGTGCTTGTTTAAGTTAGTACATGTGTTGAACTTAATTTAATCGATGAATCGGTTTAAGTAATTAAGTTGTATGTTATATGTACTTGGCTCAGCCTAGGGACCTATAGTGGCAAATCCCTAGGGAGTACCCTAATGATCCTTGTGTGACGTTATCCCTAGTAAAGTTATGCTTGGAAATGATCTGGGCTGAATGTGATTAAGTGGTTAAGTGTACATAGGTGTGGAGCCGTAGTGACAGTTCCCATCACTAAGTTTAAGTGGTTAAGTAGACATGGGTGTGGAGGTCGTAGTGGCAGTTTATATCACCAAGTCTAAGGTTTAAGTATACATGGGTGTGAGGCCCGTAGTGGCAGTTCCCATTACTAAGTCATGCTCCAATGCGTTAAGTGTGTTAAGGGGTCATGAGTACCATGTTGTTTTCTTGTGAACATAAATTATATTATGAAATGGTTGTCTGTGTTTAAGTTCTACATGATATGTATAACATCTGTTTATGTTTGTTCATGCATATGTGTTTATGTTATACGTACTAGGCATCAACTCACCCTTCGGGGAATCATTTTTAGATACAGGTGTCGAAGGAGATGAGAACCCAGATGAATAACTTGGGTTTAGGTGAACCACAAAGAGAGAAAGAAGAAGAGTACCATTATTCTTATAGTGATTAAGTTTTAAGAAATTATGATATTTAACTGTAATAGACAGTATCATTTGAAATTGTCATTTTTGGTGTTTAAAAACTTTTACTGCGTTGGATATTTGCTATCGTTTTTTAGATTATTTGAATTTTGAGGATATATAAAATGTTTTATTATAGGAGTTACAGGTTAAAATGTATCAAAGTTGTTTCAGAGCCTTAACGTGTTCTTGTGAGATAAGGACACGTGGCGGGCAATAGCACAACCTGGGTTTCGAGGCGTTATAGCTTGGGTGGTATCGAGCTCTAGGTTTTATGATCTTTAGAGACTTAAGTTTGAATCTATAGAGAACAAGTTCATGATCCTATGAATAGAGCATAGGTTATTGATCTTGAAGAGTTTAGGTAATGATCTTCAGAACTAAGTGAAGATCAATAACCATAAGTTTTAAACAATAGAGCCTAAGATATGATCTTTAAAAGGATTAAGCACTGGATCTGTAAGATATTTAGACATAAAGAGAGTGGGTAAAATATGAGATGTTTACTTAATTATGTAATTATTTTACTTGTATTTTTCTAACTACTAAGCTTTATATATGAATAGACCCCTTATGTAGTGGTATATGTGTATGTACTTACACACTATGAAACTGACCCTGACCGATACTAACATAAGTAGACCCGATTGTCTCTTCTTAAGCAGAATACCTCTAAGAAGAATTATTGGATTAAGAGTTGGAAGGGGTGCTAGACGTAATAATCCTAATGAGGAGGATGCTCAATACCCACAATAATAAGGGGAAAGAGGTCAGATGGTTGAAGAGACAGTTCGGCTATTACATACTATGAACCACCTGGTGGGACTACTAGCACAACAACACCAAGCACCCAATGTCCTATAGCACAGAAATGCCAATGAACCCATCGGCTTTGATAGGTTCATAAGAGTGGCTAAGGAATTTAACCCTATACTGGATGACCCAATTGAGGTTGATGATTGGGTACAGGAGATTGAGAAGACCTTTGTTGATATGAAAACCTTCACAATCACGCCTTGAGAACCCTTTTGATTAGTGTGAACCCCCAATGCAGTAATACGAAAACCCACGACACCAATTTGGAAATCAATCCCTAAGAAGATTAGAATTTAGGTTTGACTTAGGTTAATGATCTAAGAATTAGAACTATGGAAAGCCCTAATTTCGAAACAATCCACAAGAGAAGTCGATCAATCTTCCTTGATTGTTCCTAGGAGCATGTATTCAAATAAGAACACAAAGAACAAAGCAATAGCCTTGAGCCGGTGTATCTTCACCCGATGCTATTTTCATCAAATTGAAGTTCTTTTGGCCTTCTTTTGCCCCAAAGCTTTGAATCCCTTGAAGTCCTTCACCTGTGATCTTCACCAAGCCTTGCAAATGAGAATTCAATGTTTGTTGTAGCTTCTTAGCTCTTGATCTCGTGATTGGTCCTTGAGGCAAGCTAATCGTACTTGAAACCCTTGAACTTCATCCTTAGCCACTTGATCTTCTTCTTGACTTGGCTCTTGAGCTTGGATCGGTGACTCTTCCATAACATTCCCCCTCTCCTCAAAAGGATTCGTCCTCGAATCCAAAGCATCACCTACATCAAACGGACTAAGATCAGCAACATTAAAAGTGGAACTAACATTATACTCACCTGGTAAGTCCACTCTGTAGGCGTTGTCGTTGATCCTCTCAAGTATCTGAAAAGGACCATCTCCCGGGGGTTCAACTTTGATTTCCTTTGTAGTGGAAACCGCTCCTTGCGAAAATGCACCCAAACCCACTCTCCCGGTTGAAAAATCATGGTTTCCTGCCTTTGTTCACCCTTGAAGCTACCTTGGCATTCTGTTTCTCAATCCTATCCTTCACCTGCTTATGTAGCTTCCTCACAAAATCTGCCTTTGAATCAGCATCAAAACTCACAAACTTGTTAGGTGGTAATGGCAATAAATCAAGAGGAGTAAGTGGATTAAAACCATATACAATCTCAAATGGAGAACAATGAGTAGTGCTATGAATAGCCCTATTGTATGCAAACTCCACAAATGGTAGACAATCCTCCCAAGTCCTAATGTTTTTATCTATGATTGCCCTCAACAACTGAATTAAAGTCCTATTAACCACCTCAGTTTGCCCATCAGTCTGTGGGTGACAAGTAGTCGAAAACATCAGCTTGGTTCCCAACTTTCCCCACAACACTCTCCAAAAATGACTCAAGAATTTTACATCCCTATCACTAACAATGCTCTTAGGTATGCCATGCAGACGCACTACCTCTCTAAAGAACAAATCAGCAATGAATGTAACATCATCAGTTTTATGACAAGGAATGAAATGAGCCATCTTACTAAACCTATCAACCACAACAAAAATGCTGTCACTACCTTTCCTAGTTCTAGGTAATCCAAGCACAAAATCCATCGACACAGCAGTCCACGGTTCATTAGGAACAGGCAATGGTGTGTATAATCCATGTGGTTTTAGTTTAGATTTAGCTTCTCTACATGTAATGCAATGTTGACAAACTTTATGCACATCATGTCTCATGCTAGGCTAGAAAAAGTGTTCATTTAGCATAACATAGGTCTTATCTACCCCGAAATGCCCCATTAAGCCCCCTCCATGTGCTTCCCTAACAAGCAATTCCCTCACAGATCCTCTAGGAATGCACAACTTACTCTTCTTAAATAGGAATCCATCAGACACAAAATAATCATTCAGTCCAGTCCCACCAACATAAGCAGCAAAAATCTCAGAAAAATCAATATCATGTGGATACAAATCCTTCACCAACTCAAAACCTAGCAAAGATGTACTAAGAGAGTTAAGTAACGTGTACCTTCTTGAAAGCGCGTCAGCCACAGTATTCTCCTTACCCTGCTTGTACTTGATCACATATGGAAATGTCTCGATGAATTCCACCCACTTGGCATGCCTTCTATTCAACTTATCTTGACCCTTTAGATGTTTCAGACTCTCATGGTCAGTGTGAATGACGAATTCCTTAGGCCAAAGATAGTGTTGCCATGTCTGCAATGAGCGCACCAAGGCATACAGCTCCTTGTCATATGTTGGATACTTCAGTGCTGCTCCACTCAACTTTTCACTGAAGTACATTAGTGGCCTGTGATCCTGCATCAAAACAGTTCCAATCCCTATGCCACTAGCATCACATTCAATCTCAAAAGTTTTGTTAAAATCAGGTAAAGCAAGCAATGGTGCATTACACAATTTATCTTTCAAATCATTAAAAGCTTGTTCTTGTGCATCACCCCAAGCAAATCCAACATTCTTTTTCACAAGCCCATTCAAAGGTGCAGCTATAGTGCTGAAGTCTCTAATAAATCTTCTATAGAAACCAGCAAGTCCATGAAAGCTCCTCACCTCACTAGCAGTCCTAGGTCTAGGCCACTCCTTAATGGCTCTAACCTTCTCCTCATCAACCTCAACCCCACGACTAGAAACAACAAAACCTAGAAAATTGACCTTATCCATGCAGAAACTACACTTCTTAAGGTTGGCAAATAATTTCTCCTCCCTAAGTTTTGCTAAAACTAGTCTCACATGCATAAGGTGATCATCCAGACACTTAGAGTAAATCAAGATATTATCAAAATAAACCACAACAAATTTACTTAAGTAATCACGAAGCACATGATTCATTAGTCGCATAAAAGTACTAGGTGCATTTGTAAGACCAAAAGGCATGACAAGCCATTCATACAGACCATATTTAGTCTTAAATGCAGTTTTCCATTCATCCCCTACTTTCATGCGTATCTGGTAGTAACCGGATTTTAGATCAATCTTTGTAAACAAACAAGAACCATACAATTCATCCAACATATCATCTAACCTAGGAATAGGATGACGATACTTTACCGTGATTTTGTTGATGGCTCTACAATCTACACACATCCTCCAAGTCCCATCCTTCTTTGGCACTAAAATCACAGGCACTGAATAGGGACTTAGACTTTCTCTCACATACCCCTTCTCCAGCAACTCCTCAACCTGTTTCTGAATCTCCTTTGCCTCGCTGGGATTAGTCCTGTAGGCAGGTCGGTTGGGTATGGCTGCTCCCGGAATGAAGTCAATCCGATGCTCTATGCCCCTAACTGGTGGAAGTCCACTGGGCATCTCCGCTGGAAACACATCTCCATATTCCTGCAGCAAATCAGAAAACACACTAGGAATATATGGGTTAATATCGTCAGTGGCCAAATAGGCCCCTTTGTACAAAAGTACAAAGATAGGTCTACTGGCACTCAAAGCATGCCTAACCTCACTTGCCCTAGCAATCAAACTCACACTCTTACTTCTTTTCTCTCCAGGCCGATTGTCATCTTGCTTTTCACTCCCCTCTTTCTTTTCACTCTGCTCATTTTTATTACACTTTTTAGTTGCACTCTTATTCTTCACTCCCTCAGAATTGCTTTTTCTACTCTCCCTCTCTTTTCTTTCGGCCTCAACTCTCAACCTCTCTAATTTACATTGGTCCTCATACACTTCCTTAGAGGACAGTGGTGCCAAAATGGTTCTCCTTCCATCCTTAGTAAATGAGTACCTATTGAGATATCCATCGTGCACGGTTTTCCTATCAAATTGCCAAGGTCTGCCCAACAAGATATCACCAGCATGCATAGGTACTACATCACAGAGCACCTCATCACTATACTTGCTTATGGAAAAAGAAATGAGAGCTTGCCTGTTTACCTTAACCTCACCACAGTCACTGAGCCACTGAAGTTTGTAAGGTCTTGGGTGTGGTACAGTAGGCAGCCCCAACCTGTTCACCAAGAGTGTACTCACCACATTAGTACAACTCCCTCCATCGACAATCACACTACATGCCTTCCCTTGCACATGGCATCTAGTATGAAACAAGTTTTCCCTTTGCTCTTCATGGCCATCCTCCTTCAACTGGGTGTTAAGTGCACGCCTAGCTACATACAAGTCACCTTTCACTGCCTCCTCAACACTCTCAGCATCACTACAATCCTCCAATGGAGGCATATCATCGTCTTCACCCTCATTGTCACTTTCCTCATCATCAGTGACAATCTCACCATTCCTTATCACCATGGTCCGCCTATTAGGACATTCCCGACTAATGTGTCCTACACCCTGACACTTCCAACATTTAATGTCCCTATTTCTACTTTTCTGATCAACAACCTTAGGTTTCTCAAATGAAACCCCAACTGATTTTCCCTTTGAAGCCTCAACAGTAGGCTTACTACCACTCTTAATATCAGATTTTCCATAACCTCTCCATGCAGAATTAGAATTAGAAGAAGGTTTGGAAACGTACCGGTTTGGCCCTCTACCTTGGAGTTGTCTCTCAATCTTGATGGCAAGATGTACCATCTCCTCTAGCTCTACATAATGCTGCAACTCCACCCTATCGGCGATCTCCTTGTTCAACCCACCAAAGAAACGTCCCATGGTAGTTTCCTCATCCTCATCTACATCAGCTCTCGTCATGATCATCTCCATCTCCTTGTAGTAGTCCTCCACACTCCTACTACCCTGTCTCAAGAAATGTAATTTCTGCATCAATTCCCTATGAAAGTATCTAAGGACAAATCTTTTTCTCATCACAGCCTTGAGATCATGCCAGGTCTCAATAGGATACTCCATGTTCCTCCTCCTGCTAGTCACCGGCTGATCCCACCAGGATATAGCATAATCCTGAAATTGGGTTACAGCCAATTTCACCTTTTTCTCTTCACTACATTGGTGACATTCAAAAATCAACTCAACTCTCTTCTCCCACTGCAAGTATTCCTCTGGGTCAGATTTACCCTGAAAAATTGGAAGCTTCAGTTTAATACTTCCCAGACCCCTGTCTACTACATCATCAACAAATCGACCCCTACTGGCAGTGTAACTCTCCTGCATTCGACCTCTACCTCTTCCTGTGCCCATGCCTCTACCTACTCCTCTACCACCTCTTCTTCCTCTATTGACTAGCATGGCTGCACTATCCTCATAATCCTCCTCCAGATATTCATTAGCATCAGTCACTTCAGCAGCTTGATGCATAGGATTTTTACCTCCCCTATTCCCTTCACTAGTACTTGACTCCCTCTTCTCAACAACCTGTAGTCTCAAATTCATATGCTCTAGAGACTCTCTCATAGCTATAATGGCATTAGTCATACGCCTAAACTCTGACTGTTGTGCTTCACGCAACAAAGCATCATCTGCACTTTTATCAGATTTTTCAACACCACTACCTGTCATCTTTACCTGCAAAAACAACAAACGTTAATGCTAAACAAAATTTTGAGTTTCCTCACAACTGCTCCCTTTCGTGTTTTTGCACTCTATTGATGGGGTTATCCACTCGTGTTTCTCACAATCGATATTTAGCACACAGGTATTCCTCACAACTCTCAAGCCCGCTCTTAAATGTTCTTAAGCGAATCACACTCCCAAGAGCAATTTCCAACGAATTTCAATACAAAGACGCGAATTTGGTGTTTCCCACTATCCCTTAAACAAGATTACACTAGGATTGAAGGATATGGTGTTCCCAAGGATTAGCAAAAACAAGACAATCAAATAATTTCAGAATTTTTTTTTTTTCTCTTTTGGTTATGAACACTGTTCACGAACACTATTCACACTCAAAAAAAAATTTTTTTTTTTTTTTTAAACACCAATGGAAGACTAACTAATCCTAAGCAAGGATCAAAATAGCGAAAATCCCCAAATTGATGAACAAACCCTAGAACATGAGAAGTCACAATTTGATCAATCTAATCAATGGAGTACATAAAGATCACAACTTTATATCCTAAATAACGATGGGAAACAAGAATCAAATAAAAACAAGAAAAGATATAACCTGATCTAGAACCTGGCTCTGATACCAAATGATACGAAAACCTTCACAATCACGCCTTGAGAACCCTTTTGATTAGTGTGAACCCCCAATGCAGTAATACGAAAACCCACGACACCAATTTGGAAATCAATCCCTAAGAAGATTAGAATTTAGGTTTGACTTAGGTTAATGATCTAAGAATTAGAACTATGGAAAGCCCTAATTTCGAAACAATCCACAAGAGAAGTCGATCAATCTTCCTTGATTGTTCCTAGGAGCATGTATTCAAATAAGAACACAAAGAACAAAGCAATAAGCTTTTTTGGTATTTTCAATATCTCAAAAACTGAGTTTTACAATGAGGAGGTTCGGAATATAAAGGAGAAAACCCTAAAACATTACATGGAAATCGCAAAACAAGTGAAAAGTGCGCATAAAAAGAAGGCCGGCCATTTAGGCCAGCAACCTACTTTTCAAGGCCGGCGGCCTTCCTTGAAAGTGCACCAAAACATCGGCGTTTTCAAGGCCGGCAGCCTTGAGCCGGTGTATCTTCACCCGATGCTATTTTCATCAAATTGAAGTTCTTTTGGCCTTCTTTTGCCCCAAAGCTTTGAATCCCTTGAAGTCCTTCACCTGTGATCTTCACCAAGCCTTGCAAATGAGAATTCAATGTTTGTTGTAGCTTCTTAGCTCTTGATCTCGTGATTGGTCCTTGAGGCAAGCTAATCGTACTTGAAACCCCTTGAACTTCATCCTTAGCCACTTGATCTTCTTCTTGACTTGGCTCTTGAGCTTGGATCGGTGACTCTTCCATAACATTTGTTGCTTTCCAGATATCGGAAGATTGGAAGGTGAATTATGTTACATTCATGCTAAAGGGAACTATAGCAAAATGGTGTGCTTCAATCCCTAGACTTGTAGGGGAGTGCATGAATTGGGCAATATTTGAGGAGCTATTTGATCAGAGATATTTAACCAATAGCTCCAAAGATAGAATGGAGAACGATTACTATAACTGTGAAAAGGGGAACCAAACTGTTGAAGAGTATGAGGCAGAGCTAAATCGCCTCATTCAATTCCTCTCCAAAAATGTACATAATGATGATAGGTCCCAAGCTAGAAGATTCCTAAGAGGATTGGAATTGGACCTACAACTTGTAGTAAGGGCCTTTCAGCTAAATACATATGCTGAAATGGTAAACAAAGCGAAGTGTCTCGAACAAAATAAGAAGATCATAAAAGAACAGAAGAGCCGCAGAGCAGCAATAGCTTTGGGAAAAAGACCTGCCTCTAGTGGAATGGGGCAAGACAGGAGTAAAAGGCATTACTTGTTGCAAAGCAAAACACCTAGAGTTGTAGCCCCTCCTCTCCAGATCAAGCAAGTGCCTTTAGCACTCACTACAGCAGACACAAATGCTAAATGTCTCAGATGTTATGGACCCCATGAGCTAAAAGAGTGTAGATGGCTAGATGGGGCATGTTTCTCTTGTGAGAAGACTGGGCACATTAGTAGACATTGCAGTAAAAGTTCAATTCCTCTAATCTTATGTCATGTGTGCAACCAAAGGGGACATAAGGCAGTCAACTATCCTTAGGGATAAATCAGAAACCAAGCAGGGTCAGTTCAACAGGCAGCTAGACCTCCAGTGAGAGGATTAGAAGGTAGACCATAGGTAGGAGGTCTTAGAAAAATAGTTCCTACTAGGGTGTTTGCCATTCATCAGCAGTAGCACTAGGACATCCCAGATGTGGATAACATTGCAGGTATGCTTCCAGTATACTCCTACAATGCATATGTGCTATTCGATACCGATATGTCTGTATCCTATGTGTCTGAAAAAAAATTTTGTGCATGTGCTTGGATGTTGAAAATATGAATGGCTACTTGGCTGTTAATACTCCTTTAGGAGTAGGAGGAAGAATAAGTAGGATATGTAGAAGAGTGAGTATAGAAATACAGGGTAGGGTGATACCAGCAAACCTCCTAGTATTAGAGATGATAGAGTTCGACATTATTTTTGGTGTCAAATGGCTATCAAAATATCATGCCACCATTGATTGTCACAATATGGTGGTATAGTTTAATATACCTCGGAGATGGATATTTTGAATATAAGCTAGAAGTGCAGAGACCCACTAGATTGCCTAACTATGAGATGTGAGGAAAAAGTGTACTGGCAACCATATCTATTGAAGCCAGTGAAGAAGTTACGATGGAAGAGGTATAGATAGTGAGGGAATTTCTTGATGTGTTCCTAGAAAATCTTCCCGGTTTACCCCTAGCTAGGGAAATAGAATTTGACATAGAATTGGTACAAGGTATAGTACTCATGTCAAAACTAGTCTATAGAATGGCACAAGTGAAATTGGAAGAATTAAGGAAACAATTATAGGAATTACAAGATAATGGCTTTATAAGACCCAGTGTCTCTCCTTAGGGTACACCGGTCCTATTTATAAAGAAGAAAGATGGAAGCATGAGGCTATATATAAACTATAGGGAGTTAAACAAGGTCACCATAAAGAACAATATCCCCTTCCCATGATAGATGACCTATTTGACCAATTGTAGGGAGCTTAGGTGTTCTCCAAAGTAGACCTGAGATCAGGCTATCATTAACTCAGAATCAGAGAAGAGGACATCTTGAAAATAGCATTCAAGACTAGATATGGGCACTATGAGTTTCTGGTGATGCCCTTTGGACTAACGAATGCACCAGTTACATTCATGAATTTAATGAACAGAGTATTCAGAGATTCCCTAGATAAGTTTATAGTCGTCTTTATAGACGACATCCTGATATACTCTAAAAGTATTGAGGAGCACAAAGAACATTAAGACTAGTATTAGGCAGGCTACAAGATGAGAAGTTATATGCCAAACTCAGTAAATGTGAATTCTAGTTGGAATAAGTAATCTTCTTGAGTCATGTGGTTAACAGGGATGGTATATCTGTAGACCTAGAAAAGGTGAGAACAATAGTAGATTGGCAAAGATCGAAGACAGTTACAGAGATAAGAAGCTTCCTAGGTCTAGTAGGCTACTATAGGAGATTGGTTGAAGGGTTTTTCAAAATAGCAACTCCTCTTTCCAGATTGATAAAGAAGAATGTGAAATTTGAATGGGATGATAGATAAGAAGTTAGCTTTCAGATGCTTAAAGAGAAACTGGTGACAGCGCCAATTTTGACTTTGCTCAAGAGTGGAGAAGAGTTTACAATGTATAATGATGCCTTGGTTCAAAGGTTGGGGTGTGTATTGATGCAAGGTGGTCAAGTAATAGCATATGCATTTCGACAATTGAAGCCGTATGAAAAGAACTACCTAACTCACGACTTGGAATTGGCAACTATAGTGTTAGCTTTGAAACTATGGAGACACTACTTATATGGAGAAAGGTGCAAAATCTTCACTGACCATAGAAGCTTGAAGCATATATTTACATAGAAAGAGTTGAACATGAGACAGAGGAGATGGTTGGAATTAATTAAGGATTACGATCTAGAAATACAATACCATCTAGGAAAAGCCAATGTGGTGGCAAATGCCCTTAGTAGAAAGAAACAGAGTAATGTAGCTACTCTCATCACTTCACAGAAAGAGTTATTGGAAGACATGTGCAAAATGGAGCTAGAAATTTTAATACAAGAAGTGGGAGCAAAAATGGTTACTTTAAGGATTCAGCCAATCATAATGGACAGAATTAAATCGGGTCAGATAGAAGATAAAGACATTCAAGAGCTCAATAGCAGAATGGAATAAAGCAAGACACCAGAATTCAACTTAGATGTGAAGAAACTTTGAGGTACAAAATGAGACTATGTGTGCCGAGAGATGCAGAATTGAAAAGGGAGATAATGAAAGAGACACATCACTCCACCTACATAATATATCCTAGAAATACTAAAATGTACAAAGACATGAAGAGTTATTATTGGTGGAGAAACATGAAAAGAGAAATAGCAAAATATATAGTCAAATGCCTCACATGCCAACAGATCAAAATGGAACACCAGAGACCAAGTGGAGAATTACAACCTCTTCTAGTACCAGAGTGGAAATGGGAGCATGTGATAATGGATTTTGTTACAGCCCTCCCAAATACTAGGGAGAAGTAGGATGCAGTTTAGGTCATAGTGGACAGATTGACCAAATCTGCTTATTTCATACCTATCATAGTAGGATGTAAATTGGAGAAACTAGCTCAGATATACATATAGGAGATAGTTAGACTGCATGGAGTGCCGGTGACAATCACTTCTAATAGAGACACAAGGTTTGTGAGTAGATTTTGAAGCAGCCTACATAAAGCATTGGGTACCAAATCACAGTTCAGTACAGCATTCCACCCACAAACAGATGGTCAGTCTAAAAGAATTATACAAATACTGGAAGATTTGCTCAAGGCATGTGCACTAGACTTTAGAGGGAATTGGAATGAGCATATATCTCTAGTGGAGTTTGCCTATAATAACAACTACTAGGCAACTATTCAGATGACACCATATAAAGCTCTTTATGGAAGAAAGTGCAGATCTCCACTACATTGGGATGAAGTGGGAGAAAGACAGATAATGGGACCAGAGTTAGTGCAAGAAGCAGTTGACAAGGTGAAACTAATCAGGTAGATAATACAAATGGCCCAGTCTTGACAAAAGAGCTATGCATACAAGAGAAGGCATCCCTTGGAATTCTAAGTAGGAGATAAGGTATTATTGAGGATTTCTCCAACAAAGGGAGTGATCAAATTTGGGTTGGGGGAAAAGCTAAACCCGAGTTATATAAGCCCATTTGAGATCTTGGAAAGAATAGGCACAGTGGCTTACAAATTAGCCCTTCCACCAAATTTAGTCGAGGTACATGATGTATTCCATGTATCCATGCTAAGGAAGTATGTACCCGACCCAGATTAGATAGTGGTCTTGGAACCATTGAATGTGCAGCCAAATTTGATGTCTTTAGAAAGGCCAATCAGGATTTTGAACACTAAGGAATGAGTGCTAAAACGGAAAATAATCCCTTATGTTAAAATGCAATGAACAAACTAAACGGAAAGGGAAGTGACATAGGAGTTAGAGGAAGAAATGAAGAAAAAGCATCTAGAACTCTTCCAAAATCAGATACTTTCGAGAATGAAAGTTTTTATAAGGGGGAGAATGCAATACATGAGTTTTCTTTTTATACTATTTATTTAATTATGTAATATCGGTATTATGATAAAGAGCTAAGGACGAAGATGGAATTTTTTAAAAATTCGAGAGGCAATTTGGTCATTTCACATGAAGCATATAAATACTACAAGTTAACCTAGAGAGCATCCTTTTTGTCATTCTGAACAAAGCTGTAGAGAACAGACGATCCATACAAGAAACCTAAGACGACGATAAGAAAAAGGAGCGAACCGATTCCAAGAACTCGAGGTAAGGATTGTTATATAAATTTCAAATTAGGATTTATGGAAATTGTAATTATGAGCGTCGATTGTTCATGCAGAAAACGAAAGATGCATGAAAGGAAAAAAGAGAATGGAGAACCGACGATCTGAGAGGATTCAACTCGTAGGAAATTTGAAGTAAGTAATCTAATCCGTGTAATTTATTTATAATTACATATTTTAGGAACTGAGTTAAGCTTAAGAATAGGAAGGATTATGTTTTGGAGGAATTGAAGTAAGAGAAATAAGGTTTGGGGGGGGGGGGGGGGGGGGGGAGAGATTTTCGATGGTAGCATGACCTATCAACACAGTTGTGTTTCAACCGTATTGAAATGGAAAAGTGCATCGAGAGATATAAGGCTTCCCAACACAGTCGTGTTTCGATCATGTTAAGTTATGAGTAACATAGCCTCCTAACACGATCATGTTTGGACTATGTTGAAATGGAAAGGTGCACCAAGAGATACACGGCCACCCAACACAGTCGTGTTTCAATCATGTTAAGCAAGGGTAACACGACCTCGCAACACAGTTGTGTTTAGACTGTGTTAAAACTAAGTTTTTCACCGAGAGATACATGACCCTTAACACGGTTGTGATTCAACCTGTGTTAAGCAACACAGTCCCCAACATGACCATGTTAAATGAAGTAACATAATTATATATTCATTTAACTTAAATTTAAACTAATTTCCACGTAACCTAGATAACTAGTAGGGCCTTAAAGAAATTAAATGAATAAGATTAAGGAAAATTAAGAATGATATTGATCTTAGATTGAATACTAAGAAGAGCATGTTAATGTGTATAGATTTCAACTTAGCTTACATCAAAGACTGGGAAGTGCTTAAGGCTAAGATTCAAGGTATGTGTAACTTGAGTGTTGTTGTGTGCTTATTTAAGTTAGTACATGTGTTGAACTTGATTTAATTAATAAATCGGTTTAAGTGATTAAGTTGTATGTTGTATGTGTTTAGCTCGGCCTAGTGGCCCATAATGGCAGATCCCTAGGGAGCACTCCAATGATCCTTGTGTGATGTTATCCTTAGTGAAGTCGTATTTGGAATGATCTGGGCTAAATGTGATTAAGTGGATAAGTGTATATGGGTGTGGGGCTCGTAGTAGCAGCTCCCATTACCAAGTTTAAGTGGTTAAGTGGACATGAGTGTGGAGCCCGTAGTGACAGTTCCTATCACCAAGTTTAAGTGGATATGGGTGTGAGGCCCGTAGTGGCAGTTCATATCACCAGGTTTAAGGTTTAAGTGTACATGGGTGTGGAGCCTATACTGTAGTGGCAATTCCCATCACCAAGTTATACTCCAATGTGTTAAGTGTGTTAAGGGGATCATAAGTACCATGTTATTTACTTGTGAATATAAATTTTATTACAAAATAGTTGTCTGTGTTTAAATTCTACATGATATGTGTGACATCTGTTTATGTTTGTTCATGCATATGTGTTTATGTTATACGTATTGGGTATCAACTCACCCTTCGAGGAATCATTTTTAGATGCAGGTGTCGAGAGAGATGGGAACCCAAAAGATAACTTGGGTTTGGATGAACCATAGAGAGAGGAAGAAAAAGAGTACCATTATTATTATGGTGATTAAGTTTTAGTAAATTATGATGTTTAACTGTAATAGACAGTATCGTTTGAAATTGTCATTTTTGGTATTTAAAGACTTTTACTGCGTTAGATGTTTAATATGGTTTTTGACATTATTTGAATTTTAAGGACGTATGAAATGTTTTATTATAGAAGTTACATGTTAAAATATATTAGAGTTGTTTCAAAGCCTTAACGTGTTCTTGCGAGATAAGGATACATAGTGGGCAATAGCACGGCCTGGGTTTCGGGGCGTTACAGTAATTCTAGATATATGTAATGACACTAACAAGGACATTATTGCTATAATTGGGATAGATTATGTTACTTTTCAAGTATACTGTGATAAAACTTTAATCATTGTAGACCTTTTAGTGTAATAGTCTAGAGTTTATTAAATATCCAATGTTAAGCATACTCAATAAGAAGTACTCCTGGGATAAGTGACCCTTTTAGGAAGTAATTGCACCAAGATAAAAGTATAAGATAAATCATGTTAAAGTGGATAATATTTTAGTGTGTAGAACTCCAATCGTTACAAGAGTCATTATGCCCCACTAATTTGAATTGAGAAATCTTTACATAGGTAAAGGGGAGCCTTCAAATGGTGACAATTATTAGAGATTTTCTTAAGGTGGGTGCTTAAGATGACATGGTTATATGAGAGTAGCATAAGTGTTGTTAAGCATCTAGTTGCCCAACCGAAGAAGGAAGATTATAAAGTGAAGAACAAGTATATTCCACTCTTACAAAAATGCAATGGTCACTACTGTAAAAGTAATTATTTATTAACAATGATAGTAGCATGAGCGTAATTTTGCTCTGGTTGTTTTGTCCGAATTAAGTTACTTGAAGCCTTAATCATACATGAATCCTTACAATAAAGCTTAGATAAACAAAACAACATTGACAGCTACTTGGAGTCTCTAAGTTCTGCAATGGTTTGGTACCTATTTAAGCAAAATGTAGTATTATTCATGTCCTTTTGAGGTGGTCTTTATTGTTTGATTTAGTTATAATTCGTTTTGAGAGGTCAAATTTTATATATTTCTGCATGACACTAAAAAAATCGAGCTTGCTCTTTCACTATCTAAAGAGCTTGACACTTCTACAGATCGAATCAAAAGACTTCAAGCAGAGTTTAATAATTTAATGGGCAAAGCAATCAA
The DNA here is from genome assembly GCA_037954665.1 of Laguncularia racemosa. NCBI lineage: Eukaryota > Viridiplantae > Streptophyta > Magnoliopsida > Myrtales > Combretaceae > Laguncularia > Laguncularia racemosa. The sequence continues at coordinate 1,075,432 of JBBMOL010000083.1, forward strand.
AACCACTAAAAACTATATGGGTTGATCTTAATAAGAAGCAGGAGTCCAAGCAGCTTGATGCTGATTCGAGTGCACCAATCAATAATTGACTTAAAACGTGCAAGCGCGGCTCGTAAGCAATCAACCACGGCTCAAATTAAATAAAATTAAATTATTGGTATTTAACTGCTAGAAACTTTTCTCAATCCATCGCAGTTGGAGAATGATACAAGTGTTAACATTAGATGGAAATTGAAAATAGTCGACCGAATGGATTGCTTAGAGAGTTTTATCAACCATCCATATTAATTTTCAACAAAGCTGGTCTTTGTTTGATCCATTAACAAATGGTCACCGGTCAGCTGTTCCAACCATACGTATCAACCGGATATCCAATTGGAGAAAAATCACTAGCTTGGAGGTGAATAAATCAATTGAATCTTTTTAAATAATTAGCCTTTAAGTTAGTCAATCTTTATTATATACAATTGAGATATTTATTTACTTTTCTATAATTTTCATTACTATGTATATCTTAATTTGTTAGGATATCATTTAGACTATTATCTTTGTTTCTTAATTTACTAGAGTTTTATTTATGCTTATTGGATCGACCATTAATTTACAAGTTAGTTAGTCAATTATAATGAAATTATTTTAGTATCGAGTTTTAAATTTTTATCACTTTTGAACTTATCAAGAATTTTAACTTGTGTGGCATTCACTTCATTGCCAAGGTGGCTAACTATTGTATAGTCAGCAAGTCAAGGTTTCCATTTCATTATACCAAAGTTCTTGGCTAACATGATTCAACAAGTTACATTCATTATATACCTTTAGTTCTTTAATTTGTTTAGTTAATGAGTCAAGATCCATCTTGATTTTAGTGTTTAGAGGTTTTAGCTTCTCCATAGTTTAAAGTCAATGAGAACAAAGGGTTTATCAAAGTTCATAGAGCCTAAGAAACCTCTTCACATGCTTAATGCTAAACAATTTGAACACCAAGTGTAGAGAGTCATCTACACACCATAGTGGTTAAAAAGGTTATAAAGTCTTCACCTAATTGTAGAGATGAAGACCTTAATTGAGAAATTTAGGGACTTTTCCCTTGAAGAGAATCCAAATAGATTATTGCTTATGCATAATATGAATTAACTAATGCCCATCTACTTTCTTAAGCATGATGACCTAAATAGTTATCATACGAAAATTTCTTATATATTTTAGTGATATTTTAGCTTATAGTGAAACCTAAGAGGAACATCATAAGTACTTTGAGGAAATCAATTGAAACACTTTGAGGAGCTTTGTGTGAAATTGAGAAAGTGTGCAATTTCAACTACTTAGTGATCTTTATAGGTTTTACTTTTTCAATAGCGAGGTCGATAACAAATCTTTAGAAAGGATGATTGAAGCACCTTTGCATAAGTTATGTAGCATTTGTAAGGTCTTCAAGGTTTCTTATGATGCACCTAGGATAGAAATAAGTGGAGTACTTAGTCAAGAGGAATACCTATTGAACTTTTTAGTAAGAAACTAAATGATGCAAAAAAAAAAAAAAGGAAAAAAGGTTTTTTGGGTAAGTAAAAAGAAAGAAAGTTACTAAAGTTACATTAAGAAATCTAGTGCTATGTTACAAACTTTAAGAGACCAATACATTATTTGCTACCAAATGACTTTGTACTATATAGTGATGACTAACTACAACTTGAAATGTATGATGGGTCATAAGATCCACCTATGGTGGTGGATGGCTACCCATCTTTGTTGATGCCGCATCACCACCTTCAGAAACAAAAAAGGAAAGGAAACATTTTTGCATGAACTAATAGCAATTTTATATTAATTTCATTTTTTGGTTTTTGATACCGGTATGTAGGCACCCCCATCATAGGTGAGTTGCATAACCATCTATAATGGCATGTCTTGATGTACTATGCATTCTAAGCCTTGGCTAGTCACTCTAAAGCTAGGGGTGACTAGCTTGCCACCAAAGGTTTATTTAGTTTTCTTTTTCTATTTTTTTATCATTTATACAATTCTGTTGTTATATTATTTAGCTTGATGTACTTAATAATATTATTTTATTAAATTAATTGTTACGAATCCATCACAAGTTAACGTGCATGAATAATGGATGAAATTTTTAATAGACTAGATGGAAGCTCTCTTTGGAAAATCATGAAAAGCATTGAGAACTCAAATTAAAAAATAAAATAAAGAGGGTTTAAAGACTTAAATAGGAAATAGTTAAATGTTGGGGACCTAATTTGTAATTTTTTAAAGATTTATTTATAAAATTAAAAAAAATCAATTAAAATATTTTAGTTAAACTAAGAAATATTAAAATATATTAAAAAATTAATTTTGAATTTCGTTGGTTAGGTCTTTTAGTGGTATTCACGAGCCACCTAGGTTAAGTAAAACTAAACCAAATTGTAAACTAAATTGAGCCAAAATTTTGTTCTTTTAGGCAATTCAATCCATGATTTAGTTTGAAGTTAGGTTTGTGGTTTACAGTTCATTTTGAATGGTTAAATCAAACTATAACATTCTTTCTTTATGGTTTCAACAATGAACTTAATCAAATAGAAATCTTTACACTAAAAGTAGAAAAAAGCTTAAGTAGACTAAAATTTTGGTTTTTAATTCCATTTAGTTCATATTAAGTTAAGTTTGTGGTCCAATTTGGTTCAAGTTACAAAATAGAACTAATGTGAACTATCCCATCTCAACTTAGGTGTATAGGTAATTGACTGCTAGCTATTTTATACATTGTTATAATTAATTTTTTTCTTGATTTTGTTAATTTTTAAATTTAACTAATATATAATTCAACTTTCTGCTATTCTAAACATTTATTGGATATGTAAGATAGGTATAAAAACCGATTGAATCTTAAATAAAACCAACAAGTTGGTTTTTAAAGTTTTGAAATTGAACTAAATTGAAAATTTGCAATTGGTTTTAAATGATGAACTAAACTAAATCAAACCAAACCAAACAAGAAAAAAAAAAACTAAACTAAACCTTTTAAATAAAGAGATATACTTTTATTTTAAAATGAGTATATATTACATTTAATACTTAAACTTCATTTATTTTTATAAGTAACTACATGAAATTTAAAATTGTCAATTTCATTTTTAAATTTTACCTATTTTTATAATTAACTACTTGAATTTCACCATTTTTAATTAATTATTTTAATTTTTTCCATTTTCGTAATTAATTACTTATATATAGTTAGTTTAAATATTGTAAATAACCTTGAAAAGTTTGTAATGAACTACTTGAATTTTTTCCATTTTGTAGCTTAAATTTGATGGGGGTTTGGGATTTAGTGAACTTTAGCTCTTCAACAAATCACTTTTAGGGCAATTAGCTTGGAGAGTCTTAGACTTTTAAAGAGTATCTACTTCCTCAATATTGATTTCATGAGTTTAAAAAAGGGTAGAAGGACATGTAGGCTTGGCAAAGTATTCAAATAGGCAAAGATGCCGTTGTGAGTGAAATCTTATGGCATGTTGAAAAGGGAGATCGGATTCGAGTATGGATTCATCCTTGGATTCCTTCCCTCAATAATTTTAAATTAGCATAAAAACCATTTAATGATCAAATGCATAATATTAAGGTGATTAATTTAACCAATCCTCTTAATAGAAGTTCAAATTTACAGCACATTAACCATCTAATCATGGATGGGGAGAGAAAGGCAATTGAAAGCATTCCCATTTCCTTAAGGCCTTCTAATGATTATTTTGTGTGGTTAAAGGAGAAAAATGGAACATATGCTATCAAATTAGGCTACTATATCATATTATCTCAACAAAAAGAATAGGAAAATGGAAGTGCTTCTTCTTCTTATGTCAAATGCAGGAGAATTTGGAAATTCATTTGGTGTATTGAATGTACACCTAAACAAGATCATTTATTATGGCGTATTAGTACAAATTCCTCAGCTACTAATTCCAACTTGTTTAGTAGGAAAATCAAGTCAAATTCTTCATGCTTATTCTACAATCATGAAGAATCAATAGGGCATTTATTCTTTCATTATAGTTGGGTTAAACTTATATGGTTTATTTGTTGCAATTTGAGAATTGATGAATTTGACACCTCAAGAGTTGATAAATGGCTTGAAAACTTAATTCATGGAGATCTTTTCTTAAAATAAGATGTCAGATTTTAAGTAAGGTGGCTATCACATTATGGTACATTTGAAAGCACATAGATTGGTATGTTTTTAATGGCCCCAAATTGAATCCATGGGCAAGCTGTTTCAAGCATTTTGAAAGAGATTGATGATATCCAAAAAGCCTTTGAGAAGACACTTACAATTTGGATAACTTATAGCAAATGATGGGGTAAGAATTGGCACCCACCTGAGTGAGAGTGAGCATATAAAAATTAATTGTGATGGAGTTTTTAGTTTGACAAGAAAGACAGGTGGAATTAGGTTTGTTTGTTGCAATTTGAATGGAACACTTTTAGAAGCCACTTCCTTATACACAGGAGCCAAGGATAGTGAAGTAGTTGTAGCTCTTGCAATTCGTGAGGGAATCTTTGCAATGAAGAGAAGAAGTAGGTGTAAGATTGTGGTGAAAGCAAACTCAAAATTACCAAATCTAAAGAGGAATTTCTTCATCTTGGCGAATTAAAAACATCATTGAAGACATTCTATTGTTTAAGAACTCCTTTGAAAATTGAATTTTTTTTTTCTTTAAATCATAAGGAAGTCAATGCGTGTGTTAATTGCGGCCTAAGTAAGGTTGGGATGCATTGTAATTATTAGGTTATTAAACCTCCATCCAATTAGCTTCTTTACTATCTATTGACTAGTTTTCTTGTCTTTAAATACCTTTTCTTAACTAAATAAATTATTTTTTTACGTGATCTAACTAAAAAAAGAGTTTAAATATTAATTATAAAAATAAATAAATTTTAAATACTAAATATAACATTTACTCTTTTTAAATTAAAGAATAGTGGAATAGCAAATTAAAATCCAAAAGCTTTATATGTATTATATAAATATCATAACTAAATATAAATCCACAGTCTCTTTTGTCTTTCTCTTAAATGTAAATAAAAAATATCTATTTGTTTGTGTTGTCTTTTATTTAAATTTTTTATCTTATATTCTAAACTAAGTTGAAAGCTTTTAACAATATCTTATCAAATGTTACTATGCATAGTTTTTATGATTTATACTTGATCTCTCACCACATACGCATACAAGGAATGATAGTTCAAATAAAGGTAGAATCTTTTCCCTTTCTTTTTTCTTATAACTTTAAATTAAGATTTAATTTATATTTATAATACGTACATAGTTTTTCGTTAATTATTTTACATCTCAAAAAAAAAAAAAAAAAAACACCAACTCCACATGATGGATATCTGTGTCATAGACATAACATAATAGGGTTTGTTTGTGTAATTTTAAAAATCTAGAAGGGGAAAAAAGTTGTTAGAAGTTCTAGATGCTAAGTGCCAAAATCAGAGTTCTCACCCGTTAAAACAGACGCTTCCATAATCATAATCTAATCTAATCTATTCCATTTCCCTTTTATTGATTTGCTTTGTTTGAGGGTTGTGGAAGTGCCTGGAAGAAGAGTGAGAGAGTGAGGTTTTGGTTGGATCCTTAGTCGATCTACAGGACTTTAGGGGAAAAGGGAAAGGGAAGATGCAAAAGGAAGAGAATGTGGAAGCAAATAGAGCAGAGAGAATCGGGCAAAATCCGACCCATTTCCTTGGAAAAACGAATCAAATCCCATCGAATCGCTTCTCTCCAACTCTCCAATTTCAAAGACATTCTCTCTCCTCACAAGGGTTCTATTAACTCTCTTCAGGTCCATCCCTTTCCAACTTCTCTACTTTGTTTCTTTTGTATTATCCGATCCTGGGTTCTAGAAAGTTCCATGCTTTTTCCTTGTTTTGTATGTGTTTAACTTACAATTTTTGGCGGGAATCAGTGGAATAAGGACTAAGTTGATTTTGTAGTGAAGGATATGGATGGATAAATCTGAATGCTGATGAAACTCAGAAGCGATTGTTGCTTTATTAGATTAGCTGCGTCATCAATGCTAGTTTGTTTGCATTTGAAAGTCATTTGGATAGAGAGAAATAGCAAATTACGCTAAATGATCTTGATTTAAGTTTGATGTTTCAATCATGATTTGCATATAACACCGGAAATGGATGCAACATTCCGGCATGTCTACACTGAAAAACAGGACAATTTGTGCTTTTTAATCAATTTTAAATATCTTTGATACTGGCTAGACCTGAATATGATCTGCCAACATAAATTGCTGCTGTTGATGAAAATAGTCTATTGAAGTTCACTACATCTAATGACTTCTCTTGCAATTTTGAGTCTTCAAGAGATTTCCCCCTTTGCTCAAGATCTTTTAACCTTTAGGGTCTCAGCTCTCCTACATTGAAAGTCTCAGAGTTTGAATGATGATAAGGCGAATTATGATAAAAAATTTCAACAAAAGGAAAAAAAAATCATGAACAAAGCTCCATTTTGGTTTAAAGGAAGGAAGCAAGATGATCAAAAAACATAATGAAGGGCTCCATATCCAAGATTTGAGCCCTCTAGACTAGAAATTTTCTTTTTTAGAAAATATTCAAGTCAATAATGGCCATAATCTGACGTTTTACCCAAGAAAATACTGGCCATAATATCTTGGACTTAAAGTTTTGAGTTTAAGGTTTCAAGCTTTCATTGCTTTCTAATCCTAGAAGCGACAAAGTGCCTTCATCTTAAAATACTGAAATAGTTACCAAGAAATGTTCAAAATGTAAATTGTTTTGACATAGTGATGTGAAATGTTCAGACTAGGAATGAAATGCAAAAGTAGCGGTTTGAGGAGAAAGTCTCAAGTCTCCCCAAGCTGTGGAATCATCTCTACCTACTGATAAGGCTGCAGTGAAATCAGGAGGTGGTAGAGTGATTAAGGAAGGTGGGTTAAAGTTTAGCAAAGCTGTGGCACTGGTGACACCTGGTAAAGGAAAAGCGAAATCCTCTGTTGTTGTTGAGAAATCTATTTGCTCTGATTCTCTAACTATTCCTAGGATGGGTTAAGTCCTTCATCTCCTATTTGTTCAGTGTGTCAAGGTGAATATGAAGAGTCTGGTGTGTTGGGGGATAAATTGAATGATGTTGAAGGGGACTCGTGCAATGTTTCTTCATCCTTCATGTTGGTCAATTCGACCTCTCCATCACCCCTCTTCCCTCTTTGAATTTGGAAGATGTAGGTGAGCCATCTAGCCCAGATAAGCATGCCTCTAGCATTTCAGAAAAGAGGAAAAAGAAATTGAGGAAAAACAGGCTAGGGAGAAGAGAGAGAGGGAGAAGGTTGAGGCCTCCTCTAGGTCGTCTTTCTTTTGAGATCCTTGAGCTGATTGCCGTATGTATATATTGTAAATATGTTAGCTTCTTGGAATGTTAGGGGGTTAAATGACCCATGTAAATGTGATGCAATTAAGAGATTGTGCAGTTATTTTAAAATTTCTCTGTTGAGTATTGTTGAAATGAAGGTTAGACCTTCAAAGATTGACCAAGTTTGGAGGCATTTCTGGTCAAATTGGGGTCTGGATCCACACCCTAGTGGTAGAATTTGGGTGATTTGGGATCCAAATGTTCGGGATATTCAAGTCTTGGAATCTTCTGACCAGGTTACTCAGTGTAGAATTCATTTAATTGGTTAAAGTTTTTGGTGCTATGTGACTTTTCTATATGGTAAGAACAATGAAACCTGTGGGAGGTCTCTTTGGAATGAGTTGAGGCGTTTAAGGCATGCTAGTTCAGACCTGTGGATTGTCCTTGGTGATTTTAATGAATGTCACAACATAAATAATAAGTGCAATGGGAATACTTGCATATCAATAGGGATAGATGATTTCAATGAGTTTTGTCTGGATGTGGAGTTGGATGATATGCATTCCACAGGTGGTCTTCTTTACACTTAGTTGAATTGCTGCCCCTCGAAACCTATCTTTAGACATTTGGATCGTGCCTTGATCAACCAAAATTGGCTTGTGTAGTTTCCACACTCGGAAGTGCAATTGGCGAGCCTCAATATATCTGATCACAATCCTTTGTTAGTTCGGTTGAATTTGGATTTAGCTCATTCACAACCTCCTTTTAGATTCTTTAATTGTTGGCTAACCCATCCAGACTTTAAAGACAATGTAAAATAAGTATGGAGTAAAAAAGTGGTGGGGACTCCTATGTTCCAAGTGGTGTCTAAACTTAAGATGCTTAAGGAAGGAAGAAGCTGCATGAAGTGTAGGAATACCATAGAAATAATCCATCTAATGTGGTTTGGGCAGAAGAGGAAAAAGCCTATAAAGAATCTTATTTGCTGAGTGTAATTGAGGAATCCTTCCTCAAGCAAAAATCAAGGATTTCTTAGCTTGAACTTGGAGATTGTAACTCAAAATTCTTTTTTGGCTCCTTGAAGTAGAAATATCATAAAGGCATCAAGTCCTTGGTGGATACTTCTGGCCAGCATTTGTCTTCTCTTCAGGAGATCAAAGAACATTCTGTTAAATTCTTTGAGGACCTCCTGAAGGAACTTAGAGCCCCTACTCATTTGTATCACAGGTTGGAGGTGCTGATCTCAAGAAGGGTAAGGAGGGCTAATTGGGATGTTTTGCTTAAGCTTGTCACGGATGAAGAAATAAAATCCACTTTTGAGATGATGGTGATTGACAAAGCTCCTGGTCTTGATGGTTATAATATACACTTCTTCCTGCACATGTAGGATACTGTGAAGATTTTTTTGCCTCAGGTATGCTACTAAGATTCATAAATTCTACTGTCATCTCTCTTGTTCCGAAGCTGGATAACCCATGTACTTTATTGGATTATCGGCCAATTTCCTGTTGTAACACCTTGTACAAGTGCATGTCCAAAATTTTAGCAGAGTGCCTCAAGTTGGTCCTTCCAATCTTGTTGAGAAGGAGCAAATTTCCTTTATTGAAGGAAGAAGGGTCATTGATAATGCTTTTGTTGCCCAGGAGCTGTTGTTGGGTTATGATAAAGGGAAATTAAGCTCAAGATGTGTAGTCAAGCTTGCATTAATGAAGGCCTATGACAATGTCTAATGGTGCTTCCTTGAGCAACTTATGAGAACTATAGAGTTCCTTCCACAATTTACTGATTGGATCATGCAATGTATTTCTTCTCTTAAATTTTCAGTGAATCTAAATGGTGAGTTAGTGGGTTTTTTCCCTATTTTAAGAGGCTTGAGATAAGGCAACCCAATCTCTTCTTATCTTTTTGTTTTTGTTATGGAACTATTTTCATGTATCATGAGGGAGCTTGGTAGGAAAAAAAGATTTCTCCTTTCATTGGAAATGTAGGAAGTAACATATCAACCACCTTTGCTTTGCAAATGATGTCTTAATTTTCATGAAGGGTGGCCATAAATCAACTTCTCTGGTTAAATAAGGTTTGGAGGAATTCTCCCTTTTGGTTGGCCTTAAAGCTAGCCCTAGTAAAAGCAGCATTTTTTTTTTTTAAAGTGGGGTGTCTTCAGAAGTTTGAGAAAGCATCCATCGTGTGTTGGGTTTTCCTCTTGGTGAACTTCTTGTTGAATACTTGGGTGTGCTTTTGTCATCTTTCAAACCCAATTAGTCAACTTGCCACTTTCATGTTGAAAAGTTTTCTAAGCATATAAATCACTGGAGTAGTAAAGTTCTATCATATGCTAGCTGTCATCAACTAGTTAAAAATGTTCTGTTTTCCCTACAAGTCTATTGGTCCTCCCTTTTTATTTTGTCAAAGAGCATCCTTAAAATGTTGACCATGAAGATGAAGAGGTTCCTTTGGAATGGTAATGATGAAGATAAGGCTAGAGCTAAGGTGGATTGGGATACTATTTGTAAACCAAAGTTACAAGGAGACCTTGGTATCTTAGACCTTGAAGTGTGGAATAAGGCAGCTTAGTTGAAATATGTCTGGTATTAGTGTGTGGATCACAAGGATGCGCTTTGGCCAAGCTGGGTGCACTTTGAGCTGGCAAGAGAGAAATTTCTGGTCTTTAAAGATTCTAGAAAGTTCTTCCTAGTTGTGGCTCAAGATCCTCCAGATGCGCCCTCTACCTCACTCTGTGTTCAAGTGGAAAGTGGGAAATGGTAATGCTATCTCCCTTTGGTATGACAATTGGCATCCTAAAGGTGTGCTGGTTTCGTGGTTTAGTGAAAAGACCATTTATTCATTAGGAATTCCGAAGGAAGCAAGGCTATGTAGCATTATAAATGGGGATGGCTAGGATTGGCCTTTGGGGGACTTGTGGGACCAAGTGAGTGTGGAATTGGGAGGAGCTCTTAATCCATAAGTCAATAGTGATGATATGCTTGTTTGGACTGAGGATCCTTTGGCACAATTCTTCATCAAGTTGACTTATGCCACTGTACAACAGCATTGGAGCTCATTTCCTTGGCACTTCTTTGTTTGTAACAAGAAATTGGCCCCAAGATTTTCTTTTTTCTTGTGGTTAGTTGTACAACAGAAGCTATTTACTCTTAACGAGTTATTGCTTTGGGGTTTGGTTGACCAGAATGGCTGCTACTTATGTGGAAGGGAGGAAGAATCACAGTATCACCTCTTTCTTAAGTGTGATTTTGTATGCAAGATTTGGAGGAAGTTTTGCTTGGATCATCAGTGCTGTCTTCTCAAGCTGCAAATGTCTAGGACTTGTTTAATTGTCTAACTCCTAGGCTTTTAGCTCCTTGGAATTAGTTATTGGTTATATTATTTATTATGTATGAAAAGAAAGAAATGAGAATAGAATAGGTTTGAGTTCTCGAACTGCTGCAGATATTACTCATACAGTTCTTTTTTGTCTAGCTACTAGTAGTTACTCCCCTTGTGTTTACTAGCCAAGTCCTTGATCTTAGTACATTTTGTTTTGTGGGTGCTAATATCAAGCTCTTAGGTATCCTAGGGAGTTGTTGTATTGTACAGTGGCTTTTGGCTGGTTTTAACTTTTAATGAAATATACAAGCTGACATTTCATTCCCCACCAAACCACCCCCCACCCCCTGGCCCCAAAAAAAAAAAAAAAGAATGTCTTTCTTGAGTCTGCCATTCAATTTGATCTGTTGTCAAGGATTGCTCAACTTGACACATGATGGGTGAAAGTTGTTTAGTGTTGTCGAGCAATTATCTTATTGAAAAGGTGGACTTGAGTTGCAAAATTGTTATAGACTTGAGTTATTGAAAAATGAATCGAGACCTTGGTAATGGCTCAAACTGAGAAAAATGACTTGAAGCCTTGCTGCAATGAGTCAACATGGTCCAAATTGAGGTGATTGAGGGAACTTGAGCAAAGAATGGAAGTTTCATGAGGTCTTCAATCTTGTATAGGAGCCATATCAAGAATTTCAATGATGATGACTCATCCTGGTAATGTTAAGAACTGGAATTGAGTTCTCTGGTGAGGACAATTGGCAGCAACTTGAGTCGAGGCTTTGTTGTTTTGAATAGATATGAGCCGAGTCACAATAATTGGGGGACCTTGGAGCAGAAGGAGAAAGTTGAAGGTTGATAAGACAACAACATGGAAGTTCCTGGTAATTTTGAAAACTTGAGCAAAGACTTGTTGATGGACTTCATTTGAGACCCAAAACCATAAGATCTTTCAGTTCTCTTCTCTATCAAATTTGGGTTTGCAATCAGATGGCCAAAGTCAGTAATCTTTTTGGCATTACTTAGTTTGACACATGAATGAGCAAGGGAAATCTCCTTCCTATGAGTTTCCAAGACAAGAATTATGAACTGATTAAGAAACTTTGAGAGATCTGCATATGGTGGTGTGTAAAGCACCAATCCTCACAAGGAAATGGCCATTAGAAGAAGGATGGCTGACAAATTTGACAAAAGAGAAGAGGATTTCCTTTTGTTGCAAGAGTGCAATGATTACTTGGTGGAAGTGACAAATACATAGCAATCTGATTTTTAAGTACACTGCTTAAATATGTAATCTCCATGGTGAGAATAAGACTATTTTGTAGTTCAAGAGCTATGTTATTTATTTTAGGATCTACGCATGTTTTCTAGATAGATGGCTTTCTCCTTGATGTACAGGAACGTAGTGATTTTTCCCTCCATAATGCAGTAAGTTGCAATTTTTGTTCAAAGTTTAGCTTTATTAATTTTTCTCCATTAAAAATTCATAAATTCATGTTCAATGGACAAAATATGGAGGGCACATGCTGGCACCAACCTAATAGTTCGATCTGAAAGAAAAGTGGCTCAAGCAAACAGGCATAATTGAATTTAAATCCAAGAGATGCATTTAACTTCAAATCAAATTGAAGAGACACAATTTGAATTGCTTTCACATGAAAGGTAACTATTCAAATTCAAGATGTGCGGTTTGAATTTAGATGTAAGAAGAGGCACCAAGTGATTAGATGCTACACCAAATATAAAGAAGACCAAGACCTTTGGAATGATCCTTGAACACAACACACCATATCATTTTGTACTTTTTCATTCCTTTCATTTTCCTAGTATAGATTTCCTTTTAATTCCCCTTGTAAGTTATTTACATTCATAGTAATTCTCGTAATTTCTTTATTTCTTTCTAGGTTCTTTTTTTTCTCCCGAAATTTCCTTCAGTAGGGTAATCTAGTTCTACTTTAAAAAGCCTTCTTTATTGAGACAATACCTAACACAATTGCAACTTATATACATCTTTTATCACGGAGTTGGATGGAGATGTGATTTGTTTCATTAACAACAGTGATAGAATGCAACGGCAAAATAGGATCCATAGAGCCTATCCACTTAGTGGGAACAAGGCTTGAGTGTTCTTCTTGTTATTGTTGTCAAATTCTATGGTGTTATACCTTCTATTGATAGTTCAGAGGAAACTTTGTTTTGACCATAAAATCAGGTTGATTTGACAGAGGGTCGATACTTGTTATCTGCTGCAGCAGATGCATCAGCAGCTGTGTATGATATTCAGCAATCCCGAGATTATGAAGGGGGTGGGATGATAGCAAAGCATGAGTCTGTATTTGTTGTTGACAAGCAGCATGAGCATGGGCATAAGTATGCAGTATCCTCGGCAATTTGGTATCCAATTGACACTGGGCTTTTCATTACTGGCTCATATGATCACTATATCAAAGTTTGGGATACAAATACTACTCAGGTAAAGTTTTCTTTCCACCCTCAGTATCTCTCAAGATGACTTTGGTCTCCTTGTTTTTGGTTGCATGACCATTTGTTGGTACCCTGTCTTATAAAAAACTTTTGGCTGTACAGGTGGTAATGAATTTTAAAATGCCTGGGAAGGTTTATGGCATCGCAATGTCTCCATTAACATCTCATATGCTAATTGCTGCTGGAACTGAAGATGTCCAAGTTCGCCTCTGTGATATTTCTTCAGGCGCATTTTCTCATACATTGTCTGGTCATAGGGGTGTGTTGTTTGATATAAACTTTGTTCTGGAAATACAGTCAGGATGTATTTTTTGTTTGACTACGATTGTGTCGATGAAGACTGAATTTACTTATTGATGATTTCATTTTATTATTTTGTCATAGTTCATTGGCAGTAGTAGATAAATATGACTTCTATTGTGGCAGATGGTGTGATGGCTGTTCAGTGGTCTTCTTCTAGCGAGTGGGTCCTCATAACAGGTGGTTGTGATGGTGCCATACGATTCTGGGATATCAGACGAGCGGGTTGCTTTCGAGTTTTAGATCAATCCCACTCTCAGCTTGGAAGACGCCCTCCTGTTTTGGAGCGCTCTGCAATGGCAAAGGTCTTATTTACTTCTTTGGAACTTATGTGATTTTGCTAGATTGCTATATCCACATGAGAAAGATAATACTCTGCTGTTGTGTCTCATTTTGATCATATCCGGTAGGGTGCATTCCCTGCAAAAATTTTTTAAGCTTTACATTGTGCATGCCTTTGGACCTAATGATGCATTGTTTATTGCTTAGAACTTGAATATAATTTGTCTATGTTACTCTTCATGCTTTCATGGAGTAATATGAAAGGGGAACTGCTCAAATACAAGTTTGAGTTTTTTAGATGCTGGTTGGCAAAAAGTCAAATTTTTTTTGGGTAATTTACTTTTTGCCTGTTTAAGCTATGTGACACAGTCACTTTCTTTTTTATATTTGTATCACTAAGCCATCCTGATTTTTGTGAAATTATAACTTTACCCTATGTTGTGTTTACTCTGCCACCTGTGTTATTCCTGGTTTACCTTACCGATTTTTGTGACATTTTATCTTTACCATATGTTGTGTTTTGCATTACTTTGCCCACCTTAGTTTTTTTCCTGGTTTAGCTTGCCAACATCTATGAGTTTGGATGGGAAAAGTGAAAAGGTAAGCAAAGCAAAACCTTCATAAAAACTTGGGTGTCCAGGGTGATAATTTAAATAACACAGAAAGTAAATAAATCAACTAAACTCTCATGGACAAAGTGGCACAAAAGATAACACAGGTGAATGAAATGTCCCAAAACTCAGGTAGCCAAAGTATGACTTGCCCTCTTTCTAATTGATTAGGTTATCTTGAAAAGGATATGTTGCTATGTCAAGTAAATTAATTTTAATAAATTTTGAAATTTTTACTAAATACTTATCTGCTGGATTTACTAAGCAAAACCATAATGAGATAATGTTCCTCTGTGGACATTTCAGCAATTAACATAGCCTTTAAAATCGCATCTCAGGTTTCCACCTCTAAACACTCATCGGGACAAAATAATGCTGTGAAACCAGGTACATCATTAAGGAAAAGTTCAAGTGGCAGTGGTGCTAAGCAGTCATTTTCAAGCAGAATTCATCCAAAGGGCTCTCTGAGACAGAGACTGCATCCAGGAATGCTTTCTATTCAGGATCGTGCCACAGCTCACTATGGTGCTGTTACAGCATTGAAAGTTACTGATGATGGAATGCACCTCTTTAGTGCAGGTTCATATCTGCCCTACTCTGGATAAAGTGGCATTCATTATAATGCACTACCACATAAAAAGGTCCCAAGAATATTGTTATCTTGTGTTTATCTGGATAGTCCATTCTTACTCATGTTGCCATATTGTTACAATCTTCTCTAGATTCAGAGAACTCAAAAATCAATGTCAGATATCCTGTGAACATGAATACCCTGGAAAAGGATGACCATTGGCCAATGATTTGATGTGTGTAGATACTCTATGGATCTTTATGTCCTAGGTTATGTTCATGAAGCTTGCTGCATCAAAGTTTGGTTCGCTTACAAATCATTTTAGTCAGCTTTTAGTTAATATATATATATATATATATATTTATACAAACTAGAAAAAGAGGTCTGATTTACTTTGTGACAGGGAAAGGGAAAAGTTAACTTATTGAGGAAACGACTTTATTTGGTTTCCAATTTTGGAATCCAATCCTTCAAATTTGATTATCAAGTCAATGTTTCTTAATTTGTTAACAAGGGAGATGGAATGCCATTATTTTGATTGGTTGATGATGTGAACTTTGAAGTCTTTAGTGTTTAGAGAGAATGGCTGTTCTTAGCAATTGTGTTGTGTTATAAATTGCTTTGTTGTGTAATTCTTGTATTCTCTGTGATATTTATTCAATTCTCTCTTTCAGGTTCTGATTCAAGGTTAAGGTTATGGGATGTTGAATCAGGCTGCAACACGCTGGTCAACTTTGAAACGGTGCGGTTACAAACAAGCAAGGCAATACAGTTGGCCATATCACATGATTCACGGCTTGTTTTTGTGCCTTGCATGGCAGTGGTAAAAGTATGTGCCTGTCTTACATTTCTTGTTTTTTTCCTGTTATTATATTGACCAGTGTAACAAGTTGTGCATGGACTGTTCTCCTTAGGCATTTGACTTCTGGTTGGGCAAGACATGCCTCACATTCCGTGGACACTATGAAAATGTAAACTGCTGCTGGTTCAATTCACAAGATCAGGTAGATTATGTCTCTGAATGGGAATTCTTTTTTGTACAAGTAACGTAAATTTTCTTCAGAAGGGCTACCGCCTTGTATATTTAGTATGTTCTGTGGTAATGGTTCTGAAATATGTATGACTTGCCAAATTATTGAATCTCTTCTGGTCGACTCTGGGTTTTTGCTACTGATAAAATGTTTTTAACATGAAGAAGTCAGTATCCCGAATCTTCATTTAAGATGATTGGTGATCACGATGAAGCCATTTGACATAGAGGATTGTCATTAATCCTGCCAACTAGGAGATGTCTTCTATGGTGTAACTTTCATTAGTCGGACGTAATGGAGAGATTGACATGAATTTTCTTTCCAGCTATATGTTTCCTATGTTTGCCACTACTATTGTTTACTAATTATTCAACTCACAGGAACTGTATACAGGTGGAAGTGATAGACAGATACTTGTGTGGTCCCCCTCTGCCTCATATGAATTTGTAAGCGCTTGACATGAAGGATCTACATCCATCTGCATTGTAGCCCCTATCAGTTACTCAGTCATTCATATTGATGATCTCTTACTATTTTGAGCGGTCATGCAGGATGAAAGAGCGGCTGTAGATGGGGATAGATGGAGCGACTGATACGCACTTTCCCGCGCCTTATTGGTACACCTGATTTGTCTGTCGTCAAAGAACAATACTCAACCTGTATATTCTTGAATTTTGTATGTTAGGATAAATTTATTTGATTTTGTGATGTCTTTGTCACTCCGAATCTAGATATCGTGATTTGTTGAGAATGTACATCTAAATAAATGAAAATCAACCAGTTTTACACGCTCCATGCGCTTTTGTAAGAATTATATTGTGGTGGGTATGGGCGATGAATCTGCCACATATTTTTGCAATGACACCCCTTCTATGCCTCTGATGCATGATGACATATAAGAAAAGGATATACCGATGACAAAAGGATCAAATATTGAATTACATATTAAAAACTCCACTTCTAGTCTCTATCTAGCTAGTTGCAGTGCAGTTGACGTTTGGGAACTGCAGTTGGAATGAATTAATAAAAAATTATTGGACTTTGACAAGTGAGAGCTACAGTCATTGATTTCCTTGGATAAAGGAAAGAAATTGGAAATAAAATACTTGTTTGGATAGGAAGAAGAAAATAAGAAAAATAATTATAGATGAGAAGTTTATTGAAATATATATTTTTAAATTTATTAGAATACTAAAATGTTCTTGAAAGTTTTTTTTTTTCTTTTAGGTAGAAGGAATATTTAAGTAATTTCATATACTTTTTTTTTTTTTTCAAATTCTCTCCATATTGAAGGAATGGTTTTTGACGGGGCCTACAGAAAAATTTAGCTTAAAAATTCTTTCCTTTCATTTTTCTTTTTTCTCTTTTTTTTTTCTTAATAAAAAAAAAAAGGAAAAACGAATTATTTCCACTTCAATTCCTTTCCTCTCCTTTCTTTTTCCCTATCGAAATATAGTATTAGAGTCTCACCCATGGGTCGATTGTAATTAAATGCAAAAGGTGGCTTAAATCTTACGATTGGTTGAATATTCATGGAGATTTGAGAATTTAGAAAGATATTTTTCCATAAAAAAATTGGTCTAGTCAAACAGAGTGCCAAAACACGAGTCAGTTGTCCAGTATTTGAATGTAGATCTGCCATTTCTCTCTCTCTCTCTCTCTCTCGCTCTCTGCAGCAAGCAACTGAAGAATCACCTCAAGGGCCACGTTTCAGATTCGAAGAGGATGGATCCCGGAATCTGGAGCTTCCTGCCGCAGGAGATTCTTGACCAAGTTATGTCCTTCTTGCCTCTCAGAAATTTCTTGAATCTAAGATCAACTTGTAAGCATTTCAATTCTCTAATGAATTCCCCTTCTTTTGTTTTGAAACACGCTTCTGCTTTATCTTTTCCAGCCTTTCTTTTGCTCTCTTACCCCCATTGTCATCAACAGTTTCCTCTCTACGATTCGGCCGGCGGCAATTGGCGAAACTCGGCCCTTTCCCTACCTCAACTATTACCGAAAGCTTCGAAATCCTCCCTTATTTCGGCTTCCAACGGCCTCTTTTGCTTCTCTCTTCGTAATCTATCCTCTTTCCTTGTTTGCAATCCCGTGACCAAGTCCTCAAGGAAAATCACCTTCCCATCATTTCCTTTTGCCTTTGAGATGCTCACTTTTGTATCAACCCCACATGGTTACGTCATATTTTTCATCACTTCTATGTCCTCCCGAAACTTGGCTTTTCTTTATGATTCCAGGTTTCATTCTTGGAAGCAATTCGCCGGTTTTGATCGAATCCTAAGTGACAATTATCATCAGGAAGGTGTATACTTCGATGGTTGTCTTTACTTTGCAACATCAGATCCATTTTCAGTAGTTCGCTTTGACCCAGAAAGTGGGAAACTTAAAGGATGTGATTTTATGTTACCAAACGAGCTTACTTTTTTTAGATTGGTGAGTGATGGTGATAAGAAGTTGTATTTAGTTGGAGGATATGGTGCAAATGGGATATCAAGAGGCATGAAATTGTGGGAGTTCTGTGAAGGAAACAGGTGGAGTGAAGTGGAGAGCTTACCTGAAATGATGTGCAAAAAGTTCATGTTGGTGTGTTACCATAACTATGAGCACGTGTATTGCCTTTGGCATCAGGGAATGATATGTATTTGCTGCTATACTTGGCCAGAGATATTGTACTACAAGGTTTCTAGGAAGACTTGGCATTGGTTGCCTAAATGCCCATCACTGCCTGAGAAATGGAGCTGTGGCTTCAAGTGGTTTTCTTTTCTTCCAGAAATATCTGCTGTGGTTTGATTTGACATGAAGAGAGAAAACTTGCTCTCCCTTCATTTCTTGGTTTTCTCGCTCATTAGCTTTCAATTTTGTACTTTTGAGTCGTTTATGTATACTGTAACTAGGGTTAAACTTGTACGTCCGTGAATGTGGTTTCTCTTGATTTTGTAGTTTGTTATGTCTTCATGGATTATGTCTAGACATCATTTGAGTATATTTTGATGACACTTTCTTTCCCTCATCTGCTAAATATGTAATGCCAGATATAAACGTTGTGATTGGCATGGACATAAATAAAAACACACAAGGGGAGAAAAAAGATTCGATTTCTTCTTTTTCTTTTTCTTGAACTTGTCGTTGTTCTATTCTATTATAGGTCATCCATTTTATGACCTTGTCCAAAAGATAATAGATAACTAATCCATTTGTCTTGTAGCATTTCTGTAAAATGTCTAGTTGCTCTTGGAAAGTATATCACAAGCGCTCCAAACACTTATTGATGGATTCCTTTCACATATTTTGGACGACTGCATTCTTTGACACGTCAGAGTTTTTTAAAGTATCCCCATTTTTCTTCTCTATTGGTCACAACATCAATAGCTGTTTTTCTTCTTTTTTTTTACCCATATATCAGTCGCAATTTCCATTGTAGAATTTTTTTTTTGCGGTTATTATAATGGATCCTCTGTTGAGATTGGCATGTCTTTTTCTTTTTTCTTTTTAACATTTTGATGGAAAGAAGTTTGTAATGATATGAATAGGTTGTAAATATATGTCTTCTTGTATTTGTTCTTATGTGCTTAAACCCTTAAATCTTTTAAAAACTTATTTTTAAACTCTATTTTACTACTTTGTCTTTGGATAAAATAATTAAAAAATAATAAAAGTATTTTTATAATTTTTTTAAAGGGAAAAGTGGTTTATGGGAGACTAAAAAGCTTTTTTTTTTTTAAATATTCTGGGATCTAAATACTTAATTTTAAAAATAAAAGAAAATTTATATATATATATGGAAGAAACATGATAAAGTGTTTTTATCATTTATTCTAATAAAATATAATGAATTGCTTTTGTATTTAGAAGTAATTGAAGAAGAGCAGTGAGATCACTTTTGTTTGATTAGCTGATTCATTAAAAAGTGACATAAATTATCATAATGTCAAAACATATGTGATGGTAATTGTGAATTCTCTAATATTTATTCGTAAATAATCACAATTCAGTTACTTACCAATGTGTATAATCATATGTGAATATCCCAAATAAAAGAATTCAGAATCAAGGGAAAGTTCGTAATTACCTGTTTAGAAACGATGGGTAGAATGGTCGTTTAACCACCTGAGTGCACCAGATGAGACCATGATGCAACCACCCCAACAACCAAGGGGAAGACTTCCGCTCGTTGGATGATTCCAATTTAAACGCGATCTAAGATGGGGAGACCAAGCAACCAAGCCAGAAATCTTCTCGGGATTAGTGAAAACATGTCTCTCTCTCTCTCTCTCCCTCCCTCGCCCCAATGTTATTTTTTAACACTTAATCCATTCCTAGATTGAACCTAGAACCATCGTTGGAGTTAGAACTTGGCAGGGTGATTAACGGCTTGATTTCGTATAATTGAGTGGCGTAGGACAATGGTCAATAATTAGAAGTAGGAGTATAAACTTGCGGCTACTTGGGTTTAGCTCAATTTTATTCTGAGTTCAATTCAATAATAATTTAGTAGAGTTTAAATTTGAACTTAAACTACTCAAATAACTTATCAAGTTGAACTCGAATTTTAAGATATTTAATTCAATTAATTTACGAGTTTAATCAAGCTTGAGTTGAGATTAAATGTTAAACAAGTTCGATTCAAATTTGAACATTAATATTATTTTATCTATAACAAATATAGCTTTTGAGATAATTGAGTCTAGAAGTGCTTAATCGAGCCAAGCTCAAACTTGTTGAATGTCACACTTCAATTCATGCTCAAGCTCAAATTATAAACTTGATCGTATTCTAATTGTGTCTCAAGCTTTAATAATTTAAGTCATGCTTGAGCTTAAGTATAACACTATATTATCTCAAATCAATTTGTTTATAACCCTAATTAGAAGTTAATTGATCTAAAATGAACAAATAAATATGATAATGATTGATAGGCTACAAACTAGCTAAGTCAAGTTGAGATTTTGAAGATTATGACTTAGCTTGTTTGAAATAATTATCGAGCTCTATTCAAGTTAAATTTTTATCAAGCTTGAAAATTATAAACTTGAACTCAAGCTCATTAGCTCAAAAGCTCATTCACATTAAATATTATAATATGTTTATAATATAATATACATAATATTATATATTAATAGAACATAATATATATAATTCATGAGCTAGCTAATGAGCCTTTTTACAAGCCTGCTCACGAGCTTACTCTCGGCTTATGAAGTGCTTATAGGATCTTGAGCTTGGCTCATTTTAGCTTAAGCCAAACCAAGCTTTAGTAATTCCCTATATAGCTCAACTCATTTATAACCTTAATAATTAGGATAGAAGTGCATTAAGATAAGGCAAAGGAGAAGTTGGAAATCAAATGAGGAATTTAAAATTCAAATTATATAGTAAAATATTAAAAACCTAGATTTTAGTTGACCTAAATACTCGAACGGTTGACAAAACCTATCTAGATGACAATTTTATGATTCTAGCTTAGTTTAGTTGACTTAACCATGGTCTAATATACTTAACTTTAGTTTTTTGGTCAAATATTCTTGCATTTTCTTATAGAGCTCCAAAATAAGTCTTGGAAAATTTGTTACAATGAGAAAAATTCATCAAGAGCTAAAAGTATAACCTATCAAAATTAGCATAACTTAAAGCAAACTAATGGCTCTAAATTCATCAAAAAAATTGTATGTGATCAAACTACTTTAATTGGGTATAAAATTATTGTACATAGCAAGGATAGATCGTAGGTGCACATACATGAATTTATAATTAATGATTACTAAAGGAATTTTTCAATATTTTTGCATCTAGGCAATCAAGTCATTTGAAACCCTTTGTGCTTAAGTTTGTAGTGAAGGCTTTAGGTGAATGATTGTCACCCCTTGATTATTTGTTGCCAATGCTTGTAGTTACTGTTTGATTTTATATATCTTACATATGATAATGAGATTGATTTAAACTTGGCTTTTGATAACACATGTTGATTATTTATTATAAATTGGTTATATGTATCATAGGATGCTTCTTCCTACTTTTGAGAGAGGTATAGACTACCCAACAATTGCCATTGTTAATGGGTAGGAAAGTCGGTATGAAGTGAATGAGTGAATATCGATACAATAAACCTATTCTTACTATGGGAAAGTGTACATAGACACATATAATGGATTAATTAACCTTAACCATTTAAGTAGGTCGTTAAGTTAGGATAAAGTTGCTTCATAAGTCCTTGGAGTGTCTATTCCTCGTATGGGGTAAGGTATGTCGGTCATGAACAAGCCAATGGTGACTATTTAAGTGGGTTAGAATGTCAAGAGGAAACATCTTGGGCTTATGGACATAGTAAAGAGGTCCGAAGTCCCATATGGGATAGGGGTCACTGTTAGGAACAATGTTCAAGGCCATAGATTGACTATATTGGATAGAGAAACCAAAACAAACCAACTTTTGTTGATAAGTATGAAAAGAAAAGAGTAAATGAAATGCAAATCGAGAATTATTTGTTATTATATTCTGTGCGATTATTTATTTTAGGGAAAAGTGCAAAGCTATTCCATAATGTGTGACTGTTTCCTTATTTAAGTTATTAATACTTTTTTAATTTTATTTGAAAAATCAATATTATAAAAAAATTCTTTTAGAGAGCTTCCATCATTAACCTAATTGCAATTTTCATTGACAGATTTATAATAATTAATTTAACAAAATATTTTATTAAATATATTAAATTGAACAATATAATAAAAATTATACAAAAAGAAAATAAAAAAGGAAACAGAATCCTTAGAGATAGCCACGGTGGCACACCTTAAGGTCTTAATTCTTTTTTTATCCTTTTTTGTATTAATTTTGTATTTTTATTATATTATTTGATTGAGTACATTTAATAATAATATTTTATTAAATTAATTATTATTAGATATTCAAGCGTTGGTACATTTCAACTCTTCATGGAACTTTTAATGAAGTTACTGAATAGGATTCAAAATGAAATTTTTTTAAATGTTTAGGGCTTGAATAGAAAAAAAAAGAGAAGAAGATAAGGAGTTAAATATAAAAAATTAAATTTGTACTTTTTGCTTTATTTCATTATGTTATCATGTGCCACATGAGCATAATTTGTATTTGTTACTGGTTGGTTTAGGTTATTTACACTATAAGAAATCCGTAGCATTTATTAAACGTCACAAGACGTGCGTTGCAAAAAATAATATTTAACATTTGAAAAATGTTCGAAACTTACCAATGAAATCATATGATAACATAAAAAAGAAAAAAAAATGCAAGTTTCTTGAGATTTTTATGGATAACATTTAAAGGAAATTAACTTATAACAATCTCAATATTCAATTCATTCATAAAAGCTAACGATCTCAAAGTAATTGAGAGAGCTAGTCAAGAGCGGACGCTAAACTAAAAATCGGAGGTCGGATTTATTTTAATTAAATTAATATTGCAATTATTTTTTGGAAAATATTCACTTATTATTGTAGTTGTATTGCATTTATATATGTAAACAGACTTTGTTAATAATTGCACTTATAATATTTTTTTAAAACTTAATGAAATGAAAATTTCCTTTTAGGAAATGATTAAGGATGTTTGGTATAATTAGTTAGACATTAAAAAATGAGCTTTTTGTCTTTTCATTATAACATACGTATTAATTGAAATGTAACTATTAATTTATAAAAAATAATTTTTTTTTATTTTTAAATTTGTGAAATATCGTATTCTAAAAATATATTATGAAGGTGCAGACCATTTGTACTGAAGGTGCAGACACGATTTGCGGCTTCAATAAATTTATATTGAAGGCGCAAACGCTACCTATGCCTTCAAGCAATTTTCTTGAAAGCACAGATAACATCCCACCTTTATTGTATTTTTTTTTCGTACTAAAGGAGTAAGCGCTACCTGTACCTTCAATGTAATTTTTTTTAATTATTGGAAAAAAAATGAAAAATATGTAAAGAAAATTAAAATTTCTCAAATTAATTTTTTCACACCCATTTATACTTTATCTTATAATATACAAAAAAAAGAGGAAAAAAAATGAGTTTCATTTTTTTTAATGAATATGGTAGCCAACAACTCTTGAAAATATAGCAATTAGACCATCATAAAAATATTAATGGCAACATGGTTTGGTATTAGTTATAATATACTTAAATCAATCTTTTTTAATATATTATAAGTTTTGTAACTTTAAACGAGCGAAAAGTTATGACGCTTTAAAATTGAAAAAAAAAAAACAAATGGATGCAATTTTTTTTTTAACTTTGAAGAGTCATAACTTTTCGTTCATTTAAAGTTATAGAGCTCATAATATATAAAAAAAGACTAACTTGAGTATATTATAGTTAAGATTAAATCATGTTGCAAGTTAGTATTTTTATGATAGTCAAATCACTATGTTTTCATAAGCTGCTACCGGATTCATAAAAAAAAAAAAAAGATGAGACTTGGTTTTTTTTTTCCTTCTATTTTTTTTTCATATATTATGAGATAAATTATGAAAGGGTGCAAAAAAATTAATTTGAGAATTTTTTTTTACATGATTTTTCATACTTTTCTCCAATGATAAAAAAAAAATTACATTGAAAGCACGAACGCTACCCACCTTTGGTCTAGATTACTGAAGGCATAGATCAAATCCGTGCCTTCACAACCTATTTTTAAAATAATTTTTTTTGGTACGATATTTTGTAAAAAAAAATTAAAAAAAAAACATTATTTAAGTGTGTACCCCAATATAAGTGATCATGTAAATAATCATTTAATATACACATTTAAATTCATAATATTAATTATAAAAAGAAAATGTTACCAAGGCAAGTTATATGATTAGTAAACTTACTAATAATTTATATGATAAGACTAGAAAAATTGTAAAATAGGTAATGCAATTATTATTTATGATGAAAAATAATAATTTAAGAGAATTTATTTAGTTAAATATATTTTTTGTATTAAATAAATTTAATGATACTAGTTATTAAAAAAAGAATAGAAAAAGTAAATAAAGAATGTCATTTAAACAATAAACGTATCTAAAAAAATAAAATGATATTTATAAAATTTGAATGTAAAACCTCAAAATTATAAAACAATCACCTGATTATTTAATTATATGCAATTTTATGTTATTATATACTACTTAAAATATACATATAATATATACTTTTTATATTTAAAAAAAATTAATTTTTCCTAAGTTCTTCAAAGACGCGTACGATAACGAACTTAACCTCATCTAGTGTGTAGACCTAAAAGCAATGCCTCGTCAAAATCAACTCAGCTTTCAGACGACGTACGAGACCTTAATAAAATAAATAAAACGTGGATCACAGCATGCCAAATGCATTAATTGTTATTCGCAATATTCATATCCCATTACGCTGACGCGTGGAAGCTCTCCACCCAAGTGTTTATAACGCTTACTGATTTGACAAAACCATATCTAGAGAAAGCATTGAGATTTTATTTTATTTTATTTTTCTAAACTCCCAAAGCTATGTCAAAACTTACAAGAATAAGGGAAACTTCTTCTTTTTCTTTTCTTTTTTTTTTTTTTTTTGCGATTTGGTCGACCGAACCCAACTTTCAAGATCAAGCAAGATGTTTAGATATATTAAGAAATTTTTTATTGGTTCGTTTAAAAAGTCCAAATACAAGAAAAAAAATAGGACTTAAAATAGTTACCATTTACCAATTTTTTTTTAAATAACTTTTAAACGAATAAATGAACTATTAAAACCATATATAATGCTAATGGTGATGATATAATAGAACAATACTTTAGCTTTTAAACAAACAATTCTATCTCATTTGATTACTTTTTATTTATAATATGTAATTTTTTTGTTGATAAATAAAATAGTCTTTTTGGTGCATTCAAAAAGATTATAATTCATTTATCAATATCCCTACCCACAAAGAAAAGTCATGGTATTAAATCAAGGGAACAAAAATAATATAAGAGCAATCGTGTGTAATTAAAAATAAAAAAAAAATTACATCTTCTTTCTATTATTGACATATTAGACACATTTTATACCTCTGTATTGACATAAGCCATATAATTGCTATTTGCTAATTTAACATAAGATCTTGGCATCTGTTCTATTGAGAATTTAAAAGATAACTTAGAAGTGCCTCAACTAATAAGACCACATAGTATAACCAAGGCAACAAGTTTACAATATATCATAGCATTTTAGCTAAAATGGGATAGGCATGGTTCTCTCTCTCCCATTAAATGTAGTGTAGTAGGGGAAAAAATTGACATGGAAAATTAAATGGTGCATTTTTAAGCTAATATGATAATCGAATGAGTGAAATTAAAACCATCTAAAAACACACAAAGTTAAACATTTTACCAAATAAATCATCCCTTCCACTTAGCTTTCACTGCCCACTACAATCTGGAATTCATAATCAAAGTTTTGGACTGTTAAACAATTGAACATGAAAAAGAAAAATGTTGATAAAAGGAGTAACATCCGAATCAATATTTCAAACTTTTACTAAGGAAAAATACAGAAGAAAGGTTTGGATTTATATTTTTTATGCAAAGAAGAGCCTCAATTTCTTGAGCACACGGTTGAGGGTTTGAGTATGGTTGTCAAAATTGCAATTCTATAAGTTTATAATTTTAGGTAATCTTTCCAAGTTGGGAAAAATACATTTTAAGTTTTCAATGTTTACTTACTTTTTTATTTGAGTTCTTAACCCCCCACCTCTCCCCCCCCCCCCCCCCCCCCCCCCTTTTTTTCTTTTATTTGAATTATTAACATTTTTTAAATATTACAAAAATAAAGCTTTTGTCAAATCCGTTAAAATTTCCATATATTTATAATATATGTTACCATCAAATTAGTTCAAAAATAATTAATTTAAAAAAATGATAATATTAAACATATTTAATTACATAATATAATAAAATAATATTAAATATACTTAATTATATAATACAATAAAATTAATAAAAAAATTAAAAATAAGAAAATGGGGCTTGAAAAAATTTGTGCAAATCCTAATAACCTAAACTAGCTACCCTAAGTCTAATAAGAAGTTAACACATACTCAAGATAGATGGAAAGTGATGAGTATTGTGATCCTATCATAAGAGCAAAATTTTGAGAATTTTATTGTTTAGCTTGAATAATTATCAATGATCTTAGGAATGAAGACAATAAGCCATTTGTGGAAAATTTTCAACTTCATACATTTGGAATTGGCGAAAGAATGACTTCAATCTATTAGAATGAAGGTTTATAGGTTGAAAATGAAGTTAG
This sequence comes from Laguncularia racemosa, assembly GCA_037954665.1. Taxonomy (NCBI): domain Eukaryota; kingdom Viridiplantae; phylum Streptophyta; class Magnoliopsida; order Myrtales; family Combretaceae; genus Laguncularia; species Laguncularia racemosa. The sequence continues at coordinate 1,102,680 of JBBMOL010000083.1, forward strand.
TGAAATGTTGGTCATTTAGGAAAGGTTAAAGAGGTTCATCATCAAGATCATGCTTGTGATCTTGGAGCTTGAATGGAATGGACAAGGACATAGTAAAGGATCATGGCTTAAAAAAACAATTGTGAACTAGACCATGAACTTCTAAGCGAGTTTGACTAAGCATTGAAGCCTCAAAGAGGATCATGGCTAGGGTTCATGCTCGTGAACTTGCTAGATGCACTAATTTATATTATTTTTCTTTAGATAAATATTAGTTTTAACTATTATTCGTATTTTTAGTGAACACATTTACATCTATACCTTTATGATTGTTAAGGAAACTTATAAATACTTCTTATTTATGATAGTTGTTAGTTTTTGCTTTCTTAAATAATAAAATCCTCTTTTTGCATTCTTACAATCTTGACTTTGACAGTTTATGATCATATCAATTCGTGCATCGAATTGTGGTGATCAACCTTTATGCCTTTTAGTTTATAATTCTTTTACTGTGGCGCTATACTTAGCTTATTGTTAAAAACTTACAGATAGTTTAGGGTTTCTGTGATTATTCTCCAAAATCCTTAAAAATATCTTTAATTTCTTGTTACTATTAATATAAAATAAAAAAAAATTAAAAACACCTTTCCAATTCCAAGAATAATTCTTATACAACGAATTCTTTACAAAGCTTGTCATATCAAAAAGTTTAATGACTTTAATAGAAATCGTACCCTTATAAATTTTTGAAAACTTTAAGGACTTAAATAAACAATAATCATGATTGAGAATTCAAATAGAAAAATGAGTAAATGTTGAGAGTTAAAAGTGTACTTTTCTCTTCTGAGTTTAAATGAGTACAGAATTGCTTTTGTGTAAACTCTAGTGAAATCATGAGTTTATATATTAAACTCGGTAGTATTATGTGTTTTTAATTAAGATTACTAATTCTATCTATTTGAGTTATATGGGCTAAAAAATAAAAAATACAAGCCCATCAACTATAAGAGTGGTACATTATCTTTTCTATCCCATTTCAATTTTGTTTCCTATTTCTTTTTCTCCTAGTTCCCTATTTGGTGTTCATAGCTTTCATTTAAGTTTCAACTCTAGTTATAAAGTTTATGAAGGATTCTATTTTCTTCAATTGTGTTAACAAGAATTTAAGATGAGTTATAAGGTTTGGTTTCCTTCAAATCAAAACTATATTGCAACAAAATAATGGAGAAAGAGCTTAGTTTCAACTCTAGTTTTTAAAATTATTTTATATAAGTTATACATACTTATATTTTTATGTTTTGATTTTACACTTCAATTTTATAAACCATTTGATGATTCCAACTATTATCATAAGTTTGACAACCTTTGAATTTATTAATTACTCCCCAGGATACGTGTCAGCAGCTGATTGGCCGACGCGAACGCATACGCCGACCGCGTGATCATCTCCTTCCTTCGTCTGAGATCGTCGCCGGCAAGGAAAAAAATTCGAATCCAGCCATTTTGATGCGATTTTTTGCACAAATCCACCAAATTTTTAATCAAGATAAGATAAACATCATTTAAATGAAATCAAATCGCAACAAAATCCAAGATTTACACAAATCAAGGACAAATTGGAGGTGGGTTTCAACCGACAATTTGATTCGTGCTAATCGGAGGAAATCTAAGCTTATCCCACTTGATTTTCGACGCCTATAAATAGAACATGAGGGGAGGAAGTTAAAGCATCAATCGAAAGAGAAAAAGGAGAGGAAATAAGAGAGATTGGAACCACTAGAATTCACAAGCTGTGACCACTGCCCACCACCTTTTTGAACCACCACCTGGAGGGGTTTTCAATGGAAAACATCACCATCATCAGGTTCCTCATCCTCAAAAGCTTTGGAAACACCTCCTATTTGACGAAAAAGGATGTCGGAATGCCATTGACGAGGACTTCCAGCCACCGTGACCCGATTTGGTTTGACCCGATCCGACCCAAACAACGAACCATGACCCGTACCCAAGTAAGTTGATTTTTTATTTTTTATTTATTTATTTATTTTACTTAGATATTTATTTTATTAGAAATTTATAATCCTAAAAAATATTAATAATAATGTTAGGGTTTTAATTAGTTTTTTTTTAGAATGTATATGTTTAGTTTAATATAAAAAAATAAAAAAATTTAAAAATTAAATAATTAGGTAGGATAATAACATGAATTAATGATAGATCGTTTTATCACTTAGAAAATTTTTAAAAATAAATCAAAAATTAGTTTTTCTTAAGTCAAAATTTTTTCAAAAAAATAAAATAATAAAGCTTAGGCTTAGATTTTTCCAAAATATTGAAAATGGTAAAAAACGTAAACCCGAGATATTTTCATAATTAAAATTAACAAACCCATTAAAGCTTTTTACAAAAAAGCGAACTACGGCTTATTTGATCCTGAATAGCAGGTATATAAGCATCCTTATGAGACAACTCTAAAAAGAATAAAAAATTATTTTCCAAGTTTTTATAATTTTTTTTACATGTATCCAAAATAATAAGAATAGTAAAAAAATAAAAAATATATAAATAAAAAAATACAGGAAAATACATTAGAATATAGTTTAGATTTCAAAAGAATAAGATGGTAACTTTAAGGTTTTAATAAGTTAGCCCCTGAGTCCAGAAACTTTGGTTTTCTCTTCTTCTTTTTACAAAAATGAAAAGAGAAGTTTTTGTTGATTAGTTGTCCAAATTAGTTCAATAATCTTTCTCAACTTCAGTTGGGTAGTGACTCCAAAATAAGACGAAATTCCTAATTTAAGTCAAGGACTTATATTAGATGAGTATAGAGCCTAGCATAAATCGAATTAAGAATAAAAATAAAAAAAAAAACAAAAAATGAAAATTAGACTTGGTGCTCATTATGATAAGACTGCACAAGTCAATTGCAGTGATCCCATAGCACAACAATATAAGAATTAAATATATTTTAATAATGTGCCAAATTTAGTGTATATATGTATACCTTCACTAAAAAAATTCCTACTCCAAATTGACTTTTGTATTTTCATCTTCTTTATAATTACTAGACTTTTATCTTACAATACATATACTATAGTTCAAATTAGATGTAGTTATATATATATTGAATGCAAATACTTTACAAATCCTTCAAAAATTAGATTAAAGGCCATGAGTTTCTTGATCTCAATTTTTTCTTTTAAAATTTTAACATAAGTTTTTATCTAGAGAAAATAAAATTTAGGTTAGTTAACAGGAACCAGGGGCACCTAGAAGCGACCTTGGTAGGACAAGTGGTGATTCCATTATTACGGGAAGTCGAAAGCGATGGCTATGGGTCGATTTTGGACCCGTTCAGACCCACGCCCACTTCTTGACAAGACGATGCAGGAACAAGTCGTCCCCAGTTTCTGCACCAAAATCTACTGAAAACAATATGCATCAAATGAAGATGATGGCAAAGCTAGCCATGTCATACACTATCTACGAGCTAGGCTAGTTGGTTTAATTTAATTTGTATTATCTTGTACAATTAGTAAACGTGTAAACCTTACTTTTTACTTGCTGATATTTCCTTAATTATAATCTTTGACTGTTGCCCATGCGCCACGAAATATATATAGTTTGGCATATTATAACCACATTTCCTAAAACCACCACAACTATACACAATTCTAAATTTCTTTAATACTGCACTTAAATTCTTTAAATAATATTAATTAATATCGGAAAAATTATAGTATCAAGTCAATCTTTATTATTGTAGTTGTTAGATTGATCGATAATGTAATATATATATATAAGTCATGGAGAGCAAAAAATTTAATATATGAGGATAATTTGGTCTTTTTATGGTTATGGTATTTAAAATTTTACTTAACCTATTACTTTTCCTTTTCTCATTTACATAGTAAAACCTATAGAAATGCTCTCAAACACACATAGGATGATCTAACAAAAAGCTACGGGATCAAATTGTTTTCTCCAGGTAAGGGCTTTGATTGTTAAGATAAATATTCCTAATTCTAGATTTGTAAGTCTAAGTGATCAATTTCTCCACCTTAGATCTCAAACTAAAACTTAATAGAAATAAGTTCACCCTAATGCAAAAGATGGACTTTAACCCTATATCCCTTCCATGTTTTCTTTCAAATATTGATAACCGTTATTCGAAATTTTATTAGCATTGATCTAACTCCTCTTTCTTATCCAGGAATACTTTGTTGGCTGTCGCAGTCTTGAGGCCAAGGGATCATCAGTCACAGATTGAGGCTCCATTATTGTGTGCAGTTGCAAAAATTAGGCTATGCAGATGACACAAGCAACTTGAAGAGATAGAAACAAAGGATAAACAATGCACAAAATGAAGCATATAGGAAGTTGCCTATGGAGAAGAAAAGGAGAATGTGGAAAAAAACACTACGGAAATGGAAGTTGTGTTTTTTATTTTGTACTCTTTATTTACTTATTTTAAATCTTTCGTGACTTCTTACTATGCTAATGGGTATGTATTGTGATGATAATACGGACAGAACTGAGCTACCTTTGAATGAATGAGCTCATAAAAGGAATGCATGCTAAAACTCGGTTAAGAGATGCAAAAATGTTGAAGGCACACAAGTGTGTATTAGACATCGGATTGCTTCAAAACTGGCCCAGAAGTGGCCTTGACTTGTCGAGTCACGAGTCAGGATGATGGTGATTCAGAATCGGTCCTTGAGGGGAATTGCTGGGTCGGTCCACGTAAACCACTAGATCATAAGTTGGCTAGGCTCATGAACCAGTTGGATTTTTTTTTTTTTTTTTGCTTTCAAAATTTCTGATTTAATAGATAAATCGCCTTAAATCCGCCTAACCGATGGATCCATTAATGGGTTGAATAGATCTCATTGGCGGGTTTATGATTTGTAAACTAATCAAGCCAATTCACATACTAGAACCGTGAACCAATTTATATTCATGTGTAGTGTGTATCAACTAAATGGTTTGCGGTTTAGTTTAAGAGATCAAACCAAACTAAACCACTTTTATTAAAAAAAATAAGTTATGAGACTTTTTTATTTTAAACTTTATTAAATATTTGTCTAACTTTATTTACCCTTTTCTTTTTGTCAATTATTATTATATTTTTAATATCCATAATTCACAAATTTTTTTTCATCTTGGTTTCTCATTTTTTAGGTAAATAAATGTACTTTTACTATTACTTAAAATGTAACGCTATCATGATAAAATCTTATAATGTTTTTCAATTTAAACATTAATATTTTGTTAAAAACTTTAATAGTTATTAATACTATCAATTAGAATAAGATATTTTTAAAAATGGTTTGAATCCAATTGAACCAACTAAACTATATTTTAGACGATTCAATTCATAATCCTAAACTATTAAAAATGGTTCAAATTTATTAAGAGTCAAATCATTTCAGATAGAATTCAGTTCAACTCTTAAAACTAACCGAACAAACTATAAACGGCCGTAATGAATACTAAGTTTTGTGGGCAAGTTACTCCAAAAATGAAGTTAGTCGTGAAAGCACACTAAATTCCGCGTCGGGTGTGGAAAATTCATAGTCCGCGGGGTCGCTTCACGTTCTTTCTGGTAAACTAAGAAACAAGTTCACCAGTTATACTCTGATTACTGTCTTTCTAGTTCAAACCAATTAAAACAGGCGCTCTACATAAGTTAAATCAACATAATATAATATTAAGTTTAAGTATAACTTAAAATTTTAAAACTAAAATCTCCATTGAACTTAAAAATTTTGAAGTTAAACTCAACTTAAAGAAATACTCAATAAATTTGAGTTTGATTTTATTAATATTGTTTAAACTCAATTTATCTAAAAACAATATATATATATATATATATATTGCAAAATCCATTTGAATTCAACTAATATTTATATTTAAACTTGATTGGTTAATTACTCGAGAAATTTAAATTCAAATTTAACTTAATTATTTTTTAGTCAAACTTAAATAAATATCGAATTAAACTCGAGTAAATAACAAATCAGACTTAAATAGCTCATAAGTAATTTAAATCATTTATATCCCTAATTAGAGCTATATATATTATTTTTTTAGTACAAATTATACAAACCCGACCTGTTTTTACGCTTTTACAAAAGCTAACATGTATTATTTAACTATTCATTATTGTTCAACGAAATAGTGACTTGTCTTTTATTTTATCAGAAGTCTACTTTGCCTTAAAAAATCATATAATCCCCAAAATGGGGGGTCCGGTCTCTATTTTTTTCAACATCAAACTCTCTTTCCTTCGACTTTGTCTTCCCCACCGCGTCCTAGTGCCCCAGAAAGAAGTAAACGGTTTGCATGATTCCATTTTCAAGGTTGAAGAAGCTTGTTTTATCTATCAGTCTTCTTGTTTGTCTCACCAAATTATATGCATACGTTTATGAGTCTTAAAAGTTATAGAAAATAAGAATCATTGTGTATAGTAAAACCTTGGATGTCTCTAAGGCAAAAAGGAAATAACATTTGATAGGTTGAACCAAATTTTCTACAAGAAAAAAGAAAAAGAAGATAAAACAAGACCAACAAAGAAAGGTTGAATCAACTTTACGCCCCGCGTAGGGTTAAGAACATTATTTTGTTGTTTTTCTCTTAATCATCTGTACATTAGATGTTTACTAGAGTAACCATGTCATGTAACAAGCATCTCATGTTTCTCCAGCATGGCATCTGGCCAAAATAGCGTTCAATAGCAGCACTTTCCTCCGATACACCCCTCATATATAGTCTGAGTTTAGACAAGCCGTTTGACGACCTTACGAAAAATTTGGTAATGCTATTGCTACGTTGACTGCTCATTCAATTTCTAGGGTTTTTTTTTTGTGTTTGTACGAGCATGTAAAGTAATTTCTTAATGGTAAAGGAGATGCAATCTAATGGAGTAAAACACAGTTTAATAGTTTGTTATAATATATATATATATATATATATATAATAGCACGACTCACATGTATGTCTATTTATTAGTTGAACCATGTAATCAAACTTTTCATAAATACACGGTTATATGAACTAACGATGATTTGATAGAAATTAAAAATAATTTAGGATCAGTAGTCTAGCAGAGGCATTAAACAATAGGAACACCAGTAACACACAAGTACGCAGATTTGGCTGATCAATTATTAGAAGCGATTAGCTCATGATGGATCCTCTTCACCTTAAGCCAGGATCAGCTTGATTAATTTATAATACAGATATTAAAAACTAAAAGCTGAATTATAAAGAAAATACAAGAATATATAGTCGCACGATTCGATTTCTATTTTATTGCTAATAGCATTGAATTCAAGTTTTCCTTAAGTCATAGTGAAACAAGTACTATCGTATATCGTTAAAACAATCATGACTCATATTACATGCACAGTCCGTCAGAATTGAATAAGCCCTAATCCCCTTCACCTTGTCATTAATTAAACAAGATTAGTGTTTTTCATAGACATTTCTAAACAATGTTTCATGAGTAGATATACAAATTATTTTGAATATATATATAGATGAAACAGTATATACTCACATCATGAAAATTGTAATACAATACGTAAATTGAAATGGAGTACCATTTATTTATTCAAAACTCTTTGTTGGGCCAATATATCATTCTTTAATGTTATGTTTGATATATAAGAATGATCCAAAATGAAATGAGTTGAAATGGAATGGAATAAAATCAATAATAGAATGTCAAGTTTATTCTTGTGTTTGGAAATATTCATAAAATTGAATGCTACATAGTCTTATTTATAAAAAATGCTCTTAATCTATTAATGTAATAAATATACATTAATAAAATTAAAAATATTATTTAAGTAATTATCATTAATAAAGTATAATAGAATTATGATTTTACCCTTTTAAAAGCGAAATTGAATTCCTATTTAAAGCTAGAATTATCAATTCCAAATAATTACAATTTTAGTTTCTAAAAATATCTTCCAAATATAGGGAAAAAAATGAAACCTAGATATAAAACAATTGAATCTATTTTAACATATCAAACGTGATATAAAGGTTCTAATTCATAAAATGTGCATCTATTTGCTAATAACTCTCTACAAGCAAACTTGATGTCTTGTCCCAAATTCCAAAAGTATGATAGCTTCACTACATATTCTTATCACAATAAGAGGATGTAAGACTCAAAACCATTATTTAATTTCTCGAAGAGTAAAGTTCACCAAATAAATCTTCCAAACTTCCAATTAACAAATTTTGTTTATAAATTCAAATCATAGCATCAAAAGAAATTTATTATTATCTCAATGACTAAAGTCTCCAAAATTCAAATATCAATTAAATCACAACTATAATACAACTAACTTTATTTATTCTCTTGGTCTTTAAAATAAATATCGAACGTCCGACCCCTATAAGTTGAACTATAATTAATACAATATCAAAGTCTCCATTTGTAAAATCATCAACACTATAAACAAGAATTCTCAACATGGGCAAGGTATGAAGCGTGAAACAAGAATACTACATCTTCAAGGCTTAGTCGATCCACCCTGGTGTGTTTAGGATCAACCGAGGTCATTAGGGTTGACCTAGTGGTAGACCGATTTGGTAGCCTAGTGTCCCCTTGGGTCTCTCAAAGGCTAAGTTGACCTTAACTTAAGCGTAAGGCCAACCTTGCTGAATGTCATTTCATATTTTCCTTTTTCTTCTTCCCCAGAATCCATCTTTCTCCTTAATTCGATCCTAAATCCATCTTATACACTTTTCTTATTTTAATTTATGGTTTCAGTTACTTTGTTCCATGAAGTTGTTGCCTTTAACATCTATTATTCAATTAAAAACCTAAATATTTTATATTGATTAACTTCTCATCGATTTTTGTTCCTCAATCATTTTTTAAGCATATCAAGGTTAGTTTTTGGGTTTTCTTAATGGAAACCCTATCAAAGCGTTAACTTTAGCACTAATTGGGAGGATTGCTTTAGATTTGTCATGCCATGCCTTTAAAAGTGTCTCTTTTAGAATTTGCCTTTCAATCCTATACCAATATGTTAAGGCGTCTGTTGTTCGTAGTCCTAAAACAAATTTAAAGGCAGCAAATCCTTACCTTTGATTGTGTCTGCTTCTCGATTTGTGTTCTTATTGAGATTCCATTTCCCTTGCAATAGGACAAAAGCTTATAGTTAATTTCATCAATTTCCCTAGTTGATGAATAAAATAAGACAGAATTAACTAACAGGGGATTACAAGTGAAGTACATCAAACAAATATGATAAATAAGAAAAAAATAAAATAAAATGAAAGTGCTCAAATAAAGCCTAAAAGCAATAACATGGCATATACTAATAAAGGAAAACAAGACAAGTAATTAATATAAAAGTTAAAAAGTAAGTAATATTAATAAACTAACTTTTTATTGAATAACAAAATAAGTATAAAAAGGGTTTTCATTATACTTTTCCTCATTATATATATAGGTCCTAACCTTTTCACAACATTACTCAGGCAAGCTTCTTTTCCTGCAATATGGAGGCAGAGATGAGGTAAGGCTTTTATAGACCAAGTAAACCCTAAATCCTAAATTTTATTTGTATAAACATAAGAGTCCATTTAGGTTTGTAATTAACATATTGAATAGATGTATAATTACATTACAAACTAATTATTTATTATTCCTAATCGATTTCATGTTTTTTTTTTTTTTTTTATGCTACACAAATCCATTGCAAAATAAAGAGCTTTAATGCAGGGAGAGAAGCAATAGATGAGATCTACCAAAGAAAAAGTAAAGCCACCTTATTGAACATGAGAGTGACCACTGACCAGACCTTAATACACGAGGGTCGACCAAAATTTTAATAAAACACCATGTGCAGCGGAGTGGTTAAGCTAATAAAAATTGCAAATCGCAGAGTGCAGTCCACGTGGCACGACATTTAACCCACGAAGTACTTCCATGTTGTACTCGACTCTCTTCTCCTCAATGTTAATTCTTTTTGTCCACAGGCACAGCAATGTTAGTTTAAGCTAATAATGTCGGACACCAAGAATAGCATTATATTATAAAAATAAAATAAAAGATGATTGATTAGACACTAATGATATTATTAACAAAACGGTTGATTAGCAATCAATTTGATAAACCACTTTTTATTGTTTAATACAATTCAAAGTTTTAAAAGTTGCATATTTCAAAAAACTCAAAATATCTTTTCTTTTTGTTTTTCCAGTTATTTTATGTTTTTATATCTCCTATATGCTATTCTTAAAACTAATAATATAATATCACGGTATTATATCAAGGTGCTCTTTGGACTAATTAAAACATTCAATTTAATAGATCTTATAAAATCAATCATTTTATATTGACTTAAAAGAGTAGTTATTTAGTGTGTGATAGGCATCAAAAACCCAAATAACTTGTAACAGGTGAAAAATGAGGCACGGACACGAGGACACCGATTATGCAACCTGCAAGGAAAGAAGGAAGCATCTAAGAGCTCTTACGCGAGGACTTTGATTGAATCTCACAAAGTCAGAAGACCCGTTAGGCGTTGAATTGAAGTCCCTATTTCCCGAAGACCGCCAAACTTTGTCCAAACATACACCCCAAGAAATTCGAAGAAAGTCCCCGGCAATAAGAAAAAGACATGTTCTAATTATTTTCATTTGTTTATTTAATTATTCAGTATTTTACCCTTAATGGCCTGGCTTTGGGGCCATTAAAACTTGTTCTGTTGTATGTCCAAGACATCTTTGAATCATTATCTAAGATTGGAAAGTTATGAGAGACTTTTCTTTCTAATATTGATTGTATCAATCATTAACAAGATTTTATTGAATACGGACTGATCTGAATCATGGGGTTTTGAATAGTTATTGATCGCTTTAAAAATTTGTGAGTAGTATCACTTTAGAAGATAATCATAGTTCAGTTTCATATTTGATGTGCTATATTCTTATTCCAAATTAGCTTATATTGGATACTCAATATAAGAAGTTGTAAATATAGTAAATAATATATTTTGTGTATTGATGGTAGGAATTATATATTGTCAAGAATATATTTTAAGCTTAATCTTAGGAATTTGTTTAGGAAGGTAGGGATTATGTTTGATACATACTCTTGTATATATTGATTGGTTAGCAATGAGATAGAGAGAGCCTTCTCTCATCTTTTACCCATTGTACTCTTTGTGTTTTAGCACGGTATCAGAGCCTGATTAAGGCATAACCAGAAAATCTTTGAATAGTTGTAAACATGGCCAAAGATGACAGCAAAGGTAGCATATTTGGTGATTGTGATGGAACAAATCAAAGAAGGACAATATCTCCATATGACATAACATCTAATGATAATCTTGGAATAGTGATAACGCAGGTCCAATTAAAGGGCGACAACTATGATGAATAGGCTCGATCTATGAGGATAGCCTTGAGAGTAAGAAAGAAGTTTGGTTTTATCGATGGGACAATCAAACGACTGGATGAGGAGTCTCTAAATCTTGATGATTGGTGGACCATCAATTCACTGTTGGTGTCCTGGATCAGGAATACTATTGAATCCACTCTTCGCTCTACCATATCGCATATAGAAGTGTCTCAAGACTTGTGGGCATATATTAGAGAATGGTTTTCTGTAGCTAATGGCTTGAGGACACAACAATTGAAGGCTGAACTTGCTGAATGTAAACAGAAAGGTTTAGCCATTGTTAACTACTATGGAAAATTGAAGAAATTATGGGAAGAACTTGCTAACTTCGAGCAAATGCCAACCTGCAAGTGTAGAAAGTGCACATGTGATCTCGGGTCTATTTTAGAAAAGAAACGAGAAGAAGAAAAGGTGCACTTGTTTCTCATAGGATTATATGAGATGGTTTATGGTACAGTGAGATCTAATATTCTTGCTCAAGACTTGCTGCCAAGTTTAAACAGAGCTTATTCAACACTAGTGCAAGAAGAAAGAATGAAGAAAATTGCTTGCGAAAAAGAAAAACGAGATGATGTCATGGCGTTTGCAATCCAAGGTGTGGCTGCCTACCGCGTTTGTAGTGAAGGAAGGGATAAAACCATGATTTGTTCTAATTGTAAATGTAATAGACATGAGTCAAACAATTGTTTTCAGCTCATTGGTTTTCCAGATTGGTGGGGTAATCAACCTCGTGGTGGTAGGAAAATGAGCAGCCGCAGTAGAAGACAATAGCAATAGTAGAAAATTGGTATGGGTGGAGGTCGAGGACGTAGTGGTGTTGTGCATGCCAATGTTGTCCAAATTGTAGGAGTAAGTACTTTTGCAACAATAGCAAATGATGCAGAAAAAATGGGAACTATTAGGCTGAACAATGAGCAGTAGCAAACCTTGTTGGAGATGTTGAATAACTAGAAACCATATGTGAATGAGAAGATGACTGGTAAACATGTCAATATTCTTTAGATCATTGATACAGGAGCTTCCAATCATATGACAACTAGTTTGAAAACTCTATGGGACACATGGGAAATTTCAAGATGTCCAGTTGGATTACTAGTTGGAAGCAATACTGCGGCTATTAAAGAGGGTTCAATTAAACTTGATAAGAATTTTTTTCTCAAAAATGTTCTTTATGTGCACGATTTAAATTGCAATTTAATTTTTGTGTCGCAATTAATTCATTCTTCATATTGCAATTAATTTTTGGTGTGGGTGAATGTAGAGATGGGCTCTATTATTGTTGGACCATACCACACATAAAAGCTATGAAGGTGGATGGTGTGAGCTCTCTTGATCTTTGGCATAAGAGATTGGGTCACCCTTCTCTAAAAGTAATCAGGTTAATTTCAGTAGTAGATTTTAGCAATAGAAGTGATATTTTGAACAAAAGTTGTGATGTATGTCAATGCACAAAACAAACAAGAAATACATTTTCTCTTAGTAATCATAGAGCTTCTAATGTTTTAGAACTGGTTCATTGTGATTTATGGGGTCCATATAGAACTCTCTCTTCTTGTGGTGCCTCATATTTCTTAACTACAGTTAACGATTATTCTCGTGGTGTGTGGATATTTTTGCTAGTAAATAAGAAAGGAGTGCCTCAAACTTTGAAGAATTTTTTTTCTATAGTTGAGAGAAAATTCAATAAACAAGTTAAAACTTACCTTAGTAATTTAATTATTTTTGGTAATGACCATGCTGCTATTCAAAAGTTCAAAACTTACCTTAGTGAATGCTTTCGCATGAAGGATTTAGGAACTTTGAAGTATTTTTTAGGTGTTAAGGTTGCAAGTAGCCCAAAAGGCATCTTCTTATGCCAACATAAATATGCATTGGACATCATTTCGGAGGTCGGATTATTAGGAGCTAAACCTGCTAGTATTCCTTTGGAGCAAAATCATTAGTTAGCATTGGCTATGGACGAATGCTTGATGACCCAAAACATTATCGTCAGTTGGTGGGTTGTCTTATATATTTTTAATACTATTTAATTAATAGATGTTATAATTAGATTGAATGATGAATAAATTATTTTAATAAACGATGATTAATGAGAGTTATAAAATTGCAATCCAGCCATCTCAATGGTGAAGTCAAATGTCCTCATAAGTCAAAATTATTGATTTTAAAGAATCACAATTTTACTATTTAAAAATATTTTCAAATAAGAAAAAGCGTATTAAACTCCGTATCACTATTTTATGCAAGACTTATTTCAGTGTATCAAATATGACATAAAATTACATATTATCCACAAAAAATATAAAGAGATGAAAGAAAAAAAATCATAGAGCACTTGTTAATAAAACTAATATAAAAAGTCTCACCAATAGACATGCCAAGCCATTTGATTAAAAAATCTTAGGTCCCCCAAAAATATAAACCCTAGTGCTAATCACAGCGAATCTTTCCCCTCTTTTGCCTGTTAAACACCGTTAATGAACTAACTAACTTATTATTGTTACGAGTTTGGACGCTGATTTAAAGACTAAAAAACAAGAAAAAAGAAAAAAAAGATGATGTTAAAAGCGAACTTCGAGACCAAAAGAAAAAGTTAAAAGCGAAAGCCTAAAACCAAAGCCATTTCTCATCGAATAGAGAAACTTCCCCGCACGCGTTTATAGTTAGAGTCCCAGAGAACACAACTTTGGCACGTGCCGCGTGAGTGGCTATTGGGTACGGTCTTCTTCTACTTTGCACGTGTTCACCCTAGGGCCTGTCTTCTACTACAGCTGTTCCTTTCTCTCCTCTTCTTCCTTATATACCTATCTGCATAGCCAACCACCACTCCCTCTCTCTCTCTCTCTCTCTCTCTCTCTAGCTTCTGTTCGTCTAAACCCTTGCTTGAATTCGAATACCACTATCCCTGACCAACTAAAACCCGGATGTCTTAAAACCGGATTAATCGTATCCCGAGGATTTTGATGCGTTTAGAGCCAAGGAAATTGGAAATTCCTAAATGGAAACAGAGATTCCAGTGAACTTTACTTACATGGGGAGGAATTTCAACGATTCGAATATTAACGATAATTCTACGTCAGCTTTTAGCGACTGCAATAGTGACAGATCCGGCGAGTTCCCGACGGCATCATCTCAGAGCCGGCGACTCGTCATCGCCTGCGCTTCCGATGACTCCGATGAACTAATCCACCAGCTGGTCGCCGGTCTTGAGTCTTCTTCAATCGAAGAACAGAAACAAGCTGCTTTAGAACTCAGACTCCTCGCGAAGAACAAACAGGAGAATCGCCTGAGAATCGCGAAAGCCGGCGCCATCAAACCTCTCATCGGACTAATCTCGTCTTCGGACGTTCAGCTCCAGGAGTACGGTGTCACGGCTTTGTTAAACCTATCTCTCTGCGATGAGAACAAGGAGCTGATTGCTTTTTCCGGTGCGATTAAGCCGTTGGTTAGGGCTTTAAGGAACGGAAACTCAACGGCGAAGGAGAACGCAGCGTGCGCCTTACTCAGACTATCGCAGATAGAAGAGAACAAAGTCGTGGTTGGACGGTCTGGAGCGATTCCGCCTCTAGTGAACCTTCTAGAGACCGGAAACTTCCGTGGGAAGAAAGACGCATCGACGGCTCTGTACTCGCTGTGCTCGGTGAGGGAGAACAAAATCAGAGCTATACACGCGGGGATCATGAAACCTTTGGTGGAGCTTATGGCGGATTTTGGATCGAACATGGTTGATAAGTCGGCGTTCGTTTTGAGTGTTTTGGTTACGGTGACAGAAGCGAAGATGGCGTTAGTGGAGGAAGGTGGAATTCCGGTGCTGGTGGAGATCATCGAGGTTGGTTCGCAGAGACAGAAGGAAATCGCAGTGGTTATTCTGTTACATCTTTGTGAGGATAACATGGTGTACAGGACCATGGTGGCGCGTGAAGGCGCGATCCCTCCTCTCGTCGCACTGTCGCAGTGCGGCACCAACCGCGGTAAACAGAAGGTAAAATAATATATAGTTGTCATTACAAATTCGAAATTAATTGGCAGCGTATAAAATTAAAATTTCCGTTCGCAAGAAAGGTTTAGTAATGATTGTGACTTTTTCCCATAAGGTGGACTGGAACAAGTCACTGTGTTGGAAAAAAAAGAAGAAGATAGGAAATAGATCCGCTATAGATTTTGTTTTTTTTTTTTTAGTTATAAATTGAATGGTTGAAATGGTTTAATTTCTTAAAATATTCTATGATATGATAATATCATTTTTTTTCTCAATTATTGATTATTTATAATTTTATTTAAACTATTTTAGAGGATTCAAATAAAATGATTCGGTAGCATTTAGATAAGTAGTAAATAAAAAATAATAATATTATTTAAATTTATATTAATGATAATAAATAAATTTAAAAATTATTATTTATATTTTTCCGTATCATGTTTGCTATTAATTCATTTACGGTATCGTGAATCGTTATACCTTTCTTCTGTGTTAAGGTAAAATTTGTAGGCGTTTTTGGGAAATAGTTTTAATACTATATTTTCTATTTCTTTAACTGAGGTCCCATCAGTGGTGCTGAGATATTTTTAGAAACTCATCAAACTTATTGAAATATATTAAAATTTTGATAAAAACATATGGATACAAGATTTCTTTATCTATCTTTTCAATAAATATCCTGATAACACATTTGGTTGGTGTAATGAGAGAATAGAATTACAATTTTTAATATTTATTAAAAGTGATATATCGTTTATAGTTTAGAAATACGTAACTTGACTCCATATTTTTTCTCATCAATAAAAATTCCACTTCTGTAAACCAAAAGCAATAATAATCTTGCTTGGCAAGTGTGAGAGACCATGCTATTAATATATTTTTAAACACTGTTCATATTTTATTTTAAAAAAAGAAAAATTAAAAAAATGTAAAACAGGGAGGTGCTCACTGTATTAATGTTTAAACCGACGACTTTTTTAACATTAGGTATTGAACGTTGGAAAACATTTGATTTGAGTTGTGAGAACTGTGTTTTGCCACGTCAGCAGTTATGTGGAATCTAACTTCTGGATTTGGTTTTTGATTTTTCTTTTTCTTTTTTTTTTTAAAGAAAAAGAGTCCTACAAATTAGAAATAAGATGCGCCTTTTCTCTAGTTTTCTTTTGATATTACTTTCTTTTCTCAACTAGAGAAAGCAGTTAGGAGGCTCCAGAAATTAAGAATATTACGTTTCACAATAAAGGTGACGATTTTTAAATTAAAACTTGACTTAGTGCAGTTCTTGGGGTTTGGTGGGTTGGGGATTGTCCCTCCACCCTTTCGCTTTCTGAATGTAATAGAAAAAAAAAAAATTGCATGTGGAGTCCATCAATTGCAATTAATTGCTAATAAATTGCCATTTTCACGTGTGAAACTGTCTGGGTCCGGGCTTCTTCTATAGATATCGGGAAGGTGGCAATGGTTTAATGGTTTTCGGTTCTTAAAACCGAATGATTACCCTAGACACATATTCGAAGAGAGAAAGCATCGACATGTCTCGCTGTTTCCTGATTAGATTCTGCCTGTTTTCCCTACAAGCTGCACAGGTCAATGTTGGGGCTAGAAAGGTCATTTTAAGTAGGGCTAGTTTATGTGGGGGAAGCTTGCTTTTGTAGAGGAGAAAAACTTTGTCCTCTGTAATTTAAAATAATAATAATAAGTGTGTTCTGTCCTCATCCTAACTTTTTTTTTTAAAAAAAAAAAAGTTAGACCATAAAACAGATGATTCTCGCTCAATGGGATAGGCTACTCAACTATACCAACGAATCAGAATATCATTTTCATGAAACTAACTCTACGATATAATTGTGTTGCACTATAGATATTAAATATTCATTTCACAAAAAAAAGAAAAAAATTGATGTATAGTACTGTCAACTGTATTGTGCTTTGTTTCTTTTTTTTTTTCCTGATTTTCCGAATAATAATTGTAATTTTTTGTAGTGGAAAAGATAAGATTTTTTAGTAGGCGTTGATTGGGGTGGTTTCATATTTTAGTGGGAAATAATTGGTGGTTTGATGGGGGGCAAAGATTTGATTGTGGTTTTTGTGTACTGTGATTGTGGACAGGCGGAGACACTGATAGAACTTCTGCGGCAACCAAGATCCGGTGACGCCACTGCTAATGTGTCAGAGATTACTATATGATCTTCCCGGTCCCCCCAAATGGTTTTCCCTCTTCAATTGCCTGCGTATTGTGAATGCCAACGCCCCCCCCCCCCCCCCCCCCCCCCCCAAAAAAAAAGAAAAGGAAAATCTCAAAATTACATTACGTGAAAAAAAAACAAAAAACAACACTGTAAATATGTTGTGGAGTTTGTGGTTATGTAATGTAACTGCTTTTCGGTCCTTTTATTCCATTTTTGGCTTGGGAAATGAATTCATATTTTCTCATTTCTTATCACCGCATGTCAATGTTCGTGTTCTTCGCCTGTGGAAGGGATACGATTTTCTTTTTCTAATTGCGGCCAGTAACGCGACCTTGAGTTAAAAAGGGTCTAATCTTTTTCCTTTCCTTTTTTGTTTTTCGATATTAATCATAATCAAAATCTTAAAATTATTCTATATTATTGACGTAAAAAATCCTGAATATTAACGATTTTTAGTGCCAGACGATGACAAAAACTGAAGATAAATAGATGATGGCTCATGGCCGGGACGAAAAACTGGTGGTCATTAATATTTTTTTATAGTTGCTAAGCATTAATATTAATGTTTGGCCTTGTCACTTTATAAATAGCGATGAACAAAAAATTGATTGAATCATAAATAGATTTAAACAAAATCGAGTTGATTTTTTTTTTTCAAATTTGATTATGATGGATGTTAACATTTTGGTTCATAATTCCATTTGAGTACTAGAATAATCCAATCATTAGGATTGTGTAAAAAAAAAAACTAATCGAATCGCGAACTGAATTCAATCGACTTGAATCAAATTGTAAATTAGGTTTGAATAATTTTTTAAGTTTTGAAAAAAATTATGAACTAAATCATTATTTTTAGGTTTGAAAAAATTACTAATCGAGTCAAACCATTTTAGATCAACCTGGATTGTACTGTAAAAAGTAAAGAAAACAATAAAATAATGGCGATGAAAATCTATAAATATATTATTAAAAAAGAATTTTATATTACTTTTTTAATTTCTTATTTTATTTGGTTTTTATCAAGTAACTTATAATTTTTTTTTATTTTGTATTTTTACTTATTAACTGATATGCAAACTATAATTAACTTAAAAAATATAGTAAATTTTTTTAAAATATATTAAATAGGTATTAAAGATGGTGAATAATATCGAAAAAATGATAACAAATTAAATTTTTTTATATCAAGTATAGTTTTTCATAACTTATTGATTTATATATAGGATAACCTCTAAACACAAATTGGTAAACACCAAGTCTAGGTTAATAATCAATCACAATTGGCTATGGGTGTTACAAATTATGAATTTTTTAAGCTGCAAAATGGAAAAGTGTAACAACTATATTGATTAAAGAGAAAAACTTAGTTGCTATAGGGGGTCTAAAATGAAGATATATTAAAATGAGCTAATTATTTAGATTAGTGACAGGATCCAAATACTTGAGCGCATATCTTGAGAAGATTTAGAGAGTCCTAGATTGGTAGGCTTAGAATAGGAATCGTCAAATTTAGCTTATCCAATCTCAACTTTTCTCAATAGACTCATGTACTCATCAATGCCTTGAAAAGCTATATTCCTTTTAAAAATTCATTAATGGTTCTAGGATGCCTTATCAATCTTTAACAATGATCACTGAAATGGTGCAATGATGATTATTAGTTGCTTAAACTCTATAAATACAATCTAGCTATTCTCTCAAGTACCCTTAGATGGAATAAGTTAAATCTTAGATCGAAGATTTCAAAGAGTACACTAGGTTAAAGGTTAAAATTTCTTGCATTCAAGTTAACACTATTTTAGAGATCAAGTACTTTAAAACAAAGTATTCTAGTTCCTCCAACTATTACTCAATACTTGAGCTTGTTCAAATTGCATGCGTTATCTTCCTTGATCCCTCTTTATCTAATCCCACTTAAAGTGTTACTCTAAGTTGCAACATTCATCTCTTACACTTGGATAGTGTAACTTACACTATATGCACATGATACTTGACGAATCCTTGTATCTACAACTATAAACCTAACATGGTATTTATATCATGTCAATACCAATTTGGAAATATTTGGTCAAGTGGATTGAAAAAAGCCTATCAAGCACAAGGTAACTTGGCTATTAAACCCTTATCACAAAAAAAAAAAAAAAAAAACTTGATTATTAAATACCATTAGGTAAGAGTCATCATAAATGGTTCAAAGCCATCCCCTACAAGTAGACATATGATTCAGGTATGAACCTAAGTGGAAACTCTCGGTTCTTAGTGCTGTAAACTTAATTCCATCATATTTCCTTTCTTCTTTCTAAGGAACTATTCTAATGTGCTCAAAGCAATTAAGCATTCATTCATAGTGAAAATGGACCTACCATTTGGCTCTTATTAGGAAGAGTAAGCAGGATGACTCTAAGATAGAGTAGAATTTAAGTAAGGAGATTTCGCTGAGATAAGGACTTTTTGAAGATGTAGCTTGACAAGTTCAACATGTGTCATAGAGGCAAGACTTTGACAAGAAGTGGAGCTTATCAAGCTTGTAAGAAGACAAGGTTGTTAGGGGGTGAAGAAAGCAAAAATGAATAGAATAGCATAACGAGAAAGGGAACTAAGCCCTACTGCACATGTTGAGATGAGTAGGACATCACATGCTCAATGTAGCATATAGCATTCGAATCTCTTAGAAGGAGTAAAGTGTGTACGTCCTAAATGATTTGGGGATACTTTATAAGTTTGAAGAAGTAAATATAAAGTTAACAGTAATTAGGAATTTTTAAATATAATTGATAATAAGAATGCCCATTATTCGTATGCATGCTTGGCTATTAATTACTAGTAGACCAAGAGTGTTAGAAGTACACGTTTTAAGTCAATGAATTCTCCTTCGTTTATATACATGTATATACACATACAAAAACATACTGTTTTCCGCATAATAGAAGAGAAGCGAGGACGAATTAAGGTGGGGTTCGAAGGGGACCAAGCCCCAACCATGAAAAAATTAATTATCAAAATTATTATAAAAAAGGAATAAAAACTTATTAAATTTATATTTTAAAGGGTAGAATATTTAATGATGCTAGACACAATTAAGAAATTTGGGTATGCTCTTGCACACGTGTAAGTGTATGAATTTGATTCCTATTAAAGCCATTTTATTTGTTACCTTTTCAAGTTGGATTTTGTTTCTCTCATAATATAGCAAATACTTTTACATGTAGTGATTAATACATGGTTATAAAAACTAAGAAAAAAAAAGTTAATGTTTATTGGAAGTGATTCGCACTTAGGTTGGTGTCCAGATTCATTTTGCTTTATTTATTTATTTTTAATCTTTCTTTGTAATAAGTAATAAAATTAAATTTTATTTATTTAAAATAATTGTTAATTAAATAGAATTCCCCCATAATGGTATTTATTAATTACTATTCATATCATAATTGATAATCATATTATCAATGCTACAAATATTATGGCTTTATCATATTGAAATATTTGTAAACAACAACAATAATAATTAGATGCTTGACGTACAAAATTTATTTTTTTAAAAAAATAAAAATTGTGAAATCTAACTTTACAAATGAGATGAGGATTATGACCAACCGATTGTCTAATCATTCATATTGAAAAGAATTTTTTTTTTTTTTTGTTTTTTTGGCCTTGATGATGAGACAATCTTGCAACATTTTTCAAAGTGAAAACTTATAAAAAAAATTGCGTATCACTTTACGTTCATATCATGCTGTTATTTCTGTTTTATGTGTATTATTTAATTCAAATATTTTATAGGATATATTTTTATAGGAAAATTGTAAATAATCTTCCTAAATTTTGATTTAAGTATGTTTATATTCTCTAAAATTTAAAATATTATAAATTATTTTTCTAAACCTTAATAACTTGGTAGTATAAAGGATATATTTTTTTATTTTAAAAAAAGA
This sequence comes from Laguncularia racemosa, assembly GCA_037954665.1. Lineage (NCBI taxonomy): Eukaryota > Viridiplantae > Streptophyta > Magnoliopsida > Myrtales > Combretaceae > Laguncularia > Laguncularia racemosa. Next base: position 1,124,193 of record JBBMOL010000083.1, read on the forward strand.
CATAATAAGATCAAAGTTTAAAGAATATTAAAGTATACTTTGATAAATTAGATAGAATGTTTTATATCAAGATCAAACTTTAAAAGAGTTATTTACAACTTTGGGAAGTTTTTTTTTTATCAATTTATTGAAGTCTATGAAAGTGATTTATAATAGTTGAAAGTTTAAGAATGTATCTACACCTAGACCAAAGTTTAACGGTTTTTTTTTTTTTTCTTTTGTATTTTTCATATTTTTATTGATAACAGATTTTATGTATTATTATTATCATTTTCTTGTAGATATTAACAGTTAAATTCCTGTTATTATATTTGTTGACAACATACAAAATATCATGTGCACTTGTAATTATTTCCTAAAATGTTTAAAAAGGTTCTTTTCCTCTTATGTAACAAAAAGTGACTTTTCAAAAAAAAAAAAGCATTTGGATATATAAGGTGCACCATGATTATTAAGCAAATATTTTTTTAAATAAATATAATATTAAATTAATTTAGATAAGTCTCACGCTCAACCACCAAAAAGTGAAGTGATTCCATGGCAAGGTATGGCTATTCTTCTATTCACATCACCGACCATTTAAACTTATCCACTTTATGTGTAGTTGATGAGAAAAAAAAAAAAAAAGCTTAATCATTTTGAATGATTTTTGAAATTAGTTGGTGATATCACATCAGTAATTATTTTTCCCCGATGCTTTTTGTTGAATTAAAAGAAACAGTAAGAAAAGCATTTGGAAAAGGAGGTTCTACTCGCCACAAGACTTAAATGTTTAATCAAAAGAGGAAAAGAACCACATGAAATGCAAATGTGTGGAAGGACCATGAAATTCACGTCTCAATCTTTTCTCCAAGTCCACGATGAAAGGCGTGCATGAGGACTGACTGAAGCCATCCAAGTCGGGGCTCGTAAGCAACCCTTTTCTTCCAAATTATTATAACATTAATGACCAATCAAATATAAAACCGAATTTATTTATTATTTATTTTATTGATTTGATTGTGGTTTTAGACTAAAGTTATAAAGCATTGATTCAATTTTATCCATGTTTCCATAACAAAAGGGGAAAAAAATTGAAATATTAAATATGATATAAATTTAATGATTTTTCAATTATTAAATGGCATATGATATTTGGAAAACATTATTTGTGTATAGTAAATTGTTATGCTTTACGTATCATTGCTTTGCCATAAATGTTTATTATTGATAAAAGTGTGTTAAGATTTGTACATCTACTAAAGTCTATAATATTTAATAATAAACTCTTAAAAGTATCCTAACGATAGATTTTAATTGGTATTAACTATGAAACAAATTCAACTTAAACATAAAACGAAATTTTAAATAGGTCTTCTTGTACTACTTGCAGTCATAGTCATATCTACTAGCAAGCCCACTTTTATCCAATAGATCATAGCCTAACTAATTATGTAGATCAAAGAAATTGTCCATACTTGAACACAAAAAATTTAAAAATGGTGAGTTATGAAACCTAATATATTACATGCTATAAAATATTATAATATATTTTATGTTTACTATGTTACATATTTAACATGATATATAATTAAGTATGTTTTATGATGCATAATACACACATTACATAGTCTACTATATACAATTTGTATATATTACAACTAAACATAATATATTATATGTTGTTGTTGCTTTTCTTTGGAAGTAGGCCTAGTCCTTAAGTGGTTGTGATCCACAAGGAAAGTAAGCCTACAGGAAAGCACACATGAGCTATCAGTGGGTTAAAAGTGTCTCCGATATATGAACTCCAACGCTTAAAACAATAAGAGGCACAAGGTAATTGATGGAGGGTGTTGTGCTAGGTTTCTTGGAGGTGGTTGAGTTGCCTATAAAAGAGAAATGGATCAAACCATAGGAGGTGTTGGAGGTTGCTCCAACAAGGGCACTTCGATGCCTAAGTTAGTACAAGTGAGGTATAATATGGGTTCAAGAATGTAGAGAGTCAAAAGTTTTTTACCCATTAGTCTTCAACCTCTACTTATAGGGATTGTGGATGATACTCATGTAGAAAGTGCATTAATTCTCAAAATTTTCTTTGAATATTGTTAGGGTGGGGGGGATGGTAGGAGGTGTGGGTATCTTTGACCAACCTCTTTCCTTATTCGTAGTTTATATATATATATATATATATATATATACTTATTTGTTGTAAGGATGTGCATGGGAGACTTGAGTTGGAGATCAGGAACTTCAAACTTGAACTTGGGTAATTCTGTGTTGGAATTGACTATAATAAGTTGGCATAGGCGATGGGAGTCTGAGTGGATTGAAATGGGCCTTGACGGTCCATGCCAAAATGATTGATTTATCGAGGGTGACAACAGTAGCTTAATTTTAATGTCAAAGTTTAAATCCTTTACCTTGGAGCCTTAGTCGGATATTTATAATTGAGGAGGACAAAGGTTGGATATAGTAGGTGCACCTTCCTCCGAGGTATTCTTGCTAAGTAGGAAGGATATGGTTGAGAGAATTAAGGGATTGAGTTGACTTGCCTTATCTAAAGGATATGTTCTCACTAATACTTGTTTGACTCATGAGAAGGGTTGATTGAATTAGGCTTGGAAGCCCATGGTTAAGAGGCTTACCAAGACTTGCTCCCCACTAAACTCCCAAGAAAAGTTAAAGTCAAGGCTGGCTTTCAAGCATATAGGACGAGCCAACAAATGCTATAGTGACAAATTTTGGCCAACACATATGTCCACTGGTTTTAGGCATAATTAAGGTGAGTAAGGCCCATCAAACCTTTACCTTGAGATGCACCATTGTGATGAGGGACTTTAATGGTGAGCAGGTAAGTTACCGAGCTGACTAAGGTATTATTACTTGACCTGATTAGGGTATTTCCCCTTGAGCCATTGAAGTAGATGAAATGTGCTAAGTGTCACAGGTTGGAAGTTTCACCTCTCTTAGACATCCCGTGCGGCGTTCAACCATTCTTTATTCATACTTTTATCTCATTTCTGGATGGTGAGCTAACCTTCCCTTCCTATTTTCCCAAGATTTATATTGAGCTCATTCCTCATTAGAAGAGCTCTCATTCGGCTTTACCATGGTCCCTTTTATGATCGTGGGGACGAACTTTCTCAACCGGTTTTAGCTTACCATAGCCATCATTAGGAGAGTAATATCAATTCATGACCAATTTGTTCATAAGTGACCAAACTAACCTTCAAAGTACCCATACTTTTAGAACAAACTACCGTATGGATATCACTCATTACACTCTATGCCTAAGTTAATCCCTCCATGCTCGCTTTAAACTCTTGGACTGCGACACTCTCTCTTACTTAAATTCATGAAACTCTCATTATGAGGCTAATGTCATGTTGCTACCTACTCCATAAGATCGCCAACCCTTCTTAACCCATTATTAGGTTTCACCCAGGATCATCTGCACCAAGACTTTAGGCTTCCATAAGTTTCCTCTCACTCTCAACCCTCTCTTTGTCCTCCTAAATCTCCTCTTACCGAGTCATCCAACGACAAGGAAACTCACACCTACTCTTCATAAAGACTTTAGGCAGATTTTGTCACAATTGACTTGCTCCTCCTCTTGAGCTTTTCCTACATAAGTCCTTCGACTCACGACACAGTTGTCCTCTAACAATGATGTCCTCCCTCTAGTGGTAGCTTCAAGCTTAATCTATACGAGCCCTTTTATCAATAAGGCTACTTGCACGCGATTTTTTACTTCACTTAGGTAGTATTTAGGTGGCTCAATGAAGCTTGGAGCATTATAGCTCTGATGCTACTTGTCACGAGTCGAGAGGTTCACCACTCTAGGACATCCCATGCAACGCTTAATCATTCTTTATTTTATACTTTTACCTTATTTCTAGATAGCGAGCCAATCTTTCCGTCCTATTTTCCTAAGACTTGTTTCAAGCCCATTTCTCATTAAGAGAACCCTCATCCGACTTTGCCATAGTCCCTTTATAATTATGGGGACCAACATTTTCAACTGGTTCTAGCTTGCCATGATCATCATTATGAAAGTAGCATTAGCTTTCAATCAATTTGTTCATGGATAGCCAAATCCACCTTTAGAATAGCTGTACCCTTAGAACAAATTACCTTATTAGTGCTACTCACTATACTCTATACTCGAATTAATCACTCCATATTTACTCTAAACTCTCAAATCACGACATTAAGCACACTTCCTCTAACAATTACTCTTTCATTGTCGCTTGTCAATTATCAAATTCAAATCTTCCGTGCACACATGAATCAACGCATTTAATGTTAATGGACACATGTCTAGCGAAGAAGGAATGTACCTGCAGAAGTGCAGTTGATCTACATCCATCATCACAAGCCTTCATCTAAGCTGTACCTACCCTGCTGTTAAAAAATTAGGCTATTTCTGTTGAGGGCTCTACGAAGTTGTTTGCCTACACGTGAGAAGCTAAACAGGCTTTTTCGAAGGAACCATGCTTTTTTTCAAATATTAGGCAGACTTGGGTAATTCTTGATCTAGAAAATGTATTGGGCTCACGTAAAATTCAGTACTTCTTTGGACCAAAATAAAGTTCAAGTCTTCCGTTTTCATTGTAAGTTCAAACTAGAATGACCCATTTTGTGATTTCTGGCAGACATATATTTTAATTCCCAGCGAAAGTTACTCCAGAAAAACTTGGTCAACTAACCTTGTATTTGTCTAGCCCGTCTTTTAAGTGTCACATAGAATTAATAATTGATGTTATAATATTGTTGTGAGGTTACTTGGTTATCTAAATAATATCTCAACTATGTATTCGTCAATTGGGAGAAATTAAAAACATAGTAATTGTTTCTTTCTTTTCTTTTTTTTTTCCAATTAAACTATTACACTTTAGTAATAATCAATTGTTTCTAGATGAAGCCGACAACGTCAGCTAAAGATAAAAGAAAAAATAGGAAGCTTCAAAAATAAGGCACGAGATTCAGGTATAAATGTAACTCATCATAGTCAAATGCAGCGGCTTTGTCGTTTCTTGTAAATAATTTCGCCTGCCAATCTCTGTTCCATTGTGTGTGAAAAATTGTACGTTTTCTTTGTAGAAATCTTGGGAATCCATTGAGTTTCTGTTGATTTAGCCTGTTTTGTCATTTACACACAGACGCATAAATAAGAATATTCTATATTCCAGAGTCCTCTCAACCCGTCTTTCTTTCTTCTTTTTTTTTTTGTTATTTTGGCTTGACATCAGAGGCTGATGCAGTGATAGCTCATCATGAGATGCTCTTGATGAAGAGGAAATGAGATAATTCCTGGACAGCCAGGTTTTCCATAAAGCAAATACAAAGAGAACTGGGGCAGGATCAAAGGTAGAGTCGGTAATGTGGGTCAAATGGGTCGGTCTGCTCTGACTCGTACTGGTCCGCGGGTCATTGCGGGCTGGCTTGTAGTGGCCTGCAAGATTGCGGGTTAGCAAAATCGGTTTGCCCCGTTCCGTAGGCTAATGCGGGCTGGCCTGCGACGATCCGTAAAATGTTTTTTTTTTTTTTAGAGATTTAGATTTTAGAGTGTATTATGTAAAAATAGGATATGCTAAATGAATTTTTTTTTTTTGTTTTTAGATAAACCTTTTTTTTTTCTTTGCAAGTATAATTTATATTACATATGTTAGAAAAAAAACTGTTGAAAATTGTTTAAATTAGTGCTTCTCAATTCCCACATCTAAATAAACTAGGTTCATTGCAAATTTGCAAATTGCAATTGCTCAATTTTTCCATTCACTTTTCTTATACAACTTCAATTTATACGTACTTACTCTTAAGTCTTATTCTCATATGATAGAAAAGAAAACAATCTAAAACGATAGTCAAGCAATTATAGCAATTATCATAAAGTACTTTTCACTAATTATGTAGGAAAACAAAGACAATAATGAAGGAGATAAAATCACATATATAAATCAATCACCACATCAGTCATGACTATCATCATTATCAATAACCAAATTGGAGTCTCCCTTTGATGATGTAATCCTACTCCCACCCACACTCCCATTGTCTTCTTCTTGATTTACAATTTACGATATTACACATATAATTAAATTAGACAATAAATGCTTGAAACAATAAGTTAAAAGAAAATATTACCAACAGAATAAAAATAAATTACCTTCACATGCAAATCCTTGTAACCAATTTTGTGTACAAATTAGAGCTTCTACATTGGCTAGAAGCATAGATTTGCGATACTTATTAAGTACACGAGCGTCGCTATTGAAAGCTGACTCTGGCACTGTAGTAGTAATTGGAATGCTAAGCACATCGGAGGCTATGATAGATAAATCAGGATATCTCTGGCTTTGACTCTTCCAATGTTGTAATACATCCAATTATGAGTAGAAGTCCATATCCGTTACTAGCTCATCTAGATAAATATTCAAAAAAGATTTACTACAACTTTGTACTTTTACTTGACGGTATCGAAATTCCTACATTATTAAGGAAAAAATTAATTAAATACTAATATATATTATGGAAAAAATATAATTGAGAAAATAAAAAAATTATTAAACTTACCATCAATGTAGCAAAATCAATCTCCAAGCCCTTCCCAACTCTATGTGTTGCTACTCCTTTACTGCTGCTACCTCCAAATGTGTCTTGTGCTTGAGAAGATGATCCAACTTGATGGCTTCTAGTTTTAGATATGTGATCTGTTTTACTCTTCTCATATTCTCCATAGAGTTTATATAACTTGCTCTTTATGTAAGCCAACTTCTTTTCACAAGTGAGGGGATTAAGTTTATTAAAACAAAAGTTCAAAAAATCAAACTTCATTCGAGGATCAAAGATTGCTCCAAGTGCAAGGATAACACTATAATCACTCCAATACTTATCGAACTTTTGTTTCATTCTAATAGACATCTCCTTTATGACATGATCTTCACAACTTAAATTTTCATTCAACAAACATTCAATCCTCCATACTTGCAAAAAATAGTGGTTTGATGTTGGATATGATGACTTTAACATCAAATTGGTGATACTATGAAATGGGCTCAGAAACTTGCATATCTTTTTTGTTCTTTCCCACTCATCAATAGTTGGACAATATTTATAATGACGATCATTCAATTGAAAGCAAGAAAAAGCACATCGATACTTGAGTGCGCTATCAAGCATAAGATAAGTGGAATTCCATCTAGTAGTTACATCCAAGCGCAAACCAAGATTTGTATCAATGTTGCCAACCTGTTCAACACACTCCAAAAAGTGTTTCATTTTACTCTCGGAGCTCTTCACATACTTGACACTTTCCTTTACTTTATGTAATGTTTCACTGCTTATAGTCAATCCTTCTTTAACGATCAAATGAAAAATATGAGCACAACATCTAATATGAAAAAACTCACCACCACATAACAAAATATGCTGTAAGTTCAATTGCACTTTTAGAAAATCTTGTATACAATCATTTGTATATGCATTATCTAATGTAAGGAAGAATATCTTCCTATCTATACTCTAATATTTCAAAAATTCATATACTTTTTTCGACAACTCAAACCTTGCGTGAGGAGGGAGCATTTTACAAAAAGCAAGAATTTTATTATTCAATTTCCAATTGTCATCCACATAATGTCCAATCAAACAAATATATCCCTCACTAGTGGAAGTAGTCCATACATCAGAAGTCAAACATACTTTCCCTGGAATTTTTTGCAAAATTTGTTTCAAATTCTTCTTTTGAGTCAAATATAAATTCCAAACATCTGATGTAGTAGTTTTTCTACTAATTAGCTTATAATTAGGATTATATAGCCTTATAAACTGTGTAATCCTTCTATACCCAACAAATGAAAATGGCAGATCATATTCAATAATAGCCATAACCATTACCTCACAAGCAAATTTAGGATCTGGTTTTCTTGATCTTAACTTGCCAGCATGATCAATTATCATATCACCAACATCATTATATCTAGGAATTTGACTCAAACGACATTTTTCTCTATGTCAATGTAAAGATGAAGTTCCATGTGAATGTGTTCCAATAACATATTCCTTCTCACATGCTTTACACTTAGCCCTATTTTTACCATCATTCCCAATACCAATTTTTGTAAATATTTCCCAAACCTAAGAAGAAGAGTTACCTACTCGAGCCTTCTTACTTGCATGTTCTTCGGATTGAGAAGATCCTGGCTATAAATTACCGTTATACCCACCGATTTCAGACACATCATCCACATTAATAGGTTCCATTGTAGTCTCATTACTTGGAGGATCCATTCTGTAAATATAGAAAATGTTATTAGTAGTAGTACATTTATTTATAAAATATAAATATAGTCACTCCACGTCTCCACCGGCTACCGCATCAGCGTCATCCAAGCTACGATCGATGGCCATAGGGCCACACCACACCCTACACCATCCAAGCCATGGCCGATAGCCAAATGGCCACACTCCAAGCCACGGCCGACGGCCACACTACACGCTCCAAGCCATTGGCGTCACCTCCACCCCATACGGCTACACCACACTACACCACACCACACTCTCCATTAGACCGCCGTCACCCCATACGGCCACACTACACCACACTCTCCATTCTCCAAGCCACCGCTACCGGTGTCCCCCCCACCCTACACAGCTACACCGCATCGCACCACACTACACTCTCCAAGCCATTGGCGTTACCCCACACAGCTACACCACACAACACCTTACTCTCTAATAAAAGTAAAAGGACAAAATCTATTGCTTTACCTTAATTAACGTCTAATGAGGACAGTGGCACGAAGGAAATGGAACAGGCGATCGGCGGTCAGCGGAGTGGAAATCTCAAACCGTGAGGGCTGAGGAGTGAGGACAATTAGAGAAGGAAGAGTGGAAGAGGAGAGGAAGACGGAAGCAAAAGTGGAAGAGAACGAGGACTGTAAGTGTGAGTGTCTAGAGCCGGTGAGTGCCTCGTGTCTACTGTGGCCTATGAAAGAGGATGAGGACCGTGATCTTTGGTCCGTGAGTGTAGAGGGATGACGGATGAGGGAGTGTGAGTGTGTGAATGTGATTGTGAGTGTCTCATGTGAGTGTGACCGTGTCTGCTGTGTGCTGTGTTGTCTGTGTCGTGCTGTGTGCGTGTGGTGTGGGTGTGGGTGTGGTTGGTTGCTCCTCCTCTCCTTGTCTTTGTCGAAGTCTTCAGCTGCTACGGGCTGCCATCTCATCACTTCAGTCGGCGTTGGCATTATCTCGTCAGTCGTCAATCGTCACGTCACGTCGTTACACTGTGTCACATAGATACAGTACAACACAACAATTTTTTTTTTGTAGGTCAGCGGGCTAACCCATGCCCGCGTGAGCTTACCCGCTTCGCCCTATAGGCCACGCGAACGCAAGCTAAAATTTTTTGCCCACCCCACATTTTTTTGAGGGCTCCGTGGGCTAACCCGCGAACTCGCTTCGCAATTACCGGCTCTAGTCAAAGGCTAAGTTTATCCTCTTTTGTTTGCTTTCCAAAACAGCAGATAAGGCCATAGTGAGACCCATGAACTCAACTAAACAGTGAGTTACTTCAAGGTGAACATGGACTTTTGCTTAAAACGTTTTGATGATATGGGCTTTAAGAATTTGGATCGACTTTCTATTTTCTCTTATCTATCGCTGAAAAAAAAAAGAAAGAAAAAAAAGGCATTAACTCTTAGTTTTTCTCTCACTCTCACATTCATTTATATGCATATCATGCATTCCAAATAAGAAAATCCGTATACTTAGTAGCTTTCCCAATACAAATTACAACAAAATATATTACCCAAAAATTGCAATTAAAGTAAATAAAATCAACTAACGTCCATCTTTTAAGTCTGACTTTAACTAATGGAATATCAATTTGCATGTATTGAAAACAATAGTTAAGCTAGAATATCAATTATTAAATTGTTAAATCGATCTATCTTCTCTCAATCTCTCTCAAGCGGGTTCATACTCTTAATAAGAATGGTTACAATTGTTAGGACCATGACAATCTTATCAAGTTAATTTTTGATTAAATATTCTTCATCCCATTCATCGATCACTAAGATGATTAGACGAATACCATTAAGCCCAAGAGTGTATAGATGCTCAAGAATGCCTTCTTATTTGATGCAACTTTGACGTTGGAGAAATGGTATCTCACTGTAGGAACTCTACTTTCAAAGATCAAACAACTACTCAAGTGAATAATAAGTTCAACTACTCGAGAATTGTTAAGTCCTCATTCTTGACTCATTTATTTGTCACTTATGTGTTCGATACTTTAAAACTATTTGTTTTTCCTTCCTGTGATTCTCATCAAGTCATTTCTTATTTGGAATACTCAATAGCGAAACTAAATGGACGTCGTAGTAAATGAGGAGAGAGGAAAGTCTAGGGAAAACATTGCTACAATTTTTTTAGCACTAGCAGCGGTTGTTAGATCTTAAATGTCATTCACAAAGAAACAAAATTGAAGTAGTCTAAATGGAGAAATTTTCTTCTACTAGTACAAAGACATGCGCATGCACTCTTAGTAATGACTATGGATAATTTGAGTAAAGAGAAATCATTTTCCTTTGTTCAAACATTACATGAATTACCTTTTAATTTATACAATTGCAATAACCAAGAACATTTTCATACCTTTTTATACTTGACTTTATTATTTCTTCAAGGGAAGGATGTAGACCACACTGTCAGGAGACATAGAAGGCAAATTCACCTTATTGAAGTTACTGTTAGAATTATTTATTAAAAAAAAAATCTACTCATTAGTACAATTATAGTGTATTTTATATACACACGAAAACTTTGTTAACAAGTACATCCATAATGATAAAGAGAATTTTAATTTTTTGGGAAATGGTAAGAGCTACTAAGTGCACTTTGTAAGAGATTATATATATATATATATATATATATATATATATATATATATATTATGACTTTTTATTATAATGCACAAGTTAATTGAAATTTAAATATCATTGTATAAGAAAATTGAAAAAAAAAAACTTATGCAAGTTTTGTTAGTAATAAAAATAAATCATAAAAGATGTTTAATTTGAATGAAAAAGGCAATATGATACAAATAAAGTATTATATAATTTTCAGTGATCACTTTGTGAGGTTATTTTATAGGAAATATTAAATAATGTGATTTTTCAATATAAGTGAATAGACTATTGATCTTTCAACAATTCTTATTCATTTTCAAAAAATTAATTATAAGAAAATGTTAGTACAATTGTTAATATGACCCTTATTATTTGGGTGTAGTAACTAATGAATATATAGCATTGTTGGAGAATTTGTTTGGTTAACTATAATTTTTTTGATAAATAGAATTTAATTTTATTAGTTATTAAAAAAATATAAAAAGGAAAGCAAAAGGAGAATGAAACCAGTTCTTAAGAGACAAACCTCGGTAGGAACCACTTATTAGCATTTCACAGCAACTTCATCATTCATGCAATATAAAATAAAAGTAACTCTTATAGAGTTGTGCAAGTAGGTTTTCTTTATCTTTTTTCTTTTTTTTAGCCAAAAAAATGTATTTATTCATAAAAGAAGGGAAAAAAAAAAAATACTAGCACCATTAGGTGGTCTAGATCCAAAGTCATGGCAAAGAAGAACTATTAGAGGCGTAGAGGACTTGACTCTCTAAAATTAATGCTCCTTCCCTTCCTAACCTAGTGGCTATCCAATTTGCACTCACATTAGCTTCTCATTTTATTAGGCTAAAAGAACAAATAGAAAAATAACATCTAAGATTTAAGATGTCTTCCACTATGAATCTAGTCTTTGATAGTCTATTCATCTCATTAAACAAGTGAGTTAAATGGGCTAATTGGCTCCACTCATTTTAACCTATGAGTTAAATGCGCTAATCTACTACTAAAATTTTAGGCCTAGCAACTACATAATTGTAGTTAGTGGGTAAGTCAACCAAACTACCAATCCCTGATATTTAATCCATTTATAAAATTTGAGGGATTAAGTGAGTTAACCTACTAAGATGTAATATATAAAATGTAATATATTTAGATGATAAAAAATAAATAATTATCCTAAACATTTATATATAGTTAGCAATGCAATTTTATTCGTGTTTCCATTAATTAAATGTAGCTACATATGGTAGTTTTTTTATTACTAATTCAATTTGCTTTCTTTTATTTTATAATTCTAATTTAATAGAAATATAAAGTATAAAGGGAATATACAATAACTTTGTCTAGATTGACTAATCATTATAGTTCTTTCTTATGCAATTACTGCCAAAAGTAATTAATTGTTCAATGTTCAAAATAAAAGCATTATCTTAAATAGAGTTATATATCAATAATTAATTATTCCTTTTACACCTTTTTTTTCTCCTAATTTCTTATAGGTTCACGAGCCAACCAAACCAACAGTGGATTGACTCAATTTAACATGTAGATTAAGTAGGGTGGGCTAATGTGGCTTGCATTTTAAAAGGGATCCTAACCTTTTTTTTCTTAAAATTTTTTATAAAGATAAAAGGCTAAACCATATGATTGCCTCATTTACATAGCTCTATTCTCATAAATGTAACATACATCACCAATTATGCCTAACATCACTGTACAATTTGCTCTTAAACTATGTTTCTATTATGATATTTAAAGAAGTCATATCAGGTTTCTATATAAAGAACATTTCCTAAATTAATTTGCGTAAGAATGTGAAAAATGTTGCTAGTGCTATGCAACAATAACTATATGTTGTTTTGTCCAAATATATTTTTAAAATTTAAACATTTTTCTATCAATTTAAGAAGATTTATTTTATTACTTAATCATGTTCATGTCATAATATTATATTTATTGAAATAATATTTGTAAGCAACAATAGTATATGTACGATCTACAAAATCGTAAAGGTCTCGGATAAATTGTTTTGTTATTGATATAGAATGTTTGATTCCAATTTTTAGATATATAATAAACTTGTAAAATATTCGCAATTTACATGAAGGCTAAAAGAAACATGCAAATATTTTGGAAAAAAAAAAAGGTGAATCCAACAAAACCGATTCTACAACCCTCTAACATCAATTATATCCATGTCAAAATTTTCATCAACGATGTTACTCATTCATGCTTGTCCTCTAAATTGATGAACATACCATCACCAATCTAACAAATACAATAGATGTAGCAATTTCACACCCTCTTTCCCCTTAGCTCATCATGTTTGGCATCATATGTTTTTCATGACACTCTTCCATGTGGATACCCAAAAAAAAAATGTTTAAATCATCTAAAACTCGCACACAGACGACCTGAAGCTCCACCTCTATCAAAAATCTTATGTACTATTTCTTCATTGAGAACAATTTTATTTTATTCAAAACAAACTTACAGTTAATATGGCTATAAAAATCAATGCAATGAGAATTTTAATGGTCAGATGTGGAGTGAATGATCTCATCCATAGAATTGTAGAATAACGTAAATTTATAGCTTCTATAAAAGTTTTCTTAATGGTGCAAGTAACTTGTAAAGGTAGGACAACACCACTTGTAATTTAAATGGCATTGATCCAATTAAAATTTTATAAAGGGGATTTGCCAAAATCATTTTGAATGACTTTACTATTTAGTATAAAGATTGAAACATACTTATAGACACTTGTCTTTTTAAGAGAGTAAGATGTAAGGTTATTCAATTTGTGATTCTAACTAAGACTGAAATATATAAAATTGGTAAAATCGTAAATTTCCAATAGAATCATAACTTTATAGTATCATATATTTATACGTATGATTTTAACAAAAGTTTACACCAAAATAATTTTGCATTTATTTAAACTAAAAAAACCTTTATAAAATCATAAACTCATAAATTTGTATAAGTTAATCCGCGATTTTAATAATCATGATTAGATGTATCATCTTGGTGTTAAGTTTCAACTATATATGATAAAAACATGTTAAATTTAATGAATACCACTTGTTTTTTCCTCTACCACTTTACCAAAAACTTACCCTTATAATATATTATAGATTCTTTTTTCTTTATGTTTTATATGCCTTTCATTAGGATATTTATGTCCACTTATTATATATAAAAGCGTAAGTAAACTAGGGTTACAATTCCAAATTTACTTGTATATCCTTTTTATTTTATCTACCAAAAGCTTACATCCTTCAACTATCATTATTGGCCCATTTACTTCGTTGAAGATAATGGATCTATAATAGAATAGCTATTATTGGGGAATAGTTATTGCAATGAATTGGTATGATGATGTTTACTTGAATATAATATAATTTGGATTACACTGTTTACTTGAGGGAATAAAAGAATGAATAAGGGTGGGATGATATTACATTATAATAGTTTATTTCAATCTTTCCCATATTTTTGTTGCTCTATTAAGGATTTCCCACATAAATTGTATTTGTTAAAAAAAAAAAGTTCCTTACTCTAACGACGGACGAATTATATATATATAGAAGTGACGATGGATTATATATGTGTGTGTGTGTGTGTGCACAAGCAATAACGGACGACGACATATTATATATATAGGAAGCGATGATGAACAACGATAGATTATATATACATATGTGTGTGTGTGTGTGCAAGTGACGGCGGACAGATAGCAAGCGACCAGAGAAAAAGTTTTGATCGACTAGAATGGATTTAATACATTGGAGCCTAGCCAACTTGAACTTTCCCGCTTTATGGCTAAAGCAGATTATGAGTTATATTACCTTTACTTCTATTGAAATAAATTTTGAATGGAGCTACTACTAATGCTTTGTAGCCATCTTGAGGTGTTCGACAAGGTGATCTGCATTCTCCTTACCTTTTCATTATTGCTATGGAGATTTTAGTTTGATTAATTACTCAACATGTCAACACAGGATCTTGGAAACCTATCAAATTTAGAGGTTCAATGGGTAGTCACACTCACATATTCTTTATTGATGACATCATTTTATTTGCAAAGGCAATAGTAAGGCAATTCAGAATGTACTTGGAGTTTTTTCCTCATGGTCGGGTTGAGGGTTAATTTTGATAAGTCTATGGTTATCTTCTCTCTAAATACCTTTAGCTTGGTAAAAGTAGATATTTCTAACAGTTTGGGAATGAGGGAGGTAAATGAACTAGAGAAAAACTTAGGATTTCCATTAGGCAATGGGAAAAAAGCCTAGCACTTGAGATTTTCAGTTGCTACTAGACAAGTTTGTGTAAATGGGGGGTCATGGTAGGAGTGATCATGTGCGTATCACGCGGGTACCACCTTGCACATGAATTCAGATATGGCACGTGATGAGATGACTAGGGAGAGAGAGGCAGGGAGAAGGAACAGGCAATCTCAAGCGTCTTGAATACACAAGTGACAGATAAGGGAGCTAAGGGACCTTAAGCGTCAACCTTGCAGTTTTTGGGCAATGGAGATCGTTCTTCGTCTAATCTCTTGTTTAATCTTTGAGAGTAGAAAACTTTTGGTGGAATACCGTTTCTTTAATCTCAAGAATTCAAAAAAAGGTCTCCCAACGAGAAGGAATTGCTAAGTATTTATAGACTCTTAAGCCTGATGACATCCGTTAGATCACTTTAGCGATCAACGGGCGAGATGCAGTCTGCTCAATTTAGGATTATCCTAATGAGCTTGCCATAAGCCCAAGACTAATAGTCTTCCTTAGAAGTACATGAGCTTTCTTGAGAAAAGTTGGATGCAGATAGATTGGTCTAATGATTTCTATTCCGAGCCCGCTAAGCTAATTCTCCCTAACTCATCGTCACAATTGGATTGGACTCATTAGGCCTTGTCACCTAGCCCAATATATTTACATAATATTTTTAGCCCTCTACATTTTGCCCCATGACCAAAATCCTTCGAATGAGACCGAAAGGGGTTTAGGCATTAGATAAGCTTTTTTAATAGCTATGAAATTGTTTAGCGTATGTACACTTATTAAATAGCTGCACCGCTACTATATACACATCTTACACGATTCATATTACAAGAGTTTGGAGCCAATGTTGTATATAATTTAGTTTTTTTTTTTTTAAATGCACAAACTTACAGCACCATTTAATTACGCATGTTTCCTTTAAGCTCATTGAAATGACTTTGCTTATAAAACAATATATCTATAAATTTTCTTTAATAAACTATCCATATATATATATTGAAGTATCTGGCTTGTTAAGTTATCTTCAATGTCTCTATTCTCCGTTAATGACTTCAATTGACTTGCTGATTCTATTTCATGGAAATGTACCAGCAAATTCACGTATTATGCACACATTAATCTTAACAAGAGCAGAAGTTCTGGATAATAATAATAACTTCATGTTTGGCGTTACCTTAGCATATCGTATATTTTTTATATACCACTAAACTAAATAATATATATATATATCTTAAACAATGGAAGATCACACTTATCTTCCCTCTTTATTTTCTTTTCTTTTGGCAGGTAATATTATTTCTAGCAATTATTTTTGTGAAACTCTCTTCTTTATATACTTCGTATTGCATCTAGTAATTATTTTGTTACCTCTCACGTTGTTGATTGATATTCTTTATGTAAGTCTACCATTCAATTGAATGGAAAGTGTATAATCAATCTTCAGATATAATCCTTCTTTTCCTTATTTGTCTTGAGACGATGGCTCTCCTTAACTTCACCCTTGCTTTATAAATTAGTCTGTTCATGCTTGAGGTGCTCGTGTTAGTGGTGGAGTGCTAATGGTCGTGCAATAAATATCCCTCCTTTTTTTTTTTTTTGAATTTTTATATCATTTTTGTATTTTTTTTACGGTTGCCAGTAACTAAGGAGTCATTACCTTCACTTTCATTGCAGGTTAGATTTTGGGATAAAGGATTATTGCTTTGCTTTGCTGGTCGTCATTGCACTTCAGCATTTTCCATTGTCGGACGTCGTAGGTAAGGTTTTTCCGTACTCGTCATTTTTCTCGATTTTTTTCTTTAAAGAGGGCTCAATTAGAGTTGATATTTATACATTATTTTCTGACAATAGTGCATACATATTTTGTGGGTGTAAGTAGGTTCCTATGATTAGAAGCTTACACTTCTAACGGCTACATGGATTCTAATTCTCCCACTAGCTCAACTATCAACGATCTTTTGATTTCCCTACCTCGATGTCATCTCCCAAATTCAACCACCGGGATTCACAAATTATTACCTACTCCGAAGCAGTTTTGCCCAGTTTCTTTTTTTGGCTTATCAATGACTTATGCAGACCCTCTAGGACATTTCCTTTACTCCATTTAAGGCGTGGTGCGGATCCATTACCTGTTGGTACATTTTCAAAAGGCCCGAATTTATCCAATCAAAGAAGAGCTTCCTTTCACCCCTTGTTGAACTTTGGCAGCAGTATTTCTTCTCAAGATCTTCAAATATCGATGGATCAACAGGGCACTCGGAAGAGTGCTACTTCATGACAAATGCCTGAGTGCCACTTCGTGACAAATGCATCAGGGTCCAAGATGTTATGTCCAAAGTTAGTCAATACATCTAACAAATAGGAGGATTCCCAACTCTCTTCAGCACCAAGCATTCCAGTAACTTGTAATAAATCAAAAGATCCTCCATCGACCTCTTCATCACTGGAGATTGCCAAGGCTTCCTCTGGATATGCTTTTGACTCCAACTTCAGCAGTTGAAGTCGCATTCGAAGTCCTTGAAGATTAGCGCTGAGACTTTCAAAACATTCAAAGCCCGATGAAACATCATCTGTGAAAGGAGCTTCCAAAATTATGAACTTTTTCTTTAAGGTTGAACTTATCTTTCTTATGCTTTTTGACATCCTCCAAGACATTTCCCATGGATTCCTGTTCCTTCCGATATGAGCACCAGTCACAACATGCCGGTCCTCAAGAAGGAGCTCACCAAAGGAAGTTCCTGATACTGGTGCCGATAAGGATCTTACAAGGTTTCTGGGAGACAACTCTTGACATATTCATTCTTCATCATCATCATGCCCATGCCTGAAAGATCTAGTTTGCATTTCCTGTTCCTCAATAATTCCCGATTGCTTGAGCAATTTGTCGTATTTGTGATACTCCTTCTGTATGTTTCAATGGTCCTTTCCTTATGTGATGCAGTTGATCTATCGATGTCATCGACTGCTAGGGGCATCACGCTGTCCAGGATATCACATCACGCTCAGGCATCTAAGGAAGCTCGATTGAAGGGGCTTGCTAAAACACCTCGCTTGTACGCTTGAGTATGAAGGGCTCTACCCAAATGAGGGGAGCAAGAATAGGAAGCTTTGACGAGTGTAAGGGAGCCATTCGGTGCAAAAGTTGAGGTAGAACCGAGTTGCGTTCAGAGCTTCCAGCACAAACACGGCTACTTCAGTCTGCTGCTTTTGGAATTTCACATTTGTCGATGCACTCCGGCATGGTGAATATAGGCTGCCAGTTTAGTGGAAGGTGCGGAACTAATTGAGAGACCAAGCCCACCCTTCGGAGGCTGGGGGAAGGACAGGTAAGGTTGTTCCCCTGTTGTCGGTGTGGCGAACGATGGCAGTGGCTGTTATAACCTGCTGCGTGAACTTAGTTGATGCCTCCATGAAGTGATCCTTAGGTTCTTTGTCTGCAGTAACGAGCACGGCAAAATATCGTCCGACATGCACATTGAGAGACTCGTAATCGTCCTAAACGGTGTTTGAACCTTCCATTTCTACAAGCTTCATTGGGTGCCCTTGAATCCTGAAGTTGAGCGAGTTCTTCACCCCGACATTGCAGATTCATATTATCATTGCAATTGTCTTGTGTGGTTGAATTTGTGTCATAATTCTCAACTTGGTATCATTCACCAATACTATAGTCATACTTCCAGCCTGAATACATATTTTCCCAATCCTGGGCATTGATGCTTTGCTCATTTCCTGTCCCGTATGGAATACTGGCGGCATCTGGTCCTCAGTTTTTTTTTTTTTTTTTTTTTTTCTTACTAGTCTCTAGAAGCTCTGAATTTCCTTGGAGCAAGAGATCGGACATCGAAGGAAGATGGGAGATGGAGTGAGTCGGAGTTCCATTTCGTGTATTTTCGGGTATGACTTGTCTGATAATAGTGGGAAACTCCCAGCGGTAGATACCACGTCGACTTTTTTGGGGAATGTCTGATAACCAGCAGGGGTTCTTGGCCAAGTCTATGTTGTTTCAAGAATGTGACCGAGTCATTAGCGATGCAAGATGCCAATGCCATCCAAATGCTTCTTGATGGCTGCCGAAGATGCTACTGGATAATCTATGAAGAGGATTCAGTGGCACGTTTCTTCTCAGATGAGGATAGCCGACCTTCGTGCACTATGGATGATATGCCAAAGGAACCTGCAACTGCACTGATACCAGCAGTGCCTCTAGATGGATCTAGGAGCTTTGATATTTCAATCTCCCCAAGTAAAAGATTGAAATTGGCGTCTAAGAACGCGTTGCCACTATAATTATCTAGGTGGATGACTGCGACATGGTGAAGGAAAGCTAATAATCTTTGATGTCAGTTCGGCTTATACTCAGGTTGCTTGCTCGATTCATGTAGCAGTTGAGCCAATGTCATGTTAGGCAAGTAATTGTGCAGCAAGAGAGCAACATCTTCATAAATTACGAACCCGATAGGCCTCATTAGATTATCATGACAGAGTCTGCTAAGCCTCTCTAACTCTCTGATCATCTTATTTTGATGACGGACGATAGTTCGATCAATTGATTTCAATTTCTTCACGTATAGAGTTATCCATTCCAGAGGGCATGGGATCAACAATGGCACCAAAATTTCAAGGTTAAACTTTCAATGAGATGGTGGATGAAATATATGAATCCTTGGAAGACAATTTCGTAAGTAGAATCGGAGTTTATGACATGGGTGGTAGCAGTAAAACTATGATCACGAAACATATTCATAATCTACTTTTGAATAATCATTTCTTGACTTTTAGCCTTGTCATTTGGGAACTGTATCTGTAGACCATACGATTTCCGAGTTGCAGGAAGTCTAGCTAGGAAGCTGGACTTGCACAAAATGGGGATTAAGGAGAATGGGCTATTACACTACATAGAGAAATGCAAAATATGTGTTATGCTTTAATTCTCGATGATGTGTGGAATGACATAAGTCTTGAAGAAGTGGGAATTTCGGAGCCTTCCCACAAATGTTTCCAAAGGAGCAGCTCGAAATTTTTTTTTAGATAATCCGGTGATGATTTCTATAGAGTCATGTTACTGTACTCCGACACAAGGGTACATCGTTCCGAGATTGATTCCAATTGACTGGAAACATCCAGCTTGCTGCCTCCTCGGACCTTGCATATTGAGCTTATTAGCACACCTAGTGCCAAATCTAAGTAGAAGTCTACCTACAATCAACATCTAAAGATCTTTCGCGAAGCCATTTAAGACACTACTAGCAACAAAGAGAAGTTCGTCACAAATCATGGTCACCCTTCTCTTGTATGACCTCGTCAATATTAGATGACGCTGTTATTGTTATTTCCCTTCTGAGATGAATAATGATCTTCACCTTCTTCATTGCACAGATCTTCACCTTGATGTTTTGTAACCTTCGCTTTATAGTGTTTACAGTTTTTCTCATTTATGTCATCATCTTTTTTTTTTTTTTAATTTTATGTTCCGCCCTAAGACTAGTAATATTGTGCCTTGATGGGGAAATGCATTGAAATAATCAAGCAAAAAGACTTGTTGGTGCACTTAGATAGGTATCCACCACCGATCCCGAGTCCTTGGGATGCATGGTTGAATGAAACTATCTTCGAAGATACCTTTTGAGACAAAATCAAATGTTGAGAGCTCTGTGTGACGGCTTGCACTGATGGTATACTTCTCTTTATCGGATGTGAGCCCCATACTAGCTCGAGAGACGCCATTAACGCAAGTTCGATTTTGTGCTTTAGGAATGAAAGGAAGGAACTTCCCTTCTCAACCACCCAGTTTGCATTCCTCAGGTAGCTAACCTCCGGGTGGAAATTTTGGTAGAACATATAATCTCAAAGTCAAAGTATGTGACTCTTTTAGAGAAAGTTGTCATCTTCCGTACCATTACTACTTCCACCTACTTGTGGTTCCCACATACGAGCGGGTCGGAAGTGTAGCAAGCGATCATCTATCGCTGGAGTATTTAGACTCATACATTCGTCACTTCTTGGGGGGAAAATCACTTCAACACTTGAGGATGTGGTCTTTTTCCTGAACTTGACTAGTTTTGGGTAGACTAACATTACCTCTATTAAAGTTTCTTATTAGGGGTATAGTTTTCAAATGTCTTTACTGGATGCCTTGAAAGCTACTCGAAATAGCAAAAGGAAGTCTTATTTCTCTTCCTAGCTCGCATACTTCTTTAAGGAGCAAAGGAAGGATAAACCTTGGGTTTTTGGCCTGGGTCGTGGATAGGAGTAAATACTCTTATTCATTTTCGAGCATACTTGTATAATTATGTACTTATACTTTTCTCACTTTTTTTTTTCATTTTTTTTATAGGTATGAGCTTGTAGCTTTTATAACGTATAGGCTCTCTTTGTTTGTGTTCCCTGGTGGATTGGAAGAAGGTGTGAGCCCTTGGTTGTTTTCCTTAGCCATATGAATTGCTTAGGGTGAGTGCTTCACACTAGGTCCCTTTTACCTAAGCTCTTTGTATTAGCGCTTCGATCTATACCACAAGGCTTCTTTTCATTCAAAGGGCCGCTATGTGAACGTGTCGCATGTAGACCCGGTATTTCTCTAACTTTTCTTTTGCAAACAATTCTGGAAACACTTTATACCTCCTATCAATAGTGCTAAGTTTAACCTTGCTCTTCCTAGAGCATGAGCTTGGGTTGAAGAAACTATTGAGTAGGAACTTTTGCAGCTTATTGATAGTGAGTTAGAATTTACATTTTGTCTTTATGTGAAACGACTTGTTGGATATGAAGACAAGGTTGAATTATATCCTCCAAGCTTAAGGGATGGGGTAACCTTAGTAGATAGGCGTAAGGGCCTCCACAATTTTGAGGCAAGATTTATTCTATGGTGTACTTTAAGAAGTCTACCCTCCCTCCTAGATAACAAAGACTCCTCTGAGTGCTATCTGGAGCAAAAGGTTGTAGTATATTCTCCTCATAAGGTTGCATGCCAGCTTGGGTTTGACCAAGGGGTACCCCGCGTCACTAATATTACTAACAACTTCGAGTTGTGTTGTCGGTCATTCTCGCCAAGTGACTGCAGAAATATTCGTCCAAAAGTGCATCGGTTATACTTTCCTTCTATAAGTTGCTCTTGGGTTACTTCTCCTAGCTGGCTAACATATTGGTTGAATTACTTGTAAGACTTTCGAGTGTATGCTTTTGCTTCAGTAGATGATACACTTCGTGTGCCTACTATGTGCCATTAGGAGTTCTACCTTAAATTACCACCTAAACCTAAGCCTAAGCCTATTGGTGATGCCTAAGAGAATATTGAACGGGTGGATTAGCGATCAGCATCTCCTACTGATGTGGGATTAGGGAGATCCTCTAAGAATAAAGCCAGTTTCTTCCATCAACAAAGAATAGATAGGCCAAGCATACCTTTATTCATGAGGTAACATCCTTGTATATTTTTTGTCATTATGTATGTGCATGTAGTCTTTTTTATTAACCGCCTTTGTCTATTATATATGTGTAGGTTAAGATAGGCTTTGAAGTTTGCTTTAGCACTTCTACTGATTCAGCGACCATTTCAATTTGAGTTGACGATGATCAAGACTTAGTAAATTATGTGGAATCACTAGTTGAAGATGGCATAAGCGATGATGATGATTTTGAAGAGTTGCATGACTCTGTCGGGATGTTAGAGCACTTACTACTAATATTGATGAGCCAGCATGGAGATAAATGAGGATAATAATAACACCGATGCTAGTGACCATGCTAATGCGCTGCTTTGTTCTAGCACATATGAAGATAGGTTGTATGTATCTCCTATGGATATCCTTCTTCCCCCAATCGCTACGATGTCTCCTCGAGACAAGGAAGTGACTCTAAAGGTTTATGCCGTGGGAAAGGAGACTACATCCTTTTGAGGATTCACCGTGCCGTCTCAGTTATTGGACTTGTTGGAGACCCTTGATGCCATGGACAGAGACTTTTGGGCCGAGTCTCCTGTGTTAGGGACTGAGCTAGCTTGCACTATAGTGAAGATGTTGGGGGAGATCATGTTATTATTGAACAGGCCTTGGAATTCCTTATTAGAGGTAGAACTTGAGCAAGTGATTAAATGCATTGAGGGGGTCGGCTTTCTAAGTTCAAAATTAACAGCTTAGAGCCTATTACTACTAAAGCCAAGAGGGTGTTGAATTACTACACTATCAAGAGGTGACATGATGAACTGATGAGCGAAGTGCAACTGTTACAAGAAGCAATTAAAGCATCCAATCTTGAGATGAAGGCACTTTTAAGAGACTCAGATCTTAAGTCGTCAGTAAGCGTAGATTGACTTCCGTAATTCGGCATGACTATGCTTTTGTTTTCATTCTAAAGCATTACATTGAAATCAATAAAGTTGTTTGTCTTTATTTTGTTTTTATATATGTGTGGTCATGACTTATTCGCATGTACTTGCCATGAGTGATGCTAGTCACTATCACATTATTTAGTAAAGTTATTGTGTTACGCATCGAAGTAAAGCTTTCACTTGCTAGCAACAATACATTAAATGTTTGAAATAATCAATTGTGTTTAAGTAGCAATAATGGTGTTTATTGTGTAGTTCAACATACTAGCATCGATGGTTAAGAGGGTATTACCCAATACATAACCATATATTCTTTATTTCTAAATTTGTAGATATGGTTTTGCGGGCTAAGTATTTCATTGCACACTTGGGAGCATGTCTTTAACCATGTGACAGCAACGTAAAAGGTGATAGTTAATCATGTTTGTGCGCCAAAGAGATAACTCTCTAACTTTGCAGCAATAAGATAAATGAGTATTAAAAAGAAAAGCATTGAAAAGGCTCAAACAGTGTGAGCCATACATATGATTCATGATAATTTGCAAATACATCACTCATTTCACATATGAAATTTTTTAATGTATTAAAAATTGATAAGTACAGTGACTTTATCAGTTGTTGGGTTCAAAAGCTTACAATAACCACCGTCATGAACCTCATGAACAATGAAGGGGCTTCCTACTTTGTTGTGAACTTTGGTGCTAGAATACCCTGCCGCATATGCTTTGTTGCGCGAAGTATAACATCTCCTTGCTGAAAGGACCGTTTCTTGACCAAACGATCATAAGCCGTACTTAACCGCTATTTATAGTTGGCAAGTTGATGCTTGGCGGTGTCTCATCTCTCTTTTAGAGCTTCAAGATCGAGCATACATAAAATATCCGATTCAAGTTCAGCATTAATGGCCAATCTTGCAGATCGGACAAGAACTTCTATGGGCATCATTGCCTTGCATCCATATATATACTAAAGAAAAAGGGGTAGCTTGAGTGGAGCTTCATTTAGATGTCCTATACACTTATAGTGTCAATGGAAATTTGTCATGCCATTCTTTGTGATTTTCATGCACCATATGATTAAGTACTTTTAAAAGAGTCTTATTCGTTGCTTTTGCTTAGCCGTTTCCTTTTGGGTAATAAGGTGTGGACTTCACGTGATTGGTACCATAGGAGGCCAATAGTTGTCATACTTGTGAGATGACAAAGGATGTACCATTATCTGAAAGAATGTGCTTTAGGATTCTAAAGCGGCAGATGACATATTCTTTCATGAAGCTTGCTATTGCTTGTTGTGTAGCTTTCTTTAACGAGATTGCCTCCACCCACTGGTGAAGCATTCGGTACCTATCAAGATCCAAATACATCCCCTAAATGGTGGATGTATTGGGCCGATCAAGTTGAATGCCGACGTATGGAAAGGCTATGGAGTAGTCAAGTTATGCAATGTAACAACGAGAGTATGGATGGAATTCTTGTGTTGCTAGCATGTGACACATCTCCTGGCAAAGTTGAATGCATCATTTTTCATTGTAGGCCAATAATACCCCAAACTCAATAGATGGTAATACAACTTCCTTCCTCTTTGATGTTCTCCACCATCTCTGGAGTGGGCTTCAGCTAGTATAGTCTCCGTTTTGAGTGGTGTGATACACTTAAGGGGTTGTCCCATGAATGATACCTTGTATAGCTGATCTTCATGCATGATATACCTCATTGCCTTACATTTTACTATGCAGGCATCGGTGCCATTCTACAAATAGTCTATGTAAGGACATCTTCAATCGTTGGCACTTGCTATGAAGGGGCATTCTCCTTGATCAGGAATCTTGGAGCATTTTGGGCAACTCATTTGCATTTAAGAAGTATCTTTGGCCATAGTTAGCCAGTAATACCCTATGTGTTGTCTGTAAAGATATAGGAATGGGCCTTCCTCTCTACACTAGATTTTGTGATACTTGTCTAACATCAAGCATGCTTACTTTGCACCAATACATCGCGATAAGCTACCCTCTGGACCTTTGAAGTATAGAATGCCATTAATGAGGACAAAAGTCTTTAAGGTTGTCAAAGAAGTTGCAGTAGGATGTGCTAGTTGACCCTTGATGGGAGTTCGCCAATCATTTGGTGTTTCTTCTTCCTCATTTAACAACTGCAAAGCTATGCACATAATCATTTTTTTAACAACTTGAATACTTAAACCATCTTCTTCAGCTTGAATAAGAACTTTGGATGCTAAAGTTGCAAGTGAGTCCACATATTGATTGGCCGATCATTTGGTATGTTCATATCTCACTGAATTGAATTTGCTAACCAAAGATTGTATTGCAGCCCTGTAAGGCGCTAGTGCTGGTTTTTTGAGAGCAAACTCACCGTTGGCCTATTTGATAATCGGGTTTGAATCATCACGAATGCATAAGTGAGATGCCCCAACACTTTGCACCAAAATGAGTTCGAGTAGTAGAGCCTTGTACTTAGCCTCATTATTAGTGCAATGGAAATCTAGCTTAAATGCTAGTGGTGTCTTTTGGCCTTCAAGGATTATCAATACTACCCCAACTTCTT
The DNA here is from genome assembly GCA_037954665.1 of Laguncularia racemosa. Classification (NCBI taxonomy): domain Eukaryota; kingdom Viridiplantae; phylum Streptophyta; class Magnoliopsida; order Myrtales; family Combretaceae; genus Laguncularia; species Laguncularia racemosa. The sequence continues at coordinate 1,150,249 of JBBMOL010000083.1, forward strand.
TCTTGGTACTAGCAGATGAGCTGTCAAACTATAATTGCCATTCCCTACCCAATTATGTCCTCATGGAATCCTCATGAAACTCTGCCGGGATCATATCTGTGGTGTAAGTCTCATTTGCCATAGGAAAATGAGCTAAAAGGTTTGCTAGAGCTTGAGACTTGATAGCCTTAGGTGGCATAACCGTAATATCAAACTCTAATAGGATAAGTAACCATTTTGCAATTCATCCAGATAGTACCAGCCGTGATAGCAAGCACTTTATCAGGTCGGAATGAGTGACAAGATTGACTTTATGTGCCAAAAAGAAATGACGCAACTTCTATATAGTAAATATTAGCGCAAGACAATGCTTCTCACAGGCTAAATAATTGAGTTCACTCCCTTGGAGGGATCGACTTAGGTAATATATAGGTCGCTCCATTCCTTCAAGTTCTTGTGCAAGTAAAGTACCAATGGACTTGTTAGTGGGTGTCAAATAGAAAATCATTAGTAAACCTTTGATAGGCATTGTCATCGTCTATGGAGACATGAGTATATCTTTTACCTTCTAAATGGCCTCCTCTTGTAGTTGCCCTTACTTAAACAGTGCTCTTTTCTTCATGAGTTGCTGTAGGGGATAAAAGATCTCGACTAGTGTTGGGACAAATCGCCTGATATAAGAGACCTTCCCCATGAATGTTTTTAATTCCTTCGGGCTAATGGGTGAAGGCATAGATCGTATAACCTGCACTTTTGTTGGATCAAATCAATCCCTTTTCTATGAACTATAAATCCAAGGAATTTGCTAGACGCTACACTAAAAACTCACTTTAGTGGGTTCATGTGCAATTTACACAATCGGTACCGCTAAAAAACCTTCTACAAGTGTATCAAGTGATCTCATGCCTGCCTTGACTTGATAACGATGTCATCTATATAGTCTTCCATGAAGTCATGTATCATATCATGGAAAATGGTTATCATTGCTCTTTGGTAAGTAGTTCCTGCATTCTTAAAAATTCCTGACTGGCGTCCTGAAACAGTACACTCAGCATCTCTAGTGGCTATTTTAATTTGATTGTAGCTACTAAAACCATCCATAAACGAGAACAACTTATGTCTAACTATGGCATCTACTAACATATCAATATTTGGCAATGGGAAGTCATCTTTTGGGCAAGCCTTGTTGAGATCACAAAAATCTATACAGACTTGTATTTGACCATTTTTCTTTCTCACAAGAACGATATTGACCAACTAGGATGGGTGCTCAATTGGCTCAATGAAGCCAGCTTTGAGCAACTTCTCAATCTCTTATTTGATTTGGACCTCAACTTTTGAGCGAAAAATCCGTTATCCTTGTTTTACTGGCTTAACCTTGATTGCAATGTTCAATCTATGTACCACTAAATTAGGGTCCAGTCCTAGCATTTCATCATAAGTCCATGTAAATACGTCTCGATACTTCCATAGTAACTCCACTACGTGGATCTTTAGCTCTTGCTAGAGATTCTTACCAATAAAGATAGGTTTTGGAGACTCCTTTAGTTTCCTTAGATCCGACTCTTCAATTTCATGAACCTGTGGCTTGAGTTGATCCTGCATCTCTAGGGAGGTGGGTTGGGTTTCTTGTATTGGTATGGGATCTGAAGAAGATAAACAAGCTTCTTCGGGTCCATTTCCTTCAAATCCTGTACACCGTCATAAATAAAACACTCTCTGCCCATCTTCTCTGATGAAACTCTCTATCACTTCATTTCTCCTTTGCTCCTTTTGACCCTCGCAAGAGCCTCTCATTCTCTTCTTTCTTGTAGGCTTCTCTTGAGTCTCTTCCCAAGTGGGTAGTGGTGTGCCAGAGGGTGTTACAATAGCAGTTTCTCCCTCTTCGACATATTCATCAAAGAATGCAACTTCGGTAAAGTATGCCTCATTATGCTCAAATGGATTATTCGTAGTAAGAATGCATACGTCCTTTCCCTTCTAATAGCCCTTAATGCACTGATGCCATGTTAAGGGTATGGGACTGTGATTGTACAGCCACTTTCTTCCAACTAGTAGGTGGTAGGATACAGGCACATCGATCACATGGAATTGTGTGGAGCTCTGTATAGGGCTTACTTTAAAGCTCATATTAACATACCCTACCGCGTTTGTAGATGTGTCAATGAAACTTTTGACGGAAATAGGTTGTCTCACTAGGCGCTGGTTGTCTATTCCTCCAGCCTTTAGTGTGTATAATGACATTATATTTATGGAAGAGTTATTGTCTATGAATGTCCTCTTAATGAAATGTCTATTTAGCATGCTTTCCACATAAAGAAGACAGTTGTGATTGGGATTCTTGGTGCACATGTCCGCATCAACAAAGAGAATTGCATTCTCATGTGCCTTTTCCATTATTCATACCGGCTGCACTAGACTATACTCCCTGTATTGTCTCTTTAAGATTTGGGAAGGGCAGTTGCTGCTGCAAGACGTGCATCCTCATTAAACCCTAGTAAGTTAAATTTTTTTTTTGAAGTTAGCTGTTTTCATCAAGGCAAATTCTTAGTCATAGCTTCTTGTACATTATGCACCTCACCATGTGACATATCTCCTTCCTTAGTACTAAGATTGTGACTGATAACACTTGCAATACCCTGTTGATTATTGTGTGCAGGAAGTGGATTATTACGGACATCATTATTTTCTATGATAACTTTCCCATTACAGACTCAATTATTGAAAATTTTCTTTAAAGTCCAACACTCTTTCATAGGGTAACCTACGAATCTATGATACTTGCAAAACTTAGGATCATTCTTTTTATTTTGTGTTGGTAAACGATCCACTCTTGAGAGCTTGATATTCCCATCTCGTAACCATTGGTCAAACAAAGCATGTACCTTTCCCATTAGGCATGGGCAAGGGGGGATTGATGTAGATCCTTGAGATATATCATTCCTTAGCTTCTTATTATCCCTAGGGGTCTCAACTTGGGTCTTGCTAGCAGATGTTGCTCATTTTCCAAACCTTCTATTTTCTCCTCGTTGTCTTGTAATAGAATTATTAGTTCTCCTTATAGTCTCGACTAGTGCTGAAAAGGAACTTAGATTAAGATTTTCTAAGTGGACTACGTACTTAGTGAACATCCCTTGGATGCAAATCTTCACTAACTCCCCTCTCATCACGTACATCTTGGATGTCCGGTGTGCACTTCCTGAAGTATTCTATATAATTCATTAAGTCTTCCTTGGGGTACCACCATGTTCTTCCCATGTTTGTGATCGTGACCTGTTTCTCAGTAGAGAAGAATTTCTCTAAGAATAGCTTACACATAGATCCCCATAAATTAACTAGCCCTGCAGGGAGGTTAACATACCGGGTGATGCCTTTTCGATTAGTGATTTGGAAAATTCTTTGAGTTTCAGGTCATCATCTAGCCTATATACTTCTAGGGTTTCGATAAACTTAAGTAAATGTTTTTTAGCGCTCTCTTTTTTGCCATTGAATAGGATGAACTTAGGACTAGCATAGTCCTTAGGATACAGCTTTTCAGCAATGTGCTGATTGTAAGGGAGTCTTAACTATGGTACTCCTACAGTGGACTTTGCTTGTATTTCTTTTAGGTCTATGTCTAAGTCTTCCTTCGTTACAAAGGAAGTCCTTGGAGTAAATACCATCGAAGTAGGTGTAGGAGTAGGCTGATGGCTAAATCCACCGAGAGCATTGGGAGGTAAGACATTTGATTGAGTGGTTTGGTCCTAAGGAATGTTCTCATCTATGGGAGGGTTAATGGGATGAATTGCATGTGATGGAGTTGCATGGACAACACCTTGCTGCGTCGTGATGTTGGTGTTTAGCAGAGCCACACCTTGTTGCACAGTAGCGATAGCAGCTAACACTATGACAAGTGGTGCAAGCATGGTCATAAGTTGATTTAGAGCCCTTGTGTTCTCCTGCATAATTTACATCATTTGTGCAGGATCTATGAGAGCCTCAAGCTATAAATTGCCTTGACCAATATTTTGCAACATTTGAGGCAGGTTCTGTTCCATCAGTTTAGTGTTAGGATCTTGTTCTTGATAGATATTGTTAGATGGACCTCTCTTCTTAAGGGTTGCCATTACTCTTCTGTCACTTAACTCCATCCTCAATGGAGTCGCTAAAATGTAGATGGGGAGGCCCGTAGAAGTGGTCATGTGCGTATCATGCGGGTACCACACTGCACATGAATTCAGAGAAAAGCGATTCAGAGATGGCACGTGATGGGATGATTGGGGAAAGAGAGGTAAGGAGGAGGAACATGCAATATCAAGCGTTTCGAATGCACAAGTGATAGACAAGGGAGCTAAGGGGACCTCAAGCATCAACCTTGCAGTTCTTAGGCAATGGAGATCATTCTTCGCTTGATTTCTTATTTGATCTTTGAGTGCAAAGAAGTTTTGGTAGAATACTATTTCTCTTATCTCAAGAATTTGGAAAAGGGTCTCCTAATAAGGAGGAATAACTGAGTATTTATAGACTTTTAGGTCTGATGATATCTGTTAGATCACTTTAGCGATTAATGGGCAAGATGCAGTTTACTCAATTTAGGATTATCCTAATGGGTTTGCGATAGGTCCAAGACTAGTAGCCTTCCTCATAAGTACATGAGTCTACTTAAGAAAGGTTGGATGCGGATAGACCGGTCCAATGATTTCTGTTTCGAGCCTACTAAGCTAATTCTTCCTAAGTCAGCCCAATAATTGGACCGAACTCATTTGGTCTTGTCACCCAGCTCAATGAGTCAAGCCAAATAATTAATGGGTTAGCCCAATATATTTACATAATATTTTTAGCCCTCTACAGTTTGGTAGAAAACTGGATGGATGGAAGGGTCGTCTACTTAGTATGGCTTGTGGAATCCTATTGATTAACTCAATTTTAAACTCACTCCCTATGTATTACACGCAGGCTACTAGTCTTCCCAAGTAGTTAATCTTGAGAATGGAGCAAGTCATCCGTACTTTTCTATGGCAAGGCAATGTAGGACGGCATAGAATGCATTAGATTAGTTGGGGGCGAATTGCGCGACCAAAGGAATTTAGCGGACTTGGAATACATAGTTTTGACACGTAGGATTGGAGCCCATAGCATTAACAGAGCACTGGCTTTTCGAACTAAAATGCTGCTTTGGACAAACTTATGTCATACTAAGTATAAAAAGCATATCAGGCCATTCATGCAAACGTGTTCTGCCTCATCCTCACCTCTGTGGAAGGAAGTGGTCTCTGCATCTACTCGGCGCACAGATCAGTGCTTTAAGTTGCTTGATGATGGTGGGGCTGTCAGCTTTTGGTTTGACAAGTGGCAAGGATGTGGGAAGTTGTGAAGTGTTGTACATGGGCCAATTCATGTTGCTGCCTTGAATTTAACAGTTCGGGACTGCTACATTAGTGAACTCCAATCGGATGATGATAAAGTTGGGTTTCACATCACTCCAATCATGAGAGAACTTGCAGGACTTATAGTGTTGCTGCCTAATGCTCAGGATCAAGTTATATTTCGGAATGATTTTGCATTGCAGGACATTTATCATGGATTGCATCTTCAGCAGCAAAGCAGAACTGGTGAATGGAAATGGCTGTGGAAAGCTAATCTAAGTCCAAAGCTAAATTTATTTTTGTGGAGAGTTTTGAATGATGTACCTACGGGGGCTAACTTGCAAAGGATTGTCAAGAATCAAAATTACTCTTGCCCACGCTCCAAAAGTCCTCATGAGGACTTGGATAATGTCTTTCGTAATTGTCCGATAATTCAGGAATTTTGGCAACAATTAGGGTGTAACATTGATCTACAAGATCTTCCATTCTTCACTTGGGTTACAAGGAGCTGCCAACTGCAGTGGAAGGACAAAACATCTATTCAGCCTCCTCATCCTTTTTTATTTGCGGTTGCACTGTCAACTATTTGGTATTCAAGAAATGGATTGTCGTTTGAGCAGCCAGACGTGCTGCTCATTCTTGTGCAGCACACTTGGGTGAGAGCTCATGAGTTGTGGACTTAACCATCGAAAACATTAGCTGCCCAAATTTCCAATGCATAAAATAGTTGTCTGGCGGCCACCTCCAATGGGCACGGTTTAAGATTAAATCTGATGCATCTGTTATAGATAATGCAGCTATCATTGGAGGTGTTTTGCGGGATGAGAAAGGCAGCTGGACTTTCGGGTATGGACGAAAGATTGGATATCTCAACATCTTACAAGCGGAATTATGGGAAATATATTGGGGTCTAAGTATGCGCGTCTGATTGGATTTAGGCGGGTTCTGTTAGAAACAGACTCCCGAATGTCTGCATCTTTGAAAGGCTTCAAATTTAAATATGCTAATGTCTTGAATGCTCGCAGGCTAAAGTAAGTCTATTCTCGAAGAATGCAAGGTTCAATACATGCCAAGGGAAGGGAATTTTGTAGCGGATGCTATGGCAGAGTTGCAGCACGCCATGAAAGAAGAAGCAATGGAAGCTTTTGTGCCTCCGGCTGATGTGATTTCCAAGCTAATCGCTGATATAAACAGGCTTGGTCATGTTAGGGAGGTTTTTGACAATGGCTAAGTATAATAGTAGGGTGTAGTATAAGGTCGCTCAATGGATCATCCGTAATAGGCAGGGACTACTCGTCCCAAGTTGCAGTATGTAATGTAATATATATTTCCTTTATCCATCCAACCCTCCCCCCCCCCCAAAAAAAAAAAAAGAATTTGTTTGTTTAATACAGAAAGAACCTCGATTATAATATAGCCCGAAACGTTTTATTTTGAGAACATTATTATATTTTAAGGAAAATTTCACCCATCTTCTCTTTGTGCAAAGGTCTTGGCAGCTATTCCTCTAAACAGCCACAAGTCCCTTTGCTTTATATGCACTCGCAGAACAAGAAAACAGAGAATACGGGGTGATAGCACAATACAATTATACATTTTTCCACGATTTAAAAGTTGTATTTACATGCATTTATTTGAGCACTCTTAGTAAAATAAGTGAAAAACGATTAAATGCGTGTAAATAGATCATTCGTACGATAATTAGAAAAGGACTAAAATCGGGGTTGAATGGAAATCAATTGATGTGTTTTCTTGCATTTTATGATATCCATATTTGAATGACACATTCATACCAGTTGAATGCCCCGAGAAAGAGCGTGAGAAAGAGGCCAACTGTCCGAACAGCTAGACGAGGTGTCTGGATGCGTCGCATGCACCAAAGGAGTCAATATCATTTGGCATTCTCATGCTGTCCCAACAATACGAAGCTCATATGAATATTAAGGTTGCATTTTTAAGTGTAGCTTTTAATCCTTTCCTCATTTTCCTTTTTCTTTCAAACTTTTTCTCACTAAAGATAGAACTTTAACTACCATGGAAAAGGGCGTATTTTAATGAGTTTAATTAAATCCAATGTAGTCAAACTCATTTATATTTATAATGCATAAATGTCACAAGAGGATAATAAAATCACAATCATGTACTTTAATCACAAAGTTAATCTTGATTAATCTTTTAGAATTGCTTAGTTTAGTGTAATGGCTTTTATTTTTCCTCCTTTAAAAACCAAAAGTTCAACTGTTTAACTTAGAGAAATATTGCAATAATTTAGTATTTAGTTAAAACTCTGTATGGATCATGACCTTGTATTGGCCACTATACCACACTTTATGAATGTTACCTTTGCATGCTATTTCGTAAATCATATTTTCTAAAATCATGTAAGTGCTAGTAAATAACACCATTTACACTAAAATGAACAATAAGCAATATGATGCCGTTATCAAGCAGCTTCAACAACTAATATTAAATTTGTGGTCTAACTTTAAGGTATTTTATTTCATTTGTTTTATATTTCTGTTAGATAGTATAGTCTAACTTTTGGTTCATTTATTTTTCAAATTTTCTCTATTTGTGTTTGATTTTTATGCTTTACATACTTTTGGTGAGTTTCTTCTTCTTCTTCTTTTTTTTTATGTTAGTTTTGAGGTTGTGACTTTGTATTAGTCTTGATTGTTTATTGCTATTAGTACTAAGATGACTTTTAATTGGATAGCATGTCAATATTGTGAAGATGATTACACTTCATATAAGTACCTTGAGCCCTATTTTTATGATGATACCTTTATTACACCAGCACACCCTACCATAGTTTGTAAGATCAGCAACTCGTAGATGCTTGTAAGATTAGCAAATCCATTAGGCATGCCTTCCTATGCTTAATCTAGCACTTTTCTAAGCTCTTAAATCATTTGCTCTAATGCTTGCCAAATGCCTATTAGGTGAGATCTAGGTTTCCAATACTGTATTTTATTAATTCATGGTTATAGTCAGTATTTGGGATCATTCCTAATGTAACTCAAGTTTGAATTTTTGTTTCACACTGGACATTTCAAAACCTTAGTTGAGAACCACTACTACCACTATCAATGTGTTATGCAAAGATGAGGGTGGTGAATTTATCAATAAAAAGTGTGAATTCCTCATTGACATTAGCATCCATACTCAATTGACTTCTATTACTTCGTAATAAAATGGCATTGCCTAATACAAGCACCACTACATGAATGATCTTGTTTAAATCATCCCCTTTCATGATCATTACCTACCATCTTCTAGATTGATGCCACACTTACGATTGTCTTTACAATAAACCATTTTCCTTCCCCCTCTTCTAACCAACAACACCTATATAAATTATTTTATCATTGAGTATCTGACAACAATCTCCTCCATCCCTTTGGTTGCTTATGCTACCCAAGTCTCATCCTTAAGTCTCCCAACAAATTGGCCACTCAATCCATTGCTTGTGTCTTCATAAGCTACTCTACGCATCGTAAGGGCTACCACTACCTTGATCCTCAAATCAATCATGTTCACATAAGTCATCATGTTGTCTTCCATTGATGTATTTTCTCTTTTCACACTTACGACCTCCTCTAACTTGGTTATCCTCAATATGAATTCCACTGCATGTAGCCTTTCATATTCTCTTATCCCTACATCAATTTGTTTAAGTCAAAATCACATCTTTTTCTAGTATATACCATGTAAGATACAAGACTAATCCTACCACCTTTAACCTTTATTTCCACCTTAGTCTCTAGCATTTCCATTCCATCCTACTCAACTCCACCTTGCTGTCGCTACTCTCTCTGCTACTCCTACCCCAACTAACTCTCTTACATCACCACCTATACATCCATCAATATCAACTCTATGATCACTCCCTCTAAAGTAGACATCTTTAAATCTAAATAGGAACTCAATCTTCAAATTGAGGCAAAACCTTTCAAGCCATGTCATAACATTGTGACTTTACAAGATCACCCATTTGGATAACCACCTTGAGATAAAAAGTTAATCCTTTCTTATTAGCAAAGTCTCGATCCTTCTCCTTCCCCACTGTAGGTAAAATGTAGTAAGCAACACTCATAAGTACCAATAAGTACACCTCTAAAAGTAAAATTGATTGCTAATTGTACCTTACTATATAAAGGTTTACCTAACATGAAGGCAATAATTGAACTAAAACTTATGATCCTATTGTCAAACCCAACACTATTTTCTTCGTGCTATCCTATGTCATCTCCTATGGTTAGACTGTTTTCTAATTTGTTGTTTAATATTCCTTCCTTCATGATTAACTAAATGAGTCTATATTTATGAAACAATTGCTTGGTTTCTCACATTATAGTGTCTTCATTGTGTGTTCAAACTTTAGAAGTCATTGTATGGCTTGAACAAGCCCTTGTGGCTTGCTTCCATGATTTCGGTAGTATTTATTGAACTCAAGTTGTTTATAGTAAGACTCAGATGCTCATGTTCATATACACTTAGGGATTTGACACCATTGCTTTTCTCCTTTACGTTGATGACATCCTTCTCACAAGTTATAATCTTGCCCCCCTCTTCTACTTCATCCAACTTTTTGTTGATAGTTTGCTATGCAGGATCTTGAGGACCTCCATTGCTTCTACAAATTAGGGTAACTAGTATTGCTCATAATTTACTCCTCTATTAAGCTCAATTTACTTAGGGATTGCTCAAGCGTCTATATGAAACTATCAAAACCCACCTTTATAGCCTATGCTTGACCACAACTCAATGCCTATAGCCTCCTATACTATCTAACCTACCATGTTCCATGTGATCAAATTTGCTCTTCAATACCTCACCATCTCTCAACTAGATGTTACATAAGCAGCTAATTAGTTATGTTACTACATGCATCCTTCAAATCCTAATAGCATATAGAAAGTTAATGGGTTCTACACTATGTTAGTGATGCGCTCTTCATGAGTCTTCCCATTGTTTGCATATCCACAACCATGATCACATATCATAGGTTAGTTTCCTTTAAACTTTTCATTCTACCACTAGTTATGTCATTTATCTTAGACATGATTATTCCTCCTAATGCTCTAAAAATAGGTTATTGTCTCTTATAGCTCCATTGAAGTCGAAAATATGGCTATTGCCTATGTCATTACTGTATCCAATTGGATTTATCAACTTACTCAAGAACTTGACAACCCAGTTACTATCTCATGTTCTCTATCGTGACAATCTTGGTGTTGTTTACTTCTTTGTAAATGTAGTCTAGTGTGATGATACTCAACAATGTACAATAACTATCATATTGTTTGTGAGAAGGTTGCCATCAAAGAGGTTTTCATTCTATATGATCCTACTTGTCACTAGTGTGTAGACACATTTGATGTGAGTCTTTTCAATGCCTACTTTTCTTTATCAATGCTTTAATCCCGCCTTGATACTTGCAACATGAGATTGAAGGAGTGTGTTACCATATATGTTGTGACATGAACATATTATTAGTATAGGAATATTTTTTAGTGGTCTTTCCATATTTTGTCTTTACTTTGTATGCTATACATATACTCTTCTACATAAATTAATTCAATGACTATGAATTCATGTAGATATTATTGTAGAGACTTTGGTTATTTCTACTTGTTAATAAACCTACTATGATAAGTTTTCTTTTCCACCACCACCACCACCCCCCCCCCCCCCCCCTAGCGTAGAGAATTATTTGTCAAAAAAATCCATCATAAAAAAAAAAAAAAAGAAAAAAAGCATCAGAAAAGGGAAAAAAGTTTAATATGGCATGTGAAATACCACTTGCTCTTCTTTTTGTCTTTATTTGTCACTCCTTATTTTTCAATTCTTTCTAAGGCTATAAACGAGTTGAGCTACTTGTAAGCTACTCAATACTCGAACTTAAGTTGGCTCAAGCTTGATTAATAAATGAATCGAGCTTGAACTTAAATTAATGCTTGTTTATTTAAATGAATTAAACTCAAACTTCTATTTAGACTAGTAAGTCGACTTGGAAAGAAACTCAAGAGCAAACTCACTTATAGTATTAATGAGTTGGCTAGTAAACATATTCTTTTAAATTGTTATCGTTTATATTAAAGGTAATGTTGGAGTGATTATCAACTCATGTCTTGAACCCCCGATTTTTTTTTTGGTTACCTTCATATTAAGGAGTAGTAAACTATAAAATATATTATATTTGGATAATGCATGATTTTGTATAAAGGTAACCATTTATTGTTGTCTTATGAGTTTGTATTTAAAATAATAAAATTTTAAATTAATCTTAGTAAAAAAAATGAAAAGATAAAATTTAAATTAATTTTGAGTTTTAATTTGAAGTCAAGCTCATTTGTGACTCGTTTATTTAAATTAGTTTGAGCTTGAGCTTAAACTTGTTTATTTAATTATGCTGGAGCTCAAATTCAGATTCGTTTATCTAAACTAGCTTGGGCTTGCTTATATAAATGAATTACGCTTGAATTTTAAATTTTTGAACAAATTCGAGTTCAAACTTAAGTCTATAATTTTCAAATTTGATAAAAGCTTGTTTTAGTTTGACTTGACTCAAGCTTAATAATTTTTACGCTTGAATTTTAAATTTTTGAACAAATTCGAGTTCAAACTTAAGTCTATAATTTTCAAATTTGATAAAAGCTTGTTTTAGTTTGACTTGACTCAAGCTTAATAATTTTTCTATTGATCAAGCTTGTACTTTTAAAATCTTAGCTCCGCATAGCTCATTCGCAGCTATCACCCTTTCTAAACTCTCTTTTCTTTTTTTGATTTCTCATCCCCTACAATTCCATTTTTCCAGAGATTCATGGGATTATTTTAAGATTTAACATGAATTTCTTTATCGAATACAAATTTCAAATATAAAAGTGGATACATACCTAATCGGCAACACTTTATTTAATATATATATATATTTTAAATTTCGTGCAAAGCATAAGCATGAAGGCTAGAATTAATTAAAAAAAATTGGACCTCGATAGTTAAAAACAAAAAGAAAAGCAATATCTTTTTAATCATTAAAAAAGAAAAAAAAAACATGGGAAAGAGAGAGAGAGAAGGCAATATCCTTGATGGCAATGTTTCGAAGTGCATTTATCCTTACCTTATCAAGTGTTGGACATACAAAAGAGTGCCAACTGCACATTAGCTTTGGATCTCGATGGATCTACCAGAGATTCCAGATACATACATGGAGTGGAATAAATAAGAAAAGAAGAGACAAAACATAAGAAAGCAACTAGTTGGTGGCCGGACAATGCCATGGACGGCTTCAAATATCTGACGGATGGGAGCAGTCCCAAAGGCAAAGGCTACTGAATATCTCCCCCACAGAGGCCCATCCACCCCTTGTGGGCTCAATCTCATTTTTGTTTCTTCTTACCTCAACGGACAAGGCATCCTTCCCTTAAAATATATCATCACAAAGTCTTCACTTACAAGTTACCACCACATTTTAGATGCTGTGTAATGTAACAACGGTTCTCACTTAATAATAGATAAATTCGAACAAAAAAAGATACTCGGTAAATTAAAAAAAAAAAAAGACAAAGGAAAAAGAAATGCTAATATCATTTTCATTTTCCATTTCTTATTTTAGCCCCGACAAACAAGGACACACAGAAACTACGGAAAATAACACCAAAACGACCGAAATAGAAAAACAACACAAGGACTTGGACTAACTCGATGAAAAAAAGAAAGCAAAAGAAGAAAAGGGACAATAATCTACCACGTCATAAACACATGCGGATCTTATCCCATTGGGTAGAAGATGAAGTTGAGAATCATCAATCATCAAATCATCATGGACTGGACCAAAAAAATAAAAAAAAATAAAAAAAATGAAAAAAAAAAAAAGGAAGAAGGAAAAAACCTCTGGAGCCCAAAAAGGCTTGCGTCCACAAGTTATTCACCATATGTCAACTTCTCCACCCTTATTATATTCTCCAAGACCCCATTCTCATTTAGATAGACAGGACCTACAATTAATTAGGGTACTGCATGCCATTTCGTTTAGGTTAGTTGTGAAAAATAATTGGATAATATTATATGTTTCGATTTATTTAATATCATTGCCGAATGCCGCCAATCATACTAAGTAAGTCGAAATAACCCAATTCTTCCCCACCCCCCCCTTTTTTTTTTCTTTTTTTCTTTGAATTTTTTATTTTTCAAACCCATGGTAGATTAATTCAGATCACGATCGCCCAAGCGCACGCTGGAGCACTTGCGCGAGTGGCCCGGGAGCACTCAAATGCGGCAAATGCCCCTCCACGTTGAGAATTTCCACCGTGTTCCGCCCCCCCAGGTGGTTTTTCAGGTAGTATGCTACCGATGTCGGGACCGACCGGTCTTTTGATGTTTGGATGATGCAGCAGGGCACTTTGACTAGGCCTAGGACACCTCTGAAGTCACTGTTGAACACAGTCCTAGAAACGAATAGTGTTATGTCGGGCCTCATGTTGAAGAGCGTACGGCTGAATTCTTGGACAACGGCTGGCACGTCGGCTCCTACGGCTAGCGGCGCAAAGCCGTTGACCCAAGCCCTGTAGTTGGCTTCCATTGCCGAGAACACTTTATCTATCTCCCCTTGCTCGAACCCTCCATGGTAGTCCTTGTCATTCAAGAACCTAAAAACAAATGTATGAAGAATGTCCATACACGTATTGACCATGGATCGGAGCAAGTGTTATCATAGCAATTTCGCACATGTTCTTCCGAAATTACACGATTATTATATTAGATAGATGCATGATTATATCGTTCTATGTCTTAAAGAACTTTCAAAAAGTAAATTTACTTGATGAATAATGATACCTTGGTGAAGCACCGATTAAGATCAATTTGGAGAAGAGTTCGGGTCGACGGATAGCAGCCGAAATCCCTATCATGGCGGAGATGGAATGACCAACGTAAGCACAACGGTCAACGCCAAGAGCGTCGAGGATATTGAGCAAGTCATCCACATAAGCATCCAAGGTCGAGTATCTTTGAAAATCGAAGTAATCCGGGTTGACAGAACCGGCACATACGAGGTCGTATAGGATGATCCGGTAATAGGGCTTGAAAAACGGTAGAATGCGTTGCCAAGCCGATTGGTTCGTCCCGAACCCATGTGCCAGGACCAGGAACCGTTCACCCGAGCCCACAACCTGGACGTTCAGCGCTTCTAACAGAATGTTGCGCATGTTAATTCGTATTAACGGATCGTCTTGTTCGAGTTTCTCACGGTAAATATGGGTTGTGTTGTGTTGGGGGTGGGAGTTGTGCTGGTGTTAGTCGCTGTTTGGGAATTGAGAAAAGTAGGGGATGGTGGGGGTGGGGGATTTGAGCTCATAAATGTGGAGTTGTGGTGCAGAAGGATGGATGTTGTTTGTCCTTACCTCCCTCCCTCTCACTCACTCACTCATTACCAGTCGCAAGCCATCGTATGCATCTGGGAGCCCTATGGTATTTAATATTTATATTGCTTTTGGGAGGATGTGGTCTTCGTTGGCCGGCTTGCTTTTTCTTTGGCAATTAATGATCTCTCTGGACAGGTGTGTCCTTTTAATAGCTTTCCTGTTGGATGAATCTTGCACCGTTGGATGTAACAAACATTGATTAAGATTTCCTGTTGCCCTAAAGCTGATATCATTCCACTGTTTGTTGACTTTATCTTTGTGTTGCTTTCGATGTGAACTGGACGCTTATTTAAGCTCCATTTGAAGGCTGCAGCAATGGGAATGGTAATTAGGTAGGATAAAACAGACGATTTTAACGAGATTCGTATCTCCAAACTTACTTTTCCGAAATTCTATTAAATTTATTTTTTAACGTATTATAACGTAAAATTAAAGGTTAAAATTGTGATAAAAAAATTAATATTGATATTATAGAAATATTGAGAAAATCTAAGTGATCTCAACTAATTTAGTAAAAAAAAAAAATTAGAGGACCTATTTCCATTTTAATATCCAATAATCCCGGCAGCATATTGCTTTACAATTATGCATCCTTTTAGACTGTTACTTCCTAAACTTTTCAATAAATGGCCTAGTTTCACTAAATGAAGTTAAAATTTAGGAATTCATTTCTTTAGGTGAGCGTAACACCGTGATAAGATCCAAAATTTAGAATAGTTGTTCTTATAAATTCTAAAACCTTAAATATTTTTTTTAGCATCTTATACCTATAATAATAATAATAATATCTATAAGGGTGAGTATATAATCCTATTGTATTTTGTACCCTATAGTACTTTATTTGATTGGATAGATTTTAAGTAAATATTAAAGATTGCATGATAAGTTTTGAATATAATTTTTCGTAATATGCTTCTACAAAATGAGGAATAAGTATGATATTCTCAATACTCTATACCCACATCAAAACCTACACTATAAGGTATATAGGATCCTAATTCCCAATACTATGTATCTATCCTCTAAAAATTATTAAATAATAATAATGAAGTAAAATAATGTTATGTTTTTATCTTCTTAGTTCTACCCAAAAGGGGGGGGGAACATACGAGCTACTACCCAAACTCATCATTAATAAGAAATAGCAAAAAAATTCCTATTTTATTTATTTTTCTACCTCTATCTTAATTCTTATCACATTTCTATGTTTCTATTTTTTGCATCTCTTGTCTCATTTCTTTTTTGTTATTATCCTTATATTTATTGTTATATTTTTTTTTATCAAATAGTATACTTGTAAAATACTAGAGTGGATTTGATATTATATATTTTAAATAAGTGGATTGAAATTTCTAATAGATTGTAAATTCTTAATAGATAAAAGATATGCATTCTTCATGGAAATATTATTTTGTCACTTTTGTTTTGTAATGTTACTTTTATATAAAATATTATATGTGGTAAATTTTATAATATCACTTTTCTAAACTTATTGAAAATGTACCTTTATACAATTTGAATGAAGAGGATGTTATGAAACATTGATAGGTTCAAGATGTTGAAAATTTACTAAGAATTTTAATATTATAAAAAGGTAATAGAAAAACATATAGATTTTGTAGAGTGTTAGAGGATAGGTTCTCATTGCAAAATTTGAAAACCTATTTCTATAGGGCATGATAAATGTAAAATCTTATATTCTACTCATCTTGTATTAGCTCAACCATAAATCTAATGCTTTATGTATATTCATATGCTTGTTGAAATTCTATGATATTATGTTAATTTGATTGCTTTTGATATTAATATCCATGTAAGGGTAATTTGGTAATTTTATCATGTTATAATTGAACTTAGGTTAATAAGATAATCATGAAATAAAGAGACCATAATCAAAGGGTAAACAAGTAGATAAGACTAGAGTTGTTGCTTAATATATTTTAATCTCTTATGTGACTGTACATGATGTTACATATATTCATTCCTTTTTATGTCGATTTGCTGTACAATATGCTTATTATGTCTTTATACATATAAGCACATCAGCCATACGCTATTTAACTTCCATTTATAAAATAATTCTACAAGACTCTAATAAAATATTATTAATGTTAAGCCTAAAAATATAACCCAGTTGCAAAGTCTTCGCGGTGACATATTGAAAATAATATGTAAAATATATAAGTATGTGTATACTTACATGTACATTCCTTCCATTATATATGACAATATAATAATATTAAAATTGATTTAAAAAAATATATACATTTACTATCTAATACAATAATATAATAAGAACATAAGGTTACTATAGGTTTATATACATACATACATACATGCATACATATATATGATGATGATGATATCTTAGATAATGTATATATAATATTGAAATTGATTAAAACAAATATATATTTATTATATAATATAATAATATAATAAGAACATAAGGTTACTATAGGCATACATACATACATATGATGATATCTTAGGTAATGTACATATTCAATACCTATATACATGTTGCTTCTAAATACATGTATGTAGATATATGTAAATGTAATATATAATTTATGTATTCACATGTACATATTTTTATATGTATAAAATATATAACTATACATAGTGTAACATATGTATATACATATTTTCTTATATATAAAATAAGTGCAAAAAATTCGTGCAAAAATGTCTAAGAATATACTAATCAATACTTAGACATCTAACCATCAATTTCCAAAATTTACAACATTTCCAAAGGTCATGATTATTGAAAACACTCAGTTATGATTATTAGATTGAGTTTATAGTAGTTACAAACACATCTTGTGCATCCATAACAAAAGAAATTTTTGGAGATTGATACGTTACCATCATTCACTCAAAGAGTCAAAAGATGCAAGGAAATGAAGTCTAGAAAGAACATGGTTAGGAAACATGAGAATATGTTTCTATCATGTATCTTTTAGATTCTTCTAAAAAACATAGCTTGGAAACACGCCCTGACATACAAATATTTATCTAGTAGTGTATCTCTCAAACCAATTGCTTAGATTACAATATGGGCATGTTTTCCTTGGATCCTTACATGTACAACTACACACCCTATAATACAACTATGTAGTGGCCCATGTCCTCCACTATTGACCTCTTATGCCTAGTTCTTTACATCTAAATGAAAGTTTCACCTTATCATTAACTTACATAACTAGAAATCTATACAACAAAAGTAACCTTTACATTATACCCTGTAATATTCAACTCAATCAAATAGGTCTCTAATGGATATTCAAGGTTACACCAATCTTTCAAAACTTGTTACTATAAAGTAGAGTATAAGTTTGACGTTTTGATACCTTATACTTACTCTGGAACCTATACTCTAAAGTATACAAGATACATATTTTAGAGTACTCTATACCTATCCTATAAAAGTAATTAAATAATAATAATGAATTGTATCTCTCAAACCAATTGCTTAGATTACAATATGGGCATGTTTTCCCTGGATCCTTGCATGTACAACTACACACCCTATAATAAAACTATGTAGTGGCCCATGTCCTCCACTACTGACCTCTTATGCCTAGTTCTTTACATCTAAATGAAAGTTTCACCTTATCAATAACTTACATAACTAGAAATCTATACAACAAAAGTAACCTTTACATTATACCTTGTAATATTCAACTCAATCAAATAGGTCTCTAATGGATATTCAAGGTTACACCAATCTTTCAAAACTTGTTACTATAAAGTAGAGTATAAGTTTGACGTTTTGATACCTTATACTTACTCTGGAACCTATACTCTAAAGTATACAAGATACATATTTTAGAGTACTATATACCTATCCTATAAAAGTAATTAAATAATAATAATGAATGTAAAACATTACTATATTTTTCTGCCTCTTTTGTCTTACGGAGAGTCTCTCTGCTTGCAATTTGAATGAATGGGATGTTATGAAAACATTGATGAGTTCAAGTTATTGGAAATTTACCTCATAATTTTAATACCATAAAAAACATAATAGAAAATTTTCTAAATTCTATAGGATACCCTATACTGTGTATGTTCTATAGAGTACAAGTTACAAGCTGATTCTAAAGTATTATAGAGTAGACTTTAGTTTCAAAATTTAAAAACCTATACCAACAAAACATAGTACAAACGATGTTTTATACCTTACCAACATTGTACCTACTAGTCCCTAGTTTCATAATGTTAAAATGTAATTAATATTAAGTGTTCAAAACCCTTAATAATTATGAAATTAAGTTTATTGTGCATACTTATGCTAACCTATTTCTTATATATATATAATGAGGGGTAAGTACCTCAAGTTGAGTTTTATAAATCTTAGAGTTTAAGTCTACAGTAGAGTTAGAAACTCTTAAGATGATCGAACAAGAAGACAAGAAAGTTTGTTTGATTAAATGTAAGCACATTATTCTTTTAGAGATGATTAGTTGTTACACTTGGTTGTGCTTCTAAGCAAAATGGTTTTGCATGTGTGATACATATTTTTAATCTTGCTTGATAAATGAGTATCTAAGTTTGCTATACTTGGTTTATTGTATTGCCTTTTTATACCTTGTATCACTGTGAGTATTTGCAATATTGTTTTGTTAATAACAATCAAACAATAAAAATGGTCAAGCTATGACCCTAAACATGACATGCATTGCTAATGATTTTGCTAACCTAATACTGGCCTTTGGAAGAAATGATAGGTTGTCTTTTCTCGACTTCAATGTTGAATAAAGTGGTAGGAGAGGAGGTTGCAGTAAGATTCAAAACTTATCCAATAATGTCTTAGGAGGAGCAAAAAGTCTTCATTACACAAGTTTAGGTGTTGTCATCTGTGACTTGTAGATTGGTAACCTAAACCTTCAACTTAGATTAAAGTGGGGCTAATTTTTTTAATCTCCCACAAGAATAGCAACGGCATTTGGATGAAATTTGCATGTTTATGTATAGCATTAAACTTGGATGATAACCTTAGTTGATGTTGTGTTATCTAAAAGTATGGGATGGGTTATGAGTCTAAGGAAATGAGATTCTCGAAACATCCTCTAGTAGTAGTAGTAAGATAAACCTATCTAATAAATTTTCTTTATCTCCTGAATTTCCTTTTCCCATATCACATTCCTATAGGGCTATATATATATAATTTAAGGAATAGGCTAACTTATGGCATGAATCAAAGAGGGTAATCTCATCAATGAGTGTCATGTAGTGAGTTAGGAGCCTTAGGTAGAAATTGCAAAAATAGGAACTCTTTCGTGTTCTAATGATTATGGTTGTAATAATCTTTTATTGGAGAGTTATTTTTTGCTTCTCAATTACTCTCTCTCACTAGCTATGTCGAAGCATATTGTTTTGTTATACTGTACTTTGGGACTCTTGATTATATGGTTCATGACTATGTTATGTTCTAAATGTGTTTTTTTAGAGTAAAGAATGTCATAGACCTTCGAGAGCTCATTGTTGTGTTGCCTTTTGTGCACTATCAAGACCTTTGAACAATCGGGGCATTGTGCTATATCACAAAATTTATATGTCAAGCTGTTATAACAAGGGTATGCCTTGGGGTGTGACATGTTGACTTAAAACATTAGCTTTCAATGCAATTAGTCCCTACCCTTAGATGTGATTAAACTATTTGGAAGTGCTAATTAGCTACCAAGATGAACCAACTCCTTGTGCATTAAAATAACTCCTTATATGATAACATTGTTTCAATGTGGTAAATCTTCCAAATAATTACTAATGTCAATTTTGTATCTATTATGATGAAATAAATTTAAATATGATAAACTTATTAAATATGGTAAGTTATAAAAATAATAATAATTACTAACCTCTTGTGGTTTATGTAAGATCACCTCGAATATGCTTAATTTGTTTCAATATTGCGAAAAAAAAAATTATAGCTATTACTAATTTGCTTTGACTTTTGGTAAAAGAGCTTCCAATATGGTAATATTGGAATATAGAAAATCTTGAATTTTATAACTGCTACTATATTTTTATTGTTTTTTTTTTTTTGGCAAAAAAGCTTCACATTAGGAAGGTTTTTTATGTCGTGAATCTTAAAATTTATAGATTTTACTACTTTTTTTTTGTTATGATAAAATCAATCTGATTGTGGTAAAATTATTTGAAGATGGAAGATAATCAAGACAATTGCTATCACCAACTTTCCATCAATTGTAGTAAAATCATTTTAAATATTTTGAAACTGTTTTGATGTGATAAACCACATTGGTTATAACTATTACCTTTTTTTTTTTTTATTATGGTCAAAGAACTTCTAATGTGGTAATATTATTATAATATGATAAATCTTGAATTATATAACAACTACCTTTTTCTTTCTTTTTTTTCTTTCCGATTGAATGAAAATTGCTCTCCTAGTACTAAAATGATTTTAATGTGATAAACCATAAATATATAGCTATTATCAACTTTTTGTTGATCATAATAAAAAATCACTAGGGCTATGTTAAAATTGTTCCACTTTGATAAATTGTAAAATCACAATTGTTATTAAGTTTTTATTATTGTTGTCACCTAGTTCTCATAACGGGATGTTTGTCTAAGCCTATGGTGTCTTCATTAAAAGGGATGCTTGCACAAGTAACAAACGTGAGAAAAAAAAAATAGAAATTACTTTAACATGACTATTTCAATATTTAAATATGTGATGGTTTAGTGAGTAAAAATTAAAGATTTAAGAGTGCATTCCATTCAATTGTTGTTGCATGAGAGTATTTATAGGTTAGGATGGCGTATTGTAATTGGCTAGCGACAATGTATAGACACTTGAGAGGAGCATATCCTACAGAAAGCATAGTGAGAATCACGGTGATATAAAGGAAATGAGTTGTTGATGTTCATTTGTTGTAAAAAATCTTCCATTGTGGTAAATCCTGAAAATTTGTAACTGTCACCAATTTTTAAATAATGGCAGTAAAATCACTTCAAATCAACGAAATAAAATCGTTCCGACGTGGTGAAGCTAGGGTGGATGGACTACGATGATGATGGGAAGGCGATAAGTACGGTGATGACGTAATCGATGATCTAGTCGAGAGATAAGGAAACGTAAGAGATTAATGCGTTCATATTCCATCAGAACGTACGAGAGCATCTTCCAATCATGCCACGCCAAATGAAAAGCAACGTAACACTTTTATCCATCATAAACATACCATGAGGTCTAGCTCTATTTACTAATATTGAGAAGACTTTCGAGAATTGACTTTTCCTGGTATCACACTACTTATGTTGCATTTTCTTGTCCAAGAGCACTCCTCATTGTTCTGGAGAGATGCCAATGCATAGGAAGGAATGAAGTCAAGTAAAGTGGAAACACACAGTGCCTTATTGTTTTTGATTGAGAAAAGATTGGGTTTAGATTCTTTTAATTTATTTAAAATGTTGACTTATATAATTAAGTGAATTGATAACATAGTAAAATTATTTAAATTTTTAAGTAATCTTAACAATTAATTTGTAAATTTAAAAAAAAAAAACAAAAAGCGAGTGTCCTAAAGGAATCTGACTCCCTTCAAAGCAGAAGAAATCTACAGCAATATGGTCCATCTTTTTCCAGTTGCCGCATTTACCTCATTGGCTAAAGAATTGACCTCCTCGTTACGCGTCTTGTTTTTATTTTTTCTCCTTAAACGACAGTCTTTTCCAATCCCCTGCATAGAGTAGGCCCCTCCTACCCTACTAAACCTCTCACTTGCATGCTCATTGTACCACTATAACGACGTAAAATAGCTCAAACAATGCACATTCAAATCAATCCAACAAGACGTGTAATAATAAAAAAAAGCTTAGTACGGCCATAGATAAACTAGGTTTATGATACCAGATTGGACTAATACGACAGAGAAAGAAGTTCATGATTGTCCTTGCATGAATTTTACAAGTGATGATTATTGCAACAACTTCCACAAAAGGCATTTGTTTCCCGGCAACATTTTTGGGATTTTTCTTTTTCTTTTTGATTTTTATTACGAGGGAAATCTTAAAATTATCAAATGTTATTATACTCTGATCTAATGGTTATAGTAGTACTTCACAATGAGAAAGTTTTTTTTTTTTTTTTGGCCAAAACAGTGAGAGTGATTAGTTGAATAAATAACAAGAGATATATAATTTCCTTTTTTAAAATGACTTTTCTTCTTTTTTATTAATATTTTTTCGTAGTCGATTAGTGGGTAACCATTATCATTGTTTCCATCATCGCTTTCCACCATAATTAATTAGTATTTATAATCTCTTGAAACTATTACGATAATATATCACAATAGCAAAACTTTAGCTGTAACAAATTCTAGAAATGGATGGAGAGACGTTTCTGCATATCAAACAATACCCTAACAATCAAACTTATTTAGATGACAGGAAACTACTTGTGTATGCAACAGTGAGCAAATTTCACATTACTTCTCTCTCCATCTGCTAATTACTCCATAGTAGTAAAGTCGAACAAAAACAAAGTGGTCCACATCGATATTTAAACAATTAATTAATGCATTTTTTCCCATCTAACGTTTGGTAGGGTGTTATTTTTTGCTGATGACCCCACAATAATTTTATTGAAAAACACGACAAATTCTAGAAGGGTACACCACACTATGCCAGACAAGGGTAACTAGGCATCAGAAAAGCAAGATCCCCACAAGAAAATGTCAGCTAAGGCAAGCTATAACATAAGCCATAGCAAGAACTTTACATCAACCTAATAAAGATAAGGGCATTTGAGGACACAATTCAGAAAGTGGTGGAGATGAGTAGGGATGTTTTTTGGGCCCCCTACACACAAAAATGGCATATTAGGAAACAAGGACATCTACAGAGAGAGAGAGAGAGAGAGAGAGATATTGAGATGAGAGGATGAGTTTGATGGAGGACGAACATTGTACAATACCTTGTGTGGAGGCAAGTTTTTGATACAAGTCAAAACTGGTTTTATGACTCATGAACCTTATCTTATCCATACCTTTTCGTTCTTTCTTCCCCCCTTTTTTTGTTTCCCTGCTTTATTGCCAATTGCCATGTAAGCATCTATCTATCTATCTATATATATATATTCTTGTGTTTCTAGGTTAATGGAAAAAGCGCAGAACCATTGAAAATGTACGTCCGGGTCCACGCATGTAAAACAGGTAATTAGCAAGATGCTTATATGTGGCTTGTTGTGTACATTTTTAATGCATGTAAAAAAAAAAAAAAAAACCAAAAAGCTTTTCTTTCTCTCGATTATATTAGAATCATAATCTAGTCTAGACCTATCCTTGCTCCTAGGATTCCACTTTCGTTAGAGAATTCGCTAAAGTTTTTTAGTTTTATAGTCAATGTCCTGTCCCCTTAAACAACCTTGTAATATCTGTTTACGAAAGTCAAATACTGTAAGATCAAAGCCACTGAGCTTCAAGAAATAAAATGACATGCGTGCAAGATGTGATAGCCTATAATAATATAAATCTAGGGGTATTATAGTGATTTGTCAAATTACAAAGATTAAGGTAGCATTTGATTTCATAATTTTTTAAGACAGCATATAGGTATATTTGGTTTTAAAATTTAGTTTAGTAATGGATAAAATTTTTCTTATAGTACTAGATAAATTGGAAGATTTTGTCCCTTGTATTTGTATTTGATAGTACAAAAATCACGAGATTGAAAAAAATGACACCAATTGATATTTTTTTTTATGAATTATGACCTCACCTCACCTCTTCACTATCACTTCCACTATTGCTACCTTACAATCACAACCTTAACCTTATTATTGTCGGCACCACCACCATCAATCACTACATTACCACCATTACCATTACTATTAATACAATGTTTTCACTAAGTCACTATCACCTCACCACATTATTAAATAAATAAATAGTGTTAGATTACAACAAATTGTTAGAATCCTCTATGTTTTTTGAAACTCTCCGGACAACAAATATAATAAGGCAAATATCATATTTGTTATTTGAACTTTATCAATTTTTATAATTAATTATTTAAATTTTAAAAGTATCAATATACTATCTATAAACTTTTCAAGGTCATTTATAATACCTTAATTTAATAATTAATTGCAAAAAATAAATAAAATTTAGGTAGTTGCAAAAATGAGCGAAGTTTAGATAATTAAGTGTAAATATAAACAAAATTCAGCAAATTAACACTTTAAAATTTTAAATAATTAATTTAAAAAATAAGTAAAGTTCATATATTAAATATGACATTTATCCATATCATAATGATTTAGATTGCAACAATAAGATTGATAGATAAACTAAAACTTGAGACTTTAAAGAAAGGGGTAGAAGAAAAGATATATGGTAGTGGTTTGGATCCACATTCATGCTCCCTCACCCTCCGTAATTTACCCCCAAAGAGGACTTCACAAAATTCTGCTAATGTAATTAAAGGCTACAATAACTTTCCAACGAAAATCATAAGCCCAAATTGCTACCCACCCCCTTAAAAAAAAAAAAATTGTCACAAGGCCAAATCAAATAGCGTTTCCATTGAAGCATTCTTAAGTTATATATATATATAAGGAAAACATTAATAAATACCCTATGAGCACTTTGCTATTTTTTTTTCAAATTTTTATACATTAGTTTTTATAGTGTAACCAATATTCAAATACATGAAAATTTTCTTTTTTCAACTTTTGATAGGCACTTCAAGAGTATTCATTAATGAAATCTATGAGAGAATAGTGTTTCAGGAGTTCTTAGTTCATTTTGAGTACTTGTAGCTCAATAGCATGAACACTAGTTTTCTTGAATGGATTAAGTTTAAATCTCTCTTCTTTGTTGTAATTATTGGAAAGGAAAAAAAAATCCTTTCCATTTATAAGCACATCCAATTTAAAAATCATTCACAACCTTAATCACTCTTAATTAGAAGCATGTAAGTGGGTTGAGGCTTGTGAGTTAACCCATTTAACTTGTTTTTAAAGGAGAGCTAGGGTTAAGTTTTTCAATCAATTTAAAAAATGGGCTAAACGAACCCAACCCATTTAACCCATAAGTCAAAGTAGGTTATCCCATTAGGGGTTAGGTTGGCTCACTTTCCAGAGAAACAAAAAAAAAAAAAAAGCAAAAGAAAACAATAGGAAATTGAAAAGAAAAACTACTAGTTATAGTAATTATATATGCTATTGTTGTGGTTTTATCCTTAAATGTAAGTTATCATAAGTTATAATGTTTCTTTATTATTTCTATAATTGGTTATTTATTTATTTATATAGTTTTTCATTGATTGCGATTCAAGAAAATAGTATAAGCTTGAAAAGTTATATTTAGATTTTTTTTTTGTTTAATGAAATAATGGATGTAAATTAATTTTAAGAGACACGATTTGAAAGCAAGACTACATTATTTTCATATAATTACACTAAATTTTCAATTTTGTTCTTCTAATTTTAAAATATTTATATGAAGCAAAGCATCTTATTGGCTAGTAAATATACACCTATCTTTTTTTTTTCTTTTAATCTTAAGAATAAAAAATTTATTGGTCATTGGAAAATCAAATGGTAATAATCAATTTGAAAAGAAAAATATACATTAAATGTATAAATAACTTATTTTACCAAAAGAAAAAGTATAAATAGATTAAAATACATTTTCTTGGATTAGCCTATATAATCCACTTAAATATTTAATTGAGTTAAATGAGTTCAGTTGGCTTGTTTAACCTACAAAAACATATAATGAGTTAAATGGTAGTTAGTAAGTTAGCCTATTTAACCTATTGGCTAAAGTGGATTAGGTTAGAATCAACCTATTTTAACCCATTTAATATATGAGTCATGATGAGCTAACCTATTTATCCTGAGGAATAAAGTGGGTCAAGCCAAGTTGATCCATTTAATTCACTTGTGTAGCTTCATATGTAGATAATATTTTATCGAATAATAGACTTGACCTAAAAAAAAAAGTAGAAAAAGGAAAACAAAGTAAACACAACTCCAAGGATGAAAAGAAATCCAAATCCAATATTACATTATTATAAAATGAAAACCATGTATAATTAAAAATAACTTAATTTGTTTTCATTTTGAACGAGCTTTGACTTGCTAGTTCAACAAGTTCGGAGCCATAAATAGCCATGATTCATCCAATTTGATGGGTTATTGGTCAGTTCAGAATTGACTATTACGAGTCGGTTTATAAGAAATAAATCATAAATTATCGACCTGTTTCAAGCCCGTTCATCATTTGAAACCGGCTCTTACCTAATTCTGTCTATCCACTGGAATTATCTATTTGAAACTTCAGCCCCACCCAAAATTGTCGGATTCTTTGCCAACAAACACATTTTTACCGCCAACAACAAGATCCTAAATTGATGGAAGTACAATGACTATGATTTTCCGCAACAGTTTTAGCATTATTCAAGTAAATCTTTCTAGGACCAATAATCATTTTCATCTCGAATCCTATCGACTAAATTTCAAGTTTGTTAACGATCCAATATGGTAAGTTACTGACTTCAAACCCGAAGCGAGTTGTTGTAAACCCACCCCTTTCGATTAGTCAACCAAACTCAACATAATCTCATTTCATTTATTGAAACAAGCTGGAGATAAGGTTGACCCAACTGCTTATCCTTTTATATCAAGTTTTCTCCACAGAAGGGGAAGTCAATTTTGTGATCATTGTTTGGATGATTATAACAGAATGCAACTTTACCACAATCATTAATTCACCTTCCACACATTGTACAGTATTAACTTTCTATCAATCAGTTGCATTCTTTTCGCAATTATTGATTTTCTTTCATCCATATCTTTTTTCTTTTCTTTTCTTTTTCTTTTAAATGTTAAGCACTTAAATCAAAAAGTAATTTTATTAAAAGGGTAGCCTGTTATCCTTGTTAAGAGAATAAAAAAATTAAAAAAAAAAAAAACTCATTTCAATAGAAGTACGTACTCGTAAGATGTATAATTTATGTTATGAATACTATTCATAATGAAATAAGTCTAACAAACATGGTATTAAACACGAATTAAAGTCTCTCTATTTACGTTCTCACTTCCGTATTTCAGTATCAACACAGGTTATATAATAATATGCAGTGTCGAGGAAGACTTCCTTTAGCACGCTTGCGATTCCTTTGAAGATTTGACGTGCGTGGATAAGGTGGATGGTGCTTGATGAATTTCATGAGTTGCCCTTTGAACTTAGCCAAAATTGTGACGATATTCTCCCCCCCATGTACATGACAAGATAGGAAAATAATGAAGTTTTCATAACGATTCCTCTAGCACTTAAAAAGTGAATTTCCACAAATAAAGTTTGGTCTACAGTTCGAGTGATGAGTCCCCAAAGGTAGGAAGTATCCGATCACAATAGCATTATTTTTTCCCTCTCGCATGCCCGTCATGTTGGCACCACCTTTTTCGTGGCTTTTAAATTAAAAATCTCATGAGAAACACAGTAATTCTATTGATGAAGGTAACCTTTTAAAAAATGGAGTACAGACACATTTTCTGTCAAATAAACACACACGCATGGTGCATAAATTGAATTTTAAAAGCATTTAATATGAAAAAGTTTTCATCTTTAAGAGTAAAAACTAGTGTATCCTAGTATTCTTTCTTTTTATAATAGAAATATATTTACATGCAATACGCATACCTTAAAATAATAAACCTGTTTTGATGTATTTATTTCATGCAAAAATTATAGTTTTAAGAAAACTTTCCATATTTTCTGCTGCACTATTCATGTCCACTATTTATTTTCTTTCAAAAATCACATATTATATGTTGGATGCTTTTCATTAGTTTTAGCTTAATAACACAGAAGATAAATAAAAAAATTTTATTTAGGTTCAAATCAATTGTGAGATCCCAAATGAGAATAGAAGTGGATAATAGTGATATAAGTCCTATAGAAATTTTATGAAAGAAATCATGATGGTTTATAAGCAAAAATAAATAAAATATTAGATCACCATTGGTTAGAAATTTTTAAGTAAAAATATACTGAAAACCCCACCAATCACTTATTAATTGGGCCATTGACTACCATTGCAATGGGACTTTACAAATGGTTTAAGGATTCATCTCCTACCAAGGTGTACACTTAAAGACAAACCATGGTGGAAGCTAGTCCGTCTACAATGACTTGGAACCAGAAAAAAGTTTGAAGAGAGTAAAGAGTGTCAGAGTGAGGTTTGAGTAAGAGACTCCTAGTAGAATTTTAGGATGGCATTGGTCTCTAAAGAAGACAATAGGAATGAAATGAATTGAATATGAAGACTAGAATCTATTTTAAGGTGATATAACGAGAATGTTGCTTATTTTAGGAGATAGAGTGAGGAGTGGTGTAGGTGGTGCTGTTGGGGTTAGGGGTGGTTATGAGACTTAAGTGAAAAGAGAAGTGGGATAATATTGAATCAACATAGATTGTAAATAGATCATATGATATTCATTTTAATTTTTTTATATTGTTTTTACAGCTTAATTATATTAATGGGATGTCTTTAATTCTCACTAGTAAAGATAGTCTCACCAGTATTATACTTAAAAAAATTGGAATATAATTATTAAATTATAAAAAATTAAGAACATATGATTTTTTTTTTAAGTTATTGGTCCACAACCCGTAGAATAAAATTGCTTGCAACTAACTAAGGAGTCACATGACCCACCTAAGATGTCAGTCACTACCTATAGCCTTAGGGGGGGGGGGGGGGGGGGGGGGGGAGGGGGAGATAATAAATTGCAATGAGCGGCACAATCCTATACCTTGAAATGGTTATGTATTTGATACCTAATATTACATTCTATAGTTTAGGTAGCAACTAAGAAGACCAACAACAAATTGAAAACCATTACAAACAAAGCATGAAAACATGAACCAAAATAAGTTGAAACCAGGATATTAGATAAAACAAATGTTAGAATTGAAAATGAATAGGAGAACTCGATATCACTAATTTCACATTCCCCGACAACATGGTTAAGAAACTTGACAAGATGACTTTGATAAGGGTATAATGGCTATTAGAAGTAATAAAATGGAAATGTATTTTATGAATCAAGTGTTGATCCATGGGAATGTAGCTAATGGTTATTAAGCTATGTTCCTACCAATTTTATTTGTATGGTCAGTAAAATGGAATTTTAATTGTCTTAAAATTAAAATAATTGGAATACCTTAATAAATAAAACAAAAGCGCGGGGCTATGATAGCCTTAGTTTTCTTTGAAAAGGAACTAACCCCTTTTTCCTTCCTCTTACTTCCCTCTTTGAAATAGAAACATAAGGCTCTATGTATTGCCTCCAACCTTAGGCTCCTAAGGCTATAGTTTTCTTTTAAGGAGCTTGGAATCAAATAACTGAATGAAGAGAAATCCACAATTCCCTTTAGTCTTGTTATTAACAACATTCTCTAATGAACACATAAGGAGCTATATATGACAAGTGCAATCTTGTGCATGCATATGGTGTATGTGTTAGGAGAAGTCATAGCATTTCCATTGTGTTAAGTTTAATGGGTTCAATCTATTTTGTCTAAGAGTCATAGAAAGTAGGCTTTGTAGATCATTATCTAATCACAAAATCAACGGTTAACTTTTCAATAAAGGGTTGATTTTAAGGCTTTGATAAAAGGAAGGAAAGAAAAAACCTAATTCTTAGAAAAAGTACAACTAATATTCTTTTAGTGAAATGGAATGTTAGAAGGAGATTAAATTATGGAAAAAAAATGATGATTGCAAATTAGAGTCATATGGGGAGACACTTTTAATGGATAAAGAGGTTGACATTTGAAGTTTTGAGTGTTATGGAGGAGTTTTAGGCAAATAGTGATCAACTACAACAAGTGTCGACTGGATATTCTAACAAAGATTTTAAAACACAACTATCATATAAAAAGGAGCAATGGATTGGGCTACCAATAGGTGATATGGGTAGAGAAATTAGTACAAGATGATTGTAACCTTTAAACCATTGATGTTTTAGTAATACATGAACTCTCTAACTCTATTTGTGATTTGGCTAAAATTATATGCTAATTGAGACTTATAGGTTGTTCTTTATCGTTGCATTTAGTATTGATTATCATGGTGTTGCATTGTGCATATAATTGTGTTAATGGTAATGCTTGACTCGTTGAGCATCACAACACATCCTGTTTATAGAATATTTCATACATAGAATGCTTTGACAAGACTAATGACTATTTTAGTTTACGATATGATATATGATTTGGAGAAGGTGAGGTGATAGATTGTTTAATGATTGTATATACGTTAGGAGACCATGAGACTTGGTTTTCCTCATATTGAGACTTAATCTTATGTTGGAATTGTCTTTAAGACTTTAATTTTTCGTATACTATTAGGGGACTAAATTTTGATTTATAGAGAAATTAAATAAGTGAAGCTTTGATTATATATTATAGATTCCATTAACATGACTCTAAAGCCTTTATGTACTTTTGCTAGGTTATAAGATTACGTGGTGTAGTTATCAGATCTCAATGGTTATGGAGAATCGCATTAATCAGATAAGAAAATTGAACTAAAGAATTCTAGCTATGGGTTTCACGAGTGTAACATAACTTTCATCATCAAATTTTGTTTTATGAACTCGAACTCATGTTGATTTGATCTCTAGTGAATTCACTAATCAAAGTGTCACACAATTTTTTTAGCCATGTTAGACCTATTACACTCCATGGCAACAACATTTTCCATTGGTGAGATAAATGAAATGATTAAAGATATGAAGAACTCAAATCTACATATGAAGACCTCCACCTATACTATAAGAATTATTACAAAATGTGAGAATTTTTTTTCCAGCAAAAGCTCCAAAAATTGTCTCATTAGATCTATTGTAAGAATTTTCATTCACGTAAACAAATTATCGCAATAGAGCCATCAACTTGTGATATTATGAGGAAGGATTTCTCATAGGGCATTTTCGAAAATTGGAAAAATTTCTAGAATAGATATAATATTTGCGAGAAATACAATTCTCGCTAAGTGATTGATAGATATTAGAAAATATGCATTTGCAAGAAAAATCAATGTCATAATAGTCTAACACACAATAGGAATTTGTGAGAAAAGATATTCTGCAATAGAGCAACTATGCGAGGATCAAATTCTCGCAATAATGGGCATTTGGGAGGAAAAAATTCTCACAATACCCAATATTTACGATGAATAAATTCTCGCAAATGTCAATACATTTGGGTGCTTACAAGGAAAACAATTCTTGTAATGCCTAATATGTATGAGAAATGAATTCTTGCAAAATGTAAAAGTTTTCCCCTCCCCCATACAATTGGCATTACACATTGATTATAAGAACTTGTGAGATATAATTTACAGTAACAAGAGGACATTCTTGACCAGCAAAAAAAAAAAAAAAGAAAAAAAGAAAATTTACAAGAAATGAGGAAAAAATTCTTACAATACCCAATATTTATAAGAAATGAATTCTCGTAAAATGTAATTCTTTTTCCCTCCCCCACACAATTGGTATTACACATTGATTATAAGAACTTGCGAGATACAATTTATAGCAACAACAGGACATTCTTGATCAGCAAAAAAAAAAAAAAAAACAAGAAAATCTATCTCAGTTTGCCACGAATATATTAGTGCACTACTAGCTCTATTCATTCCCAAAGCAATTGATCAAACATCCTACCACAAATATCCATCAAAGTTCCTAAAATATAGAAATTGCATGATATCTAGCCAATAAAAAAAGAACGACATGATATCTGGCCAAGCAAAAAAGTACTTGATAAATGCAAAAAGCAGCTAATATAGTCCACATTGATCATGTACTACATAGATAGTTGATTTGATCATTGATGTTTGTCTACTAGAGGTTACGGTTGCTATTGTCATGACATTAAGGAAACTATAAAATGAAGTTGGAAAGAAAGACTATTGATGCTTGACTTGTGGTTGTACTAGGGATTGGAGGTGTGATGGTTGTTGCAAGGATCCACCCAATGATGTAATCAATGAAGCTAATGGCATAATTCCAGTGCTAAACTCACCAAAAAAGGGTGATGATTGTAATGATGATTGGGTTAGTTATATTGTTGGTGAGGTGGTTGATATATGTGAAAACCATTGCTATTGCAAAGCAAAGTACTGTTGTTGTTGTGCTATAAAATGATCAAGTAGTTGTTTCTATTAAGCATTGGTATCTTCCAAAGTAAATATTTTGTTCTCCAGTCTTGTCACTTGTTTGTTAGATGCCATACGTGTAGAATGGTAGAGAAAAAGGGATCTGAGGACAGGATGAAGGTGGTTTAGGCCCACCATAGCCCAAACCATGGCTATATCTAGGTTTATGATCAAGGACCTTTCTCATAATCTCAACTTGTGTCTTTGGCGTCTGACCGAATGATTGTGATTGTTGCAAGTTATGCTCATATAATTTCACCATAATTCTCTAGATCATGTGAAATATAGTTACTTACAAGATAAATAATGGGGGAAAAAAAAGAAAAAGAAAGAATCTTTATTAAATTATAATGGTTTAAAAAGAACTTGAAGTAATTGTTGATATATAACTTACATATTTATCTTCTGTTATAGAATTCACCCATTCAATTAATTCACCTTTTCTTTTCTTCTAGGTGTGTTCAAATGTCGCAATCTTTGATAATCCCTAATATATTGTCGTACAACAAGTTGATACCAAGATATAAGTTGTATCAATTACCAGACATAAATAATAATCTTTGAAACAAATGATCATATCATCCTAAATAATAACAAGCAACTAGGGATCTTTTCTTTTCTTTCTTTTTATTTTTTTTAGGAGGTCAATTGTGGTTGGACATGTTGTTAAAATCCAACAAGCTCCATTTGTTCTTCCTCTTCACATCAAAATAACATTAAGATATGTTGGATAAAA
Source organism: Laguncularia racemosa (assembly GCA_037954665.1). Lineage (NCBI taxonomy): Eukaryota > Viridiplantae > Streptophyta > Magnoliopsida > Myrtales > Combretaceae > Laguncularia > Laguncularia racemosa. The sequence continues at coordinate 1,183,950 of JBBMOL010000083.1, forward strand.
TGTCATATATAACATAATATTCATGTTACTTCTTATGAAGTCAATTAAACAAAATTGCACACATTAACTCAGATCAACACTGGTCGATATCATAAAAGAAAGAGTTGAAATAAATTTTTCATACCTTACTAAGCTGAATATTCATGAATGATTTCATGTTGGTAGTGTAGTTATATTGCAGCTTTTCTCAATTAACAATGCTGACTGAAGAACATTTCTAAATGAAAAGGAAAATAACTACACTATTACATATAAACACATACAATAAGTATTAAATAGGTGAATTACCTTATGATGGGGGTTATTATAAAAAAGTCACATAAAGCGACCCAATTAGCTGGTCAGTGAGGCAAACCCTTTGGTACTTTCTAATGTGCTCTCTCACCCTCACCGTATTCCTTGTACTTTCATTTTAGTTGATATCATAACTCACTGTATGTTTTATTAGTGATCCTGTGAAATATCAATGTCCATCATGGATAATTTTCTAGGTTAAGATCAAACTTTTCCTACAAATGTTAAAAATTTGATGGGAATGGATGAACTTTTGTTTTACATCATAATGTAAAATAAGATAAAGAGTAACAAGGAAACAACTTACCACAACCGAGCTAGTCACCATTTTTTGTAACTCTAATGACACTTTTGACTAAGCTTTACCTCCAACTTTGGGATAGCATAATAGAGAAGAGTGATGATGTGATGAAGTGAACTCTTTGGATAACATTTGTGCATTGTCTCATTGTGGAGCATTATAAATGTTATGAAATTCTAAAATAGGATTATGACCCGTGCTCCACTTAATTTGCTTGTAACGAGTGCCTTTATAAACACCCCTACATTTAGGCTCTTAGTCATGCTCTGATGTATTATCCTCTTGTGCATTCTCATTAGAAGGATCATTATGCTAGTCATTAGAAGAATCATCACTCTACTCATCACTTACTTTATCCTCCGATCTATTCGATGACTCTAGAGGATCTTGATAATTGGGGTGCTCTTGAATAACATCAACCCTAAACGAATTGACAAGATTATCTTCCACATGACTAGGCCTTGGAACATCCATACTGCACAAAATAACATTGATAAAATCAGTAAAAGATAAACCGCGTAAAAGGATTCTTTTGTGTATAGAAATCTAATAATAATAATAATAATAATAATAAAAAAGATCACAAGATCAAAGAATGAATATTATATAAAGATTTAATAACATAATCTTACAGTATCTACTATTCTCCATCACTACTACCAATGGAATACTCATCACTACTATTTGTATTAACTAAAGATAGACCTTCTTTTGATACTATAGGATGAGCCAATTGCCCCAGATGAACAAAAAATTGATTTACTAGGATCACCACTTCTCTATTGCTATAGTGGCTCATCTAATTGAGGTTGGTTAATAACCTCATGATCAACACTATCATGTGGCTGAAATAATTTTCAATAGAAGAAATAGTGATGATGAACCTTCTAGAGCACTTTCCAATCACTAGTAGGCTTTTTTGGATCTTTTAGATAGAAAACCTGTTAAGCCTATCAATGAGAATGTAAGGATCATTTTCATACCATATTTAACTAATGTTAATTGTAACCATATCATCGTCAATTAACTCAAGTTACTTAAAGAGGAATACACGCCTACCATGAGTGTAGTTCAATTGTATGATTCCAATTATCACCCCATAGAATGTGATGGTGTTTCCATCATGCCCACTTAAGACAATAATACCACTCTTTTGTGATTAAAGACTTATCTCTCGATCTTTCTATAATGAACCTCACGCGATTTATTACATAACCTTGATAAGCTTGGGCATGCTTCATGGGCCCTATGAAAGGGCATCTAAGTCATCAAATTTTTTAAATGTACTTATAGATTTAGCAAATATACTTTGTGTAGAAATAAACAAAGTTAACTTGGATTACGAAATCTATAAACGTGGAAACATAAGTTAATTGGTAGTTTTAAACCATGTTGGAAATTGCTTCATAACAAGTTGTTGTACATTGGTTCATCCATAACATTCTTATAACTCTTGCTCAAATTCCCTAATTATTTAAAAAAAATGAACGAAAAATTTTCATTTCTTTTATAAAAAAGGTTTAAATTAGAAAGGAGCGCTTATTTGTACAGATGGACTTCCTCGCAATTGTTCAATACATAACAATGCATCTTATTCATCTCCTCATTAACCTCAGTATATGTACAATTGCCCATTAGATGCACCAATTGCGAGAAAACGCAAAAGACTACTTTAAGGAGCTCAACATCCTCTCATTGCCTATGACACCTATTGAACTTTGAATCCGTGTTTTCAAAATACATAGAGCAAGATGTTAAACTTTCACGTACTACATAGGCCTTGGCTATAGAACCCTCCGGTTGAGCTTTATTTCTAACATACTCTTTCAAAACCCCCAAGTATCGCTTAACTAGATACATCCATCTATATTACATTAGGCCACAAATACATGCTTCTCTTAGTAGATGTACTACTAGATGAATCATGACATAAAAAAAAAAAAAGAAAGTGGAAAAATCATTCCCAATTTACACAGTGTCAAAGCAATGCTCTTCTCTAAAGACTATAACACCTCTATTGTCAACTCTTTAGCATAGAGCTCTCTACAAAATCTCGACATCTCACTTATTGCCCCATATATGTCATCTCTAAGATATCTACGCAGTATAACAGGAAGAATCCTTTCAAGCAATACATGGCAATTATGGCTCTTTAACCCCTTGAAGGTTGCCTTAAACGCCTTTAAGCATGTAGAAATGTTAAAGGCATATCCATTAGGAAGTTTTAAGTCCTTTATTAAGCTACACACTTCTCTCAACTAATTAGGAGTCAATGTAAATTGTGTTGGGGGTTTCATTGTCTACCCTGTCCCCCTTTGAAGATGCAATTCAAGCCAAATTCCCATCTCTTGTAGAGTCAATGTTGCTTTATCAGTATCTTTCAATTTACCCTTGAAGTTTAGAATGGTACCGACTAATCTGTCATAGATGTTTTCCTTAATGTGCATGACGTCTAGGTTGTGTCTAATAATTAGTTTATCTTAATAAGGAAATTAGAAAAGAATGCTTTTTTTTTTTTTACACCAATTAGGCTCATCCTTTGATCTCTTTCTCTTCCTACACTAGTTGTCTTTCCCAAGATGATATGCTCATACCGACTCAATTGCATCAACATATCTTCATTGCTAAATTGCTTAAGGGCCATATGTTTCTTCACAATTCCATCAAACTTCATCTTTTCACGACACCACCTATGGTTCATTGACAAAAATAATGATGTCCCATGTAATGAAATTTGTTTTATGTGTGCCGACTAGTCACATCCACATTGTAAATAAGACAAGCCTTGTAACCTTTTGTAATACAACCTGGTATATCTCCATATTTAGAGAAATAATGTGTTGTTTATAATAGTGCTACATGAATGCGAAATGACCGACTCGAGACAACATCAAAGGTTTTTACCCCTTGTACCCACAACTCCTTCAACTCATCAACCAACGGCTATAAGAAAACATTAATGTCTTTACTTAGTGATCTAGGACTTGGTATTAGCAAAAACACAAAAAGATATAGCTTTTTCATAGAAGCCCACGGCAGCACATTGTAGGAAAACAAGATAATAGATCATGAACTATATGTGGTACTCAAATTACCGAATGGATTGAAGCCATCAGTTGTAAGTCCCAACCACACATTCCTTGGAGCAGATCCAAAATCAAGGAACTTTTGGTCTTAAGTCCTTCCATGCTTTTGAGTCTCAATGGTGCCTTAGCATATTGTCCTTAATGGCATGCCTTTCCTTATGCCAAGTCCCATCTTTTTTAGTAACACACCCTTCCTTATGCCATCTCATTAGATGTGCTGTTTTTTGCACATAAACAATCATTAAAGACGTGGTATTAGTAGAAAATACCGTAAAAACTTCATAGGAGTTTTCTTTTTCATCTTATTAGTCTTCATTGCCCACCTCAAATGGTTACAATGTGGACAATAATCTAAGTCTTTAAATGCTTTCCTAAATAAGACATAGTCATTTTTACATGCATGAATAATATGTGCATCTATTCTCAATTGGTGTAACATCTTTGGACACTCATAATAGGAACTTGGGAGTCTTTTCCCCTGTGGTAATATACTCTTCACAAAATTAAGCCAATTGTTGAAACTCTTTATAGATTGTTGACTGTCAACCTTAAAATGCATCATCTATATTACAACGGATAATAACGAAAATTTATTACATCTCGGATAGACCTCATGTTTGGCTTCTTCAAATAAGCCACTCCACGTATCCATGCCAATTTCATCTCCTCCATTATCCTCCAACATATCATCTTTAGAATCACTACTACTACATGTTAAATCATCTAATATCTAACGATCAACATCATCCTCAAATGTAATGCCATTATCACATATGACTTCTTCTATTATCGGTGGGTCTCACACACCTACTTGATTGTTAATAATCCTAAAGCCATTCATGCCCAAGTACATACACTCTAACCTATCAATATGTGATGTCTCCCCATGGAATATCTAAGTAGTGTACGACCATGCCATTCCTCAACGAATTAGATGAACCTCAATGGTTTCCATTGGTAACCATTCATGGTTAAGATAATCTTGACATGGACAATGGATAAATCCATCTAAATCTCGGCAATGTTGCACAACTACTTCAAGGAAACTTCATACCCCTTCAATATACTATGGAGAAGTACGATCATGTGTCATATGTCACCTCCTTCCACTCATCCTAAACATGTAATAGCCATTGTTATATTTGGTTAGTGATAAATCAGAGATTTTGCGACCACCAATTCTTATTCTATAGTACAGTAATGTTATTAGTATTTAGCGATGGGAACGAAAAAGGACTTGATCCATATCTAACTATTCTACCACCATTTTTAAATTTAAAACCAAGAAACATTAGTATGTTACATTAAAAATATTAATAGGCATCTCAACAATACTTATAATGTTAAAGTGAATACAGAAGTTTAATATCTCATGTGATTCTAATCAAATTATTTTCATTTTCCCAAAAAATTATAGAAATAAGTTATTTTAGATGGTAGGTATATAGATATAATTTTTTTTAGATAATTATTTTGGATGATAGATGATGGTTATATAAAAATATATTGTTTTGGTGATTACTTAATTGTTAATATTTTCAAATATATGTGTAGCATTATTGATTTATTTAAAGTTTGAATAAAAAATCATTAATTTTAATACACTAAAATTTTCATAGCAACATGTAATATTAAATGCTTCCTTCCTTTTTAATGCTAATAAATATCCTTCATAGGAGAAAAGCTTTATAAAACACATAATATAGACAGTAGATGGCTTGTTACCATTCGGATTATACTGGACTAAATTGAAAATTGAGGAACTCTTTCTACCACCTCCACCATGTCTATGTCCATGTCTATGTCATCCACCATCAAACAACCTTCAATCTCCCTCCGAAAACTCTTCCTCTACAAACTCATTTCTTACCCTTCCTGGTCTTTCTCTATCTTTTCCAGCTCTTCTTCATGACCTAGAACGACAATGATCTTTAGCACTCTCTTTCTCAAATATATCTTTCTCTCTTTCTCGTTCATGGGTTTAGTTCTATTTCGTTAATATGTGAGCTTAATCTGTTAGGAATCATGAGAGGTGCAATAAGGTCCTTTGATTTATTACTAGACTTTGGTGTTTGTTACAACAAAATTTGTCAAATCTAGGCTCTTCTCAAGATAAGGCCCTATTTGGTACATTACCATTTTGCAGTAATTAATACATCCATTATGAGGTAGGTTCTAAGCAAAATATATATGTCAACAGCTTAAGGTAAAAAAAGATATGATAAACCAACATATATGTGGACCTTTGTTCGCATTTTGTGTTGTCTTTTTCTTCTAAAATCTTTTCCTAAGATTCCCTAGCAATGTATTGTGTAATCAAATTTGGTAAAGTCATCTTACAGTTGTTAATTGACATGAAAGGCACCGTAAGGTGAATCAGTTCTCCCATACGCAAGAACATGTCTTAGACAAAAGGACAAATTGGACTTAATGCAACAATAATAGAATTGTGCAGCCAAATGATGAAAAGGAACATTGTTTCCTCAATATACAATAAGATAAACAATCACAAAAGATCAACATATAAACTAGAAGGTAAAAGTGAACAAAATAAATAAATAAATGGAGGTTACGATTTGGAAAAAGTGGAGGGGAAGTTGCTTCTCTAGGGTGAGGTATGGACTTGTTCAATGAATAGTGCAACATCTAACAAAACAAGTGCTTCCTTTGTCATAGAGATGGAGAAACGCATGACCATTTATCCTTAGCAAATTTATGTTGTACATTAAACTAAATAACAAAGTTCCCTAACAGGTAAGCAACATTCGATGGAGGACTACTGATTTTGAAAGTAATCATGTTGAAGGTAATCAGAACAACTTCTCACATTTGTAATTTCTTAGCTAAACCAAAAGTATTTTACTTAAATTTTAATTTGATTAAAGAACAAACCCTTAATTCATTTACCTAACAAAAAAGCCCTAAATTATATACAAAATTAGAACAACAACCACATTTACCAGAGAAATTAGGGGAGAGAGTGAGAGAATACACACCTTCATAAGATAACTACACACATGACACACCAAAAGTCGGAACTTCTCAAGCTTCAAATCCTCTGCATGCAACAAAGAACCCAAAAAAATACATTCAACTTCTAGGAAAATAAACAAGGGAAGTGGGAGGGAGAGGAAGAGAGATTGAGACATTGCTTACAAGCTATGGATGCAGGTGAATTAGAGTGAGTCCAAGAGAGTGAAATGAACAAGCCGTTGGTACAAAGCATCCAAGAGTGTGTTTTGGGGTTGGGGTTTTATTTTTTAGGAAATAAATCAGAGAATTGGAATTGTGATTGTGGGAAAATGATGATGAGGGAAATTGATGAGGGAAAATAGAGCCGTCCTAAAATTTAGCTTATATGACATGGAAGTGGCAATTACTTTCTCACAAATAAGCACTTCTGACAATTTACTTCTCACAAGTGGCATGGATGTGACAATCACATTCTCGCAAATAGTATATACAAGAATTCTTTTTTCAAAAAGCACATTTTCCCTTTATGACAATTGACTTCACACATTAAAATTTCTCGTCTTTGCTTATTTCTATTGTAATCCGCAAATTATATTGTCAGTACTATGATGTACCACCCTTTGGTCTAGTTAGAGTTCATTTTTCAATCCTCATGCATTAACCAAATTAGTCAAATGGGTTTCAACCATTCAATAGAATTAAGAAAAGTTACACACTAAATAGAAAAAAAATACTAAAGATGGTTTATATAGCAAAGATTCCAATACAAGATTTAGGCAACAGTATTGTCCTTAAATCTACTGATTAAATTATATGTAAAAACTATGCTAAACACCAACACACGATAAAGACTTCTAAGCACATTTAAATCCACTGTGATCACCGATACCTCTGGAAGCATTGGTATGATTGCGCCTTTAATAATAGGATGCCAGACCTGAAAGGTACAATGCAATTGATTAAGGCCTTTCTTCTAATTCATTAGTTTTGTTGCAAAAGGAGTTCCTGTTTCGTTTAAGCAGGGAAGAAATAGAAAAAGAAAATTCAAGTAACTTTAGATTATTCTTGGATCGTGAGTTATATCGTTCTTTACATTGATTTGATCCTAGTTCAATTTTATGATTGATGAGTTATATTCCATTCTTGCATTGTTTATATCTTTTTGTTTTAATTTGTTGCATAAACATAAAAACCTAAAATTATTTCTTTTTCTTCATTGAATAATATTGAAAACCATAAAAACACATATTTCAAAAGCCTACGTAAAAACCGAAATTCTTTTTATAGCAGTTTCATCAACGCAATGATTGGTTTCGGCCTCGGATTCCATCCACATCAGCTATCATTCAAGTTGTTACTGGGAACCAGTACGGAGAGTCGTTAGCAGGATTATGCATGGATTTTGACGTGAATGGTACTGAGTTGGCCGAGGCTTTGGTTGTTAGTAAGGTTTGCTCTTAGCTTGCAACAAAGGTTGGACAATATTCAGGCAGATTCTGCCATGGCATATATGAAAATATGCAAGGAGAAAACAACAAAATGGAACATCAAACGAGCAGTTGATGATATGTCTTTAGAGAGATTTTGATGGTTTTTTTTTTTCCTCTTTAATTAATAGGAAAGTAAATTCGTATGCCAATAGGCTGTGTCCTAATACAAAAAAGAGATGAGCATGTGCTTTTAGGATATAAATCTTCCATATTTTCCAGTTGGCTGATCACGTAACTAGACCTCGGAGATATAGTTGATCCTATTCCGATTAAAAAATATTGCTTGTTGTAGCCCAGAAAAAAGCTCATGTAACTCTCCCACCCACCAAAGAAAATTTAAAATAATGCGAAGGGAGAAATCACCTTAATCCAAATAAAATCTCATGTTAATCTCTAATCTAACCTAACTCTCTCTTATTGAATTTTAATTTAAAGAGTGTATTTAGAGATGTAAAAACCCTAATGGATTTGTGGAGTTTGGCATTTTACTTCGAAAGTAGGCGTAAAAGGTTCCAGGACTCTGTCCAAACTGAAATTCTGCATAATGTAATTTTGATGTATGACACCCACTTTGTTTGAAGAAAGTGGCCCTCGTTCGAATTCTCACAGCTGTGATATCTTCGTCTCTCTTGAAATTTTGTTCTCCTCATCCTTGATTCATGTTTATGGAGTCTTTCTTCTCCATGACTTAACCTTACAAAAATGACACAGAATTTATCTCCTAGTGGCTATAATAACGAGGTGATAAACATGTAATTTCCAAAGTCGTCTCAGTGGTGGAGCCGACGCGTCTCGTCTAGTAGTGGAGTAGATGGAGACAGCCTCGTTATTACCATCAAGATATATGCATGTTACATTAGCTGTTGGAAAACCTTGCAATCGAAAAGAATCTAAAATTAAATCGAGAACTTGGGCATATTTCGAGGTCTTTCAATGATTGCACATTGATTTGCTATGAAATTCGCTTGGCATTGGTGTCATGCTTTAATTTAAGAAGGAATTGATTTGATCTCGGCATTTCATATTTATTTATTTTTTGGCCAAACTTAATTGGTTTGCTTTACTTTATCTTATCTATTAAAGTGGACTGGTGCGGCAATAGCTTTTTAATTTGGGTAAAACTTTTGCATTGTGTTCCTATCCTAGTTTATAATTATATGCAAGTTTTTTATAGCAGCATAAAGTTACTTATTCCGCATTTTATCCTCAATAGCTACTGTATAATTACATTATTCCGTTATGTTGATAGAAATGGAATAGGAAGGAAAAGAAAAACAGAATAAGAAAGGAATAGCCATAATGAAGAATAGCTTTACAATGGCAACATGCTTATGAAAAGCCAAGACTATATGGACAATTGTGGAGTCGTCATAGTCAAATCATGATTAAATTTGGAATAAGAAATTTGTTCCTATTTTCTATCATTCTTAAGGTATAGTTTGTTTTGTGTTCATTTTTTTCCATTTTTTTCTTAACTTTCTAGAGGTGGAATTTGATCTTATATTATATTTATAAGATGACACTATTCATACCAATTAAGCTATAAAATTTTAGCCAATTGTTATTAGTAGGAAAAACAAATTCCTGTTTAACTTGTGATTAATTTTCAACCGGTTCTACGTTTTAAAATTTCCCGGGGTGAAATGCATCCGAGTCAATTTTCCCAAAAGGCTTAGAAGTCATAATTTCTCTTAACAAAATTATGTTACGACTACTGTTGGTATGTTGGTATAATAGCTTCCAATTCGTAATTTTTCTTCCAGATGACTTTTTGAAAACAATTTTCAATTTACGAAAGTTGGTATAGCCGAAAGCTTTTGGCTTGAACATCTTTATCTACATTGCATTACAAAGTAAGAAATCATATTTTTAAAGTTCTCCAGGAGATATTATCATATTAAAATTTGTTAAGTACTACATAAGGTATGGGTATTATAGGTAAAGAGGAATCTATATATGTTTTAACTGCACCTTCTTTTGTGATTTGGTGTCTCAAGTTTACAACATAATATATATATATATAAAGTATTTTCGTTATTATAAGTGATAACAAGTATTAAAAGATTTAACATAACTGTAGAGAAATAAAATCTCATTACGTTAAATTGGGTTAAGCACAATAATAACTTAGATTGATTACTTGGGTTGATGACACAGTCCAATTTGGCAAACCCACATCTTGGGATGGCTTGCTATGTTCAACTTAGTGGACTCCAAACAAGAACAAACTCGATTAGTTTTGACCTTTCTCACTAGGCTCATAAAGTCAATAAGGCATCTGCAAACCATTAGACTTAGACACATAAAAGCCCATGAAAGATTCTAGAAAAAGTTAGTTTATCTTATCCATTGATCATTGAGGTAATTCGCACAATAGTCATTGGGCACCAATCATTATAAAAACCTACTAGCTTTTCACATTTAAAAAGAAGAAGACATAAAACAAAAACATAAATTGATTCTCCATCTTCCAAGCTGAAAAATAATTAATTAGACACCAAAAGATCATAGAGTGCTTACATCAAATAAAGAAATATAGAGTTGATACTTTTGAGCTTCTTCATCTGTCATAAGCATGCTAAGATGAGATGTTCCTCCTCCCCACCTACCTAATCTCTCTCTCTCTCTTGATTGCCCAACCCCTCACTTTTCTAAAAACACAATACTAATTATTAAGGGGGGTAAAAAAACTAGGGGTAGCGACTCATATTGACTACAAACCCAACCCCAAACCTCGGTGGCTCCTCTTTCCAAACAACCATCTTATTTTTCTTTATATATATATATTCAAAAACCTAATAAAGGCCCTCTATCCACCATTTTCAACATCTCCATCTCTAAATCGGAAGTCAATAGGATTGTTAGCTCATCATCAAAGGTTTCTCATGCTGGTGTCAGTAAGAACATGGAAATAGTTGATGTTTCCAGCATCAAAATTGCTAGATCTTCACGCTTGAAAGCTTCTTCATGCACAGATTTATATCTTTCTTTCTGCTTTCTATTATGTTAGATTTATAATCCTATGTAAGTGTTTTCTAAGGCTACAAACAAGCCAAGCCATTTATGAGTTACCCAAGCTTAGCTCATTTTAAGCTAGGCTTAGCTCAAGCTTAATTTATAAGTGTGTCAAACTCAAACTTAAAATAAAACTTGCATTTTTAAATGAGTCGAACTTGAACTTTTATTTAGGTTCATTAGCTAGTTTGTTTATGTTGTTACATTTTTCTCTAATCAAAGCACTAGATCTTTGTTTTCATGGTGAGGTTATTGTTGTTAATTAGTACCCATTTTGAAATGTTTTGAACTATTTTTTTAATTAATGAATGAAGTTTCTTGTTCTATATAAAAATAAAAAGGATGAAAGATAAGTACAAATGACACTCAAACCAGATTTTACTTTCAACTATAGTATGCATTAAGAACTTTTTTAATGTGACACCTTATAGATCTAAGCTACTAATTTAGGGCTTAGGTTGAGTTTTTTAGTTTTAGATCAAACTTTACAATGTTATCATGGAAGTTAGTCAAAGTAAACCTGTAAAGTTTGCTTCACAAAATAAAGAATATAAAATGACTAATTTTAGTAAGAATATGAATTAGTGAGTATGCTTGATATTTATTGGTAATGTGAATAGTGGATTATTATATAATGAGATGATAGGAATGGATTAATTCACATATAACATTAATGACTATAAGTGAAAATATATTTTCAAAATATGGCAACAACATGGGTAGCAAGTATGCATTACAATCAATATGACTATAAATACATATATACATATCCTATATTATTTTCTTATTATTATAAATAACTCCATGTACTTAAAATGACTAAAAATTTATGCAAGGACTTTACCTTGTTATTGTGGTCAGCTAAAAGGGAATAATATAGCCACACAACTAAGCATAAGAAAGAGGAAAAAACATAGCTTAGTACATAATATATGTTAGAAAAGAAATGGAGACCAAGAGAGGAAAGATAAAAATTCTCCACAACAAATTCTAATCACCATCGACCCTCACCCTCTCCATTCTTTTTCAAAATTGAATACATGCAAACACTAAAAACAAGAATCAAGAAGAAATAAAGCGGGGTTATAGAAATTTATTATGAAAATAAGAAAAATAGAGCCAAAATCTGGTTTTGTATGGTTAAGGTATCAAACGTGTAGCTGCTATCAAGCCACTTACAAGCTTAAAGTTTGACATTGAGGGGACTCCGGCCAACATATCCTTGCTGGTTGCTGGTGGTTAGAGCCCCGGCGAACGCAAAATGCCTATTTTCACCTGTAAGTTGCTAAAATTATTAAAAATATCATTTTTTTTAAATTATGAAACTTGGTATTTTGGAATTATTTTGGGTCTACTTTAACATATCATTTTTATTTTTGTAAAATTAGTGATGCATATATAGAGTCCTTAAGAAATGCCATGTTTTGAGCATGGATTAAAAAGGTAAATTACGTTTAGGAGGCCTATATTTCCCCCCTTTTTTATTTTAGGTATCTATGTTTATTTATTTATTTATTTTACACATTAGGTACCTGTCTTTTTCAAAGTTAGAAAAAGCCAAAGGTCCATTTGTGACATTACTTTAAAAAAACAGAGGAAAAAGAAAAGATGAACTCTTAACAAAACTCGTTTCCTTCTTTTCTCCATAAACAAATATCTTCCCAACTTCAACTATTTAAAGGGGATTCTCATAATCAAACTTTAGCAATACATGATAGCAATTATAAAAGATTTAAACTGATCATTATTGAGCTTTACAAGAGACTATGGAAAAGATGAGTATATGGATTTTGTCGTACTAATCCAACTACCTTAAATTATAGAGCATCAACTCAACAAAGTAGAGTAATTGAGTTAAAGACGTAAAATAATTTTAGATTAAATACCTTTGACTCTTAAAAATTCTAATATTGAAAAAGTACCTCCTTTGTTACCTCCAAAATCATCGTTGCAAAGAGCCACCGATGAAAACATTCATGATCACCAAAGTTTGAACTATGTCCTCCAAAGCATTAGAGCTAAGTTTTTGGGGTCACGACTTTGGAATTTGAACGTGCGAAAAAGAAATTGGTTGTTATTGTATTCTATTCTCTTCTCAGTCGTTTTTGAGAGGGATTTTGAGTTTAGGAAAGGGCAGGCGACATTCGTTTTTTTTTTTCTTTCTTTCCTTTTCCTTCAATTTATCTTACATTTTTTCTTTTCTTTTCTTTACTTTTTTTTTTTTTTTAAGTAATGACACAAACAACGAATGTTTGGCTCTCTCCAATTTCCTAAAACACAAGTGTCCAATGTGTAAGAGAAATAAACATGGATACCCAATGGTATTTTGGGGTTATTTTGAGTGTACTCTAACATGGCATTTTATTTTTGTAAAATTAGTGGTGCATATATAGTCTTTAAGAAATGTCTTGTTTTGAGCACAAATTAAAATTGGTTTTTGAAACCCTTAGTAACGTTTTTTCTAAATATATATTAATATGTTTATGGTATTTTTCATGGAATTATTTGGGTTAGTATACTATTTATTAGACAAGTAACACTTATTTAGGTGAATAATGGTTAAATTATTGGTATTAAAAATTAAATTAGCAATACTTATGTTCCTATTTTGTTTTGGAACTAATATTTTTATAATGAAGCCACACTAGTCAGTTTAGATTTGATTTGGAATGATGATAATTAATTGGGCTCATACACATAAAAAGATTCATTAGTACTAACACATCATGTATTAAAATTATTAACATGCAAATACAAATAAAATTTTAACACATGATAATAACAATAAGGGTTTTATTAAAAATTATTATTTATATTTTTACATATTAAAATTTTTTTAATACTTGCACATCATTAGTCCATCTACATGGTATATCAGTACCATACACTAGGTATTAAATAAATAAGCTAGTTTTAGCTATATGAATGGCCAAATTGATAATTCAAGGCTAAATTAACAACACTTATGATATTTGTGTATCTTAAAAGTAATGTTTTTAAATTAGGGTTGGATATGGTTTGATTTTTTATGGTATGGATTGTTTCTCGAATAAACCAAATCGAACTATATATTACGATTCTTTTTTTTTTTTAAATCCCTAACCATATGATTTGATTTTTAATTTTTTCCAATCTAAAAAAAAAAAGAGTTTGATCTATGGTTCAAATTGTTTTTACATGTGTTATTATTTTTTTTTAATATACAAATCAATAAGTCATAAAAAAATTGTACTTAATATAAGAAAGATTTAATTCATTATCATTTTTCAATATCACTCACTATCTTTAATGCTCATTTAATATATTTAGAAAGGTTTTATTATATTTCTCTAATTAATTCTAATTTTTATATCAATCATTAAGAAAAAAATATGAAATAAAAAAAGTTGCGAGTTACTAAATCAAAATCAAATAAGAGAAGGAATTGAATAAGCAATATGAAACCCTCTTTTTTTTTTTTTTTTTTGCTATACATTCTCTATATTTTTGTCACCACTTTTTTTTTTTTTATATCTTATAGTTTGGTTTGGTTCTTAATTTTTTTTCAAATATATATATATATAAATAGTTTGGTTTGGTTCGCAATTTTTTCAAACTTAAAAAGATGGTAAGAACTTAATTTACAATTTGGTTTAGTTTAGTCCAGTTTAGTTCATGGTTCAATTAGTTTTTTTTTTTTTTTTTTGTCTAGCCCTAGTTTAAACAAACAATATAAGCTAATTGATTCTATTTTGGTAGGAGCTAAGAGTAACTAATTAAGTTCTAAGTATAACTAGAATAGAATATAAAGATATAATGTAAACATAGCTAAATTTAGGAGGCATTTTTTTAAAACTTGAATGATATAACTAATTTGAATTAGTAGCACGTCGAATAGCCTTGTCAAAATAGTCACAATGATATATGTTGTTTTAATAATTGATAAGAAATGAAGGGATTATGGATACTAGAAATGATAATAAGAAATGAATGGTATTTAATTGGTTGTATGCTCAGTATGTATGGTTTACTAACTTGCTAAGGTACGATTAGGTAATCTTGAGCGAGTGGATTGATCTTTGGATTCCTTTATAGGTTGGCTTATGTGTTTTGCTACTTAGGGGAGTACGTTTTTTACTTAACTGTTTGTAATGTGTGTAGCTGATATTGTAGATCACTCACTTGTTGGTTGATAACCCTATATAATCACTTACTATGACTATTACAAGAGGATTTAGAATGATGTTTAGGTCTTCCTATTGAGTGTTGTTCTATTATTGATAGTGGTGTGTTGTTCTTAGATGATTTTTTAGTACTGAATTGGCTAAGCATACTAGTATCACTAGTATGTAAAGTAAGTATCGAGTATGAATTCTTATGTTTAGTTAATGTTTGGGATTGTGAAATGGCTGTATTATATATAATGACTATTTAGCACTTGCATAAAGAATCATTTTTGTTGTTGATCTGTAATTCGATTAACAAGTTTTAAGTGCTAACCAAAGATATTTAAGTAACGCAAGCCATTTTCTCTACTTAATAAGATTGTGGTTCAATTTTTTAGTCGACTTGGTAAATCTGTAGCATGATTGATGAATTGGTTGAGTATTAGTGATCTATGGAGATTTGGCCATCCCATTTCATTTACAACAAGTAAAAGGCATACCGAATTCTCTCTAATGTATAAGGGAAAAATATTTGCCAACTATTTGATAAAGTCTATGTTAAGTAATCTCATCTATAGAGAGAGAGAGAGAGAGAGAGAGAGAAAGAGATTTAGCTCGAGTTAGTACATTGAAGATTTTTGGTAAAAACTTTTGATTCATTGATCGTATCAACATCTCATTTGCATCCATATCAATTATTGATGCTTGCAGATTGACTAGATTGTGTTATGAAATAATTGAGTTATG